>CM037858.1:41685956-42432206 GCA_021292105.1 Anadara kagoshimensis
CACTATGGAGATTTATGGGCTAGCTCCGCGAAGGGCCATACCAAAGTGACGGTCCATATCCCACCAGGCACTATGGAGATTTATGGACTAGCACAGGCGAGGGCCATACCAAAGTTATGGTCCATATCCAGACCAGGCACTATGGAGATTTATGGCTAGCACAGGCGAGGGCCATACCAAAGTGACGGTCATATCCAGACCAGGCACTATGAATTTATGGACTAGCTCAGGCGAAGCCATACCAAAGTGACGGTCCATATCCATCACATGCACTATGAGATTTATGGACTAGCTCAGGCGAAGGCCATACCAAAGTGACGGTCAATATCCTGATCAGCATTAAGAGATTTATGGACTAGCCAGGCAGGCCATACAAAGTGATGGTCAATATCCAGACCAGCCACTATGGAGATTTATGGACTAGCGCAGGCGAGGTCATACCAAGTGACGGTCCATATCCAGAGGCACTATGGAGATTTATGGACTAGCACAGGCGAGGGCCATACCAAAGTGACGTCCATATCCAGACCAGGCACTATGGAGATTTATGACTAGCTCGGCGAGGGCCATACCAAAGTGATGGTCCATATCCGACCAGGCCACTATGGAGAATTATGGACTAGCTCCGGCGAGGGCCATACCAAAGTGATGGTCCATATCCAGACCAGCCTATGGAGATTTAATGGACTAGCACAGGCGAGGCCATACCAAAGTGATGGTCCATATCCAGACCAGGCACTATGGAGATTTATGGACTAGCACAGGCGAGGCATACCAAAGTGACGGTCCATATCCAGACCAGGCACTATGGAGATTTATGGACTAGCACAGGCGAGAGCCATACCAAAGTGACGGTCCATATCCAGACCAGGCACTATGGAGATTTATTGACTAGCACAGGCGAGGGCCATACCAAAGTGATGGTCCATATCCGACCAGGCACTATGGATTTATGGACTAGCACCCGGCGAGGGCCATACAAAGTGATGGTCCATATTCAGACCAGGCACTATGGAGATTTATGGACTAGCACAGGCGAGGGCCATACCAAAGTGACGGTCCATATCCAGACCAGGCACTATGGAGATTTATGGACTAGCTCCGGCGAGGGCCATACCAAGTGACGGTCCATATCCAGACCAGGCACTATGGAGATTATGGACTAGCACAGGCGAAGGCCATACCACAGTGACGGTCCATATCCAGACCAGGCACTATGGAGATATATGGACTACTCCGGCGAGGGCCATACCATAGTGATGTCCATATCCAACCAGGCACTATGGAGATTATGGACTAGCACAGGCGAGGGCCATACCAAGTGACTGTCCATATCCAGACCAGGCACTGTGAGATTTATGGGCTAGCACAGGCGAAGGCCATATCCAAAGTGATGGTCCATATCCGACAGGCACTTGAAGATTTATGGACTAGCTCAGGCGAAGGCCATATCAAGTGACGGTCCATATCCTGACAGCATTATAGGATTTATGGACTAGCACAGGCGGGGGCCATACCAAAGTGATGGTCATATCCAGACCAGCCACTATGGAGATTTATGGACTAGCGCAGGCGAGGGCATACCAAAGTGACGGTCCATATCCAGACCAGGCACTATGGAGATTTATGGACTAGCACAGGCGAGGGCCATACAAAGTGACGGTCCATATCCAGACCAGGCACTATGGAGATTTATGGACTAGTCAGGCGAGGGCCATACCAAAGTGATGGTCCATATCCAGACCAGGCACTATGGAGTTTTGGACTAGCTCAGGCGAAGGCCATACCAAAGTGACGGTCCATATCCAGACCAGGCACTATGAGATTTATGGACTAGCTCAGGCAGGGCCATACCAAAGTGACGGTCCATATCCAGACCAGGCACTATGGAGTTTTATGGACTAGCACAGGCGAGAGCCATACCAAAGTGACGGTCCATATCCAGACCAGGCACTATGGAGATTTATGGACTAGCACAGGCGAGGCCATACCAAAGTGACGGTCCATATCCAGACCAGGCACTATGGAGATTTATGGACTAGCTCAGGCGAGGCATACCAAAGTGACGTCCATATCCAGACCAGGCACTATGGAGATTTATGGACTATCTCTGGCGAGGGCCATACCAAAGACGGTCCTATCCAGACCAGGCACTATGGAGATTGATGGGCTAGCACTGGCGAGGCCATACCAAAGTGACGGTCCATATCCAGACCAGGCACTATGGAGATTTATGGACTAGCTCAGGCGAAGGCCATACCAAAGTGATGGTCCATATCCAGACCAGGCACTATGGAGATTTATGGACTAGCTCCGGCGAGGCCATACCAAAGTGATGGTCCATATCCAGACCAGGTACTATGGAGATTTATGGGCTAGCACAGGCGAGGCCATACCAAAGTGACGGTCCATATCCTGATCAGGCACTATGAAGATTTATGGCTAGCACAGGCGAAGGCCATACCAAAGTGACGGTCCATATCCTGATCAGGCATTATGAGATTTATGGAATAGCTCAGGCGAGCCATACAAAGTGATGGTCATATCCTGATCAGGCATATAGAGATTTATGGACTAGCACAGGCGAGGGCCATACCAAAGTGACGGTCCATATCCAGACCAGGCCAATGGGATTTATGGACTAGCTCAGGCGAGGGCCATACCAAAGTGATGGTCCATATCCAGACCAGGCACTATGGAGATTTATGGACTAGCAGGGAGGCCATACCAAAGTGACGGTTCATATCCGATCAGGCACTATGGAGATTTATGGACTAGCCAGGCGAGGGCCATACCAAAGTGATGGTCCATATCCGACCAGGCACTATGGAGATTTATGACTAGCACAGGCGAGGGCCATACCAAAGTGACGGTCCATATCCTGATCAGGCACTATGGAGATTTATGGACTAGCTCAGGCTAGGGCCATACCAAGGTGACGGTCCATATCCTGATCAGGCACTATGGAGATTTATGGACTAGCTCAGGGGAGGGCCATACCAAAGTGACGGTCCATATCCAGACCAGTCATAATCTTCATAGTGCCCTGTACTGCAGCTCGGCTTATCATGAGGGGAATCTTGCCGAATTTAGAGTTTGTGTAAATTAAACCTAATATAAAATCGTAAAATCGTTTGTCTAGCTATTGTATGCCTATTGGAAATGCTCATAATCGGATGAGCTAAAATGATGAAACATTCAACAATTTGGCAGGATCTGGTTCCCGACTTTCCTCCCCTGTATAATTTTGGTATGTAAAATAAATTATAGCACTTACTCATCAAAAATCTTCTTTACTCCAATTTCGGATACTGAAAATTAAAAAAAAAGTTATTTTGGTATGGTTTGGTACGTCGAAGCTTTCGACGCACTTGTACGTAAAAATTCATTCATTAAATTAAACATAAAACTTGCAATAGCTGACGGGACGCATTGCAAGGGTTGACAGAATGCAGTGCAAGGGTCCTAAACCGCATGCTAAACCGTATAGTGTTTGATCACTCCGCATTGGTTTCTGCACAATAACTTCAGTTTGCTTTCATCGATTTTCATCAAATTACCCCCATACGTCAATAGTACTATACATGCAGTTACCACAGCACCGACCAAGTGTCGGAAGTTTTACATTTGATGGCTGTAAGACGTTTTATACCAATACGGAAGTTGAGGTGGTAGAATGCTCGCTTCGTATGTTAGGGTAGTGGGTTCGAACCCCGGTCTTGAAAGTAGGTAGAGACTGTTCTTTCACCAAGCACTCGGTATTTAGAAATGAAAGCCACGGAGTCATCAGAAATTTAAGAGACCCTAACAACCGATGTCCCGTGTAACGACACGTTAAAGAACCCTCCCTGCGTATAGCCCTAATGGGAACTGCAAAGGTCAACATTTACATGACCTGGTTGAATCAAAGACCTCCCACTTTCGTGGCGGACGCTCTACCACTAAGCGTCCAATGTGGCCAAAACATGTATGCGGCCATATTTCAAAACTAAGTTTTAACATTTGTATATTTTATTATTAATTGATGTCAATGAACAAAATTTACATATTGTGTGAAATTATAATGAAGGTATTTTACCCTTCCGGAGCACCCGGCCTCACTTCCTTGTTTGAAGTTCACGTGTTCAACTTAATTTGCTAGTTTTTAGTTTTCACTTTCCTTTTGGGTTTTTGGTTTGTACATCGATTGGTTTGTTGTTGGGTTTTTTTTATTTCGAATGATTAGTTATAGCTTCATCATAGGTTATCGAGAATGGTCTGATGACGTGTTTCCATTGTTTCACGGAAGCTGGTACCCATCTGATATCACCATTTACGGCTGCGTTGGGGGCATACCGGTAATTACCAACACCCGAGAAATATCTTGCTGTCCTATTCTGAACTGCGTTGATAATTATATATAATTTATTATCTATTTATTATCTCTCCTGGTGCTGTTGTTTGTTTATTTATACGTGTAATGCTCACTGAACATTGTTTGTATAATGTTCTATATTGTAAAATTACAATAAATAAAACTAGAAAAACTGTGAGCCACAAGCTCACAAAAAATATCCCCCGCTCCCCCACATAAAAAAATCCATCGGATCAAATTTTTAAATAGGAAGTGCACATCTTCATTATGTCATAAAGATTGTGTGAAAGTTTCATGAAAATCAATCGAAGGGTTTAGGAGTTGCGGATAAGAGATGGGTACCCCCTTGTCGTCTAATGGCTAAGTCCATGTTTTGCTATGGGAAACTCCAAAAATTCATCGCATCAAATTGTTAAATATGAGGTGCACATCTACATTATATCACAAAGATTTTGTAAAAGTTTCATGAAAATTCATTGAAGGGTTTAGGAGGAGTTGAGGATAAGAGATAGGTACCCTAAGGTGTAACGGAAGGACGGACGGACGAACATCCCTATCACTAGATCTATATAACCCCCCCCACACACACACACACACACACACACACACACACTTTTTTAAGCGGGGGTATAACAAGTGGCCCATGCCTTAACCTCACTTGATGAGGGCGTGTACATATCTCATGCAACGAAATCGAAAGCATACTAGCTAGTCAAACCAATGAGAAAATTACTAGTTTTTAGAAACATACAAACATCACAGTATGTAAACTCTGGTGTACGACTTACGGAAGCTGGGATCGCCGAAGCGGCCGTGTCAGGTTGATTGTCCCATTGACTGAAGTTTAAAGGTATGTTAACACTCAGAATTAAATTGTCAAGCTTTGGATATCACTTATAATTTTGGTTGCTGAAGGCAGTAATACTTTGACATTACAATTTGCCCGCAAATATCACCATATAATGTCAGAAAACACAATTGATCATCGACAGTCGGTGAAAAATCAACACCCCCTTGGCGTAAGATTTAATTTCATCTTAATTAAATGCTAATCTTATCGTTTTATAAGGAAATTGGAACAAGAAACATTAGAGAGTTTCAATACAAATCGCATGTGCAAGATTTACCTTTAAATATTTAACTACAACAAGTATTATTTTTTTCTCGGTGTACGCCTAGCTGCATTTTTGCAAAATCATAACGTACGCCTAGCTGGGATTTTACTGTACGTTAGCTGCATTTATGTGAACATCTCATCATACATATATCTGTGTATGCTGTTGTTATTAAACACTATAAAAGCAACTTTGTTCTATGACAAAACGTTGCTTCGTCTTAACTTGTTTAAAGCATTCATTTTTCGTTTCAGACATGATAAGTCTTTTGAGCTTGAGGGGCAGAACGAGAGTTTTGTTGAAGAATCTCAGTATTCTTGCGAGATTTGCCAATTCATATCGAAATATAAATCGAACTTAAAGCGGCACCTGAAAATCCACAATGATTCAACATCTTCTGAATATATGTGCGATACATGTGGTAAAACTCTCAAGTCAAAATATGGCCTTAAACAGCACCAAGATTCCTTTCACAAACATATTTTTAGATTCACATGTCAGAGGTGTAATAGAGGATTTAATTCTTCGTATAATTACAGAGGTCAAATGGCATCACATGACAAAACACTTAAGGAAAAATGTCCGTTTTGCAAGGTAACATTTCAATATAAATCGAGCTTGCAAGAGCACATTAAATGCAACCATGGCGATGATGACTTTATATGCGATGTTTCACGATGGGCTAAAAGTTTCCGGAAAAGGGTCCCTTGTAGACCACAAGAATGCTGTTTAACTTGAAAGTTTATCGCTGTGACCAATGTCCAAAAAGTTTTAAATGGAGATCAAGCGTGGCAACACATAAAAGAGTACATAACAATGAAAAGTAACTATATAACATCGATGTTAGTTGTGAAAAAGTAACTATATAACATCGATGTTAGTTGTGAAAAAGTAACTATATAACATTGATGTTAGTTGTGAACAATATGACCGTTTTCGATAATGGTTAGAGTATTCGACAGATGATATATTTGTAAATTTTTACCTCGTGCTGTTTGGTTTGGGAAGTTGTAATTAATTAAATTTCTCTTTACTAAACACAAACAACCATGAAAGAGCTACCATATACTCAACATTTTAAGATCTATTTGTGCCTATACTTTGGAGCGTAGAATACTAGTAGCAAAGAGAAATTTAAATGATTACAAGAGCCCCTGTAGTGTCAATACTTTTTTCTCAGGTGAACCGAAAGGTCTCAAGTGTCTTTAATTTTACATGACTGTCATTGTTGTTTTTTACTATTTATAAAGTTACTAAATAAAGTGCAATATTTTATTTGTAAATGGTAGATATACTTCAATCAGTACAAACTGTTGCTGCAATATAACTAGACTGTTTAACAACCGACTGGGGGGGAGGTGTGGACGTTTTAGAGCTTCCCTTGTCTGTACATGGTGTTTGATTGATCATTTCGTCATTTATCGTTCATAATATTTACAAGCTTTGGGTAATTTTTTTTGCAGATTGGGAGGTGGAAGAGAATGGGGCTGTTGCATATGTTGTCATCCCCATTCTCCGATATATACTGAGGTCCTGATAGTCATTGTCTTTTATCATGTCTTTAACGGTTTGTTAACCATGTATGTAGTTGTAATGTAGCTACAGTTTATCTTAAAGATTGAGATGAAGTAACTTAATTAAATGATGCTACCTGTATAATGATTGAAGCTAACTCAATCAAATGATGTTACCTGTATAATGATTGAAGCTAACTCAATCAAATGATGTTACCTGTATAATGATTGAAGCTAACTCAATCAAATGATGTTACCTGTATAATGATTGAAGCTAACTCAATCAAATGATGTTACCTGTATAATGATTGAAGCTAACTCAATCAAATGATGTTACCTGTATAATGATTGAAGCTAACTCAATCAAATGATGTTACCTGTATAATGATTGAAGCTAACTCAATCAAATGATGTTACCTGTATAATGATTGAAGCTAACTCAATCAAATGATGTTACCTGTATAATGATTGAAGCTAACTCAATCAAATGATGTTACCTGTATAATGATTGAAGCAAGTAATTTATTTTGATTTATTAATGAATACTTTGCTACAGATAATTTTAAATAACATATCTAATTGTTCTTAAATTTTTATTACATGTTTTATTGTTGTTAGGATTTATTTCTAATTTTATTTGCTCACCAGTGCCAAAGAAAGGCGCAGTTGCCGGTATAGACTCTCTCTTATTTCAAAATCCTTGTAGATTGTTAAATTGTATAATGCCTTCTTCTGTCACTGACCATCTCTCTTAACATACATCTCTCTTTTTTCTGTCTCTATCCCTCTCCTGTCAGCTAACATACATCTCTCTCTCTTTTTTCTGTCTCTATCTCTCTCTCTCCTGTCAGTTAACATCTCTCTCTCTATTTCTCTTGTCAGTTAACATCTCTCTCTCCTATTAGTTAACATCTCTCTCTCCTGTTAGTTAACATTATCTCTCTCTCCTGTCAGTTAACATCTATCTCTCTTTTCATCTTTCTCTCTCACCTGTCGGGTAACATCTCTCTCCTGTCAGTTTACATCTCTCTATCTCTCTTGTCAGTTAACATTATCTCTCTCTCCTGTCAGTTAACATCTATCTCTCTTTTCATCTTTCTCTCTCACCTGTCAGTTAACATCACTCTCCTGTCAGTTAATATCTCTCTCCTGTCAGTTAACAACTCTCTCTCTCTCTCTCTCTTTCTCTCTCACACACACACACACACACACACACACACACACACACACACACACATCGAGATCAGTAATTTCCACTGATTAATGAATCGGTTTTATCCAATTTGTTAAATACCTTTACAATATGAGTAATACAAAATAAAAGTCAACTAAAAATTGAATATCCATCTAGTGTTGTAATTTATAGTTACAATTGGAATAGTCTTTATTGTTTTCTATTCAGGAATTGATATTCCAAGTCTAACATGGGGAATGATTTTTGTCTCGTCACATCGATGATGCTCTCTAACAGTCCGTATGTTAGAGGCCTTGGGCTCGAAACCTGGGTCTGACCAAGGCTTAAAATAGGTAGTGAATGCTCCATGTAATAATGAAATTCGCGGTATCCTCTCAGATAGCATATCACAACAGGCGTGGCAATTTAAAAACCCTACCGGTACACTGTCCTTAGCGCTCCACAAAGTTAAGATTTTCTATGGCTACTTTACCTTTAGCTGGTGACGTCTCGATATAAGTGAAATATTTTTGACTGGGCTTAAAACCGAATCCAATCAATCAATCGATTAATAAATGACGTCGTATTTAATTAATAATGTATTTTGTATCTTTTTCAGCAGTATAAAATAACTCCTAGTGACCCAAGCCCTAGATACATGGTACCATGAAGGGGTTTTCTCAACCTGGTCTCTAAGAAAAAGGTGAAAAAATTGGCAATAAATTGTATAATTTTCTGCACAGCTAGGCGTACATATTTTTTCCACTTAAATCCCAGCTAAGCGTTCATTTCTTCATCAGCTAGGCGTACACTATTGAGAATCAACAGCATGAAATGAAATCGGAATTTCTTTTAAACTGTCATGTGTTGAGATATAGGGGTATGTCAGCCTTAATCAAAACAATTGGTTTCTTAAATGAAATGCATTAAATGTGGTGTTTATCATCTTTATGGTCGGGAAATATAATTTATTGTGCTCCTTTGAAAATAACACCCAAAAGTTGAATGATTAACAATCATTTTTTTCGAAATGGAACAATAAATGTGATGAACTATGTTCAAAACTAACTTCGCTGTTATCCGTGATAAGTTTCAGTGTAATTGTTGCAGTGAAAGTATACAAGAAAACTCACTAGCAGCCAATAAAGGTCCCAGGACGACAGTGTAACTATCCATGTTGACTTTTTCTCCGCTTCGACGATCCCAGCTTCCGTTAGACGTACACCGGAGTTTACATACTGTGAACATACTTAGTTTAAATAATCGGCACTGTTCAATAAGTACTTCAATACATAAAACGTCGGCAGTGGCGGATTTAAGGGGGGAGCTGCGGGGGTTGCAACCCCCCTTTAAAAAATTTAAGAGAGAGAGAGAGATATATTGACTGATGTGACCCCTATATGTTAATGTAACTACGTGTTTTTCCGGATCGCGTTTACTTGGAACCTCGCACCTTCGGTGCTCGCACATAGCATTGATATACTATTAATTCGCAACCCCCCTTTCAAAAAATCCTGGATTCGCCCCTGGTCGGGAGTATACCTATCGAATTAATTTTCCCCCCATATTCCATTAATTGTCGGAGTTTCAATGGATTTTTATAAAATGACAAGTGGGATTTTCCAGAAATCATGACCTATTTGTTTGGACACGATTTTTATATTAAAATGTTAAACATTTTATTCAGTCTTATAGATTACTTATTTACAATTTATTGTAACAAATAAATATTTGGAATGATTGATATTGACTTACCATCACCGCCTGTATAAATTTTAAGTTGATTGGACATATCGCCATAGTTTCCCGATGACATTATTTAACGATCAAACGACACAGTGACCTGTGGTAACTTAATTTATCACGGTACACATGCGCACCAAGGAAAATCAGTGAAAAAAGGCAAACAACATTGACCTGTCCGCTTGACCTTTCAAATAGGAATATTCATGTAGAAAAGTCCACTCAATAAGTGGTTAGTGTTAGGATTCGAAGTTAATAACTACACGTATTGTCCATGATTAGTGTTCTCATTATACAGACGAAATATATGCGCGCGTTACCCCTATACAGAAATTCGCTCGTCCTTATTGAATATTTAAATCAAAGGTCAAGCGGACAGGTCAATGTTGTTTGCTTATACCTACTAATAAAAGTTTAAGGACAGGTCATATATATATATAGTTGTAAAACAAGATTACGATACAGGATGTATATACGTGTAGTCAGTTACAGATATCATTAAATTAATTCAATAATTTAACCATCGCCTACAAATAGAAAAAGGTCGTTATCTGAAATTACCACGCGAACAAAGTATATGCACATTATGTGAAACTATTGAAGATGAAAAACACTTTTTATTTTATTGCAAAATTAATGAAAACTTGAGAAATACTTTCTTTGATGATATATCATTTAAAATACCCAACTTGAATAATTTTACCGATATTGAAAAACTGGTGGACCTGCTAAATCCTACAGACTTTTGTCAAGTAAAAAGAACAGACTCCTTCGATCATTAAACAGTTGTCACAAGTTGGAACTGAGGACGGGAGACTCTTAGTTATTCGATATATGGCAGACTTATAGTATTTTTATGTTCCTTGCTTGTTTGTATTGTATTTGTTTGTCACAATCTGTCATCTGATTATATGACAATAAAGTTTGAATTGAATTGAATTGAAAAAATAATAAGTAAAAACAAAAAGCAAAACGTATTTGTGCGCCTTTGTCAGATGTGACTGTGACAGTGAAATACTCTTTATCCTGCCACGCGCTAACTGTGACGTCACAGTTACGGCACTACTTTTTCCATTCAATATTTGACGTAACCTTTGACCCAAATGAACCCCATTCTCAATGTAAACACAGTATAATAAACATGATCAATAAATTCATAAATTTTAATATTTTATTTTAAAAAAAGAATATTTTTTTTTAAAAAATACACGTAGTTATATAAATATGATTTAAAAATAAAAATGAAAAATTATAAGTTGTTACTTTATTCCGCCGGACTTTTAGAATATGGCAGAAATACAGAAAAACGTCTGCAACATTTCATCAAAGAATATTTATATCAATATTATTATTGTAAGAACTTAAGATTTTGTTACATATATTAAATATGAAAATAATATCGTATTGTAGTTATTTATTTAAATAATTGAGAACTACATGTGCTTGAACGTCGGACTAAGCGAAAATGACAAGTACGGGTGTGATGGGGTAGCGTGACGTCACGTAAACATTTGTATCCTTGCGCTTGGAGTGTAAACAAACAAGTCAAACAGATGGATAACAAGCAGTTACAATTATAATTTTAGGACGTATCTGTTGCAGGATAAAGTAAATACGTGGTCATTGACGGTGAATAAAGGTCGTATTTGGCTCGGGGGCGAAAACGTGTAGGAGGCTCGACAGAGCCTCGCTTTCTACACGTTTTCTCACCCTCACCAAATACGACCTTTATTCACCGTCAATGACCATGTATTTACTATTTATATCGATAAAAAATCAAATTTGATATATTTCACTTATTGTACCAAGTCGTAACAGGAAATCTGTATGCGCATCCGCGATTGTCATAAAGTATGTCTGTAGAAAGGAAAATGTTGGCGGTATGGGGATTTTACACATGCGAAAATGACGATGTTTACACTGAACGTGATGTCCTTGCTGACGTTTTACGTCATATGCGCAACAGAGTCGGCCATTTGCCTGGTTTTTCAACATGTTAAATCCCAAAAGCACCAACGTTTTACCCTATGCAGATATATTTTCGGCTAATCGCGGATACGCATACAGATTTACAGTTACGACTAGGTACAAGTAAGTGAAAAATATTTTTATTCAAATTTTCTATGGATGATGAAAGGTATTTCACTGTCACAGCCACAGTAATATAATTCTCGTAAAATGACGTTTTGACGGTTGTTATAAGTTGTTTTGTAAAACAACTGATGGTTGTTAGACTTTAAGGTCTACATATAGCCTGTTCAGTGTTGGACAATACACATGCCGAAAAACAAAGAACATGTATGCGTGAGGTGTGCGAGTGTGTTTTTGGCCTACCTTGAACTCACGAAGTCAGTAAGCCGCAGACAAGATAACCACCCCCCAGTCACTGGGTGAACCGGTCGGTACTATGCCTCTTAATTTTGAGCACCAAGCGAGGAAGCAGTATGCTAAAATTTCAAAGTCTTATGTATGTCCCGGCTGCGGTTCGAACCCACGATCTCCCGCTCTCGAGGTGGACGCTCTACCACTGAGCCACCGAAGCTGTCATTTTGTTGGGATTATATACAGTGGTTTATAATAAGTTGGAATACTTTAAATTGTCACAAAATGATAAAAATAATAATAAACAACTTTATTGCGAAAACTCAACTTATAAGATTAGTTATGAGAAAAACAAACATTAAACAACTGTACACCACTGACTCTGACTGTATTAAATACTATATTACAGCCACACCTGTATCTATTAAAGGCTACACACAGGAACGAATGAAAGTGGCTAAATTGTCTATACAGACAATATAAAAGAAAGTGTTTTGCATCTGTAACAGGACCAAGCTCACAACAGGGACCACAGTGGCAACATGGACCACGGTGACAACAAGGACCGCAGTGGCAACAAGGACCTCAGTGACAACAGGACCACAGTGGCAAAATGAACCCCAGTGACAACATGGACCATTGTGACAAGGACCGCAGTGGCAACAAGAACCTCAGTGACAACAGGACCACAGTGGCAACATGGAGCACTGTGATAACAAGGACCACAGTGGCAAAATGGACCACAGCGACAACAAAAACCACTGTGATAACAAGGACCTCAGTGACAATATGACCACGGTGACAACAGGATCACAATAACAAGGACCTCAGTGACAACAAGGACCACAGTGACAACAAGGACCTCAGTGACAACAGGACCACAGTGGCAAAATGGACCACAGTGACAACATGGACCACTGTGACAAGGATTGCAGTGGCAACAAGGACCTCAGTGACAACAGGACCACAGTGGCAAATTGGACCATAGTGGCAAAATGGACCACAGTGGCAACAAGGACCACGGTGACAAGGACCTCAGTGACAACAGGACCACAGTGGCAACATGGACCACTGTGATAACAGGGACCACAGTGACAACAAAAACCACTGTGATAACAAGGACCTCAGTGACAATATGACCACGGTGACAACAGGATCACAATAACAAGGACCTCAGTGACAACAAGGACCTCAGTGACAACAAGGACCACAGTGACAACAGGACCAAGGTGACAAGGACCACAGTAACAACAGGACCACAGTGACAACAAGGACCACGGTGACAACATGGACCATTAATTAATTTTTTGTGAAACAAATGAAATTGCAAACCACTGGTCATAACTGCTCTAGTAATGTAGGACAGTATTATATCGACCGATTCACCCGAAAGGTATGCTTGCTGTGGCCTACTGACTCTGTGAGCAAGCATATTGAAGTTGCCCCCGAGTGTGTGCTAATACACCCGAATGGTATGCTTGCTGTGACATACTGACTGTGAGCAAGCATTTTGAAGTTGCCCGAGTGTGTGCTACACATGTAACACAAACACAACTCGTTCTTAGATTAATCCTTACAGATTAATGAACTTACTGCAGTCGCGGTTAGATGCGACGTTGCAACAAGCAACAGAGTTTTTGACAAAAATATTTACGTAACGTTAAAGAAATTTAGCGTAAAAATAATTTTAATTAAATATTTTTAATTTTTTAAAAGCCAACTTACGACTATATTGCAAGTTTTTTTAAAAAAAAAGCCCATTGGTTTAATGCGAACACCAATACACCCAATGTTGGAAAATAAGAAAGACTCGTGGCATAACATTTTATTTAATTCGATATCATATAATCACTAATGAAGATTCTGTATTTATTACTCCAATGTATTTGTATCTTGGAAATTGCCGCCTAGGGAAAAACTATGAAATTACCAGAACTGGCAGCCACGATAGGAGTAAATCTGTATACATTTAACAATCGTATATATGTATACATGTTGTATAAAAGTGTCTCATAAGCCAATATTTTTTGGACAATTTGTCTCCAAAACTACTGGGATGATACCACATTAATTAAATCTTTTGCATAACCCAATATAGGTGTTTTAAAAGTATAACATAAATTGAAATTTCCCTTTTTTACATAAGGGTCCTTTTTGCATATAGATTGTGATTTCCAGTACCATCCGTCAGTGTCGAAAGTTTAACACTAAGAAAACGAATTAGTGTTCAGAGTCAGCAGCTCGCCTCAGTCCTTTGTTAACTAAATCTGGACACTTCTTCAGCAACCACTGCGGTAGCTCAGTTGGTAGAGTGGTCTCTCTGTAAGTGGGAGGTCGTGGGTTCGATCCCCGGCCGGGTCTGACCCAAGACTTGAAAGTGGGTAGTGACTGTTCTTTCGCCAAGCACTCGGCATTACGAAATAAAAGTCACGGAACTTAAAATAAACGAGGTTCCGTGTCACGGTTGGCTTGGCACGGTAAAGAACCCTGCTGAATAATGTCATCAGCGCAACGCACAGGCAAAATTTCTGCAACTTCGCCTATAGCTGGCGACGTCTCGATATAAGTAAAATATTCTTGATTGGGACGTTAAACACCATTACTCAACTTCTTCAGCAGCTGTCATCTCTCGACAGCGTTTTAGTCAATAACTATCCAAATCCCCGCAAATACAGCCGATTAACGAATCACAGTGAGTAATGCTTTATTCTCATAGAAAATCCAATTAACTTGAATGTCGGTGTCACATACCACTTATTGAATGTATTTTATGATTAAATTAAGAAAAAGTGGTATATGCATGGCACTGGTAAAATGTTTGTTATTGTTCACTTACTTGTACCTTGTCGTAACTGAAAATCTGTATACGCATCTGCATTTGTCGTAAAGTATTTTTGTACAAAGGAAAATGTTGGGTATTTTACATGGCGAAAATCTCTTTCTTTATACCAGAAGTGATGTCATTGGTGACGTTTTACGTCATATGCACAACAGGATCTGTTAAATCTCAATCTTACTTTGAGCAAAAATATTCTACGCTTATCACGGATGCGCATACAGATTTCATGTTACGGCTAGGTACATGTACAAGTAATAGAAAAAAAATCAATCTTTATTTAAGTTTATTTGATTTTTACGGAAATAATACTTCACTTCCACAAACACAGAAATTCAGACAATAGTTTAACTTCCAACAGGTCTGTACTGTGCCTTATTATGGAGCTGATGCTGCTTTACCGTTACTTGTTAAAACTAGAGACAACAAAATACCTGAAATATGATTCCATGTCCATTTCATGCAATAACATTAAATACTATGACAGGCTAAAATTGGATAACATTTACTGTATAGTAAGAAATTTACATTTAAAATAAACACACACTTTACTTATACGTCGTGCCTCTTTAGTTTTTCAATATGTATGCACCCATGGATTCAAAATATTTTGTGAGCTGAAAATTATATTTATTGACTTGAACTGTCAGTATTCTAAGTTTTCAATATGCTTTGGGGTTGTGATTTGGACATGTATTCGCATGGTACACAATGTATATTTGTTTTAGATGATTACATTGCAATTTGTTGTCAGTATATTTAATTAATTTCACATAGAAGGTTCAGAAGGTTCTATGGAAGCTTTATCACCTCTGCTAGTATATGTATTTGAAGCAGCGCACACTCTTTCCTGGTATATTGCTGTCGGAAGTGTTTATATGTGAGCATGGCGTTTAAGAACGGTTCTTGATTAAATATTTTCTTTAACATTCTAGAAAATGATGCAAAAAACTCGTGGATAGACAATGGGGTTGTGAAAACAACTGTTACCGAATTAAGTGAATTGGTTTTAACAGAACAAAAGATAATATTGTTTTAAGTGACGAGGGGTAGGTTTAAAAATTTTGAATGTTCGTCCCTTGTGTATTTATTTATTAATTTTTTGGTGACACGTTATATGGTTAGAAATGTTAAAGTAACAATTACAAGCTCTTGTGATGTTCATATGTAAGAAGAACATGTAGTTTAAATGCCTGTCAAAAGTTCCGGTAGCACAAAGTAAAATAAGCTATTAAATGTTTCTGTAGGGAACACAAGAGTACATACTGGGTTTTACTCACCTGTACTGTGTATGTTTTACCTGTGCATGCGTACACTACCCATATATTGTGTGGGCCCTCTTATATGAATATTCTTCATAAAGGTCAGGCGGACAGGTCAACTGGTTTGACTATATCCAAGCATTGAGAAGCATGATAAATGACAACATTTTATTTTATTTTTGTTAAGAATTTGTCTTGTAAAGAAAATACATGTATGTCTAGAATTAATCCATGTTCTACAGTTATCACTGCTGATTTGACAGTATTGTAAGTTTTTGTTAAGAATGTGTCTTGCAGAGAAAATATATGTCTTTAATAAGTCGGTGTTCTACAGTTATTGCTGTTTTCGCTCCATGCAATGATGGTGAATTTGTCTGGAATTGTGTGGCTACAATATCAGACACAATGGTAGTTAATGTTAATAGGTCTATATCACATACAGTCCCAATCTTCTTAACTACTTCGCTAAACACGTGCAACATCCAACCGCCCATACCATCTCGTCCATATGCAAATTTTGCTGAAAATGTAAACAACATACCTCATGAATACAATGTATTATAAAATAGGAAAAGTCCTACGGAGAAATTGGTTAATCAAAACAACTGCTGATTGTACTAACAAATAAACCTTACCATCTCTGTAGCTAGTCAACGTGAAATCTTAATACACATGGTAAACTCTCTCTCTCTCTCTCTCTGAGCATTCTGCAACTAGTTCGCTTTTTTTCTTATCCTTTGTAAGCCCCTCTCTCTCTCAGCATTCTACAACCAGTATGTTTTTTCCTTATCCTTGGTAAACATCTCTCTCTCTCTCTCTTTCTCTGCGCCATATTGATAATGCAAAACAATTTGGGTAAAAAAGAAGGTTTTAAACATGTTTATCAACTCTCAACTCTCTTCTTATCCTTGGTAAACATCTCTCTCTCTCTCTCTTTCTGAGTATTCTGCAACTGTTATGCTCTTTTTATTATCCTTGGAAAACTTCTCCCCCTCTCTCTTTCTCTCTGTGTGCGTGTGTGTGTTTCATATTGATAATGCAAAACAATTTGGGTAAAAAAAGAAATTTTTGAACATGTTTAGTAACTCTTAACGTGATAAAATGCTTAGTTTTGAAATGAGAATAACGAATGTTATGTTGCTAACTTAATCGAGAAGATAATGATCTAATGCTAGGCCAACAATTCACTATGGTAAATCATAGACATAGATCACGTCCTGATGTAACCGTTAACCTTTAAGCAATAAATCTATGTACATTTACATAATCATGTCCCCCTAGCGCGAAGCAGTACACGGTGATTTAAATGAGGTTCACCAGTGTGTCACGTGATACCTTATAAAGTGTCTGTGAAACAATTCATTCCATTGGAGATGGAGTCACTTCAGATCAAGTATTCCCGTAAAAATAACGTTTACTCCGGGAAATTTCAAGTAAAGATTTTACAAAACATTAAGGGGTATTGATAACCTGACCAGTATGTTCAGTGGCGTAGCTCCCTGTACGCCACGACGCACAGGCGTGCACATCAATTTTCCTTCATTACTTAATTATTATTATTTATATAATGTCTCTAAATATAGAGGATTCTTGAAGAAAAACTAAAACAAAGACTGGACTAATCCAATGGATTTCGTTTAAACTATACTTTTAAGTTTACATCATACGCACTAGATGTTTTCCGGAAATATAATAAGCCATGTACGTTTCAAAATAAGGTTTTCGATTTACACGCGTCTCCGTTTTTTCTTTCGCCCTCAAAATGAAGATGGCGTGTGATTCTATTGCAAAAATAAGTTTTTTTTAAACCAGTCGCACCGTCACCGTCATACTAATCAACATGAAAGGATGCTTCAACTTCAAGTTCGAGCAGGGAATCTCAGAAGATTTCATTTCCAAGTCAGCGTTTTGGCCCAAGCTATCCAGACCCTGCAACACTGACAAAACAGCAATGTTAACTATAAAACTTAGGAAAACGTCGACTACTTTGACTTTCCACTGCGGTTATTTCAAAAACATTCAAACAATCATAAATTGATATTTATATATAAAATCCTGACTGAAAAAGGCAGAATATTGGACTGTCCAAAGTCAACCAAACGGAACCATAGAACAAAATGTAAATGTTTAAAAAATCATAAACATTCTTGTGTAACCTGCAAGTGTCCAAACGCAAGTAATTTTATACCAATTTTATTTTTTTATCATTAAATGCATCAGATCGCGCCAATTCTTTTTCTATAATGCCACCAGATTTCACCATTTGACATCAACGTTTTAATTTTTTTCCGAAGGAGCATGTCCCCGGACTCTCCTCCCCCCTTGATCATTCGTGAATTCGGCACTCGCATAGTAAATTCTCCTAATCATTATTGCACGGCGTGCAGATCAATTTTGGCTAGCTACACCACTGACGTTGGCGAACTCCATTGCATTCGGATGGACAGAAGAAAAGAAAGCCGAAAACCTGTTTCATAATAGGAGTGTGTCACATAATACTTACCTTCTGACGTTGCGTAAATCAGGTAAAAATCGTTTGGACAATATGGCGAATATATAGGCATTACTCTTACTTTCTTCTTCTTTTTGAATGGGTTGAATTTATTCAATGTTGACATCAGTCCACTTCCCAATTCGGACAACAAACCCTTTTCTTCTTGATCCTTTGATGTATTGACATCAGATGATGAAGCACCGGTCATATTCTCATCCGGGTCACTTAAGCTATCGTCATCGGTATATTCCGTGTTATCATTGGTAATTTCCGTCCCATGTTCGTCAGCTTTTGGAATAAGATCAACTTCTTTTACATCTTTGTTTTCCTTGGTGTCAACTCCAGATTCAGCAGTTTCATTTTTGTCATTTCCATGATTTTTGGGAGGTTCTGCTTTGGGAAAATTTTCGCCAATTCTTAGCTCAACTCCCATATCCGCCCTATTTTTATCTCCAAATCGGCTTCTACAAGACTGTAAACCAATATCATATGAAATAACAAGTGGCCCATTGGGATCAATACGCTCACCTGATAAATAATAGCTCGAATGTCAAATGTCAAAATCTTTCATTATAGTAACAATTTGAGGCTAAATTGTGAAAACAAAAGTACAAAAGTAAAAATACCAGACCATTTTGGCATTTTTTGTTACCCGTGACCTTGACCCTTGAATGTATGACCTTTATTATGATATCAAAATGATTGTGATGTCAATACCTAATAGTCTAATATACATGCCTATATTAAGAATTTATAGTTGTGATACCAATACCTTATAGTCTAATATACATGCCTATATAAAATGTGTAAAATTTTTGAGAAAATTAACAATTTCAATATTATTTTGCATCTGTGACCTTGACCTTTGAACCCATGACCCTTTTCTATACATCAACATGATCGTTGTATCAATACCGACAACATTCTCATATACATGCCTATACAAAATGTTAATAATACCGACAACATTCTCATATACATGCCTATACAAAATGTTAATAGTTTTCAAGATAATTAACCATTTTAGTATTCTTTTGCATCTGTGACTTTGACATTTGAACCCATTATCTTAATCTATATATCAAAATGTTCGTTGCATCAATACTAACACTATTTTAATATACATGTCTATACAAAAAGTTTATAGTTTACAAGATTAATAACCATTTCGGTATTGTTTTGCATCTGTGACCTTGACCTATGAACTCATGACCTTTATATATACATCAAAATGATCGTTGTATCAATATCTACAAAATTCTAATATACATGCCTATACAATAAGTTAATAGTTTTCAAGATAATTAACTATTTCGGTATTGTTTTGCATCTGTGACCTTGACCTTTGAACCCATGACCTTTTTCTATACATTGTCGAGTTTTCAAAAACCTCGTATTTCTTTAACAAACGCTGTCCCCTTTGCACTTCTCTATGACGTTGACTATATTAATATCTTTTCATTTTTTAAAAATTAATTGGTTATACAAGGTGTAAACTATTTTTCCCAACACGTGTATGTTTGCACAATTTCCTTTAAAAAATGCAACACATATTTTAAAAACTCTTAAATTATCAATTCCTACTATATTTTTATTTATAAATCTTCACACTTGTGTAGGTAATTTCATAATTATACCCATCTTTCACGCTTTTCAACCAAATGATTTTCACTTGAATTTTCCTACTTGGATGACCCTTAACGACACACACACACACACCCTGCGCTATGCCATAAGCTCACATGACCTTCGGTCATGATCAGGTGAACTAAAAACACAATGACGTAATATAACATGTAAATAGCACATAGTCGCCCTGTTATTCATAGTGGTCTTCATATGCCGTGTAATTGGTAATTTTCGCAATTGTCGCAACCACTGCGGTAGCTCAGTTAGTAGAGTGCTCGCTTCGTATGTGGGAGGTCGCTGGTTATCGGACACAAGACTTGAAAGGGGGTAGTGGCTGTTTTTTGCCAAACAATCGGCATTACGAAATGCAAGTCACGGTTCTTTCGGATGGGAACTTAAAATAAACGAGGTCCCGTGTCACGTAGGGCTTGGCATGCTAAAGAACCCTGCTGTTTAATGCCATCAGCGCAACGCACAGGCAAAATTTTTGCACCTTCGCCCAAATTTGACGACTTCTCGGTATAAGTGAAATATTCTTGACTGGGACGTTAACCATAAACCGTGAAAATTGATGTTGCGTAAAATTACTCATCGCAGGCAAGAAGCAGTGACCATATAAGTATTTTTTGTCCTAATTTGATGTTTTATATATACATTGTACTTCTTAAACTCGATGCAAATATCTTTTGTTTTGCTTTGGAATATTTCATCGTGTGTGGATTGTGACACGGTTTCAACCGCCTCGAGAGATATAAGTCCCAATTCTGCATTTAGTATTGACCATCTGATAAATTCAACAATGGAATTCGCCGCTTCCTTACGTGATCAACACTCCTTAACCGTTTTGTATAAGTTTTCTTGGAAATCGTGTACGTCACGACTTCCCGGAACAACGTCATTTTACAGGAAACGTTAACTGGTATACAATTTCATATCAAGGGGAGTAATAGTTCCAAACAAACGTAAATGAGTAATATGTGGAACTGCAGCAGAGAACATTAATGACCGACAGGTTTGGTATTTTTAACTGGAAAAAATGACCAAAAATTTACATAAATGGTATATGATTGCTTAATTATTTTAACGTTTCTCATTTTTAAGGTCAGCTTAAAATTTACCTGAAGGAAAAACATCCTCGGTTTTCCTTTTAACCCTGGACATTTTCTGTCTTCAAACAGACAAATTAAATCACTGGTCAGTACAGGTCCGTCTGTCCCATAAATCACGTGATGGAAGTGTTGCTGACACGTGTCTTCTTTCTTTTTATCCTTTGTGACCTTTTGAACTTCTAACTCGTTGCCATGGGATCCAATAACACAGGCAAAAGTGTCAGCATTTTCATGCACTGTCCGCCTCGATGCAGCTGAAAAGTAAGAAAATAACCATACCCGGTACATGTGATTAAATGCTCTGGGTAATTAAAAAGTCTAAAATGGTGAATCACAAATGCATGG
This sequence comes from Anadara kagoshimensis, assembly GCA_021292105.1. Taxonomy (NCBI): domain Eukaryota; kingdom Metazoa; phylum Mollusca; class Bivalvia; order Arcoida; family Arcidae; genus Anadara; species Anadara kagoshimensis. The sequence continues at coordinate 41,707,854 of CM037858.1, forward strand.
ACAAAATATAATATATACACAGACATGAACTGATATCGGTGTGAAGAATTGGGGTACGGTCTGTCGGACAATTTATGCATATATATAATACCCCATGGTCAAAATTATATGCAATTTAGAGTTACAACTCTAAATAAAACTGAATATAACATGTTTTCAAAATCATGATTGCAAAACATGGCTATATGAATATACATAGATGTGCATGATTTATTATTCTGAACAAAACACACATGTATTGTTTCCTAAAAAGGAAGAAGCCTATTTCAAGGAAAAATTTGGATTACATGCGTGGCGGGTATGACTACTTAAACACTTCCGGAGCACCCGGCCTAACTTTCCTGGTGGAAATTTACGTATTTAAACTTATTTGTTAGTTTTTACTTTGCTTAGGGAAAATGGATTTGGAAATGGATCGTTTTTGATGTTCATTGACGACAGTCCCTGTCATTTGAATTTACAAACATCACGAATCCAGTTGATCGATTCATTAATATGAATAAAAATACGAAAACGTTCATTGAAAGAATGAACAATGCAGTCCGACGCCAAAATATATGTTGGTTTCCTGCCTTAAGTCAGTTGATGAGTGGAGAACCCAGGGGCCAATAATTGAAAACCCTATAAAAACGTTTATAGTATGGCCATTTTTATATCACACCCCTAATCGACCCTCTGGCTGATATCAAGTCTCGGGCCGATAAAGGCCATTAAGGGGCGGTGTCATATCAAATTAAAAACAAGAGGCCCTGGGGCCACATCGCTCACCTGAGCAACTTGCTAGGTAGAAGCCGAAATGAGTTCAGTATTGAAGTGAGTGCAGGGGAGGGAGGTTTTGTACAAACTGAAATCTATACTTCCTACCGATGCTTTTCACTAAACAATTTGTAAGTATTTCTATGTACCGTAAAAGGTTGATGTTTCGACAAGCCTCGGCTTATTCCGTTACCTTTTTCTTACAGCATTTCAACCAATGAAATAATTTTAAAAAAATTTTCATCATGCAATCTACTAATCTCAAAGAGAGAAAATGCATAGGCCGAATACTGTAATCGGGAAATGGCAAATAGAAATTATAGAATACAGCAGGATTTACATTAAAAATTAGCTTTTAAATACAAGTACAATTAATATATTTCTCATGAACAATATATTTAACTTTATATCAAAATACTTATATAAAAGAATACAGCATGGAAAATACACTATTATTTAACCATGATTTGAACAAACTTGAATCTACACTACCTGAGGATGCTTCCATTTTAATTTGAGCTTTCCTGGCCTAATAGTTTTTGAGGAGAAGATTTTTAAAGATTCTCTCTATATATTCCTGTGTAAAACTTGACCCCCCTCTTGTGGCCCCACCCTACCCCAGGGACCATGATTTGAACAAACTCGAATCTACACTACCTGAGGATGCTTCCATTTTAATTTGAGCTTTTCTGGCCTAATAGTTTTTGAGAAAAAGATTTTAAAAAATTTTCTTTATATATTCCTATGTAAAACTTGATCCCCCTCTTGTGACCCCTCCCTACCCCCGGGGACCATGATTTGAACAAACTTGAATCTACACTACCTGAGGATGCTTCCATTTTAATTTGAGCTTTTCAAGCCTAATAATTTTTGAGAAGAAGATTTTTAAAGATTTTCTCTATATACTCCTATGTAAAACTTGATCCCCCTCTTGTGGCCCCTCCCTACCCCCGGGGACCATGATTTGAACAAACTTGAATCTACACTACCTGAGGATGCTTCCATTTTAATTTGAGCTTTCCTGGCCTAATAGTTTTTGAGGAGAAGATTTTTAAAGATTCTCTCTATATATTCCTGTGTAAAACTTGACCCCCCTCATGTGGCCCCACCCTACCCCCAGGGACTATGATTTGAACAAACTTGAATCTACACTACCTGAGGATGCTTCCATTTTAATTTGAGCTTTTCTGGCCTAATAGTTTTTGAGAAAAAGATTTTTAAAAATTTTCTTTATATATTCCTATTTAAAACTTGATCCCCCTCTTGTGACCCCTCCCTACCCCCGGGGACCATGATTTGAACAAACTTGAATCTACACTACCTCAGGATGCTTCCATTTTAATTTGAGCTTTTCAGGCCTAATAGTTTTTGAGAAGAAGATTTTTAAAGATTTTCTCTATATACTCCTATGTAAAACTTGATCCCCCTCTTGTGGCCCCTCCCTACCCCCGGGGACCATGATTTGAACAAACTTGAATCTACACTTCCTAAGGATGCCTCCACAAAAGTTTAAGCTTTACAGGCCGAATAGTTTTTGAGAAGAAGATTTTTGAAAAATACCAACAAAGTTTCAATAATTCTCAATTATCTCCCCTTTAAAGAGGGTGTGGCCCTTCATTTGAACAAACTTGAATCCCCTTCACCTAGTGGTGCTTTGTGCCAAATTTGGTTGAAATCTGCCCAGTGGTTCGTGAGAAGAAGATGAAAATGTGAAAAGTTTACGACGACGACGACGACAGACAACGGACAAATTGTGATCAGAAAAGCTCACTTGAGCCTTTGGCTCAGGTGAGCTAAAAAACCAAACCAAACCATGTCCAATCGCAAGAAAAGCAAAAATAAAAAATAAAATAAAATAAAAACTTGCTGGCATATTAGGTCAAACACGTGACCCCGGGAAGTGAGTCCAGGTGCTCCGAAAGAGTAAGTCCCTCATTCTTTGCTAGTTTCACCCGCCATGTTTGTAATCAAAATTTGGCATGAAAAGAACAAGGATCTATGGGAGGTCAAATATATCCAGGGTAATTTTGGATGCAATTGCACCATGCTTATCAACAATTAATACTGTCATGACAGCCTTAAACTTTTTTGAGGGTCTTGATAAGCCTAGACCTGCAATATCCTTGCGTCAACAATTCATTTTTAAGCAGTCATGGTATAATCTCTACATCTATATGTGTTTTGTATGTTAAAAACGGAGTATGTACTTCTAAAGAACGTACCTTCTTTAAGTACATCCGTTATTTGTTGTACAGTCAGATCCGTAAACATAAGGACATGGAATTCCAGTTTAGTCAACATTTCATTCATGCTCTGCAGTTCCTCTTGAACATATGGTCTTCTGCTAAGGTTCGCCACTGGAAAGTTTTCAATACAAATAACGATACCAAGCCCCCGAACTGGGTACTGGAAGTTGTAAGCGTCTGGGTTACAGTCGGCATTGTAAGGGACTGGTGTTTTTAGTCGTGTTGCTATTTGATTAACTGACCTTAAATTTAAAAATCAGTATTTCCCATATTAATAACTTCTTTACGACTTGGAAATAGCAATTTAGATTTAACACAAACAATATATCCATTATTATTCAGCTTATTTTATTTCAGTTTTGTACTATGAAAAGGTTAAAATAATTCAAATCTCCAACAATAGTTTCTACATTTGGGGTCTAGCGTCCAAGATTTGTGCAAATAAGTGTATGTCCAACGTCATATGAGGTTACATTTAAAGTATCTATGGTCTAGCAATTGTACATTAGTTAAAATGATTCCTGAACAATTTTAAGGTCATTTAGCATTTAGTCACCGCAACCAAGATTTGGGTAAATTAAGTACTGCCTGGTCAATGGATGCTGCGTCTAAAATATCTAAGGTCTTTAGACACTACGGTAGAGTGCTCGCTTCGTATGTGGAAGGCCGTGACCTCGAACTCCGGCCTAGGTCTGAACTGAAAATAGGTTGTGAATGCTCGTTCGCCAAGCACTTGGCATTTAGAAATAAAAGTCATGAAATCCTTCGGAAGAGACCGTTAAAACAGATGGCCTGGGTCAGGACAGGCGTGGCACGTAAAAGAACCCTCTGCCTGCACATTTGCCTAAGCCCACTGCATTGGCCAAAATTTCTGCAACTTCATTTATAGCTGGTGACGTCTCAATGTAATTGAAATTTTCTTGAATGGGATGCAAAACCCCATTCAATCAATCAGTCTAAAGCTTGTATATTAGTTAGGAATGATTCTTGGTCAATTCATAAGGCCAATGTGGTGTTTGGCCCCACAGCCAACATTTGTGTAAATAAAAGTTATATGACATGTTACTAGGATACTAAGATCAAATATCTTAGGGTTATCTTTTAGTTGAATTACATCACAAACACTGATAAACTTACGTTGACACACTAATTTCTTTTTTGCCTAATAAATCAAAAAATATAACTACCTGTCAAAAAGCTCTTTAACTCCAATCCTTCTCACTAAAAAAATAGAAGAATTATAATCAATGTTTTATTTAGGAAAAAAATAAATACGCACCCAAATACGCACCTGTAATTTTATGATTTTATGTCTCCTCGTCTTGCATATATATATATATATATATATATATATATATATATATATATATATATATATATATATATATATATCATATACGAGTTATTTGTATGACTCAGACTGTTAAACTGACTTCGTCAATTCTTCAAATTATAAGGGGTAAAGGAAGTTTAAATAAAATACACTGAAGAATCGACAAGACAAAAACAATTTGTTTACAAGTACATGTAAATGAATGTTCTCTGTGTGTGTGTGTGTGTGTGTGTGTGTGTGTGTGTGTGCTACGGTAGCTCAGTTGGTAATGCTCGCTTCGTATATGGGAGGTCCTTGGTTTCGAACCCGACCCGAGTCTGACCAAGACATGACAATAGGTAGTGACCGTTCTTTCGCAAAACAATCCGCAGTCAGAGGTCCTTTAAACCGATTCCGGTGCCACGCCTGTCGTGGCACGTAAAAGAACCTTCCCTGTACAATGTCACGAGCGCACTGCAAAGGTGAAATTTTTTGCCACCTCATCTAAAGCTAGTCACATTTCGACATAACTGAAATATTCTTGACTGGAAGTAAAACTGAATTCAAAATTTCTCTCTCTCTCTCTCTCATCATTGAATTTTGAAATGACCATTAATCAATGTGATTATATGTAGCTAAAAATTCACATAATTGAATTTAAACCATGCAGGAAATAAATCATGAATCACTCTTCATAAATAATTCAGTATGTGCTTCTAGTGAGATATTAATATATTGTATTGATTTTTTGTGACTCTCTGACTCTCTCTCTCTCTCTCTCTCTCTCTCTCACACACACTATAATAATTAATATACATGATACAGTTTAGTCAACATATTGAATATGGGATTGTACCTACTTTATATATGTTTTGCTTATCATGTTGTGTGCATAAACATTCAATGATTCTTTGTATCAATCATCCATGGTCCTAAGAATACAATTTTAGCATGTACAGTAAATGCATTTATGGTGTGTGTGTGTGTGTGTGTGTGTGTGTGTGTGTGTGTGAAAACCCGACATCTTTTAAACATGGTTAAATATACAAAAAGGTTATGATAACGGTATATATTTTTTATTTCGCAGACGTCAGGGGTCATTGCGGGTTTAAGATCCGTTATTTACATAGATTGACCCCGATCTCCACAGCCGTATTGCTGAGATGTACTACACCATTAATGATCATGTGTGTATGGATTATAATACCGATAATACTCACCCTCGTCACCATTATAAATTTTGGTTGGTTTCGGCATATCGTCACAGGCCTAGCTACACATACATCTTCCAATGTAAACATGCAGAGATACTCTTTGTGTTTTTAGTGTATGTCGATCGATACGCAAGACTTACTTTCCGGTTGTTACGTCATTGCTTGAAGTATACATATAGTCACACACTATTACTAAAGTATAAACGGAAATGGATTACACTCAGTTATTTTTCTATAGAAAATTAATTACTGAAAATATCTTATTTATTCTCGATAAAATGTATTTATTATCTATCGGCCTAATATGCACTTTATGTTTCCATAGTGTATATTTTGCAATAATCCAGCTTTACTGAGAAAAGATTGGCAATGATTGAAAATTAACAGTCTATTTACTCCACCCTTTTTACCATGTAAGGCACCATGATATGTCATGACCTTTTTTAGCTCACCTGAGCCAAAGGCTCAGATGAGCTATTGCAATCTATCACCGTCCGTCGTCCGTCTTCTCCTCCAAAACTACTGGGCCGTATTTGATGAAACTTGGTGATTATTATGCCTGGGTAACAGCCTTTCAAAATTGTGTTCGGGGTTTGGCCACGCCCAACAAGATGGCCGCTGTTACTAAAAATAGCAAATAGACAAAAAAATCATCTTCTCTGAAACCAAAAGGTGCAGGCAAATTTTGATTGGATATTTGGATTCAACATACCTAGGAACATTAAAATTGTGTTTTTCATGAAAATTAGACGAAAAATAGGTTACGCGTTTTTTGTGTAAAATTATGTAATTTTGAAAATGAGACATTTATTGTTATAACTTCATAACGGCTGAAGATAATTGTATGGAGTTTTCACTGTTGATCTTGTCTTGCAATTTTCTTCCAATTGATGTCAAGGTCGAAGGTCAAGGTCATGTCCCAGTTTTTGACCTTTGATAAAAAATGCTATTTTTTTAACATTTCTTGTGATAATGGCGTAGGATTTTCAGTTATTTGTAGGTATTGACATGACGATCATTTTGATACATAGATCAGGGTCATGGGTTCAAAGGTCAAGGTCACAGATGTCCAAGAATACCAAAATAGTTCATTATCTGCAAAACTATGAATTTTTTATATAGGCATGTATATCAGAATATTGTAGGTAATGGCACAATGGTCATTTTGATATATGAATAAAGGTCATGGGTTCAAAGGTCAAGGTCACAGATGTAAACAAGTCCTGAAATGGTTAATTATCTCAAAAACTGTAAACTTTTTGTATAGGCATATATATTAGAATATTGTAGGTATTGGCCTAACGATCATTTTGATATATGAATGAAGGTCATAGGTTCAAAGGTCAAGGTCATAGATGCAAACGAATACTTAAATGGTTAATTATCTCAAAAACTATAAACTTTTTTTATAGGCATGTATATAGGAATATTGTAGGTATTGGCCTAACGATTATTTTGATATATGAATGAAGGTCATAGGTTCAAAGGTCAAGGTCATAGCTGCGAACGAATATTTAAATGGTTAATTATCTCAAAAACTATAAACTTTTTGTATAGGCATGTATATTAGAATATTTTAGGCATTTGCACAACGATCATTTTGATATATGAATGAAGTTCATAGGTTCAAAGGTCAAGGTCATAGATGCAAAATAATACTTAAATGGTTAATTATCTCAGAAACTATAACATTTTTGTATAGGCATGTATATTAGAATATTGTAGGTATTGGCCTAACAATCATTTTGATATATAAATGAAGGTCATAGGTTCAAAGGTCAAGGTCATAGACGCGAACGAATACTTAAATGGTTAATTATCTTAAAAACTATAAACTCTTTGTATAGGCATGTATATTGGAATATTGTAGGTATTGGCCAAATGCACATTTTAATATACAGATGTTTTAGCTGTTTATAAATAATATATTGTAGCTAGACTTTAAATATGTTATATATAGCATACGTATATAATAATTATTATAATTTATTTGCAAAAATACTTGCATATTATTGGCCCTTACTGCTGAAAATTTTGATATTCTCTTTTATTAATGTCATTCACCATTGAACCTCTGCATAAGATATGTACTCTTTCTCAGGTGAGCGTTAAGGCCCATGGGCCTCTTGTTATTCATATAACCTGTTTATTATGGAAGGAAGGCTAATCAACCATGTACTGTGTCCTGTGTAAACAGGGCCGTAACTAGGACTGATTTGCGGGCGAGGCAAGCCGGACGCGCCAAGGCGCGTCGAGCTAGGGGGTGGGGTCACAAAATCCTGCCATTTGCTTTAATTTAAATGCAAAATTTGCTTCTAAAAATGTACAATCCCCAAGGAAACCGAAAATGGCAATCTTTCAGAAAATATTATGGTTCATATTGAATAATTCTGTAAAGCAGAAAGACGGATAGACAGTCGGATGCAGCAAAAACTATATAACCTGTCTAATTGTCAACAAAGATTTTCAAATTAACAAACTCATAGGTTTTTATCAGTAATTTATTTGCAAATTTTGGATTTATTTACCCAGAATTTGGAAAAATCCTGGACGAGGCAACTCGTCTGCCTCTGTAGTAGTTACGGCCCTGGTAAAGGCAAAACCAAATCATGTTCTATTTAATGTTCTTCTACCACAATGCATTCTGAAGGTATTTGCGATAGAATTCAGATTGACTCACACAGGTGAGTGGCTTTAAGTATGTATCTGGAATTTACATTTTCATTAATTTTCAGAAATATGCAAAAATGTATTATACATGTATTCTCAAACCTAACATTGGTAAGTACATGTAAGTACGCGTAGCTTAATTGAGTCATGGATTCAGTAACAAATTTCAGTGATACGCTTGTGTTCTGAAAATTAACTATGCAAACGTTTAAAAAATAAACATGTATAAATTGTATTGACTTCAAATGCAAGTAATTTTGCAATTAACATGACAATTGTTGGTCTCTATGTCATGTGCTACTTTTGAATTATATTATTTCATAAAAATCCATACACAGTTCCCTTGGTGTTGTCATCAAACTGCTGTCCAGTCTTTTAAGTCAAACATCTGTGACACCTTTTGAATTTTGAATGGAACCCAGGGGTTGGGTTTGTCATAAGAGGTGGAGTCAAAAACTTATATTTTTTCAGGTTGAACGTTTTTGACAAAAATTTATACTGTGGAGAGGCAAAGTCCAAAGCGATGAAAAACTCAAACCATCATGGTATATTAGGCCGAGTCTTGTTATATACATAGCCAAATCTTCGACCGGTTTTTGAGAAAAATCCATAAAATTGAGTGTAATCCAATTCTGATTATATTTTAAACCCCCGTTTTTTTTCAGAGATTGTAGCACTCGGCATTTATTTAGTAAGGACGGGGTCCAACGGAGGCGACCTTCAAAACTAAAGTGGTGTGGCACGTTAAGGCACCCTCCCACATTGCCCTGGGCGCACATAAAAAAGTCAAAATGTCTGTCACCTCACTAAATGAAATACCCTTGACTGGGGCGTAAAACCTCAACCAACCAACCAACCAACCAAATAATCAATCAACAATCAATCAATCAATCAATCAATCAATCAATCAATCAATCAACAATCAATCAATCAATCAATCAAATCAACCAATCAATCAATTTTTGTTGTTCCAGTAAATATCAGAACATAAGCACCCCAAAAAATTGACAAAGTCGGTAAGGTAAACACCCTATTCATACTTCTTATTACCTGGAAAAACCTACTTTCAGTTTTCTTAATCTCAGTGCCATATCCAAGACAGAAGAAAAAGTGCAGGATAACAATATTCAAAATATTTTCTACATAGCGAAATCGGTTTTAAGGCCTTTTCCGAAGGACGCCGTGCATGCCGAGTGCTTGGCAAAAGAACAGCCATTACCCGCTCGCTATATTCAAGTCTTGGTCAGACCTCGATCGGCGGTTTGGACCCACGATCTTACACATACTAAGCAAGCACTCTACTGAATTAGCTACTGTACGGTAAATACTGCTTTTTAGTCGAAAAAATTTCTTAAAACGTTTTTATTCGCGTCGCTTTGTTTTACGCAAGATGTGTACCTTTAAATAAAACCACTTTTTAATCCGATGGTTATTGAGATTTACTGAAATATTTATATGATTTTTCTAAAAGATAATCACAATTGTATATCATCTTTTTATGCCAATGTCTAACAAGCTTTCGTAAATGTATAAGCTTGTTTTGTCGATTTATTCGCTTTGTCATATACCATTTTTTAAATTAATCACAAAATACATTAAAAAAGGTATATGACAAATGTTTTGAATGCATTTTATGATTAAATGCAAAAAATGGAAAATGACAGCTTCGGTGTTGTAAAACGTCCTTTATTCTCTTGAAAGTATTTTGATTGGTCAGATTATTTCCTTTATTTTTGCATGAAAGGGTTGACTTTTAGTGACGTCATGTTAATGTGACACATCACAGGATCATTAGAATTCCTCACCGATAGCGATGCTATTTTTTTAACTTGTTACGGTTGTATGGCTATTTAAACTGTTGATTTGTTAATTTTATAAATTGAATAATAAGAACATAAAAAAATCTTATTGCTATGTGATATGAAAGAATTGGACATTTTGTACACGTAACAACATCGTGTATTATCTACCCCGAAAATATGCAGTGTAAACTGATGCCCTGTTACGCCACATAGCGGTGTTGCCGCATAAACGTGTTCCAACACGTCTATGAGGGGAATTTCAACGCATAAAGAGAAAGCTTTTATGCGGCAAAAAGGCTACATTCCGCCGCATAAAGAAAACAATTACTATCATCACCTGCATTTACACCTCCATCATTATTACCACCTCACAAAAAGCACCACCGCCATCGTGACGATCATCATTATATTATTATTTTATTATTATTTTTTTATTAAAGCAAAAGTCGAAATTCTACCAAAATCACAATTTAACGATCATCAACATTACAGTCATAATCGCCACCGCCGTCGGCACGACGGTAACATCGTCGTCGCGCTCTCATCGTCCCTGTCTCCATCCTCGTAATATTATTACCAATATCAACAACACCAACAACATAAATTCTCAATTGTCACCGTCGTCGTCATAATTTATATCACTACCACCGTTTTTGTCGAGATATCAGCTCTTTTTTAAATTTCATACCAACTCGTTATAATTAGCCATCGTTATGCGTCAAAAAGGCAGCCTTGCGCCGCATATAAGCAGCACATCTTTATGCGTTGAACGCCGCCGCATAAACGTGGCGGACCTCTTTATGCGTTGGAATTCCCCGCATAGACGTGTTGGGCGCGTTTATGCGGCAACACCGCTATGTGGCGTAACAATGCCCAACTAATGCTAATGCAAATCTGATGAAAAAACACAGGTGCATGCGCTTACAACATTTTGCATAATGAAAGTTTCAGCAGATTTAAAATAACGCAATTCCAAAATTTTGCTGTGAAGTGACGTCATTCGATGGTTTTGTTGCTTGAAGAAAAAACCAAACCGGGTGATTGTAAAACTCATTAGGTTCATCTTTAGGGGCGATTTATTTAATGACTGTTCACTAATTAAGTGTAAAAACGTGGGTGTTTTTTTTTAAATATTGTTTTATCAAACATGTGCTTCCGTTTAAAACTATTTTATCGCTAAATGAATTAAAAATGCTGTCTAGCGGATTTCAAACCCTTAAGTGCGAAATAACGTCAAAATTTTAGGAGACTTAATAAGATTTTTACAGGTGTATGTATAAAAATAATTTTAATAACAATATAATTTTAAAATATTGTTTTGTGCAAGTTTTTTTGCAAAAAATATGTCTAGCAAAAATGTCAAAACGTTCTTTTTACGTCTTAATTATAAAGACAATGCAAACTTGAGTTTAATTACATCCCAGACAAGAATATTTCACTTATATCGAGACTTCTCCAGCTGGCGTGGTAATGCAATCAGGTCAAAGGTCTCTTTCGTAGGACGTCGAGACTAGATGCTGAGCGCTTGGCGAAAGAACAGTCACTACCTATTTTTCAAGTTTTGGTCGGACCCCGGCCGAGATTCGAACACACGACCTCCCACATGCCTATGAATTGGAAATAATTAACAGGAAAGTTACACTACCCCATGAAGTTAACACATCAGTAATTTTTCTTTAATTCAATACAAATATTAGTAAAGCAATCCCTTTAAATATCTTGCCTCGGTACTTTTCTCATTAAATTATTGGTCTAATTCACATGACATTATTCGTAACAGATGTGACGTTAATGATCTTGTAGGCAGTTTGAGAAATATTTTATCTTAAATACGTATGTACCTTCTTTAACGTAAATCATCTTAAGATTAAAATTAACGTATGGGCTTTACGCCATGATCAGGATTATTTCACTTATATCGAAACGACACCAACTGTTGGATGGATAAGGTTGTAAAAAAAAACGTATGTACCTTCTTTAACGTAAATCATCTTAAGATTAAATTAACGTATGGGCTTTACGCCATGATCAGGATTATTTCACTTATATCGAAACGACACCAACTGTTGGATGGACAAGGTTGTAAAAAAGTCTTGAAAACGCTAAAAAATAGCTTCAAAAATTAAAAAAAATATACATGTATATCGAAAAAATATATAGAACATGTTACCACTTAATCATATTTTTATGAGTAGTATAAATTTCACGTGCGTTTTTATTTACACGTGTTGCCAGCTTGATAGCTATAGATCATAAGACGACAGATTGTCTTTATGTATCTGTATCATTTTAAATAATCTTAAGCACACAGGTTTTTGTTTCATTGGTTTATAATGTTTCTGTATTAGAAAGATTGAAGTTATCTTAAGTTTTCAGTTTTTGTTTAAACGATTTTAAGAGACACTGCGTTATTTGATACCAGAAACAAGAAATGAATATGTTTGGCGCATTTGACAGAGGTAGGATCCGTTACATATTGACATCTTAAGTATATTATTATTATTATTATCAGCTTTTTCATCATTATTATTATATCTGAATTAGTAAAAAAATCCAAATTGACCGGATGGCTACGAAAACTTAATTGTTATAATTAAATTTGAATACTAACTCGATTTTTTCTGTCACTTCACCCAAAATTTATGACGTTTTAATATATTCCGCACTTGGGCATAAAATACCATTCCTTCAATCTTCACTTGAACAAAATTTAAGACAATAATGTTACTATCACAGCTACACAGTATTTTCATCTAAAAAGTCGGAAAACAACCCAAAGATGTAATTTACGCAATTAAAAAAAAAAAAAATAAAAGAGAGATACGTGGCATCTTTTTTTCGACATATGGTCTCAAAATTCATGAAATGTATTCTCAAGACACTCAAAATATGAAATATGAATATTTTCCTCTCTATATAAAGACAGAATCGAAACAACATCGGTATCCAACGAAGAAGGACACCTACAATCGGACTGTCTCCAAACCAAGTTCATGAAGTTATCAATTGGTTTAAAAACAGGCGTCAACGAGACAGAGAGTTTTATAGCAAATACACCAAAGGCCATTAACTCTGGTATACATGAACAGAAAAACACGGAAATCGAACTTGACCTTCATATTCGTAAAGTGAAACTACATACCAAATATGTATAATTAATATCATAACCTGAATATTTTTAAGTTGCTGTCTGGAAACCAATCCACCTAAGACGGACGGCAGGCGCAAGCTCTGATTTCTATATATACACCCTAATTGTTTGCAGGGGATTAGAAATCAAGAAAGCGATGCAATCAAATGGAATAAGAAACAACATAAAAACGCATACTGAGACCTCTCGACTTTGGACAGACACTGGATGAAGAACATCTATTGTACGCCATCAGCCATCTCATATTTTAATAGCTATATAATTATATTATGGTGGCTTATTTCTGACATCCAGACAATTTCGGTCGACTTAAAATTATCTCGACATGTTGCTTAATATCACGACAAGTCGAGATAATATGATGGGAAGATGTGATAAAATAAAAAGTTGAGATAAGTAACACATGTCCAGATACTTGTGCCGAGATATTTACCATGACTAGTCGACACAAGTATCTCGACATGCCATGTTATTTATCTCAACTTTTTATTTTACTATCACAACTTTCCATCATATTATCTCGACTTGTTGTGATATTAAGTCATGTCGAGATAATTTTAAGTAGACCGAAATTATTTGAATGTGAAAAATAAGCCACCATAGTATACTTTAAAAATGTATTGTTCTTTTAAAACTGTTGTCTTGCCTTTTTTCAGTTTTTAGCTCGGGAAATGTTCCGTTTACCCACATTACTGAAGCCATTCCTGTGTTTTACAACAATACGGGATTCCTTAATTTCTACAACAGACGGAACGTTTTTTATCCACCTGTTGCATTTTCTCATGAACAAGTGGCATGCTTATGTAACGCTTTACAACAGTCGGGTAATGTTGAACGTTTAACCGGGTTTTTGTGTTCACTTAGCGCCTGTGACAATATCCATAAACTCGATAGTGTACTGAAAGCAAAAGCTTATTTGGCATTTCATAAAGGAAATTTTAAAGAACTTTACAATATTTTAGAGAACAATAACTTTTCTCCAGATATTCATCAAGACCTTCAGGATTTGTGGTATCAGGCACATTATAAAGAGGCAGAAAAGGCAAGAGGAAAACTATTAGGCGCAGTGGGAAAATACAGAATCAGAAAAAAGTATCCTCTTCCCAGAACAATATGGGACGGAGAGGAAACAAGTTACTGTTTCAAGGAAAGATCTAGGCATATCTTACGTGAGTGCTATAAACAAAATCGGTATCCAACGAGGAAAGACAAATACAATTTGTCAAACAACACAGGACTATCACCTAACCAAGTTAGTAATTGGTTTAAAAACAGACGTCAACGAGACAGAATCAACAGCGAATGTCGGTGAGTAGCTCCTGCAAAACGTACACGTTTATTTATTTATTTACTTATTTATTTATTAAAAGTACTTCGAGGAAAGCAAGCTATATTGGAATGGAAAATCATTTTCAATATCTTTCCTTGTCAAAAAACCCATAAGTTTTTAAGCTTGACTCAGATTGCATGTGTTGTAATCGATGCCAAACCAATTGGGATTTATATAATAGGTTTTTAAAAACCAGTACAGATACCTGTACCTTTAGTTACATATGCAGTTTGGTGTTTTTTTTTAAATGAATGTTCCCCAACATGAAATTTCCATATGTACATGTATTTTCAATGAGGATCTTTTTAAACATGTTTTCCATACGAAAGTTCACCAACATGCAATTTCTATATATTTTCATATGAGGACCCTAAACATGTTTTCCATACGAAAGTTCACCAACATGCAATTTCACTATATTTTCATATGAGGACCCTAAACATGTTTTCCATACGAAAGTTCACCAACATGCAATTTCTATATATTTTCTAGGAGAGTCTTAAACCTGATTTCCATATGAATGTTCATCAACATGCAATTTCTATATATTTTCATATGAGGACCCTAAACATGTTTTCCATACGAAAGTTCACCAACATGCAATTTCTATATATTTTCTAGGAGAGTTTTAAACCTGATTCCCATATGAATGTTCATCAACATGCAATTTCTATATATTTTCATATGAGAACCCTAAACATGTTTTCCATACGAAAGTTCACCAACATGCAATTTCTATATATTTTCTAGGAGAGTCTTAAACCTGATTTCCATATGAATGTTCATCAACATGCAATTTCTATATATTTTCTAGGAGAGTCTTAAACCCGATTTCCATACAAAAAATGTTTTCCATATGAATGTTCACCAACATGCAATTTCACTATATTTTCTATGAGGGCCTTAAGCATGTTTTCTATATGAATGTTCACCAACATGCAATTTCACTATATTTTCTATGAGGGCCTTAAGCATGTTTTCTATATGAATGTTCACCAACATGCAATTTCACTATATTTTCTATGAGGGCCTTAAGCATGTTTTCCATATGAATATTTACCATCATGAAATTTCACTATATTTTCTATGATGGCCTTAAGCATGTTTTCCATATGAATGTTCACCAACATGCAATTTCACTATATTTTCTATGAGGGTATTAAGCATGTTTTCCATATAAATGTTCACCAACATGCAAGTTCTAAATATTTCTATGATGGCCCTAAACATGTTTTCCATATGAATGTTCACCAACATGCAATTTCATTACATTTTCTATGAAGGTATTAAGCATGTTTTCCATATAAATGTTCACCAACATGCAATTTCATTACATTTTCTATGAGGGTATTAAGCATGTTTTCCATATGAATGTTCATCAACATGCAAGTTCTAAATATTTCTATGATGGCCCTAAACATGTTTTCCATATGAATGTTCACCAACATGCAATTTCACTATATTTTCTATGAGGGTATTAAGCATGTTTTCCATATAAATGTTCACCAACATGCAAGTTCTAAATATTTCTATGATGGCCCTAAACATGTTTTCCATATGAATGTTCACCAACATGCAATTTCATTACATTTTCTATGAGGGTATTAAGCATGTTTTCCATATGAATGTTCACCAACATGCAAGTTCTAAATATTTCTATGATGGCCCTAAACATGTTTTCCATATGAATGTTCACCAACATGCAATTTCACTATATTTTCTATGAGGGTATTAAGCATGTTTTCCATATGAATGTTCACCAACATGCAATTTCACTATATTTTCTATGAGGGTATTAAGCATGTTTTCCATATAAATGTTCACCAACATGCAATTTCACTATATTTTCTATGAGGGTATTAAGCATGTTTTCCATATAAATGTTCACCAACATGCAATTTCACTATATTTTCTATGAGGGTATTAAGCATGTTTTCCATATGAATGTTCACCAACATGCAATTTCACTATATTTTCTATGAGGGTATTAAGCATGTTTTCCATATGAATGTTCACCAACATGCAATTTCACTATATTTTCTATGAGGGTATTAAACATGTTTTCCATATGAATGTTCACCAACATGCAATTTCACTACATTTTCTATGAGGGTATTAAGCATGTTTTCTATATGAATGTTCACCAACATGCAAGTTCTAAATATTTCTATGATGGCCCTAAACATGTTTTCCATATGAATGATCCCCAGCATGCATTTCCCCTATATTTAGGTCATACATTTTCCATAAATTTTCTATGAGGGTCATAAACATGTTTTCCATGTGAATGTTCACCAACATGCAATTTCTATATATACTTTCCTTGAGGGTCCTAAAATGTTTTCCATATTTATTTCAAATGTTACCATAAACATAAAATAGTATTGTATCAAGTAGAAATCGGTCAAAATTTTCAGTACCATGACGTTGGAAAGACGACATCATCATTATACCGCGATAATCACGGTGAAAACAGGTATCTGTGCACATCTATCAACAACACAGCAACATAAAGGCAGATATTTTATACAAAAAGCAAATGAATACTGCATTTATACTGCATGTGACTGAAAAATTGTACTAGACTTAAGGCCCCTTATTGTTAGAATTTCCGATAATTTTTGCAAATCAAGTAGTTTTGCGTGCATTTACATAAATAACTACATGGATGACATCATAACTTTGTTATTTGTTAGAATTTTAAAGTCAACGTTTGCAAAAAGATAGAGAATGAATTTTTATATATTCTACAGACAAAAATGATTTGTGACAATTTGAGATTTCAACCAACTTCTACTTGATACAATTACATATATATTTTTCATAGGGTGTCTATTTTTCTGTGTATTATTTGAGTCTAAATTAAAAACTATTATTTTTATATTTTTGCAGGAAAATATGCACCTCGTCAAATCGAAAGTACAGAAAGTTGAAGCATTGAACAGGTGTAGTGAAATGTACACCACAGATATTAGTACTAAGTATATTATGTATATATGTATAAGACAGAAGGAAGTAAATGTGTTGACTTTTATTGTTGTTTTTTACAATAATTTGTCCTAAATTGAAGTATAGACAAGCAACATTGACCTGTCCGCTTGACCTTTGATTTAAATATTCATTAGGGACGAGTTAATTTTAGAATAGGGATCACGTGTGTAAATTTCGTCTATATGATGTGAACACTAATCATGGACAATGTGTATATGTATTAACTGCGAATTTTAATTCTACCCATGAGTCGAGTGGATCGTCCTATATGAATATTCCTAATGAAAGGTCAAGCGGACAGGTCAATGTTGTTTACCTATACTATAGAATGCTATATAAATACTATATTTTGTATACTAAAAATATGTACAAAACAGACCTGTTGAAAGTTTAACAATGAGATAATGAAGAAAGTCAAAGCTTGATGCCAAGAGATAGATAGCAGCTGTTGAAAAGTTAAAAAACTGTTAAATATAACAAAGGGCCCAGATGATCTGCTGATTCAGCAATAATTCACTCTCTTAAGTGTTAACCCAAGTTTCAAGTTTCTTTATTTCTCATTCTGAATTTTATCAATACAGAGATAAACATAAAACATATACAATATAGTGCACATGCAGAAAATTATTAATAATAACTTACTCACTAACCTGGAGGACTGATCCTCTTATTAATAACCTTGATAAATTTACACAAGTTATTTTATACAGACAATTTGTTAGAAGAAAAAAGATTACAAAACTTAGAGTATTTAGTTTATTTCTAAAATGAAAAGGAAGTTCTAAAGACAAAGAATTAATTGCATTTCGTGATATAATGATATTCATCTCCTAGTTCTTTACCACACAGATTACAGAGTCTCTCATTTCTAGGAACATTTTGCCAGCGGCCCATTTCTATTGGTAATTTATGATTTGAACAATGTGTTAAATCCTTTAACAGGCCTGTAATGTATTTGACAAAAAGGGGTCAAAACGTCACTAGCATTACTAGTATAACCAGGTCACAGTTTCACAATCATTCCTTAGCTAAGATTTTTCCTTAACTTAAATTTAGCAAATTTTTTTTGGAACTACTGGTGAATAATTTTGTCAAAACTAAATGCAAATGTTTTAATCTAGAAGTGATCATTAAAATGACACCTTAAATTCCTCAATATCTTGAAAATTAACAAAATTATAAAGATTTGAAATTTTGCAAGATTTAAGTTAAGTAAAATCTTAGCTAAGAAATGATTGTGAAACCGGGGCCAGGTCCCCATTTCACAATCATTTCTTAGGTAAGGATTTCGTAACCTAAATTTAACAAATTTTGTGAATCTTTTATTGGAACGACTTATTTTAGAAAACAACTAAACACAGATGTTTTAAGCAGGAAGTGATCTTCAATATGAAACCTTAAATTCCTGAATAAAATATATATTAAAATTAGGAAAATTCATAAAATTAGAAATTTTTCCATATTTAAGTTTGAAGAAATGTTAAGCTAAGGAATGATTTTGAAATGGGGACAGTAAGATAATAAGAAGACACATTAAGGAAAAAACATTAGGTCATGATCTTGACTTTTGACCTTGGTTCCATTTTGAAGGTCATATCAAGAAAATGTAAAAACAGAAAACGACATATCATCATCTGTTCAATTAATCAAGTTAAAACAATTTAAAGACAATTTAAAGGCATTTTACAATTTCTCAAAAATTTATTGCAACATGTAACCCATTTTTTGACGGAATTTCACCAAAATGAAGGAAGACTAAAGAGAAGCCAAATATCTTATCAGAAGATTTTGCCTCAAACCATGTGTTGTTGGAACAGCCATCACACTTTATGGAAATATCTGGAATGGCAACCAAACTCTCTGAAACAGCCATCACACTTTATGGAAATATCTGGATGGCAACCAAACTCTCTGAAACAGCCATCACACTTTATGGAAATGTCTGGAAGGGCCAACAAACTGTATGGAACAGCCATTACACTTTATGGAAATGTCTGATAGGGCCAACAAACTGTATGGAACAGCCATCACACTTTATGGAAATATCTGGAACACCCAACAAACTCTGGAACAGCCATAGCATTTCATGGAAATTAATGTCTGCAATGGCCATCAATTGCAAACTCTCTGGAACAGCCATCACATTTTATGAAATGTCTGGTACTTCCATCAATTGTCTGGAACAGCCATCACATTCTATGGCAATGCCTGGGGCATCAAATAATCTGTCTGGAACAGCCATCATATTCTATGGCAATGTCTGGGGCATCCAACAAACTGTCTGGAATAGCCATCACATTCTATGGCAATGTCTGGGGCATCCAACAATCTGTCTGGAACAGCCATCACATTCTATGGCAATGTCTGGGGCATCCAACAATCTGTCTGGAACAGCAATTACATTCTATGGCAATGCCTGTGGCATCCAACAAACTGTCTGGAACAGCCATAACATTTTATGGAAATGTCTGGGGCATCCAACAGACTGTGGAATACCCAACAAACTAGATGTATCTGGAACTCTCTGGTACACACATAAAACTAGATGGAAATCTGCAACACCCATCATGAAACTAAATGTATATAGAACTGCCTGGGACACTCATCAAAATGTTTGGAACTCTTTTGGACATGGATGAAGCTTTTTTGGAACCATCTGGTACATGTCTAAAACTATCTTGAACACCCATGAACCATCTATCTGTCTTAGACACCATTTGTATAGTCTTTAGCACCCATTAAACAAGGACATACATAAACCTGTCTGACACACCCTTAAACTGTCTGGAAAACCTATCAAACTCTCTGCGACATTCACCATATTGTCAGAGACACTCTTCAAATTATCTGGAACTGTCTGGAGCACCTATCAAATTATCTGGAACTGTCTGGAGCACCTATCAAATTGTCTGGAACTATCAAATTATCTGGAACTGTCTGGAGCACCTATCAAATTATCTGGAACTGTCTGGAGCACCTATCAAATTATCTGGAACTGTCTGGAGCACCTATCAAATTATCTGGAACTGTCTGGAGCACCTATCAAATTATCTGGAACTGTCTGGAGCACCCATTAATCTGTCTGGAACTGTCTTTGATAGACAGTAAACTGCATGCAACTGTCTAGAAACTGCCTTGAAATTTTGTTTGATTTAAAGGCATGTCAAGTTTGTAGGGATTCCACTAAGGGGTTGAGTAATGGTGTTAAACGTTCCAGTCAAGAATATTTCACTTATATTGAGATGTTGCCAGCTATAGGTGAAAGTGCAGAAATTTTGCCTGTGCATTGCGTTGATGGCTTTATACAACAGGGTTCTTAAGCTTGCCAAACCCACTGTGACAAGGGACCTCATTTATCTTAAGTTCCCACTTAGGATTCCACCAAGGATAAATGACAATAAGAGCATCACCAGGCAGGGCAATATACACCTGTCACTATCTATGATATGAGCAAGAAGTATAAGTAAGGAAATCTTTAAGGGACAACTCATATATCTGCTTCAAGTTTCAAACAAGGACTCTGCTGACCTAGTGGAACTGCATTTCTATTTAAAGTAACTGTGAGCCTGACCTTTGACCTAGTAACCTGATTCACTATCCCATGCATTGTCTTGTCACAAGGAATCAGTTTACTAAGTTTGAGATCAATAGGACAAAATTAATAGTGTGTCTTTAAATGTACGGAAACTTGATTTTTTATTTATAGCAACTGTGACCTTGCCCTTTGACCTAATAACCAAATTTGCCATCCCATGCATTGTCTTGTCACAGGGAATAAGTTGAAAAAGTTTGAGATCAATTGGACAAACTGGGTCTTTAAATGCACAGAAACCAAATTGTTAACAGAGAGCCGCCCGGAAGGACAGCGCTAAACATATAAAAACTATTGTAGATCATGTTTTATTTATCTAATATGTAAGATGTAATTATGAATAAGATAAATGATATCCATTACAACAAATATTCATAAAGTCAAAGAATAAAGAATTGGACAATATTTTGATGCAAAATAGTTCTCTTATACGGTAATCAACAAAAGTGTCACTAAATTAATGTGATTTAGAGCACAATCACAAAAAACATTTCAGTTTACAGAGGTGTCTATAACTGCATTCTGGACTGAAGTGTCACTAAATTAATGTGATTTAGAGCACAATCACAAGAAACATTTCAGTTTACAGAGGTGTCTATCACTGCATTCTGGACTGAAGGGTCACTAAATTAATGTGATTTAGAGCACAATCACAAGAAACATTTCAGTTTACAGAGGTGTCTATCACTGCATTCTGGACTGAAGTGTCACTAAATTAATGTGATTTAGAGCACAATCACAAGAAACATTGCAGTTTACAGAGGTGTCTATCACTGCATTCTGGACTGATAGGAGTTTGTTTCTTCAGTTTGCTGAGTGGCAGTGATTTTGTTTTATTTTTTAAAAACTACCTTCTTCCTTTAAAAATTGGGAAAATTTGAAATTCTTAATTACTGCAAACTGCAGAATGACATGTTATGTTTGCAATAGCTTAAGATCATCATTGCAAAGATTTTATATTCTGACAATACCTAACATTTTAGTTGTACGACTTACTATATTAATTTGCTAGTATATCACTGCTGTTTGGGCAATTTTGTGGTCAAATTGAGAATTTTTTTAGTCATTTTCCCCAGTGGAAACTGCCTCTATACAGTAGTAATTTTAGGCAAACAAAATCACTGAGGTGTCTATCACTGAATCATAACATGGACAGGATCCCATCCTCAGTTAACTGAGGTTTCTGTCATTGTTTCACAAGATGGACAAGAGCCCATCCTCGGTTAACTGAAGTTTCTGTCACTGTTTCACAAGATGGACTAGAGCCCATCCTCGGTTAACTGAGGTTTCTGTCACTGTCTCACTGGATGGACAGAATTCCAACCTGAGTTAACTGAGGTTTCTGCCATTGTTTCACAGGATGGACAAGAGCCCGTCTTCTATCATCAGTAAGTCCTCTATTTATCAAATAGCCTCCGTTAGCATGTCTCAAGCTTAAGCTTCTTTTGGTCTGGCTCACAACCTGCAAAACAAAACAACTTCTATCAATTATAAAGGTGTGTGACATCATCTTAGGAATAAAAAGGTTACAAATATGATAATCTCATATACCTTATGTTCTAAATCCTTCATTATTTGGTCCCATTATTTTCTAAGTTTAGTTATTCAAACTTCATATTTTTTTATAAGTTCAATTTTCAAATATTTTTGTCAAAATAAGACATGGGATAAATTATTTTTTTTTACTTCCCATCTTTTGATTGAAGGGATATTGAATTAAGTTTCAGCATTTGTCCATCCAGCCCATTTCTTGACACAGTTTTTCCCACCAGGAAGTATTCTAGAGTGGGATTCTAACCAGAGGTCCGGAAACGGTCATATTTGCCGGACATGTCCGACAAAAATTTATTTTGACCGACGTGAAAAATCACCAGTCGAGCATTTTTTGTTTTCGGACATTTTCAATTTTACAACAGGAATATTAAACGGACAAATCAGTTTTTTGGTCCGACAAAAGTAAACTACCGCTAGTCTGTCTGTTGGTCTTTTAAACTCCATCTGACTTCACTACAGTAAGTGTATTGTCCCTAACACGCGCACAGGAACTTGTAATTAATGTTTAAACTATACTATCCAGACTTTCTATACTATCCAGCACTAAGAAAAATAACAAGGACAGACACTCGACCTACCCTCCCCCCCCACCAGCTTCAGACGAGTTTTTCACACAGTTTGGTCTCCCTTCCCAACTAAACCTGGTTTTCCTCAACTCGGAACATATTTTTCTTTCGTTTCGTGACCAAAATTTTTTAGAATTTCTAACCTAGGTCGTGAGAGGCTTTGTCATCCTTAAGTGAGTCCCTTAGTCCACTCAACTACTGTGGGTCAAATCAAGCGATTTACCACCTATATTAAAGTTGGTGATCCATGGGATGCAGGGTAAAAAGAAATGAGGGTCCTGACATAAATTTCAAAGGTTCATGTTTCCATGATAACAAAAAAGGCTTGAATACTTTATAGTCTTCTATAATTTATGTGTTTCCTTTCAGCCAAAAGGACCAGAGACTGACTTGTTTGGCCAAAACAGTGTTATTAGGTGTTAGATGCTTAAACTAACAGTAACAAAAAGAGTGTAAATGATAAACTGAAAACAGAAAGTGACAGGATAAATTATTACTTAACCACAATAACTATTGACTAATGAATGATTTTTTATGTGTCAAAGTGGAAGCACAGACTAAATTTTGGCAAGTCCGAAGGGCAAAAATTGTTTGTATTGGACCTTCAATTGCACATTCTGTTAAAACCCTGCCCAATCATAACAGTATTTTTACTCATTTGTATGAAACGATAATCTAAACCCTGCTGAAAAAACAATCTACATCATATAATATTTATTTTAAAAATGAATTACTTTTGCTCTAAGTATCGACCATCAAAACTGAGAGGCAAACAAGAAAATCAAACACAAACATTTCCGATCCATGTCCAAACCACAATTCTAAAAGCAAAGTAAAAACCTTTGAAAACTGGCAAATTTAGTTAAACATGTGAACTTCAATCGGGAAATTGAGGCCAGGTGCTCAGGAAAGATAAGCAACTCCTGTTCAGCTAGCTTCAGCTGCCATATATGAAACCAAAACCAAGAATGATATAAATGTAAAGAAGTATCGCATTATGCAAAATAAAATTAAAACTTTTTCTTATTTATTTTATGTCAAAATTTACATTGACAGCAATATTGGGTTTTCACAATAATATGTAGCCAAAATTCCAAAATTAGTGAAAATATAGTCCTTTTTAACATTTTAAAACAATTTTGCTATAATTTGTTATGTTTTGAAAGATTGTTTTAGAAATAAGTCACCGATGGCGATTTTTGGCTACAAAGAATGGAAACATATTGCAATATCATTGGAGTAATTGACAAAATTACCTTCTAAATCGCCTTCCTGTTTTCTTTTAGCCTCATCATTAGTGTCTGGTTTTTCTTCAGTTATGTCTGGAGTTTGAGATGACCTCTCTAAACATTTATCAACATCTTCCTTCCTTTCATCTACCTCCCCACACAGATACGAACGGGACAATTGAAAATTAAAGCAGTACATGTCTTTTCTTGGAGCAACTTTTCTAACGAATCTTACATTATACCCTGGTGGTAAATCGCCTAACGAACATTTTAAACGTTCTCGTAACTCTTCTGTTGAGTCATCCATGTTTTTAGTGAAGAAGTAACAATGTACATATGGAAGATGTGAGCTGTCAACAAGATGTTCCTTTACATCAACTAACAGACCTTTAAATGTGTCAAGAAACTCTACGGCAATAGCGGGTAGATTCATGACAATATGAAATTTTGCTTCTTCTCCAATGGCCACATCACTGCAAAGTCTCTCTGACAAATCCTGTTTAATGACAGTTTTGATGAATTCTCTTCCATCCAGATTATAGCACTTAATAAATTCAGGTTTTACTTTATTTTCACGTATTTTGGTATTTTTTTCCAAAGCTTCAAAAGATGCAGGATTAAGGTCATTTGCATACACATATACAGCTTTTTTAGCTGCAGGAATAGCGAAGGGTCCCACTCCAGCAAAAATATCATATAAAACATCACCTGCATTTAATTCTGAAATGATTCTCTCATGTTCTGTTCCTGTGAAATATAAATATTATAGTATCATTATCACCTAGGGCTATTAAACCAAAATCATTTGAATCCCTACAACTTTTATTTTTGTTATTCATTTTTTATTTTCATTGATTCATTCATTCGTTTATTTATTATTTTTGCAAAATTCAATTAAATTCATGCATCCTTTCTTCACATTTTTCTGAGTCTAAATATAAAAATAAACCTAACTTTAAGAACTTTTGTATAAGTGTGGTTATTTTACAATCTGACATTACACAGTTGAAGTAGTCTGAACCAAACCACCTCTGGAATGACAAGTTTGTTTGGACTAGACAAGATATACACATATTAAATACTAAGCAATATTAATGGAGTAGACAGAGTTAGCTCTGGATCTCAAAAAATTAGAGGCAAAATATTGGCCAATTTTTAATTTAGGAACCAATTTATATGTTAAGGAGTCTGAAAAACTAAGAAACTAAATGTGACAAAATTGCTTCAAATGTAGAACTGAAAAACTTCTGATCTGCTGTAGATTGTTCTTGATTAACAGTTTGTACTTTTTTTTAACTTTCTCATACTTGTGTAAAAATGGTGATTTTAGTCTGCCTATCTGAAATTGATACAAATTTCGCAGCAAAAATATTAGCGAATATCTATATTTGGAGCCAGAAATTATAAAAATTAGCAATTGACAAAATTGGCTAATGGCAGAGCTAACCCCGAGTAGGGTAGAGTAATGTTGTGATCACAAGTTAAATACACTTACTGAGTGGGGAGGAGTGAAGTAGTACTGTAATGTCCCAGTTCAGATTATTTCACTTATATCGAGACCATCAGTTTTGGGATGGTGAAGGAATCAGAGGTACCCACCAACCGTTAGGAATTCAACTGACAAACTTTCTCAAGCTAGAATCTATCTCTTAGTGGGATGCAAGCCTAGGTGACGAAAGGGACATTTAATAAATTTTTCAACCAAAGTCTTAAAATGAATGCTTTTTAAGTTTAAGAAAATAGAGAAGCCAAAAATCACATCAGACAATTTACCCTTGGATATTATTTTTTGTGATTCTCTTACTAAAATCATTTTATGATACAGACAATACCTGAATATTTGGTAAAAATAATACCATTTTAAAAAATTAATTTGTGTCAATTAACTTTCCCGATTATTATGTCCTTGCGGAACAAGTGAAAGTTATTCACATGTCAATAAAAGTTGGTTAACAGTTAATAATATGGGATTGAGTTTATGTTTTTCTATTTATAATGTACTAACCTAATCTAGAATTCCAATAAACTTTGGAAAAATCCATTTCAAAAACAAATCCATTTTCTCTCACTCTTGTTACAAAATTTTCTTCTCCAGCTAGCACCTCCATTTGAAAATACGAAATGTGTTGTCAATTGAATCAAGTTTATTTACCACTGTTTTTATTACTGGTGTCTTGTCCAAAAACACTTGCCCTGTAAATAATAACAAAACAAATACATACATATTATATACACAGTGTGTAAGTACAACCCTCAGTATCAGGTCGAGTCCTTTTTTCGTAGTCGTATCACTACGAGTCGCACTTGCGCGACGAGTAGTGATACAGCTACGAAAAAAAAGGACGAGACCTGATACGAAAGGTTGTACATACACACTGTGTATATGATATTTTTATCTAACATTTACTGTTAGGTCATTAAAATAATAAAAAAAAAACCAATACTTTATTGAAAAAAATACATTTTACCACAGAAAACCACTGAACTATGTTATGACATGTTTTGTAGTAATGACGTCATTGTTTACATTTGACAAATTGGAGATTCCCCAATGACGTCACAATGAGAAGTGCATGTGTACTTTACCGCCAAAGTTGTATCACCATAGTGTGGTGATACAAGATTCTGTATCACGTGTGTTCGATAAAACTTGTATTTCGTCAAATACAGACAGAAAAACTAGTCTAATGTTAGATAAAAACACCGATATTCATCTAAAACAACAACTTAAACCCAGTTTATATACCGGAATTACATACCGGTACTTACCGTAAGTATTTTTACTTGTACTGTAAACGTATTTATTTTCGCGGTGTACTAATTTTCACTAATTTTGCGGTCGTTTGTTTTGCGTGAAAATTAGTTCTAAGTGAAAATTATATTTTGCTTATTGTGTTATAGTGCATATTTAAAAAAATGCGAACATTTTAACTACACAGATATGTTTAAATTTCCTATACAGCGAAAATAAATATGTTTACAGTATGTTAATTTCCTCATATACTGTACATGGGAACTACCTGATGTAAAATTTGCATATATGCAAAGACTTTCATAGGAAATTTCCTTATGCGAGTAAAAAACATTTAGGTATGCAAATGATGGATCGCCGACCATGCCCACTATGTTCCGACAAAGGGCAGACATGCTTGAATTACACGCAAAAAGAATGTAAACTTTGCCTGAATTGTGCGATTTATTGATGATTGATGTAACTGACACTAGAACCTCATTAGTTGCTGTGAAGCTGCTTTTGGTACCGTGATGGCGGCCAGTGTCGGAACATTGTGGGCGTGGCCAGCAATATGTCAATTCACGATGTATGAATGGCACTTTACTTATGTGTCAGGTATTGAAAAATTGAAACTCTTATCAGTGTTTTTGTTACATTTAAAAGGTATCTTCTCCCTTTAAGATCGGAAAATTTGAAGTTCTTAAGTCAAGTTAATTATATCATGACATGCTGGCAAAAACTAGGATTCTCAATGAAAAGATGTTATGTTGTGATAATATCTGAAAAATGTAAGAAATGGACAACTATATTTAATTTGCTGATGTGTCATTCTTGGAATTATGGAATTAGAGTGGTCAAATTGGTAATTTTATTCTCCAGAGGAATCTATCTATATTCAGGAAACAAAATCACTGCTTATTACCACAAAACATTTAAGATAATTTGTGTTTCAAAAGAAAAGTAGTCTGGACAAGTGTAACAAGTAAACCCTGAAAAAGTGAAGAGATTAACAATGCTTTTAATAATTGACTGTCACTTTTCCTGGTTCATCAAGCAATGAATCAGATTTTAAAACTAGCAAAATAAAATGAACTGATTCGTAGTTCATCAGCTTTGCTAGTTTCAAAATCTGGTTCATTGCTTGATGAACCAGGAAAAAAATGACAATTCTTAATTTCCTTATATATGTTACAAATTACTCTGATATAAAATTCCAAGATTTTGGTAAAATAAATACTAAATAACCGCATTGATACCGATTTTGAGTAAAAAAAAATCATTTTACATTTTAATTGACATCATAACACTAGGGTGGCAACCAAAGGGGAAAAGAAAAAGAGGAAGACCCAAGTCCACATGGAGAACGACTGAAAAGGAAAGAAACGCTGCAGGATGGACCAGCTGGAACACAGCAAAATCCCAGCGAAGGACAGGCAAAAATGGAAAGATAGCGTTACCGCTTTATGCAGCTTCTGGTGAGGAGAGAATTAAGGTTAAGGTAAGGATAGACAACATGTTCATGTACAATTTTGATTCTTAAAAAGATGTAGGATTTCCTGTCATTCACGCACATGATGTCATAATTTGAGCATCTTTTATTAATCAATGAACCAAGTTTTCTAAACAGAGTTCATTGTAAGTGCATGATCAGTAAGAATTGTAAATATACAGGTATACCACACTGAGCTAATGTGATAATGAGTTAATAACCTCATATGGCATTTCAGCTATTTAAACTAAAAGTAATAAAATTTTTACCAATAATATGCTTGTATGGCAATGCTTCTTCATTAAGATTTAAATGTGCAATATGTCCAACAATAGAAAAACCGGATATATTATCCATATCTTCAGGTAAAATAGCTTGTATGGTATCATGTGCATTCCAATGATTGTAACCAAGTTCTATTTTAGTCATTCTGAACCCATTCTCAAAGTCAATTTCTCTGTCCTTCAAAATAGTTTTCAAACGATCAGGGAACATTTCAACACTGCCACATGTATCTGGATCCAGTAAAAGGAGCTTGTAGCTTTTAAATGCTGGGTCATTTTCTGCTAAATCTGCAACATGGTTAACAAATCGGAATCCAAACAAATACGGTTTGACTTTACGTAAAAGGTTTTTCAGATCTCTACATGGAACAGTAACACTTGGAACATGAACTACTTTCTTAAATTTGTCTCTATCTAGTATCTTCATTCCTCTAACACAATTGGGAGGGGATTTGTCAAAAGGTGCAGTCTTATCATTGACAAGCGTTTTTTCCTCAGAACTTTGCATGATATTATTAAAATAATTTGTCAAAAATCTGCTCAGATACAATATTTTCCCGGAAAAACTAGGACCATTGGCATTGGTAAATCCTGGTGGAGGGGGTACCAGTGGTTTGATTGCCCTAAAAGTTTTCGTAAACCGTTCTGTCTCGATCTCAACAAGTCTGACAACCCGTGTGTTGTGCTTAAATCTCCTTGTTATATACACTGAAGTTCTTATAGAAACCGAGAGGAGTCTTATCCTTTCCATCCAATCGTGTTACACCATCCATGTGCTTGCAAAACATGTGGCCATATTTACAACGGAAGTGACAACTTTTGTAGGGAGCATGCATTGTTCCAATATAAATGCCGGCGAATAATTTCATAATCAACAATAGATTTATAAAATACAGAATTATGAATACTATGAATAATAAAAAAAATAATCATGGTGTTATTTAATTGTAATTATAATTTCAAACATGGTTAAAACAATATCTATTTCTTTATGATAATTTCCTGAAATAGTCCCTTTGATTACCTCCCTTGGACACATGATCATTCAGTATGGAAACCATCACCATCTCTATGCAACTTTACAGGGGTGCCTGACCAATGACTCTACAATATAAACAGATCAACAAAATCATAGTTCATAAATCATGGAAGAACAAGGCTGCCCTAGATGTAAAACAACAAAATACAGAAACCCATCTCTGAAACTGTTGGTCAACGTTTGTGGTCATTCATTGTAAGTCTGTATCTATGACTATGTCCAACAGCCTGAACAGGCCATGTACTAAACTGGTTTAGAGCTACTACCTGGCATGAGACTCCAAATTTATTATCTTGAATTTGAATCTCGTTGGGCCACATGACCTTAGAAAAGTTGATTTAATAACCTGCTCATGGACACTTGTTTCAGTAACATAAGTTTTAGTAGAAGGAAGCAGTTGCTATCAATGTCACTGTGTTTGTTTGTGACAATAACCAGAGACATCTAAAACCCGAGATTTGCAACTTCGGGAAATCCCGTAACATATTGCAGCCACATTTGATATGCAAATTAGCATTAAGATTGCAAGAGACATGCGTGTAAACTTTGAAGTAACCTCATGCATGTAAATAGGTGATAACTTACAGATATGATTATTTTGATAAAAAACGCAAAGCGTTTGATTAAAAGTATAATAATTTGACATCGATTAATATTCTTTTTTTTTCTGCATCTTGTTTTTCAAACTTTTACATCAATGGCAAATACCCTAATATAAAATTACTTTGAAAATTGGCATGATTTATGGATAACAATATTTTGTCAAGATTTATATAATAGACGAAAATTCCCTTTCTTCCTAACCTACATATACAACAAATTTTATAGAAATTGTTACACTATTTTAACAATATAAGCATTAAATAAAATAACGTTTTTTATTTCTATTATTAAAATTAAATTTATATACTATTTAAGTGATATTTTATGTGATAATTCAAATAAATAGATAAATAAATAATAAAGTCATGTCTATTTGTCTGTAGTTATAATATTAATTTAGTTAATATGAGAATTTTGTTTTTGCACCGATTGTCATTGACTGGATAAAAATATAATTCTTTTTACAAAAAAAAAAAAAACCTGTCAGGAGTATATCGTTAATTGAAACGATTTATGTCTTAATTTTAATTACTGTCTTGCTTGTTTATTAGACATTCCTCATTAAGAGAATCCCCTTGGTACTAATCCCTTTGCAAATTCAAAGTGTATCCATCCACAATAGAGGTAGTGATTATGTGAGTTACCAATGTTTATTAATTATCCGTAAACTGGATATCACTAATTAACTCCATTCACTAATACCTTATCATGTACACAAGTTTTTACTTCAGAGAGAGAGAGAGAGAGAGAGAGAGACGAAGCGCACGAAACTGCAGATTAAAATCTCTAATGCAGCTCTTAACTTTGAATTCATTTGAAAGAAAACTATACATTTCAAAATTGTATGATAATTTCTCTTACAATGGATAAGTATTATAGATATGTTGGGAAAAGAATTTTAGTTAAAAATTGAAAAAAATCAAATTCTTTATCATAGTTGCAACTATACCCCTAAACTCATCAAAAGATAATTTAGAATGAAAATTTCAATTTTCTGTCATTTTTAAAATCATTTTTAAGAAATTCAAACATTTCAAAATTGTACGTTGCTTTCTCATACAATGGGTATTATAAAAAAATAGTAAAAACTTTGAAGATCATCAAAGTTGCAAGTAGCCAAGTATACCCCAACCTGTCTCATTTTTAAATTCATTAAAAAGTAATTTTTTTACTCTCTCTCTCTCTCTCTCTCTTGCTTTTGTTGGCATTGGGAATGGGTCCTAGCTTTATCTGGAACCTGTGAGTTGCCAGAAAAATCCATTCAGTTCAACTGGAATGACAGTTTGTTTACTTTTCCATTTATTTATAGATGTGACAATTGTGTTGAACTTTTATTCATCAAAGGATCAGGTGCTTGTCCTGATTGTGGAACAGCATTGAGAAGGAATAACTTTAGATTACAGCTGTTTGAAGATGCTTTTGTTGAAAAAGAGGTGGACATTAGGAAGAAAGTTTTAAGAGAGTGAGTATACTTGTACATTCTAGGTCTCCACAAATTTAAAATTGACTTGACTTATGCC
Source organism: Anadara kagoshimensis (assembly GCA_021292105.1). Lineage (NCBI taxonomy): Eukaryota > Metazoa > Mollusca > Bivalvia > Arcoida > Arcidae > Anadara > Anadara kagoshimensis. The sequence continues at coordinate 41,739,936 of CM037858.1, forward strand.
TCTGAATTTCCTGGGAAACAAAGGGTTACAACAACACAGGGCTGCAGCAACACCTTTCCAGCTCAGCCTATGTAGATTAAATTGTTAGTATTACCAAATTACCAAAATTGTGAAATTATTTTTAAATATAGCCCCTTCATAGTATTTTTTTTACAAATTTGCTAAAAAAAAAGCTACTTTTTAAAAGATTTTTTTTCAGGAATTAGTAGCCCTGCAATAGCGAGTTTGTTTACCAGGGATCAAAACAGTATACTGTTTTACACATCAAAATATGGGTAAAACCTCTATGGGTCACATGCCAATTAATATGAGTCACACAAAAGAATACAGGGTTTGTACTGGCCTGGAAAAGTCCATAAATTTTGAGGTTTGCCCTAAAAAGACCCTAAAAACAAGTCTGACCCTAAAAAGCCCTTGAATTTATCCTGAAGTCCTTAAAAAGTCCTTGAATTTGGCCAATTGGGTGTCTGTATTTTGATGTTAAGTGGTTGCGAATTAATAATTTGCGTTGAAATGAGCAATTTAAAGTTACCTGGCTCTTCGGAACGCCTAACTTCAACCTTCACTTCAAGTGTGGTAACTATGGACACAAGTAATTGTTTTAATGATATGATTGCCTTTGCACCAATATCTTTTGCTAAAATTGTCCTTCTGATTAGGCCTTAAATTTGCAAATAAGACCCTGAAAAACCCTAAAAAGTCCTTAAATTTGGAGTCCAAATGTCTGTACGAACCCTGGAATATGTTATTATTAAAATCAATTTTATTTTCCTTTGGATGTTTCTTCTTGCATGACATTATGCATTCAATATGGTTGGTTTCTTATGGGAAAAATTACATTGATTGATTGATTGATTGATTGAATGGAGTTTTACTTTTTACTTCCCTGTCAAGAATATTTCGCTTATATTGAGGAATCACCAGCTATAGGTGCAGTGGCAGAAATTTTTACCTTTGCAATGCGTCAGGGCAATATGCAGGACGGGTTCTTTAATGTGCCATGCCTGCCATGACACTTGACTTGGTTTTTAAGGTCCCTTCAGAAGGACCAGACGATTTTATATCTGAATGTTGAGTGCTTGGTGAAAGAACACCCGCTACCTTTTCTCAAGTCACCATCTGTCACTTGTTTTGACCGATACCTGTTGATCTCAGTCTCAGGGTGATGTTTATCAAGTCTTGGTCAGACCTTGGATGAGTTTCGAACACTGACCTTCCACATACCAGCACTCTACAAACTAAGCTTATGTATGGTAAAAAAAATCATCCTGTTCAACACCCAGAATAAGATATGTAGTTGTTTTCACTATTTATGTATGGAAAGTTATACCATATGGCACAAAAACCTAGAATAACATTTTATATGGAAACATCCAATTTTAAAAGTTCCATGTCCAGTGGAAATAATATCTTTGCAAAAAAACTGGATTGTGGTTTATAAAAATTCATTAAAACTAAAATTCTTAGTTGTATTATTCCATTATTGATAATTTACAATTCACAACTGAGAATATGAAAAAGTGTAATTAAAGTGATTAATGGAAATTCAAATATTCACAATTTGAAATTTTAATATGATTTTTACTGTTGCCTGAAATAATTTGGATTTTTGTATAAATTTTTTTTCCAGCTATAACAAGAAGGAAGAGGATTTTGATTCATTAAATGATTACAATGACTACTTAGAAATGATAGAAACAATTGGTATGTTATATGTAATAGGTATTTTTGAAGTATAGGCAAACAACAATGAACTGTCCACTTGACCTTTAATGGGGTTCGCCGCTGTACCACGTGATACCTACTAACGTGTCTTGGAAACGTTTCCAATGGACATGGAATCACACAGTATGACGTTTTCCTGTAAAAACTGGAATTTGTGACGTTTACGTTGACGTTTTCCAAAATGATCTGCACAAACGCTAAGAGGTATTGACCACGTGGTACAGCGGCAAACCCCTTTTAAAAATTCATTATGAACAGATTTATTTATATAAAGGAAAACTGTGTGTTTATTTTGTCTGCATAATAAGAAACACTAAACATATACACTGTGTTCGTATTAACTGCGGATCCTAATACTATCCATGTAATGGGTGGATTCTTCTATATAAAAATGTTCCCAATAAAAGGTCAAGTGGACAGGTCATTGTTATTTGCCTATACATGTAATACTCATATGGAGGAAAAAGTTGATGATATGAAATATGTTATTTTGCTATAAAGTATAATCTTGTGGGTTTATTAGATATGTTTATACAAATATACACAAGTAGTGACTAGTCAGTATTAGATGTGATATTGGATGGGATGCTTCTACCCTGTCTAGTAAACATGTACCGGTACAAACTGAGTGGTTAAGACTGCTGACTCGTCTGTAAGGGCTCTGGTTTGAACCTCAGACAACCAAGTGGCATGTCCTTTGTTCAAAACATTTAATTTCCCTTTGACCCAGTCTACACATCTGCTAAATGGCTTGGTACATGCTGGTATGGCCAGGGGCTTACCTTGCATTGGAAATAAATCCCATCTAAGATCAAGTCTTCATTTCTCAGACATTTCGTGTCACTGAAACTAGGATAAGCATCAGCCTAATAAGCCCAATGGGTTGGGGTCAGACTTTGACAAACCAGGATAAGTGCTAGCAGCAGCGTAATGAGCCTATAGGGAAACTTGATCAAGATGTTTAATGCACATATGGTCTTGATATAGAATTGATCTCTATCACAGTAGCTCAGTAGGTAGAGTTCTCGTTCTGTCAGTAAGAGGTTGTGGGTTCAAGCCCCAACTGGGTCTGATCTGACAAGAAAGAGGGTAGTGACTGTTCTTTACCCAAGCACTTGGCATTACGAAATGAAAGTCATGGGTTCTTTCAGACAAGAACTTAAAATAAACCAGGTCTTTTGTCACTATAGGCATGGCATGATAAAGAACCCAGCTGTATAATGCCATCAACGCAACCCACAGATAAAACTTCTGCACCTTCACATATAGCTGGCATCGTCTTGATATAAGTGAAATATTCTTGGCTGGAACGTTAAACACCATTACTCAACTCAACTATTCTACTTCTACTCGGTTAACTGGTAAAAGGTCTTTTGACCCATCTCTCCAGTATACTTGGTGGTGACGTCATTCAGTGTTGCGCTTCCCAGGTTTCTATGTTTAATCAAAGTTATTACTTTTTTCAGTTTTCAATCTTACAAATGGTGTGGATTTGGAATCTACAAAGAAACAAATGGAACAATATAAAAGAGAAAACAAAGATCAAATACAGAAAAGCAGGTTAAAAATGGTAAGACAATATATTCTCGTACCTCGGACAGAAAAATCTCGCACGCACACCAGTGCTAGATTTTTGTCCAGTTTGTCTGGTACTGCCTGGTGCGACAATTGAACATTTAGGATGACATATCTGATCATTGTGCTTGACATCCTCAAAACAAAGGGTGTCATTACTAATTTTTCAAAACATGTGTTTCATTTTATTTTTTATTCAAAATATTTTATTGTCAGAGTTGTTTTATACTTTCATTGATATCTTAAAAATTTTAAGTGTTTTCGATCCAATTATTTATAAAGGGGGATTTGTACAATGCATTAAGTGCCCAAAGGAATGCAAGAGGCCCTATGAGGGTACTTGTTTTGTTTTGTATTTATCACGGTTATAAATGTTTTAATGGTCTCGATTGAGATCATTGGGTATCGGTCACAAACAGGTGACAAATTCTATTAATCTGAAACATAGACAGTTTTCCTGGCTGTTCTTGTCAATTTTCTGATATGAGATTTCTCTATCTGACCCGAGAGTGGAATCATTTTTAGCTCACCTGGCCAAAGGCCATGTGAGCTTATGGCATGGCGAGGCGTGCGTCCGTGCGTGCGTGCATCCGTGCGTGCATGCGTCCGTGCGTCAGTAAACTTTTATCTTCTTCTCCGAAACAACTGGGCCAACTGAAACCAAATTTGCCATGGAAGGTCCTTGACAGAGTCTAACTATAGTTTGTTCAAATCATGGCGATCGAATATCCAAGATGGCCGCTGTTACTAAAAATAGACAAAACCTAAAAAAATCTTCTTCTGTTGAACCACTCATTGGAGGCAAAAATGATGTGATATTTGGATTCTACATAGTCTTAACCTTTAAGTTTGTTCATTTCATAAAATTTGGTTAAAAAATAGGTTACGTTTTTGCGTTTAATTTTGAAAAAATCGTAAAATATTTTTAAATTGCTATAACTTGACTATATGACCAGATAATGACATGGGGTTTTCAGTTTTGACATATTCTTGTAATTACCTTCAAAATGGTGTCAAGGTCAATTATGAAGGTCATGACCTAGTTTTTTACTTTTCTAATATTATTTATTATCTGGAAAACTATAAACTTTTTGTATAGGCATGTATATTGGAATATTGTTGGTATTGTTGTAGGTATTGATACAACGATCATTTTGATGTATAGAAAAAGGTCATGAGTCTAAAGGTCAAGGTCACAGTAGCAAATCAATACCAAAATGGTTCATTATCTTGAAAAGGTCATGAGTCCAAAGGTCAAGGTCACAGTAGCAAAACAATACCAAAATCATTAATAATCTCGAAAACTATAAACTTTTTGTATAGGCATGTATATTGGAATGTTGTTGGTATTGATGTAACGATCATTTTGATATATAGATTAAGGTCATTGGTTCAAAGGTCAAGGTCACAGATGCGAAAGAATACTGAAATGTTTCATTATCTTGAAAACTATGAACATTTTGTATAGGCATGTATATTAGAATGTTGTAGGTATTGATACAATGATAATTTTCATGTATAGAAAAAGGTCATGGGTCTAAAGGTCAAGGTCACAGTAGCAAATCAATACCAAAATGGTTCATTATCTTGAAAACTATAAACCTTTTGTATAGGCATGTATATTAGAATATTGTTAGTATTGGTGCAATGATCATTTTAATATATAGATTATGGTCATTGGTTCGAAGGTCAAGGTCACAGATGCGAGTAGCAAGTTTCATAAATATCTAAATATCCACATCAGAGTTATTGCTCCTTAAATGTAGTATTTATTGTGTTTTTGTGCTGTAAACGGCCCAGGTGAGCGGTACAGGCCCTATTGGGCCTCTTGTTTTCCATCTATCTCACCACAATCATTTACACCAACTAAATAGATGATGTCATAATCATTTTATGTGAGAACATCAACAAAAATCAATTGCATATACTTTTTTAAAGAAGACACCAGTTGTGGTGGTAGTAAAATGAAGCAATTGATACTGATATTTGTTTGTAAATACATAATTGTATTGTTTTTATGTGGTTAATTAGTGAATAAAAGAATCTTGCATCAGTAACAACTCTTTAAGGTAGCCATATCTACAACTTACTGAAGCTTGTTCTGGAGAAGAAAACATTCATTGTCATCTGATATTAATAGAATCTTAAATCGGTAACAGTGTTAGACAGAGACATCTCAAATAAAGATAAATATTTTCCTGTCCAGAACAAGCTTTAACGAAATTATTCATCTGAGTTTGAGATGAATAGAATCTTACACCAGTAACAGGGTAAGACAGAGATATCTCAAAACGAGGGTGAATATTTTCCTGTCCAGAACAAGCTTTAGCCAAATTATTCATCTGAGTTTGAGATATCTCTGTCTTACACGGTTACTGGTGTGGGTTTTTTCTTCACATATTTGCAACGAAAAATACAATTTGTAAACAAATATTTGCATTAAATGTTCAGTTTTCAAGCCACCATATGTGCTGTCAACATTCTTGCATAAAAAGATTATGACATCATGAATTCATTGTACCAAAAATCACAGGAATCGTGATGTGTGGCTTGTCTCAGCACCAGTGTAAGACTAATAGAATCTTACACCGGTAACAGGGTAAGATAGAGATATCTCAAACAAGGATGAATATTTTCCTGTCCAAGCTTGTTCTGAGCAGGGAAATATTCATCCTCATGTGAAATATCTCTGTCTTACCCTGTTACCGGTGTAGGATTTTTTTCTCACACATTTGCAACAAAAAACATGATTTGTTAAGAAACATTTGCATCAAATGTTCAGTTTTCATGTCGCCATCCATGCCCACCGAAAATGACGTATTCGATTTTTGTTGACATTCTCACATAAAATGATTATGACGTCATCAATTAAGTGTGTGTAAGTGATTGTGATGTTGAAAAATTGTTGGTTGACTTCGGAACTTTTCTCTACTTATTAAGTCCTGTCAACGATAAATCTAGAACAGGTATAACTATGCGGGAAATTCAGCGTGTAGCCTGTCTCAACCTTAGAATGAGACAAGGAAATCCCACATGGGTAAAAACAAGGGATTTCCATGTCACATGTTTGAGAATAATAGAATCTTACACCAGTAACAGGGTAAGACAGAGATATCTCAAACGAGGATGAATATTTTCCTGAACATTGAAAAATTCATCTGAGTTTGAGATATCTCTGTCTTACCCTGTTGCTGGTGTAGGATTCTTTTTCTCACATATTTGCAACATAAAACATGATTTGTAAACAAAAAATTACATCAAATTTTCAGTTTTCATGTCACCATCCGTGCCCACCGAAAATGACGATTTTTGTTGACAGTCTCTCGTAAAATGATTACGACGTCATCAATTTAGTGTGTGTAAGTGATTGTATTGTGACGTTGGGGTTATGACGTCACGACGAGCCAAACAGCATGTGTAGCTTGTCTTACACAGGGGGGGGGGGGGGGGGTGTAAGACAGAGATATCTTACACCTAGCAACCAAGGGAATAACTCTGTGAAGTATGGGGGAAAAAGAATTCTAGCAGGGGTGAAAAACAAGATCACCTTGTCACAAGTGTGAGAAATCTCTTATCTTATAGTCACTGATGTAGGATTACTCTTGTCATTTTTGATGCATTAAAACTTAACACAACTTTATTTTATTGTTTATAGAGTAGAGATGAAGAACATCTAGATATGTTGATAGAAGATGAAAAACAGAAAGCAAACATTAGGAAACATTTAGATTTAGAGGAGGAATTGAGAGACAAAAACATAAAACAGAAACATAAACAAGCTCTTATAGATGAATTGGTATGTTTTTCATTTACATATGCCTATTAATTGTTTGTTTGTTTGTTCATTCATTCATTCATTCATTCATTCATTCATTCATTCATTCATTCATTCATTCATTATTTATTTATTTATTTATTTATTTATTTATTTATTTATTTATTTATTTATTCATTCATTATTTCTTTCTTTCTTTCTTTCTTTCTTTCTTTCTTTCTTTTTCTTTCTTTCTTTCTTTCCTCCCAAATGAAGTTTAGAAGGGATATAGGATTTGGCACATATGTACTAATGTATGTCATGTTTTTTGTCATCGCTCTAACAACTTTATTTCTCAACATCAACTTGTGATGCCTTATTTATTTTTTTATATTTATTTTATTTATTTTTGTTGTTGTTGTTGATGCTTAATTAGAAAAATGTTTGCCCTAACGAGAAATCTACAAAAGGGGATACAGTGATGCATTCCTTCAGTTTGTTTGTCTGTGTGCAACACATTTTGTATGCACCAGTTCTTTAATATTACCCATCAGATATTGATGAAACATCACAGAAATGATCAGTGGTAGGTGTACTTGTGCATATTGGTGCTTCTGTTCAAGTTCAATGAATTTTCTAGGAGTTATGGCCCTTTTATTGTTTTAATGAATTCATGTTGCAAATGCTTCTTACCTTAACTGAAAGTTCTTGTTTAACATTTTTTACAGTATTTATTTTCCAAACATTTTTCCATTGAATCATTATCAGTAGAATATGCAATCAAGGTGGAATATGTAACCATTTTCTTGGCAATTTGTATTCTGAAACTAAAGCTAAAATAACTTCATTTATAATAGGGTTCGTTACTGTACCATGTGATCATTACCTCTTAACATTTGTGCAGAACGTTTTGAAAAACTGATTTACAAATACCCGGAATAACATCACTTTTACAGGAAAACGTCATCTCGTGCCATTCCATATCCAATGGAAATAAGCGTTCCACACAAACATTAACGGGTGTCATGTGACACAGCGGTGAACCCCATTGACATATTATAAGTTCCCCTGAGCTGGGTAGATTTAAAATAAATAGTATGTTTAGGGTTTCAGTATAACTTTTATCAGGTCTTGATAATAATGAATATAGTTGAGTATATGACTATAATTGCCCATTTCATTCAGCCTTTTGTTCAGCTTCATTGAGGTTTTAAGAAGCTGTACACTTTTACATTTATTTATATACCGCTAATCTGTATGTTATACATGTTGCAATTAAACTCAAAAGTCATAACTATTAATCTATTATGGACCTCTCCCGAGGGAACTGTTCTCCTATAGTGTTGTCTGGAGAGGTATAGTGACCGAGCCGACAGGTGAGGTCACTATACCTCTCCAGACAACACTATAGGAGAACTGTTCCCGAGGGAGAGGTCCATAATAGATTTAGTACATCACATGTCTTTGTTTTCAAAGTTGGAGAGAGAATTAATTCTCAGATTAATTATTTACTTTATTCAACATTTGGAATAAATTTCATTCTCCTTTGCCTGGGTCGGACATTTGTATAAAAATCGCACAAAATATTGTTGATTTGATTGATCTCCATAGATCCAAACTCACCATCAATTTTCCTGGCTCTGAGATATTCATTTAAAATATTAACCGAATACTTTGTGGCCTCCTTTGTTTTTTGCTCGTAAAAATGTGATTTACATTCGTAAATCGCGCATCGTCGGATGCCATTTTGTATCCGACGACAACAATTAACAGCGCCACCTAGACAAAGGGAAGTAACTAGCTTTTGCTTTGCGGGGGTCACGCGAGGGACTATACTTGGATGCCGCTGCTATGCGTTGTCAAGGACAGATGATTTCTACATAAAATAGTATTCATGTAGTTATCCAATGATTATTCAAGAAATTAACATTTGGTGTACTAAATTATTTTATGTAAATTGTACAGTCCAACCTGCCTTAAAGGCCGCTTCTATATAAGGGTCACCTGTTTATTAAGGCCAGTAGAATTGTATCCCAATTGTTCTTTATTGATATTATTTGAACCTGTATATAAAAGCCACCTGCCCATTAAGGCCACTTTTACTAGTTCCCTTGGGTGACTTTTATAGACAGGTTTGACTGTATAATGTTGTGTTTAAAAATATTTTAAGATAAATTAGATATTGAACCTGCAAAATAAAAGACACTTACAAATCTTGCCTGGATGAATCAGATGACATCACTCTTTTTGCCTCAATGTTTTTCTTTATATATAGAAATGTAACAATGCAATCACAAAGTATCTAGTGTTTAGTATGACATTTTTGCATGTATAATAATCTTTAATAATGAGGTAATAGTTTTTATAAACTATGATTTTAAAAAGAGGCAAAAACTATTAATAATCTGTATTAATCTTTTTTTTCATTCATTTGTATGAAAATCTGAAATATTTCATAAAAGTTTGTACATGTATCATTGCTCTGCTATTAAATTTGTCTTTATTTTGAGACAGTTGTTATGTACTGAAAATGTGGCAGCTTATTCCTACAATGATTTTGAGTGATCTCCCTTCAAATACAAAATGTGTCATTTTTACACAAGTTCAGTGAATGTTTTTGACTTTTCTGTTCCCAATGACTTAACAGTAATATTAATCTGAACCATTTCTGTGGATACTCACAAACATTCATCAATCCTGACAACCCCCCCCCTTCAGTTGATACTCACAAACATTCATCACCCCCCCCCCCCCCCCCCCCCCCCCCCCCTTGCTGCAATTCAGTTGATACTCACAATCCTGGGCTTCAGACAAAATAATTCCAGATTTTAAGTGAATGCATGAATGAAGACTCCATTTAGAATTTAAGTGTAGCTGAACTAATTGGAATATATTTAACAGCTTTTTACTTCAAATTCCGCCTTACCCCGGTTTCACAATCATTCCTTAACCAAGATCTTCCTTAACTTAAATTTAGCAAAATTTGGTAATCTGTTTTTGGAACTACTAATGAATATTTTTGTCAAAACTAAATGCAAATGTTTTAATCTAGAAGTGATCTTAAAAATGACACTTAAAATTACCGAATATCGTAAAAATTAACAACATAAAATGATTTAAAATTTTGCCAGATTTAAGTTAAGTAAAATCTTAGCTAAGGAATGATTGTGAAACTGGGGCCTGATCTGGGTGCTCTAGACTACAATGCTCATTTTTTCACTGGTCTGGCTTCTTTAGACTTGTGGTACAATGCTCACTTTTCAGCCTGGTTTGATCTTCATTCAGAAGACTGATTAAATAGTTGGATTTCTGTTGTCTCCCTGTTTAGTTTAACTAGTAAATCATTCACACAGCAGATGACATTTATGATTATGAACTTATCAGGTGAGCTTTACAGGCCCTTTTATTAAGCTGTATAGGTAAACATTTTTTACCTGTCCGCTTGACCTTTTATTAGGAATATTCATTTAGGAGGGTCCACTCAATACATTAATTTGGTAGTGTTAAGATCCAAGTTAATGTATACAGGCGTACTGCATGAGGTGAGTATATCTCATGATGTATACAAAATAAACACTTGTGCCCCCTATACACAGATGTACTTGGTCCATGATAAATATTTAAATGAAAGGTCAAGCAGACAGGTCAGAGTTGTTTGCCTATACACATCAGGAATGGTGACTAGTATTGACAATCTATTTTTATTTATATTTTTTACAATCCAGCCATGCATTATACATGATATTTAGGTCTTAACTAGAGTTCTAAAACCGATTACTTCTCACACTCCATGAAGAGTATTTCTGTTGAAATATTTCATTATTGGCTTAAACGAATACAAGTCGGTTTTGAAGTAACAGTTTTATTAATGCATATATGGTGAGATATTTATGTCTTTAAATTATTGATACTTCTATTTTCAACTGACTGTGAACATATTTTCATAATTGAACATTAATTAGCATTTTTAGCTCACCTGACCAAAGGTCAAGTGAGCTTATGGTATGGTGCAGCGTGTGTATGTGCATGTGTGCGTGTGTGGGCATGTGTGCGTCGTTAACACACATTTTCGACTTCTCCTCTAAAAGTACTAGGCAGATTTCAACGAGACTTGGTCAGAAGCATGTCTGGGTCGGTGCAATTCAGATTTGTTCGTGGCATTGCCATGGCTACCATAACTAGGTCAAGGTGACCTAGGGGTGCAAAAATCTTAAACAATCTTCTTCTTTGAAAGTATTGATTGGAGAAAAAATCTGATGTGATATTTGGCTTCTCTAGGGTCTTAAGCCTATAGTTTGTTCATTTTGTGAAATTCGGACAAAAAATAGGTTACGCGTTTTTGCGTTTAATTTTTAAAAAAATCGTAAAATAGCTTCAAATTGTTATAACTTGACTATTTGACCAGATAATGACATGGGGTTTTCAGTTTTGACATCTTCTTGTTAGTATCTTCAAAATGAGGTCAAGGTCAATTGTGAAGGTGGTGACCTTATTTTTTTACCTCTGATTATAATTATTATCTCGAAAACTATAAACTTTTTGTATAGTCATGTATATTAGAATGTTGTAGGTATTGATACAACGATCATTTTGATGTATAGAAAAAGGTCATGGGTTCAAAGGTCAAGGTCACAGATGTGAAACAATACCGAAATGGTTAATTATCTCTAAAACTATAAACTTTTTGTATAGGCATATATATTAGAATGTTGTAGGTATTGATACAACGATCATTTTGATGTATAGAAAAAGGTCTTGGGTTCAAAGGTCAAGGTCACAGATGTGAAACAACACCGAAATGGTTAATTATCTCGAAAACTATAAACTTTTTGTATAGGCATGTATATTAGAATGTTGTAGGTATTGATACAACAATCATTTTGATGTATAGAAAAAGGTCATGGATTCAAAGGTCAAGGTCACGGATGCGAATCAACATCGAGATGGTTATCTCGAAAACTATAAATTTTTGTACAGCGTGAACAAAGTGAACCTGTACTTTGTCATCGCTTTCTTCCAAGATATCGAGCTTCTTTGCTATGAAATTATAAGATATGAGTACACCTGGAAATAGTGCGCCTGATAAATGAGCGTGAAAGAAGTATATCTGTTTTATCGTGAGATATGTATTCTGAGACGGGTAATGCATTTGGTTACATATGCACATTTGGAATAAATTTTCGGAATACATTTCAGAATCTAGTAAAATATTGCGACGGGATGCATCTAATAATTTCTGCAATATGGCGAACTGATCTTATGTTTACAATAAAAAGTAGTTCGAGAAGTTTGCGTCCTACGATGTAAAATCATAACTTTTTTAAGAAATGAACAGCAACGGCAGGTTGTTTAATTAATTCTTCATGAAATCTACGGAAATTTAAATTTATTTTGAAGGTTATGATAACGTATTTTAATTTTGAGGCAATTGTGTCATATTTAAAATGTTTATCGATTAGATTTTACTTTCGTGAAAGGGAGAGAATTCGTACAGTGTTGTATGCAAATTTTAAATACAGTCGTTTTACCAGTTCCGAACAGGGTTTCATATAAGCGCTGCTGCAGACGTCATCCACAAGCAGAGGAAATAAAATTTATGTGGTGTAATAATACAAATGTTTACTGATTCCAAAATATCGACACCTGTCCTCAAAAACACGTGGTAGTATGTTTTCTTGAAAAAAGCATTTCCATGATCACGATTTGTTTACATCGTTAAACTAGGTCACCAACAATCTGTCGTACATTTAGGAAGCGGTTGAAGAAACAGCAAATTGAGAAAGTTATTTTGCGATTCCTTTAATTGAACGGGATTGAAATTTTAGATTATTCGGTAGTAAAAATTCGGAACTGGTAAAACAACTAAATGATCCAGTTATGCATACAACCGCTAGAATGTATCCCCTCATAGCGACGGTAGGATCTGCAAAACTACTTTCTCTCTATCCGAAATGACAAAACGGTCGGGTACAACTTTTTTAAATTTTAATTACCGATTGTCTTTTTCATATATTTATGAAATTAATTTTTTTCTACCATTTAATTCAGCAATACATGATTTGGTACATAAAAATTTGTTTCTTTTTCCAAAAAAAAAAAAAAACCCATCTGTTGGACTATATGCATAGATCAACGACCCCCCCCCCGAATTTTCGGTTATATTCTGTCTTGCCACAACACAATTTTCCCAACTACGCTGTACAGCAGCACGACAGTGCTATGTTTTGTATAGGCATGTATATTAGAATGTTGTAGGTATTGATACAACAATCATTTTGATGTATAGAAAAAGGTCATGGGTTTAAAGGTCAAGGTCACAGATGCTAAACAATACGGAAATAGTTAATTATCTGGAAAACTATAAACTTTTTGTATAGGCATGTATATTAGAATGTTGTAGGTATTGATACAACAATCATTTTGATGTATAGGAAAAGGTCATGGGTTCAAAGGTCAAGGTCAATAAGTAAAACAATACTGAAATGGTTAATTATCTTGAAAACTTTAAACTTTTTGTATAGGCATGTATATTAGAATGTTGTAGGTATTGATACAATGATCATTTTGATGTAAAGAAAAAAGTCATTGGGGTTTAGTATTTATGTTTTCTTTAAATCTATCAGCTAGCCATTAGTTATCAGGTGAGCATATAAGGCCCATGGGCCTCTTGTTGAAATTTCTGGTTAAAGGGAAAAAATAAACCAGTCTCTTTATATTCTAATATTGTGCTAGCTACAGCTTAAGGAACAGCTAGTAACTTAATCATATAACAGGAAGGAGAAAGTATTCAGGGTTGAACTGGGAATGGAACCCAGGACCTCCCACACTTTAGTCAAGTACTCTACCAACTGAGCTACCCAGACTGCTACATTCCTATCCTGGTATTTTTTAGTGTACCCAAAAATTGGGAACTGGGAATTCGACCCAAGACCAACCATGCTATAGGCAGATACTCTACTAACTGAACTCCCAGACTGCTACACTCCTACCCTGTTATTTTTTAGTGTCCCATGACCCCATATGTGAAATCTCACCCAAATTCACTGGTCACCACACTTTAACAGAAGAAAAAAAATGTGGGGTAGCACTGGGGATTGAACCCAGGACCTCCCTCACTATAGGCAAGTGAGCTACTCAGACCACTAAATTTGCATTCCAAGATATCTGTAACATTTTCCCTGCATCAAAATGCTGTTTTAACTAAAATTTCCTTCTTGTAACTGGAGCTATAATTTGGAATTAAAAATTTTTTAACTGACTGTCAGTTAAAAATATTCTACGGTAGAGTGCTCACTTCTTATGTTAGAGGTTGTGGGTTAGAAACCTGACCATGATCTGACTAAGACTTGAATAAAGGAAGTAATTGTTCTTTTGCCAACCACTGGGCATAAAGCCATTTAGAAATGAAAGTCACAGGGTTCTTTGGGAGAGACCTTAAAAACTGATACTCCATGTCATGGCAGGCGTGGCGCATTAAAGAACCCTCCCTGAATATTGCCCTGACTGCAATCCATGTGTTAAAATTAATGCCACTTTACAAACAGCTGGTGATATCTAGATATAAATGAAATATTCTTGACTGGGAATTTCATTCATTCATTCATTCATTCATTCATTCATTTGTCCATCTTTACTTATTTCTTAGCAGCATTAAAAAATATCAGAAATAATACACATTAGTGTCACATTTTGTCTAACACCTTTGAGCTTACTGTTTAATTTCAGATGTTTTCTGACATGCCTGCATCAGACATAGTGGCCATACACAAGCATGATGTATACAAAGAGTCTGAGACATCACTTCCTAAAGCAGCGACCAAGTTCTCCACTGGAATTAAATGGGTAAGAAAACAAAGAATATTTATTGTCAGGATACTGTTGACATATGCATAATATGTAGGGGGTGGGGTTGAAAAAAGGAATGACTGTTTGTTTCGCTTAGAACTTGGCTAGAACTTGGCGTTTAGAAATAAGTCACAAGTCTTTCAGAATAGGCCATAACATTAACACCATTGTTACGTTATGTGTGTCCTGTTTCTACAAATTCACCTATAGCTGGTGATGTCTTGATTTCACATACTGTAAAATCTGATTTTATTCACGTGAAGCTAATTTCGATGTTACTTTGCTTTCTAATTCATTCACAAATTCAATATTCTCCATATTAAAAGTATGTAGCTTAAATTTTTATTGCTAGTCAATACCCAATGACTGAAATGCATATACATCTTCTGGCAAATAAATCTTATACACATGATTCCCCCAAAAAGTGTCAAGAAAATAACTGGATTTATAGCCTATGATTCATGAGATAAGAAATAATTTTTCCTTTTGTAAGAAATCTTTTGTTATTAAAATGACAGAACACTAGAGCATGTATCAGTGGGTACAGTTATTGGTTGACCTAGCAAGGAAGCAGAGAATATTGTCTTTCATCTAACATTCTTTCATTATTTCATTGAGATTTGCTCTGTGTGGATTTTAAATTAGATTTATATGATTTCATGAATGACACATGTCCTTTTTACTTTGCTCGATACATGTGAAACAGTTGAAGGTATAACCCGATGTATACCAAGGGCCTCAGTGCCCAAGTGGTTAAAAACTTACACATGTACACATCATAGTTGCTTTCTCTGCCTCGATTCAAATTACACTTTGGACCGATCCTAGAGTTACAAAGTTTTTCAGATTGCTTGCCTTACGTCAGTGGTTTTCTCTGGGCACTCTGGACTTACATCCCAGATCTGACTGCCTTGATATAAGTGAAATAATCTTGACTGGGACATAAAATTCCATTATTTTACTCCACTCCACTCAAATGTATAACCTACCAAAGTATCAGGCTAGCAATACTATTAGGAATCTCTTAGTTTCTTAGTTTAAATATGTTATATGTAATCTTTCAGGGTATTCAAGAACAACCATTCCTCCCAATCCCAGAACAAAAGGAGGCAGAACCTTATCATTATGAACCAGTGATTCTTGAAATGTGTGGACCACACTTACCATCAACAGAGGATGTAAAAACTAATGGGTATGTATCTTTAGTATGGTACTATACCTAATATTCAAGTTGTCAAGGTAATACCCTACTGGCTCCTGGCCCTGGTTTCACAATCATTCCTTAGCTAAGGTTTTCCTTAACTTAAATCATTCAGAATTTCAAATCTTTATAATTTTGTTAAATTTCAAAATATTGAGGAAATTAAGGTGTCATTTTTAAGATCACTTCTAGATTAAAACATTTGCAATTTAGTTTTGACAAAAATATTCACCAGTAGTTCCAACAGAGATTACAAAAATTTAAGTTAAGGAAAATCTTAGCTAAGGAATGATTGTGAAACTGGGGCCTGGACCCAGATTCACAATCATTTTGGATCCTTAACTGAAATTATCCTTAACTTAAATCTGACATCTTTTGGCAGTCTTTTACGCTACTACAAATGAAAAAATCAAACAAAACCAGAATACAAATTACATATGCTTAGAATGATCCTCAGAATGACAAAGTAAATACAAAAATATCTAAAAAAAAAAAAAAAAAAAAAAAAAAAACTTAACACTATTATTCAGATTAAAAATTTGCCAAGTTTAATTTAAGGAATGATCGTGAAACAGGTCCTAGTTTCACATTCATTTCTGAACTACGATTTTCCTTAACTTGAATTTAGCAAATTTTGGTTATCTTTTATTTGGAACTATGAATAATTTTTTTTAGCAATTTTGGCATTTGTTTAGAGTGCTCCTCAAAATGACAACTTAAATTCATAAATATCTGGAAAAATTAACACCATTATTCAGATTAAAAATTTGCCAAATTTAATTTAAGGAATGATTGTGAAACAGCCCCTAGTTTTACATTCATTTCTGAACTAAGATTTTCCTTAACTTGAATTTAGCAAATTTTGTTTATCTTTTATTTGGAACTATGAATAAATTTTTTTTGACCAAAATAAATACAGATGCTTTATGCTAGAACTGATCATCAAAATGACACCTTAAATTCCTGAATACCAGTAACTTAATAACAAAATTATAAAGATTTGAAGTTTTGCTAGATTTAAGTTGAGGAAAATCTTAGTTAAGGGATTGACTATTAAACTGAGTCTGGGTGTCCAGTACTATCATAATTTCTCATTAACCCGCTGGTGGTGGTGGGGGTGGGGGGGATGGAATGACCTGATTAAAGAATTAGAAGTGTGCTTAATAGGCATCTTAATTTTTTTTAATATAAAGTTTGGAGTTCTTAGATCAGCTTACTAGCAAGATTGAATTGGCAAAACAACGTGGCAAGTGTCACATAGCACAACATGGGCTCCAATCCACAAAACTTGTTTAACAAAAAAGTGTATCCTTTCTGTATACATGTACACATGAAGCTGGACTATTGTCAAAGTTTAAGTATTTTAAAATGACTTTGGGATACTGTCTCCAGTTTCACAATCATTCTTTAACTAAGATTTTCCTTAACTTTAATTTAGCAACGTTCTGTAATCTTTTTTTTAAAACTACTTATAAACATTTTTTGGCAAATCAAAATACAAATACAGGTACTTTAAACTAGTAGAGACCTTCAAAATAACACCTCCAATTCCTAAATATCTTGAAAATTATCAAAATTATTAAGATTTGATATTTTGCCCTATTTAAGTTGAAGAAAATCTTAGTTAAGGAAAGATTGTGAAACCGGGGAGGGGCCGGTACACAAATGTTATGGAATATTTACCATGTTGTACCTATTGAGGTACAGATTGTGAAACCAGGGGCCGGTACACATATGTTATGGAATGTTTATCATGTTGTACCTATTGAGGTACTGATTGTGAAACCAGGGAGGGGCCGGTACACAAATGTTATGGAATATTTATCATGTTGTACCTATTGAGGTACAGATTGTGAAACCGGGGAGGGGCCGGTACACATATGTTATGGAATATTTATCATGTTGTACCTATTGAGGTACAGATTGTGAAACCAGGGGAGGGGCCGGTACACAAATGTTATGGAATATTTATCATGTTGTACCTATTGAGGTACAGATTGTGAAACCGGGGAGGGGCCGGTACACATATGTTATGGAATATTTATCATGTTGTACCTATTGAGGTACAGATTGTGAAACCAGGGAGGGGCCAGTACACAAATGTTATGGAATATTTATCATGTTGTACCTATTGAGGTACAGATTGTGAAACCAGGGAGGGGCCGGTACACAAATGTTATGGAATATTTATCATGTTGTACCTATTGAGGTACAGATTGTGAAACCAGGGAGGGGCCAGTACACAAATGTTATGGAATATTTATCATGTTGTACCTATTGAGGTACATAAATATTATAGGGCATCTCAGACTTGCCTAGGTTTTACCTGCATTAAATGACTCTGAGTGGCAAGTACATGTCTATGACTGACCCACATTGGTGTTTAAAATCTACCGTCACTATATGACACTATTGTCGCCCTCTGATAATCCACAGTCCCAAAATATGTCATATTATTTATCTTTTGGTACCATTGAGGATTTACAGTTGTTTTGTATTTTTCTAATGTTTTTTATCAATAATTTACAGATACCTTACTCATACATATAAACCAACAAAACAAGAGAAAGGTGGTGGATATGATTCTTTGTACGCCTGTCATCGAGCTTTACAAAATGCACTTGCTGGACTGTTTTATTTTCCCGAAGTGACTCAATCTGCATCATCTCTGGATTCATCTGCAACAGCAAATCCAGGAAGCAGTTTGCAATCTTGATAACGGTTTTTTGTGAAAAACATGTCCGAAAATAACTATATCTACCATGCCTTGAAATCGTCTTCAACATGACACCCTGGGAGCAGTTTGCAGTCTTGATACTAGTTTTTTGCAAAAAAATATGTCTAAAAATAACTTTATCTACCATGCCTTGAGATAATGTTCAAGATTACACTCAGGAAGCAATCTGCAATCTTGATAATGGTTATGGTATTTAAACCATGCCTTGAAATCATGTTCAACATTACACTCGGAAGCAATTTGCAATCTTGAAAACGGTTATAGTTTTACTACCATGCCTTGAGATAGTCTTCCACATGACACCCTGGAACAAGTTTTCAGTGTTATTGTCTGCTTTTGTAGATTTATATATCCTGAAGTAAATGAAATTATTTATGATGACCAAATACGTGTAAAGTGATTTTGAACATTTCTGTGAAAAATAATTCTTCGAAATTGCTGTATAAAATTTTATGCTTTAGGGGGTTCAAAAAGAAGTTCTACTTACAAAATACACATGTATGTAATATATTATTTTTTTTACAACCCCTCACCCCCGGCAGAAAATCATTTTATACATTTGTATAAGCATGATAAAGTGTTCATATTATTCTTATTTAAGCCACATGTTAGTGCTATGCACTTGTTATAGATTGGTTGGTTGGTTGAATGTTGATTAATGTTGCATCAGCAATTTTTCAGCTATTGGCGGCAAGAACTGTTTTATTAATCTATGGATTAATCTATGAACAATTTCGTGTATGCATGTGAAGTGTGTGTTGTATGGTCTGCCTTGTACTAGCGAGCACTCAGGGCGACTTTAACATGCTAGCTTACAGAGTTAGTACGCCACAGACAAGTTTACCACTCCCCAAGTCCATTATACTATACCAAATGAACCAGTAAAGGCCAACAGCAAGGAAAATTCACTTTTCCACATGTGTTATGAGCGGGACTCAAACTTACAGTGGTCGTCTTATTCATTAGGCCACTGCGGCCTCATCACTTGTTATAGACATTAATTCAAATGTGATACAAACATTTGATTGTTTCTATGTATGAACAGTAGAGTTTCTGATCATAAGAATGAAAGATGTTATAGTTGTTACTTTAAATAAATGAACTCTAATAGATTTGAATGTTGTTATCATTTTGTAAAAATTCATCACTAGAATTTAATTTTTCAATTATATAAATGCAATTTGTATGGGATATAACATGCGTCTTCTTTATAACCAAAGTCTACTGTATTTTGTATGCTACATGTGATTACATTCTATGAACTGTGAAGGTATATTATCAGATATTGAGGCTAAAAAAAATAAGTGTGTTACCGCTAACTGACCCTACCCTACATTATATGCTTAGCCTAAAAAAAACACATAAAGTCCTCTTTGTGATTTTGATTCTAAATATAATGCATTTTCATAGACCTATAATTGCACAGGATTTGTTCAGAGCTCTGTTAGTTTAACCAAATGATTTGCATAATGTTGAAACATTATATTTATAGTTTTAATTTAACTGCATTTATTTGATAACAATTGTCTGCACTTTTGAACAAAAATTTTAGAAATACTGCCCTATAATACAATGATCTTGTTGAGCTAGCTGAGCTTTGAACAATCAGGCCCTAAACTGTCAATTGACGGATCGCCGGCCACGCCCACAATGTTCCAACAAATGTCCAGCATGCTTGAATTACACTCATAAAGAACCAAAACTTGGTCTGAAAAGTGCCATTTAATGACCTCACTGACACTAATACGTCATTAGTTGCCTTGATGCTACTTTGGTACCGCGATGGCGGTCAGTGTTGGAACATTGTGGGCATGGTCGGCGAAACGTCAATTGTCCAGAAACATGGGACTTACATGTTTAACACAGTAAGAAAGCTCGATGTTTGAAGCTTGATAAGTCTAATCAATAATGAACACAAATTCAAAATATCAACATACTATTATCATATTGATAGTTTACTTGTAGTTACTTGTACCCTGACCAAGTCTGACCAATGACTTGAAAGTGGGTACTGACTGTTTTTTTGCCAAACACTCAACATTACGAAATGAAAGTCAAAGTTCTTTTGGATGGGAACTGAAAATAAACGAGGTTCCATGTCACAATAGGCTTGGCAAGCTAAAAAACCCTGCTGTATAATGCCATCAGCGCAACACACAGGCAAAACTTCTGCACCGTCGCCTATAGCTGGCTACATCTCAATATAAGTGAAATATTCTTGACTGGGACATAAAATACCATTATTCAACTCAACCCCCTTCCATAGGATGCCTAGAATTGTGTTGACCATCATTGATTTTTTTTCTGCTTTATACTTATGATTAGTTGTACATAGGTATATCTTTATAATATAAAGTTTATATATAGTCGCCTTTAATACTATAGTTTTAATACTTGTATAAGTTGTATAAGAGTCAGATTTACACAAATTGTATTCATTAAACAGTGTGCTTTAGTTTGATGCAAGTACATTCACCTATGACAATTTCCAACACTTATTTCACACATGTTTTAAATAATGCAGATTTTAAATTTTGTCTTGTGAGTTGATAAAAACTATTAATGTTTGAAGAATAGGCCCGTTTAGTTTCTTGGGTTACTTGATTGGTTGATTGTTTGGGCATTACCGGTATGTACTAGTTAAGAATATTTCACTTATATTGAAACATCAACAGCTTATAGATGAAGCAACAACTTGTTTTACCTTTGCAGTACGCTCAGGGCTAGGTACAGGAAGGGTTTTTAATGTGCCATGCATGGCATCTCTCTAACTTTCATGAACTTGGCAAAAGAACAGTCACTACCTATTTAAAAGACATGGTAAGACCGAGTCTGGTTGCGCTATCAAGTCAAACTGAAAATATTGCAAAATTAAATCCCCAGTGAATAAAAGCAACTACACAGTCGGTACACAAAACAACAATCATCATCTGAAGGCATCAAGGTAACCAAACCACATTGAAATTACTCGTTATAAAATTCTAAACTTTGAAGCCTTTAAGGGGAATTTGATTCTCTTTACTTTAGTACAGACCTGTCAAAAGTTTTACACTATTCTAATAAAAAGGAGTCAAAGTTTAACTGTTGAATAGAATACAGTCCAATCTGCCATACAGGCCAATCCTCTATAAGAGCCACCTTATAAAGGCCAGTAAAATTGTATCACAATTGTTCTTTATTCATATTATTTGAACCTGTATATAAAGGCAACATCCTATAAAGGCCACTTTTTTGTTCCAAGGTGTATATAAAGGCCACATCCTATAAAGACCACTTTATTGTTCAAAGTTGTATATAAAGGCCACATCCTATAAAGACCACTTATTGTTCCAAGGTGTATATAAAGGCCACATCCTATAAAGACCACTTTTTTGTTCCAAGGTGTATATAAAGGCCACATCCTATAAAGACCACTTTTTTGTTCCAAGGTGTATATAAAGGCCACATCCTATAAAGACCACTTTTTTGTTCCAAGGTGTATATAAAGGCCATATCCTATAAAGACCACTTATTGTTCCAAGGTGTATATAAAGACCACTTTTTTGTTCCAAGGTGTATATAGAGGCCACATCCTATAAAGACCACTTTTTTGTTCCAAGGTGTATATAAAGGACACATCCTATAAAGACCACTTATTGTTCCAAGGTGTATATAAAGGCCACTTTTTTGTTCCAAGGTGTATATAAAGGTCACATTCTATAATGACCATTTTTTTGTTCCCTTGGATGGCCTTTATAGACAGGTTGGACTGTATTGATAATTAATAACAAAAAACTACAGATAGCAGATGTCCAAGATTAATAGTTAACAAGTGACCAAGATGATCTGCTAATTTTGCACCATTTTGTTAGCTTAATATTAAACTTTTGACAGGCCTGTGTGCTGAGCATCTGTTTCAGAAAGCTAATGATATGGTGTTGCACCTTTATCAGTTCACAGCATAAGCTTTAATGGTTTCATCTGTTTAATCTAGATTGAAGCAGTGAGTTCTATTCCTCTGTGAGTTCAAGTCATTGATTGATAGCTATTATCATTAAATGATAGGAAATTTAGTCCAACAAAATCAATACATCATTTACAATACTAACTTTCAAAGACACCTCCCTACACATTACCCCGAGTGCAATGCCAACCAAATATCCGTGTCAACATATTACTAAACTATCTGCCTTCAATCCTCAGCTCCTTTGCAGATTTTTATACCCCCCGCAAACTAGTTTTCGTCACCATGTCTGTCTGTCCATCCTTCAGTCTGTCTGTCTGTCTGTCCCTGTAAAATCATGTCCAGGCCATATCTCATAATTGCTGTGAATGACTGTCATAAAACTTCACATGAATAATATTTATGGCATAAAGGTGTCATGGCCTTGAACCAAGGTCACATTGGAAAGGTCAAGGTCGTGGTTAAACATTAAATCCTTGTAGATGTTTCGACTGGGGGTATTTGGCTCTCAAGAGACAGTTCTAGTCTATAGCTGGGATGCAAGAAATTTAAATATTGAAAGCTGCAGCTGGATAATTTGAACATAACAAGAATCGCAAAAACATGGTAAATCTAAACACATAACAGCGTAACCTGAATATGCAGGCAGGTGTGCAAATCTGTTATAGAATAATGCTTCTTGTTGCATGTTACAAACTTTATTAACAACATCCAGTTTAAAACATTGTATTGACTTGATAGTGATTTATGGCTGTGACTCGTTTTAATTAATCTTGTAACAAATGTTTGTTCAAGCAAAAAATGATGTCTGTAAAATCTATATAAAATTCAGCATGGGACCTAAACAGGTTATCAAACCATGCTTATAACATTACCAATAGTGTTGTCTTTGAAAAGTTGACATTTCAAATAACAGTACTTACTGTTTCCTATATGTGTCATTTTGAAGAGACCTTCAATCAGTATTTAGTGTTGTCAAAAATATAAATTTGTAACTTTGAAAAAATTGACAAAATTTGCTTAATTTCTGTTAAACTAAAGTCAGAATGTGTGCTTTCAGTTGTCTAAATGTGTGTTTGTAAGACATCATTAGTCTGAATGTATTTTCATTAGTCTTAGTGTGTGTTTATCAGATGTTTCTATGTTCGTCTGACTTTGATGTCCTTAGTTGTCCTCTATGTGATGCACTCAAACTCAAAAGCTTTAAACCACTGCGGTAGCTCAGTTGGTAGAGTGCTCGCTCCGTAAGTGGGAGGTCGTGGGTTCGAACCCCGGCCGGGTCTGACCCAAGACTTGAAAGTGGGTAGTGACTGTTCTTTCGCCAAGCACTCGGCATTACGAAATGAAAGTCACGGTTCTTTCGGATGGGAACTTAAAATAAACGAGGTCCTGTGTCACGGTGGGCTTGGCACGCTAAAGAACCCTGCTGTATAATGTCATAAGCGCAACGCACAGGCAAAATTTCTGCACTTTCACCTATAGCTGGCGACATCTCGATATAAGTGAAATATTCTTGACTGGGACGTTAAACAACATTACTCACTCACTCACTCAAAAGCCTTAGATACATTGTGATTCTTTAAAGAACACTTGTCTGCATGGAAACACTATGCTAAATACCAATGCAAACCAGTTACAACTTAATGCAATTAATTCTGAAGCACATGTATGTGTTGTGTCCAACTTCAATTAATCAACTTAACATTTATATTATTGTCATGTGCTACTTTTGAATTTTTATGAAATAATACATTCAAAATGTGCTACTTTTGAATATATAATTTCATAAATATTCAAAAGTTGCACATATGACATCAAATCAGCTACAAATAAGAAGATAAACATCCAATGGCGCTGTACAATTATTGACAAAAACATGTGTCACAATAATATCACATTTAAATGTGTTTTAAAGTCAATATGAGACAGATGTCACATAACTCAAGACATCACAGCTTTGGCCTGGAGACTTCATAAAACAAAATAAATCGTAACTCAAAAATAAATCATGAAGTTGATCTGGTTTTGTGTGTGTGTTATCTTTTAAGTGTACAAAATTGAAGTTTAATTTGGGAAACATGACTAAATTATAACAAGCCTATGCTTATCAGGGCCCTCAATATGTTTTATGGTCGTCATCACAGTGTCGCTGATAAGTATGATTTCTCTGTATTTAAATTTTGCTAGGTATACTTGACGTCCCATAGCCCCATGTTACATTCATTCTCAATTTTTTGCGAGTGTAACTAGCTAAACATTCCTACATGCCTACCATTCTGCAGAACTCTGACTCGCTTTCCTGATTGAAGGTCACATGTTTATGGTAATGACACATTGTCTTGCCTAAATCACAGTTTATTTGCCTAATCTAATGTTCAAATTAAAGGTCAAACGACCAGGTCAAACTTGACGCACTATACCAACCTCTTCAATGATATTCAAGAAAAGTTGGCTCAATTTTACTCTATAAACATTAAGTACACCAAGTGATATTTAGCAGACATATCTTTATTACAGTATTATTGTAATTTCATATCGATTTAACTGTTAAATGTTAGTTTTATATTATATAAATCACCAGAATAAAGCTGTGTTATTGAGTTTTTTACACACTGTTATTTTAATGTAACATTTGTTTTTTCTCTGATTTATCCAAGTTTGTTAAAGTGTTAAGCATGTTCACATGATAAACTTAACACTATCTTCTATAAATTTATCCAGACACAACGTTTATATTTAAATAATAATAATAATCGTGGCATACAATTTCCTTCAAAGATTTCGTTTCATTCCATTCATAATATCAGGCTTTTAATTGGTACATGGTTCGTAGACATTTGGACTCCAAATTTAAGGACTTTTTAGGGTCTTTTCAGGGTCTTATCTTCAAATTTAGGGCCTAATCAAAGGGACAATTTTAGCAAAAAAATATTGGTGCAAAGCCAATTAAATCAATAATACAATTATTTACATGTCCATAGCAATGACACTTGAAGTGGAGGTTGAAGTTGGGCTTTCGGTTGGGCCAGGTACCTTTAAGTTTAAATTGCCCATTTCAACGTAACTTATCAATTAATTATTTATTGATATCATTCTATTTGCAACCACTTAATATCGAAATACAGACACTCAACTGGCCAAATTCAAGGGCTTTTTAGGGCCTTTAGGATAAATTTAAGGGCTTTTTACGGTCAGACTTGTTTTTAGGGTCTTTTTAGGGCAAACCTAACAATTTAAGGACTTTTTAAGGTCTGTACGAACCCTGTGGTATATCAATCACAATATTGTTAATACATGTAATAGGAACGGTGTCTCTGTATCCAAATTATCCTGGATACATAAGTCAAATAAAGTTACATGCTACTTTTATTCTCAGTTTTATTTCACACAATGGCAACTGAAGCTAGCATAAGCTAGATGAAATGTAACCAAGAACAAGAAAACAAACCATGTTTAACATCCATGTAGCCCTTGTTGATGGAATGTGTTCATGGTTCAGAAATTAAGTCACAAAAGCTAATGTTTAACAAAACATTGCATGAATGCCATAAAAACCCAAAGCAATCATTCAGAATGACAATAACTCTTGTACTTCTCAAGAAATAACACTCAAATTCGAACTTGACCTATCAACATGTCCAACTATTAATTTTATTTTTATTATTATTATAATAGAGGTAGTTAAAATTGTTTGAAAAGTTTTTACTTTGCTTCTGGGTTGTGATTCGGACATGGGTTAGTATGTTTGTTTTTGATTATTACTGTGGCTTACAAGATTTTTAATCTTCCCTAGTGGAAGTTCACTTGTCTAACCTAACTTGTCAGTTCCAAAGTGTTTCCTTTGCTTCTGGATTGTGATTCGGACATGGATTGGTATGTTTGCTTTTGATTAAATACTCGGACACCAAAGTTTGGACTGATGGACAACCACTCTGTAGTAGACATAATAACCAAATACTTTTGAACTTTCAATGGAAGGATATAAAACACAAGACATTTCATTTTTAAGTTGTTTTTATTTCACTAACCAAGAAAATATAACTTTTGACTACATATAACATCTTCAGCTACTATTGAGGAATGATGAAAGACGTATATACTCACAACACATTTAATCACAAATATCACCACACGGCCATTTAATATGTGAGGTGTGTCAAGCGAAAACCTACGATTTACTGGTAATATTGTGAAAAATGATCCTGAAGCTTCCCTGTTGAGAAACTTTTTAAAATCTACAATAAACACACTTTTATAATATGTATACATCTAAAAAAATCACATTTTTTACCAGAAGTCTGGTTTTCGCTTGGCACAGCTTGTGTACATATAATATAGTGTCTAACATTTTTAGATCTAGCAACAGTAATAATCAAAATACAACAAATATGAAAATTATACATAAGTTAAAATCAGTATCGAGACACTTTTTTATACAAGGGGAGCATTTATAATCAGTGGCAGATTTAAGGGGGAGGGTGCGGGGGTTGCCACCCCCTTTCATAAATTTAAAGAGAGAGAGAGAGCTTTTGACTAATTTGCCCCCCATATGTTAATGTAACAACCCATTTCTGTATACGTGTTGTTCCAGATCGCGTTTACTAGACCCCATGTCTCTGGAAGCTTGCCCCTTAGGCACTCGCACATAGCACTGTGTACTAGTAATTCTCAACCCCCCCCCCTTTCAAAACATCCTGGATCCGCCCCCGATAATGGAGTTCACAAGTGTATAACAAGATGACAGTATCTCGGTTACAAACATTTTTGATATTCCGTAAGTGTAAAGGGACCTTAAGAACAATCCAATCATAATGCAGAAAACAGAATTTGATTACAGGCAAACAACTTTGACCTGTCCACTTGACCTTTGATTTAAATATTCATTATGGACAGGTTAATTTAAGTAATAGAGATCACATGTGTATATTTTGTCTAAATGATGTGAATACTGATCATGGACAAGGTGTATATATATTAACTTTGAATCCTTACACTACCTATTTACTGAGTTGGTTCTTCTATATGAATATTCTTAATGAAAGGTCAAGTGAACAGGTCAATGTTGTTTGCCAATACAATCAATATAGTCTGTTGTAAATCCATGGCTTGGTGTTTCTTTACAACTTCTCTGTAACTACTGGGGTGATTTTACTTGTTTTAAATTTATTTTTGTATTTTTGTACAACACCATGTTCGTACCTCAAAAATAAAACAAAAAAGTGAAAATCACATTTTTTTTTTACTTAAGGGCCATTTTTGCATAGGGGTTGTCAATTTAGTATAAAGGTCTATATTATTTCTTTATGATAAGGAATTCCATATGTTTGCAATGTTGTTTCTGCATGGAATTGTGACAGGAACATATTTCATAATAATTGGAGATACCTGCAAGAGCCCCATATAAACATTAGCAAGTATAAAGTTCATGTAGCAGGCCCGGATCCAGACAGGGGCACACCGGGCCGGTGCCCCCCTAAAATTTTCAGGTATTCATAATAAGAAGAGTGCTTTTTTAAAATCCTTTGAGTAAAACTGACAATTAAAATTTGAAGTCCCGCAATTTCCCACTGAAAGATGTAGCAGCCTCTTCACAACACTATAACATGGTGTAAGGACTGCTCTATATAGCTTTGGTCCTCAAACACAAATTAAAAAAAATAACAAGAGGCCCATGGGCCTTAACGCTCACCTGTGACCTTTGAACCCATGAGCTTCATTCAAATATCAAAATGATAATTAGGCCAATATTCTAATATACATCCCTATACAAAAAGTTTATAGTTTTTGAGATAAATAATCATCTCAGTACTTGTTTGTATCTGTGATCTTGACATTTAAACTCATGCTCTTCATTCATATATCAAAATGACCACTGTGCCAGTACCAACAATATTCTAATATACATGCCTATACAAAAACTTAATAGTTTTCAAGATATTTAACCATTTAGGTATTCATTTGCATCTGTGACCTTGACCTTTGAACCCATGACCTTCATTCATATATTAAAATGATCGTTAGGATAATAACTAAAATATTCTAATATACATGCCTATACAAAAAGTCTATAGTTTTTGAGATAAATAATCATTTCAGTACTTGTTTACATCTGTGACCTTGACCTTTGAACTCATGACCTTTATTCATATATCATAATGACCATTGGGCCATTACCTACAATATTCTAATATACATGCCTATACAAAAGTCTATAGTTTTTGAGATAAATAATCATTTCAGTACTTGTTTACATCTGTGACCTTGACCTTTGAACTCATGGCCTTTATTTATATATCAAAATGACCATTGGGCCATTACATACAATATTTTAATATACATGCCTATACATAAAGTTCATAGTTTTGCAGATAATTACCTAATTTGGTAAACTTGTAAATCTCTGACCTTGACCTTTGAACCCATGACCTTAATCGATATATCAAAATGATCGTCATGTCAATATCTACAATTAACCAAAAATCCTACATCATTATCACCAGAAATGTTTAAAAAATAGCATTTTTTATCAAAGGTCAAAAACTGGGACATGACCTTGACCTTTGACCTTGACATCAATCGGAAGAAAATCGCAAGACAAGATCAACAGTGAAAACTCCATACAATTATCTTCAGCCATTATGAAGTTATAACAATAAATGTCTCATTTTAAAAATTACATAATTTTACGCAAAAAACGCGTTACCTATTTTTCGTCCAATTGTCATGAAAAACACAATTTTAGTGTATCTAGGTATCCTGAATCCAAACATCTAATCAAAATTTGCCTGCACCTTTTGGTTTCAGAGAAGAAGATTTTTTTGTCTTTTGGCTATTTATAGTAACGGCAGCCATATTGTTGGGCGTGGTCAAACCCCGATCACAATTTTGAAAGGCTTTTACCCAGGCATAATAACCACCAAGTTTCATCAAATTTGGCTCAGTAGTTTTGGAGGAGAAGATTAAAATGTAAAGTTTACGCACGACGGACGACGCACGACGGACGGTGATAGATAGCAATAGCTCATCTGAGCCTTTTGGCTCAGGTGAGCTAAAAATTTGTCAGTGTGCCCCCCCCCCCATAGAATCCTGGATCCGCCACTGTGTACATTTAATTTGTTCTATTGCTGTCGTCACAATATTGTTGACAAGAATAATGTCTGTATCAAAAATTATTCTGGATATATTTGACGTTCTATAGTTCTATGTTTCTTTCAGTCTCAATTTTGATTTCATACATGGTGGGTGTAGCTACTTAAACAAGATGAACTAACTCTTCCAGAACACCCAGCCTCACTTTTCTGGTGGAACTTCATATGTTCAAACCTAATTTGCCAGTTTCGATTTCAGAGTTTTTACAAATAACAAAATGTGACTACAACAATAAACTAAACATATAACCAAACAACAATGACCTGTCTGCTTGACCTTTCATTAGGAATATTCATGTATAATAATCCATCCTATACATATGCAGTGTCAGAATTCATACATAAACATACATATTTCTACCATGATGTAGACAAAATTACAAAAACATGTGTTCCCTATACATGAATGTCCACAATAAATATTTAAAATTAAAGGTCAAGTGGACAGGTCAATGTTGTCTGCCTATATATGTATACATTCAACAAACTGATCTACTGTTGAATATACAATTCAGATATTTTTGAACACTTACTGGTTGTAATAATTAATTAAATTCAATAAATCTTATCCATATAATGATAATTTAAATATTAGAACATTTCAAGAGAACAGAAATTAACCTGTAAAATATGTCCTTATAACAGCTATTTTGAGTCCTGTAAAAATAAATAAGTAAAATAGATGCAAGTAAAAATAAATTTTGCACCAACACAATCATTACCGGTACACAAACAGAGGTGGATATAAATTTTTAACTCAAGACTTTCTGGAGGGAAATTTTTCAGTATGTTGAGCTTTAAAATTAAATGAAGAAGACAAAGAGTCCACATAGAGATCAAGTTACCCATGGGGAAGTACTTCCTTATGTACCTTCAAATAAATTCTTGTTTTGACTGAAAAAGCCTTAACAAAATTGAATCAAACCATTTTTTGCATTTATTTGAAAAATAATTTTTCAAAACTTTTACATACTATTTCATAGGTGGGGTACAAAAGACAGTACTACTATTGATGGAATTCAAGAATATGATATTTGAGTAATTGAGGATCTATTGTATATACATGAATATATACATATAATACTTGTGGTGGGATCTCGTGTTTAATGCTACCATAAAAAAAATTTTGGTTTCTCAATTTTGGTCCAAACACTACTGATGAGGAATTGTGTTCCCAAACGGTCGTCTAATGCTGTAAAATTAACACTGGTATAATATGTAATTATTATGAACAATGTTGGAAAACATACCAAATAATTTTTTTTTTAAATTTAACTACTGTCCGTTTACTGTGCTGGAGAGAAAGGAATAATGCTAATATCTCAAAGATTGGAATGGCACGGTTAAAAATCAAATAATCATTTACTTACAATTACCCCGCCATGTCGTAAAAAAGATTACCATTGTAAACACCCACCCAGGTTAAATTTTGTCGCATAAAATGATATATTAAGAAAGAATGGAACCGAAACAGAAATTTTCAGTTACGACTCGGCTCATGTAAGTAAAAAAATCATTGAATTGTACCCGTCGTATTGAAATTTATAGAGTATTTTGCTATCTTGCTTTCTCCGAAATAGGCTAAATAAACAGTAGAACTCTCTTAAGAGCCAAATATGCCCCCAACATTTAAACTTTTCCTGTGACCTTGACCTTTTAGATATGACCTTGGTTCAAGGTCATGACACACCTTTGGACCATGAAGATTATTTATGTGAGGTTTTATGACAGTCTTCCAAAGCAGTGAAGAGATATGGCCCAGACACGATTTTACACAGACAGACAGACATGGTGATTCCTATATACCCCCATCAAACTAGCTTGTGGGGGTATAATTAACCTTCATGTGAACTTGGGGACATCAGCATTTAGCGGGTAGTAAAATAAACATATACCATGGTAACAAGGTTTTAACAAATTGTTAAAATCATAATACATTTCATTAAATGAATATAAATCTAATGTTAAAGTTATCTAACATGCTGGTTACAAAAATTTTTTTGTATGCCAGTATATGAATAAAGATAAATATTTTTTAGCAGAAAAAAATGTTACTTTTTATATAAATAATAAAATTGTGTCAATAATAAATAGGTTTAATACATAGTAAAATATATTAATAAATACCTGTAACAAATACTCTAATATACTGCAATAAAATTTATAACTTAAATTAAATTTGTGTCTAATAAAGGTGGCATGAAAAACAGTATACACAAAACACTTATAAATAAAATTTAACAATTCAAACACAGCACACAATTTCAACAAAAATTTATATTGAATTCAAAGATCAGATAACTAATTTCATATTTAACTTTCTATGATATTTTGTAGCTAAAGCAACACTTCTTATTTCATTTTTCAACCTAAAGGTTTGTCCAAGTATTTAAATAAATAAAGGGTTTTCCTCTAGAAATAAGTTTCAAGGGTAGGGTTTGTGTTTTATATAATTTTTTTACTCCTATATGTTCATTTATATTTATTTGCACAAATTCAACATAACTTACATACATTCAGCATGACAACATATAATACTTTAGCCTCAAGGATACACACTTATTTCTTTAATGATGAACTTAGAGATTTCTGTTCTACAACACAAATTGATTGTGACAATCTTAAACACACATTAACTTTTACCGAGATCTGTGCCCTTGGGTAACCATACAATGTTATTGATGCACATCAAATGAAAGAAAATATAAACAGATTTATAAAATCCACACAAAACAAATAAAAAAGTCTTAAAAACTGGCAGGTCAAAATTGAGAAAAAAAAGCTTGGAAAAATGTGTAAATCATTAGGTAGGTAGGTAGCTTTATCTGATTACTATAATGCTGAATTGTTATAAAACACTCCAATTAATACAATTTTATCTTGAGAACATCTTTGAAGCATAATCATTCATAAAATAAATATACACAAGTCCAAAAAAAAAAAATAAAATAAAAAAAATTAATTACAAACACATTTTTCAAACAACAGATTGCATCAACTTAAATTTACAAAAATTATCAAAAAAGCTGTTTTGACCACTGGGATCTGAAATTTCATCTTAAAACAATGATGTCCGACTGTCTGAAAGGTGTCTTGGCTATCTGCTTATAAGCTACTTGATAATGGTTATTTATCCTTAATTAATTTTGTACAAGTCTAGCTGGGGTTTAGAGTTATTACCTAAATAAGAGAGAGAGAAAAAGAGAGAGAGACTTGCTTTATACATACATGTATTTGATATTTTAGGCAGTTATACGGGAATTTTATAATTTTGAGATCATTTTCCAATAAAAGCTGTCAGGTGTAATGGATTTTAAAAACAAATACATTTAATACAGCTAAAAATATGGATTTTCAACAACCAATCAATTCAACATGGAATTACAATGTCAAACAATGTATTCAAACATGTAATAATTTCCTTCCCATATTAAACTACAGTAGATTTTTCATTCCTATGATTTTGTTATAAAGGGAGATTAAAATCTAAAACTATTTATCATTGGGAAAATCAATATCTGATAAACAAAACTGGGTTGCAATAATATACATCATGAGTAATGATAAATAACATAAATACAGTAAAACCTTGTTATAATGCCCCTCGATAACTTTGCCACCTCCCTTATTGCCACAAGATTTTGAAGTCCCAAAATCTATTTTGTTTATGTTTTTCTTTATGGGCCTCCCTCGATTCATTGCCAAACCCCTTTATAACGCCAAAATTTGACTGAACAAATGGTGGCGATGAATCGAGGTTTTACTGTATAACATGAATATAGCTTGTAAAACACAAACTTATGACTGCTTATAAAACAAGCAAACAATATGGCTTAAAATAAATCTACAAGTGCAGTATTACAAGGGAGGAATGGAGTAATGGTGTTTTGCACCCAAGTCCCAGTCAAAATTCCCAGCAGTCAGTTCTGGAATGACAGAGAAAACTAAAGTTCTATTACCCAGTCAAAATTCCCAGCAGTCAGTTCTGAAATGGCAGAGAAAACTAAAGTTTTATTACCTAGTCAAAATTCCCAGCAGTCAGTTCTGGAATGGCAGAGAAAACTAAAGTTCTATTACCTGGTCAAAATTCCCAGCAGTCAGTTCTGAAATGGCAGAGAAAACTAGAGTTCTATTACCTAATCAAAATTTCCAGCAGTCAGTTCTGGAATGGCAGAGAAAACTAGAGTTCTATTACCTAGAGAAAACTACCAACCTTTGATAAGAGAGTTAGGGTAACAGACTTTCTCACACTACTGGAATAAACCTAATAAGAAATGTCAGCTGTGATCCTTTAATCCATGTCATTAGCATTTAGACCACTTGGCCATCAATGAGCCTGGAATGTCCTGTTAGGAAAAACATTTTATGTACACTAGAACATGCACACTGTAGGAAATAAATACAGGAAATTTAAATAAAATTAATATTGCTTCCATTTCAGTAAGACTTAATTTCAAAGATATAATTTGAAATTAAGTTTTAATTCATTTACTGTGACAAAACCATCTGTCTTGATTAGCTATAGAAAGCATATTAAAAGCTTTCAAGTAAAAATCTAAAATGGTTTCTTATATTGTTTGGCTCATGTACCACCTCCAGTGGGCTTAAGCAAATAAAGTTAATTGAATTGGCTCTAAAAAAATGGAATTTTATTGACTGAACCTTAAATTTGATATAAGATAAACTTTAAATGAAATAAAACAATTTTCAATTAATTTCAGCTGTTACAGTATGATTTCCACTAAACTGACTTTATCAAGTGTTCTAAAAATCCTGGGTTTTCATCTGTTATCCGAGGCAAATATGAACTCCAATATACATTTAATTCAATATTGCGCCAAGACAAACAACATAATGGATTTATACAGTCAAACTTGTTTTACCTATTTGATCAACTGAACAATTTGAAGTTTAAACAGATTCCATTCAGTGGAATTTACAGCGAGACCTGTCAATGAGGGACATTCTTCAGATTCTATTCAGTGAAATTTATGGTCTGGGACTTGTCACTGACACAGCCATCAGACTTCAATCAGTGGAATTTAAGGCCCAGGACCTGTCACATGTTTTATTGAGGGACAATCATCGCAATCCATTTTGTGGATATAATGGTGGGACCTCTTAATGAGGAACATTCATCAGATTCTATTCTGTGGAATATATGGTCTGGGACCTGTCAATGAGGGACATTCATCAAACTCCATTCTGTCAATGAAGCACATTCATCGGAATCCACTCTGTGGAATCTATCAATAAGTTTGACCTTAATATAGTCAATGCTATTGCAAACACCCACTAACAGTATGTCAAATGTCACGGTAACAGAATATAAATGCTAAATGTAAAATCAAAGTACTGAAAGTACTAAAATTCGCGAAAGATTAGAAAGACAGGGAGTTCAGTGTCTCCATCAATGTAGTGTCAGGTATATGAAGTTGTCAGGTAACTGAAAGGAGGTTGTTATGTTCACCTTGCATTGCTCCCAACACAACATAGCGGGTTCATGTAGTGTGCAATGTGCAGACTATGAGCATGGGGCTGTTTTAATATTCACACATTGGACCAATATTAAGGATTCATGTAGGAAATAGTTCAATCCGAATAAATGCATGTATGGAACCATCAAGGATGGTCAAAGTTACTTCCATCGTCATGGAGACCCTAATATTAAACAAGAGGTCCATGAGCCTTAATGCTCACATGCAGCTGAGTACATATCTCATGCAGAGGTTCAATGGTCATTGACATTAATTAAAGAGAATGTCCAAATAAATTTTCAGCAGTAAGGGCCAATTATATGTAAGGATTTTTTGCAAATGTATTATAACATAACTAGTCATAAGAGTGCTACATATAATATATCTGAAATCTAGCTACAATATATTGTTTATAAACAACTAAAAAGGTAAAGAAAATTTGAACCCATGACCTTAATCTAAATATCGCAATGAATATTAGGTCAATACCTACAATTTAGAAGCCTATACAAAAAGTTTATAGTTTTTGAGATAATTAACCATGTCAGTATTTGTTTGCATCAGTGACCTTGACTTTTAAACTCATGTCCTTCATTCATATATCAAAATGATCGTTAGGCCAATACCTACAATATTTTAACATATATGCCTATACAAAAAGTTTATAGTTTTTAAGACAATTAATCATTTCAGTATTCATTTGCATCTATAACCTTGACCATTAGACCTATGACCTACATTCATATATCAAAATGAACATTGTGTAAATGCCTATAACATTCTGATATACATGCCTATAGAGAAAGTTTATCATTTTTGAGATAATTCACCATTTCAGTATTTGTTTGCATCTATGACCTTGACCTTTGAACCTATGACCTTCGTTCATATATGGAAATGACCGTAAGGCAAATGCCTACAATATTCTAATATACATGCCTACACAAAGAGTTCAAAGTTTTTGAGATAATTAACCATTTCAGTATTCGTTTACATCTATGACCTTGACCTTTGAACTTATGACCTCTATTCATATATCAAAATGACCGTTGTGCAAATGCCTACAGTATTCCAATACACATGATGATGATGCCCATACAAAAAGCTTATAGTTTTCAAATATATTGACAAATACATTAATTTTGCAATTTCCCCCTCAAGTACCTTGCCATTATCTCATTTTGGCCCCTAAAGCTACAATATGTGCAAATCTAAAACTAGGTGCCCATAGTCAGGGCTCAAAATAAGGGCGAAGTTGGGCGATATCTTCGCCCTGTTTCCAAAAACTTCGCCCTAAACTGTCGAAAAAGCGAAGTTCTAGTCGCCCTAAGTTTTGACAAGTGTATTTAACCCCTAAGGCGCCTCTTGTGTATTACACACATTCAACGGTAAACACAGGTAACTCCCGATATATCCAGGTGTTTTAATCCGATATTTAGCTTAAACTGAGATCATCCATGCATGTCATGGATTCATCAACCTGTTGACTGATGTAATTAAAAGCCATCTTGGTGAAAAACCTCGGATATTTGCCATAAAAAACGTCTGTGCACCAGTATATAAACCGGGGGGGGTTGTATTAAACAAAATAGTAGATCGTTTTTTGTATGAAAATTTAATAAAATAACAGACCCTCACAGAATGTTGCCTTTTCAAAAAGGAATCCATAAATAAAAGCATTTTCTGATAGAATGATTGCAAATGAGTAGTATCATCTCTAGAAATTGGGAGTCAGACACAGCAGCCATGTTTGTTGCCATCAACACACATGTTTGCCAAGGGGGATAACTCAAAAATAATGGTGCATAATATATTTATTTTTTTTAAATTTTTTTTTCTTTTCATTTATCAGTTTTACTTCTTAATATGTTGATAATCTTTACATTATTTTTAAAAAAAATAATGTTTTAAAGAAAATTGTACATGTATTTCACATTTACATTGAAATCAAGACATCTAGCATTTAGTGATGTGATATGATCAAAATGAAAAGAGCATAATTTAAATAGCTTTTAAATAACAAAAAAAAAAAGTACAATAATTTTTTAGAATTATTTTCAGTACTGCTACACCAAGCTTATACATATAATAATTCTGCACGTAGCAAAAAAAAAAAATTATGAAGAAATTTATAGTATGATTTATTTGGATTCAATAAGTAATATTACAATTTATGTTATGTAAATTTATGTAATATTAAAGTTTTCTGTAGGGATACTCCCATTTAAAGTCAAACATATTGGGAACATGCGTCGCCACGTAAATTTCACTCGCGGCGGAAAAACTTCTCCCTGTTTTGAAAAACTTCTCCCTAATCTTGGCTGAGGGAGAAGTCACTTCTCCCTGTTTCAAAATCTAATTTGAGCCCTGATAGTGTTTTACATGAAATATCTAAGTTATATCTCTTGTAGGTTCAGAGCAGATGATTTTTAAAGATTTTCACAAATTTCCCCTTTATGGGGCCCCAAGGGGACATAATCCTTGCATTTGTGCAAATCTGAAAACCCCTTACTTGACCATTACTGTCAAATATCATCCAATTTGGCTCTGTAGTTTTGGAGGAATTGATAAAAAATGTGAAAAGTTTATACATGACGCACATCGGACGAAGATAGATGGCAATTGCACATCTGAGCCTTTGGCTCAGGTGAGCTAAAAAGTTTATACAAGACGGATGAAGATAGATGACAATTGTTCATCTGAGCCTTTGTCTCAGGTGAGCTAATAAGCTTCTGATATCTTTCATGTCATAATTGAGGATATTTTTTAAATAAATTAATAACTTGAAAAAATTAACTATTATTTATTATTATTTATATCACCAGAGTTGTGTTTTAAGAATTCGATAATTTTTGGAAGACTTTTTATTCCCGAGACCAGCATAATTTTAGTAAATCTTGTAAACAACAATTTTTTCAATCGGGTGGCCGTTAGGATCCCCGCTGACTGGGTTTGACAGGTGACCCCTCTACAAAGGTTCTGTACATGATAAAAATGTAGTTGACAGATGACCACTCTACAAAGTGATCGCTATCCCAGATTTCACTCTAATCAATTTATAATTTTTTAAGGATGACTTCACGGAATGCTTTGAAAAACGGGAAAAGCAGTATGATAGCACAAAATTCCAAAATTTTTGTCTTAATATGGGGAGACTCCTCACATCAGCAGGGATTGAGCTTAACTTTTCGATGAGCCATACAATGAACTGTCAAGAGTGATGGTTGATCTGAATATATCAGGCATATACATTTGGATTATTCTATCCCTTGCTTTACTTTTCGATATTCAACATCTGCAATTACATTGACGAATGGTTTTGCAGAAAATGTTGATCTATAGGTACTGCCAATGTCAATGACTGTATAATTTTGGCAGATTTTGATTTATTAGCAGGAACTTGTTTTGCATTACTAAAGGCTTGGGCCTGTTTGTGAGATTCAGAAATGTCATGTTTATTTACACTGTCAAGTTTATAACTAGTGCAACCCTCGGTAAATACAGATTTTTCCTGTCGAACTCTACACAATCGGCACACTTCATTCCGTCCTGCGTATCATACAACCAAGGCCTGCCATCTTCCCATGGCTTTTTTATATGCTCCGATGCGTTTGGACTTATCATACTCTTGATAGTACTTTCGTTTTTCCGCAGGTCCTTGTTTAGCCTTTGGAGTCGATGCTCCTAAAAATTTCCACATGGCAGAAAGCCGGAAGTATCATTTTATACATAAATATCAGAAAAGGAAACGAAATGGCACCGTATTTGAATTCCGGTCGGAACACCGGTCCATTTACACTTGTTAACTATATGATACCCATTTTTCAATTTTACTATTATTGTCGCCAGTCAGAAATATAAACAGGAAATCGGTAAACGGATCGGAATGTCAAATACACCGAACTGAAAATTCTAATCGCCACCTGGCAGCCCTGGGCGACCTGTGTATGATACATTTATCGCCCAGAGCGAAAAACTGGGCGCCCGTTAATCTCAATCCCTGATCGGGAGGGTTGGCAGGTATGATAAAGCGGAGAATATAGTTGGGGCGGAAAATATTAATATTGGGGCGAAACGTCCATAACCCGCATTCAAAATTTGAGTTATCTACCTTTATTTCAACTTTGAACCTACATACGAGAGAGAGTTGATTATCTGTAACGGAAGAATATTCGGGTTGAGAAATCTGCATGTAACAGCTAAATTCGAGAATGATCAAGATCATTCGCGAATAATAACAAATAAATGTATCAACAAGTACAAAATAAAATAAATACAACTCAACATGGGAAAATAATAATAATACAAAAAGCAGAACTAACAAATAAATAAAACTTTACTATTGCACAATTTAACAATATTACACAAAAAAAAAAAACTAATTTGCAAATAATAAAGGGTAATAACAGAACAACTATCTATTGAACACAACAAATTCAAATTATTCAGAAATAAGGAGCAATTAATGATGGATAACCGTATTTAAGAATTAAAAGGTGATGGTGATGCCAAAAGAATTGAGAATATATTTTGAACTTCAAATTTTTGAAAAAATGTATCAGTTATTATGAGCAATGCAAACTTGCCAAAATTTCTGAGACACATACAGGTTGGGATATTGTTGTCGGTTTTTAGTGGTAGTAAGAACATACCAGCTGTAACTGAAATCAGAATATTTTTGCATGACATAATGACACTCATCCCTTACTGACTTAATCAAGGGTCTTTACCCTGCTAAAAAGAGCCATGTCACAACAACAGAGACTTAAGCTGTATGCTGTATGATAAATATCTGACCAGTAAAGTAATGATAATGGGAAAATATTAAAAGTAATAATGTAAGGAATGTGTAATGAAACTGTGGTGTTGAGTGGAGTAATGGAGTTTTGTGCTACAGTCACAGTTATTTCACTTATATGCAGGTGTTAGTATGTAAGTTCATGGTTGGTGGAGGAAACTGGTGCCTGGAAAAACCGCACACCTTTGGCAAGCAAATTGACAAACTTTGCCACACTTACTGGATCTCCACATGAGTTGGATTTGAACCTACGCAGTGAGAGGTGCTGTGATTGTAAACATGTGGCTTAGACCACTCAGCTGGAATGAAAGACAGGCAAGGGTGATTATTTACTTGGACATAAGAAGTACTGATGAAAAAACCTATTTTTAACTTTCAAGTCACTGCAGAGGATGTCTAATATATTGGCAAACCTTCAATTTTACCAAATAATACACTACAAAATTCAAAATGAATGATTAGAAAAAATATTGATCATTTCAGTCTAATTATAAAGAGAAAAATTAGACAGCCCTGTCTATAAAGGCCACCCAAGGTAACCTGTAAAATGGTCTTTGTAGACAGGTTGTCCTTGTATGCAGGTTCAAATAACCTGAATAAAGAATGATCATGATAAAATTGCACTGCAGACCTTTAAATGTAGGTAGTTCTTATATAGAGGTAGCTCTTATATAGAGGTAACCTTTAAGTCAGGTTCGACTGTAAATCCATAAAAACATCAGACCTTGAAAACAATAAAATGGCTTAATGAGACTCATTACCCTCTATAACCACAGTTGTCATTTTATCCAGAGGTTTTAAATACAATGTCAAAAATGATTCCTCGAACATTTTTCATCATTACTTCTATATATAAAGTGTCTCTATCTTGGAAACTAAAGATTCTTCTAAATGTTAATTGGAAATAACATCAATTTTATAATCCTGAATCCTGATAAAGACGTGATTACATACTTTAATTGGGAACTTGTGTAGGTTTGTTTTTATTTTTATTTTTAATCATGCAAAGTTACTCTGAAATCAATTCTTTCCATTACTTGGGAGTTACAGTACAGATCTGTCGAAAGTTTAACACTATAAGCTGACGGAAATGAATTGAAAACTACTAAGTGATCAAGATATAATGTATAGAAAGAAATATTAGCAGTAGGAAATTTTTGCTGTTTTGATCTTCCAAACTATTTCGCGGCAAGAAATTTGCATGGTTCCGACTGCAGGGAGAGTGTACCAAGGGAAAGAAAAAAATCTTTGCTGAGAAGATATATTCCTGGTACAAGAGTCACCATGGAAATATCGAATATTTTTCCTTGTGAATGTTTCTTCTTATACCATAGATAGCAGTGGACAAGAGATAGATAATGGCTGTCAAAAAGTTGTCGAGAAATACTGTAAAGGGGGGAAATTTTTGCTTATTTCGCACTAAAGAATTATTACCGCGAAAATTTTACACATGCATAAATATCTATCATGCAGGTTAATATATCATATATATAGAATAAAATCCACTTACATTGGTTACCCCAAAAATTACACCCACGTGAAATGCAAAATTTCAGAAATCGCTAAATTTTCATCCTGCGAAAATAATCCCCTTTACAGTAGCTAAAGGGGTCAAATTAAAAGACCAATTCTTAATTTATCAACTTAGTGATAAAATTTCGACAGCCCTTTATTGTACATAAATGAATGATAAGGATATGTGTTTAAATCTTGTAATTTTTTTCAACTTAGCATCTTATTTAAATCATTGAAAGAAAATTGACTTTTTCAGTCTTAAAAAAAGAAGGATTCAAAAATGAGAGTGGGATTTCAAGCATTTCAATGAAAGAACTGAGGAGGAATAAATTCAGGACTACTGGTAGTCTCAAAGCCCAAAAACACTAAAGCCCAGAGAACTTAACGGCAAGCTCTCAGCAAGGTGGAAACATCTGAGGACAAAAATCAAATAGGTTATACAAATTCATATATCTGACAATTATAACAATACCAAACCATATTTATGAGATTCTTGAGTTTAATTTTTGATGGCAGGAACAGCTATTTTCAAGCACCAATGTTTTCATACTATGGGGCTCAATCGTCACTGGACCATGTGATACCCCTAATGTTTGTGCGCATTTGTTTTTTTTTTCCATTGGATATGGAATCATATAAGTTCATGTTTTTCATTAAAAAAGAAAATTATAATTTAGGGAATTTGCAGCATATGAAAAGTTTCTAAAACATCCCACATAAACGTTCAGGGGTGTTGATCAAGTGGTACAGTGGCAAAAAATGTCAAACAACCTATAATAAATATATAAATATTAATTAACGCTTCAAGAAATTTTTTTAAATAATTCTAAAATAATACATGTAGTATATTTATCAACCAAAAACATCAGCAAATATAAAATTAGAAAAAAAATATATATATAGAAAAATAAATAAAATCTCATGCCAAACATTGTTCATGACCCATGAGTAAAAGATTATTAATAATTAATAACAGTGCATTTTGTATAATTAACAAAACAAACAAAAAGAACACAATTTTTCAGTATATCTGTATAATATAACTTGACATGTTTGTAAAAGAATTGTATGTACTCCAATGGAGTTCGCGGCCGTACCACGTGATACCCTCTAAAGTTTATGCAGAACACTTATGGATATGGAATCGCATGAAATGACATTTTCCCGCGAAAACGACGTCATTACGGGAATCTGTGATGTTGACGTTTTCCAAAACGTTCCGCACAAACGTTAAGAAGTATTGATCACATGGTACAGTGGCGAACCTCATTACCAGCACAATGTTTTCAGGAAGAATTTTTCAGCTTTCATTTTTTTCCATCAACTTATTATTGTATTTTACTGCAGAGAATGTTTGTTGTTTTTTATTCTCATTGAAATAGTCATAATTTATTTTCATGCATTACTGTCTACAAGTTAAAAAACATCATGTTTTGAGGACCAGAATTTTGCTACTTTTAAGTTACTGGAAATTTTTTTTTTCACAAAAAAACATATTTTTTGAAAGCAGTACAGTCAATAAGTTACCCACTTGCAGCAAAAATCATGTTTTGAAGACCTGACTTTTGCTATTTAAGATACTGAAAAAAAACTCATGAAAAAAACAGAAAATTTGCAAGCATTTGGGTCAATGAGTTACGAACTTGCTGTAAAATCAAGTTTTAAGGACCAGAAGTTCCTTTAGATACAGAACTAAATCTCAAAGTTATTAGCAAAAACTTATGTTAAAATGGAAATGTATGTAAAATGATTTATTGATGAGAATTTGTCCAGCAATTAAGAAAATCATAAATTATAAATAATCATTTATGAACAATTTATAACAATTTTTCTAATTATACAGTGAAACAAAACAACAAAAGCTCATTTATACATCATGTACATGAACACAACATTTGGCATGGAATGATAACATGACCAGATCATTTAATTACCAAGGTAATCATCTACATTTTAGCGGCAAAAGACTGTTTTCAAAGAAACTTTGACATACTGACGACATAATGTCTATGGATTTGGCAGTTTTTCAGTAATCTTAAGTTGATCTCAGTAGTGACTAAATGATCCAGTCATGGGATCGATTCGCGCCAAATGTCGCCTATTGTTCAGTAATCCCTGGGCCACTTTCTTGTTGATATGATCTACTATACTGTTGTTTAGGCTGATCATCATCTATCTGCTTGGTATATTTTGGCCCTTCTGCATTTCCACGGAGACTGGCATGTTCGTCATCTTGTCCATCGCTCTTCATGTAAAAATGAAAAGCCAAGATTGAGTTCTGGAATGTCATATAGACGGCTAACATCAGCATCATGAATATAAGCCAATAACAATAGCCTGAAAAAATGGAAAAAATATTAATAATGATTTTTATATTGATTGTTTTATGGTCAGTCTAGTCAAGATTTATACAATTAATACTGAAAGAATACTTCTACAGTTTAAAATTATACCT
The DNA here is from genome assembly GCA_021292105.1 of Anadara kagoshimensis. NCBI lineage: Eukaryota > Metazoa > Mollusca > Bivalvia > Arcoida > Arcidae > Anadara > Anadara kagoshimensis. The sequence continues at coordinate 41,784,109 of CM037858.1, forward strand.
TAGACCCAACAGAAACTGATGGTTTTTCCCCCTCCCAACTCCAAGCTTTACGTGACACATAAGATTTGTTTGAAAATTAAGTATAGTAGCATCATCTGAAAAGCCTGTAACTTTAACTTGTAAATGCAGTTAGTTTCAAACCAATCTACTATCTAAACTGTAGCTAGGCTGATAGGTGCTCAGAGTTTGGTTTTACTGTATACTGGCCATTTTTCATCTTATGAAGATTTTATAGTGACAATAAAATGAACATTACTAATTAAACTCCTGTTCTGCAATTAAAAATAACTTTGGAGCTTCAAAGCCTTCAATTTCACCCTCTAAATAACTCCCATTTTGTAATTTAAATAATGCCTTTCGAGACAAAACCTCAATTTCACCCCCCCCCCCCCCTAATAACTCCCGTTTGTAATTTCAATAAAGACTGTAGAGCTTACACCCCTCAGTATAACTGCCGTTTTTGTTATTTAAATAAAGACTGTAGAGCTACATCCCTCAGTAATAACTGCCGTTTTTGTTTAAATAAAGAGAACTGGAGCTACACCCCTCAGTAATAACTGCCGTTTTTGTAATTTAAATAAGACTGTAGAGCTACACACCCTCAGTAATAACTGCCGTTTTTGTTATTAAATAAAGACTGTAGAGCTACACCCTCAGTAATAACTGCCTTTTTGTAATTTAAATAACGACTGTAGAGCTACACCCCTCAGTAATAACTGCCGTTTTTTGTTATTTAAAGACTGTAGAGCTACAACCCCCTCAGTAATAACTGCCGTTTTTTGTAATTGAAATACGACTGTAGAGCTACACCCCTCAGTAAAACTCCGTTTTGTAATTTCAATAAAGACTGTAGAGCTACACCCTCAGTAATAACTCCCGTTTTGTAATTTCAATAAAGACTGTAGAGCTACACCCCTCAGTAATAACTCCCGTTTTGTAATTTCAATAAAGACTGTAGAGCTACACCCCTCAGTAATAACTCCCGTTTTGTAATTCAATAAAGACTGTAGAGCTACACCCTCAGAATAACTCCGTTTTGTAATTTCAATAAAGAGTAGAGCTACACCCTCAGTAATAACTCCCGTTTTGTAATTTCATAAAGACTGTAGAGCTACACCCCTCAGTAATAACTGCTGTTTTTTTGTAATTTAAATAACGACTGTAGAGCTACACCCCTCAGTAATAACTGCCGTTTTTGTAATTAAATACAACTGTATAGCTACACCCCAGTTATAACTCCCGTTTTTTTTTAAATAACGACTTAGAGTATTATTTTGCCTCTGTCTAACAGGATAATTTACTCGTCATAACAATGACTACACTAGAAAATCGATCAAAGAGGTACTCAGTCAGTCGTCTGTCATCATCTATCGAGATATCACTGTCACACACACTCACTCGGAACATACTCTTCGCTATAGAAATCATAAGATACTAGAGTAATAAGACTTTTAATATGCAACATGTCAGGACAAATTATACTGCTTAACTAACCAGCATCAAAGGTTCTATATAACCCCGATCATAAATTATGAAATAGTGTGTATATATATAACATCATTCATACATAAGCTGACAAAGCAGTATATGTTATAGGTAATAATATTTTTAACATTATTTTTCATCACTGAAGCTCGAATACGATATTATACAATTGGACGGACGTGGATGCATATGGTAATATTGACCAGAAATATAAATGATCAAGGCCAATTCAGCCACTGTGGCACTAACGGTTTACAATGCTTCTTAAATATTGACCTGGAAATCTAACTATTAACAAGTTCCGTGCACCCAGGTTGAGACAGATCACACAAATAATCTCCCGCATTAATTGGATCTCTCTGATTTTCAGGTCTGATTCTATGAAAAAAACAGGCATATTCCAGATGAGACAAATCTGATGTATATCATGTGAGATCAAATGGTCACGTGTACCCGTATATCATGTGAGATCAAATGGTCACGTGTACCCATATTAGCCAATCATAAAGATTGAATTAATTAATTATATAATAATAATAATAATTATTAATTAACATAAGTCTAGAAAACTATTTCAATTTTCATCCACAATATTTCCTTAGTCCCTTTTATTCTTAATTTTGATTTCACATTCGTAGCTGCCAGGCTAGTCAGGAGGTGTGCTTACTCTTCTGGAGCACCCAGTCTCACTCCCCTAGTGGAGGTTCACATGTATAACTTAATTTTAATTGTGATTTCGACATGAACTAGTAGGTTTGTGTTTGACATTTGTCTGTGTACAGTATATGTAGTGTATGTGTGTGATTGAGGTATTATTTCACAATTGTGATACAGGTTCTGGACATCCTAATATGTTCTTTCTTTTGTGCATAAATAGCTGTATATCTGTCAAAGATATATGTCAAATGCATGCACACATGTCTGTGTGTGTGTGTGTGTCTATGAGTGTGTGTTTTTGTGTTCTGCTTAACAGACAAGCTTAATATTTAATATCAGTTTAGACAGACTTCATTCTGTTATATTGTAATAAATACTGGTTACACCAAAAATTTCCCTTTACCCAATGACATTTTGTTAAGTGAGGGATCTGCCGTTACAGTAGTAATGTCTCTTAACCTGCACATAGTGCATACTATACCATGTACATATCACTATACAGTCCGGCCTGTCTTAAAGGCCACCTATATATAGGGGTATCCCAACTGTTCTTCATTCATATTATTTGAACCTGTATATAAAAGCCACCTACCCATAAATGCCAATTTTACTATTCCCTTGTGTGACATTTATAGACAGGTTTGACTGTAATATCAAGATTGAAGATACCTACATGTTGTGGCAACTTTGTAAAAGGCCCTTAGACTTTGTTCAGGTGAATCTCCTGGAATATAATCACCAAGACCTATAGTTGTCAATGATATGAAACAGTAATAAAATGCATCCAAATAGTTCCATTTTGGTTCTAATGCAGAATAAATCCCTGCTGGAATCACTACCATGAAAACGATCAGAAAAGCAATCACGATAAATAAATGTAATATCTGTATATGTAGTACTTTGTATAAATGGCCGAGCTTGCGGAACAAAAAATATAACAACATCTTGGTGGGAACCATCATTCTTTCTACTAATGCTGAGAATAAAATCAATGTCAACGGAATTCCGATTAGAGCGAATAAAATACAAAATGCTTTTCCAGCATCTGACAGCGGAGTTACTCGTCCATATCCTGAAAAATAGTAATATAAATCATAATAGATATAAATACATGCATCATGTGTATGATCAGTGATTTTGTTAAGATTTGTTAAAAAAAAACGTTCCGCCTTTAGAATTGGGAAAATTTGCAGTTGTGAAATAAAGTATATTTTTACTTTCTGGCAACAGCTATGATTCTTAAAGCTAAGATGTCATATAGTAACAGTATCTAAAATTTTGTAAGTAAGGACCACTAGATTTAATTGACGTATCACCAACCATGCCCACAATGTTCAGACACTGGCCGCCATTGTGGTACCAAAGTAGCGTCAAGGCAACTAATGACGTACTAGTGTCAGTGACGTCAATAAACGGCACAATTCAGACCCAGTTTTCATTCTTTTTGTGTCTTATTCAACATGCCGGGCCTTTGTCAGAACATTGTGGGTATGGCCAGCAATCTGTTAATTCAGTAGAACACATATATCACTGTTATTTTGAGAATTTTAGTGGTCTAATTGGAAAAGTTTAGTTATATTTTTCCCAAGGGGAAACCACCTTTATTTGCTAGTATTTTTATGCAGGCAAAATCAATAAGTGTGTATAAAATAAGGACAGACATCCAGTGTTTTTCTCAAAAGAAATAAGAACTCTAATTGTTCTTACGAACAATGATGATGACAGCTTTTAACTTTACTGATGACCTTACTTTTTTAATCTGTATGATTAAAATGTAGGATGTCCAAAGAACAAAACATTTGAAAAAAAACAAGATTATTTCAAGAACAACTATTCAGATCTATAAATGTTTGTCAAAGAACCATACCAATCATTTTACAACGACAGAAATCGTATTTGTAAAATCAATACAAAAAACCTTCATGATAATTTAGTCTGTCAAAAACAATTTGACTGAACACTAAAATGCTAAAGGCAGGAAATATTTACACTTGGTCTTGTGGTTTGTCATTTATCTTAAAAGAAAATTCGTAAATTACTGTACATATAACAGTTTTAGCTTGAAACCAAAAACATGATTTTTCTAATCTTACCAATTTCAGTTAATAATACCATTTATATACAGTCCAACCTGCCTTAAAGGCCACCTCTATATAAGAGCCACCTGCTTATAAAGGCCAGTGAAACTGTATCCCAATTGTTCTTTCTTCATGTTATTTGAACCTGTATGTTAATATAAAGACCAACTGCACATAATGGTCACTTTTACTGGTTCCCTTGGGTGGCCATTATAGACAGGTTTGACTGTATATTACTTTACAAGATGGACTGAATAAAAAGAACAAAACATGCATGAGGTGCAGAGTCTTGGAAAGAGCTGACAGTCTGAAAAAGGAGTTTACAACCAGGTGCTGGCATATTAGAGCTGTCACTGATGAGAATTTGAATATAATATATCAACTGAAAATTTGATATATCAATTATCGCAAAAATGATTAAAATAAGATTATTTTTTGTTAAATCTTTTATATTATAGACAGATTATTTCCCACCAATATTTGGCATATCTGGTGTTGTCTTAAATGTTTCTAATAATATATGTACTCTATTTTGTATGGCAGCTAGTCTTGAGATACATTAAAATGATAAGTTCTAATCATAATACATTTATTACCAGTTTACCGGTAATCTATGTGTCACTGATTACTCCATCCTTAGCCATGAATTGGTGGCCATTTTTCTTGATATTGATACTATCGTTATATTTTATCACATACCCATTGAATCTTACTATAGCGATACATTACATTTTCTTGCCATGTGATTCAAAGGTCCGTATCGCACATGTGCAATACAATATTCCGTATCACCATAGTAGCCGGAACTGCTTTTAGGGGAATTCCCTTTTCTGACAACAATAATATGACGTCATTCATTGGTTATAATGTGACGTCATGTTAAGTTGGGAGAATTTTTCAAGTTGGGAGAATCACAGAAGATGTTAAATAATTTTGTAAAATCAATGTTTGTTTTTTAATTTTGTTCCCATGTTTACGATAGTATTAGCAAAATGTTAACCAATGATGTTTAAACGAAGGGTTATCTGTTGTTTTTAATTACTTCTTTAGCAGTTTTTCCAGTCAGGTATCAGATTTTTCGAATCAGATCAAAAATCAATATGAAATAGTTGATTGTGAATTCATTGACAGATTAAGCCAAAGAAAGCTTTTCATTTAGTCTGGTAGGGTATGTGATAAATACAAAACCACACATGTGGTTTTCTGATGTAGCTGATCGCACTCGTTTATTGTGTGGACACATACATTACACTCGTGCACTTGTGTAATGTATTCGTCTGCACAATAAACTTGTGCGATCAGCTATGTCAGAAAACCACATATGTGTGGTTTTGCATATATATCAATGGCTTTTATTGATGATATATCGATCTATCAATGACAGCCCTATGGCATATTAAGGACATAATACCTTTACAACTTAAGTTGATTAGTGCAAGAAGTTTAATATAATGTGATCAAGTACATTCCATTATAACACAGATTAAGATTTGAAGATAACTAAATCAATCTTAAGGTAGAATGTGTATTACCTATAGTGGTTAAAACTGTACCAGCAAAAAACATGGACTGTCCAAAGCTCCAGTTGGGTTCTGACATAGTGACATTACGGATGGCTGACACACCACGATTAGTAGCTTTGACTATTGCAAATATGAACTTTTCTAGCTGCTCATCTGAAAAATAAAAAAAATTATAAAAATAATATAATATGGTATATGTACCAGAATATATTGACAAAAAACATACAGAATATGCACTTACAGTTAGGACTCGATTCATCACCACCATTTGCTGTCAAATTTTGGCATTATAAAAGGGTTTTGCAATAAAACACAGGAACTTCAAATCATTAAGAGACCAAGAGTTTTATTGTATTAACTGAAACAATCAAGAGATAGTTGCAATCATCCAGAGATCTATTTAACTTACTGGTACTCCCTGTTTTAATTTAAAGATTGCCGGTAGATATCATGCAATTATGCCATGATAATGTACAAGGTTCAAGTTGAGTTCAGTAATGGTGTTTAACATCTCAGTCAATGATATTTCACTTATATTGAGATGTCACCAGCTTTAGGCAAAGGTGAATCAATTTTGCCTGCAGTATGTGCATTGTGCTGATGGCATTATAAAGCAAGGTTCTTTATCATGTCATGCCTACCCTGCAATGGGACCTCAGTTATTTTAAGCTCCCATTCAAAAGAACTGAATTTCATTTCATAATGCCAAGTGCTTGGCGAAACACATTCAGATTTAAAAGTAACAATATTTTTTTTTATTTTTACAAATTAGGACCTTTGATGAGTGACACTCCACGGAAGTTTGCAATTTTAAATTCTGTACATTTATATTGATACAAACTGATATTTTTTAAAATAAATACATTATTTTACATTATCAAATGTATAGAGTTGTACTATATTGTTGTCAATATTAGTTCAAACAGACCTAATGGCTAACTGGTATTAAAATTCCATTGAAATTTAAAAAAAAAAATTCAATTTCAGATTTTTTTTTAAATTTCCCACTGAAACATTATTTTCAAAATTTATAATGAAAAGTCTCATTGTTACTTAATAGTTAAGCCTGGTGTGCTGTATGGTTATAATTTTGGAAAACTAATAAGGTAAATCCCCCGTAATTGACTGTGTGACAAACTGTAACCAATAGCAACAGATACTGATGTCACATGTGACCAATAGCAACATATACTGATGTAATTGTGACATGTACGTCTTTCCCGGAATCCATTTTTCACAAAGTAGACAGAAAGGAAAGTAATAAAAACATGGCAAAGGTTACACTGATTAGCTTAAAAAGATAAGAGAAATCTGATGTTATTAAATCATATACTGTAGTGTATTTATCCTTTCCTACAAATGGATTAATCAATTTCCACTACAGTACATACAATTTTATACAGTACAGGCAAGTTTAAGACTCATGCTAACGAATAAGTGCTCAATTGACAGCCCATCTTGACCCTTTGTTTGCTATCTTGTTAGCTGTTTGACAGTTACTGGTACTATCTGTCTCTCAGAAGCTTTCGGCCACCGTCTATCTAGCCCTCAGCAGCTGAGATTCAGCTCCTTTTTATTTTCTCAGTGTAAACTTTTGACAGGTCTTGACTGTATGTAACCAAATAATGGCAAAGATAAAATACTAAATTAGGTGTACATTATAGGATTTTCTATAATATTAGGCCAATTTCCTGATAAATTGTGTTATCCACCTACTTGAATTCATATAATTATTTTATTATAAAAATAAGATATGTACAGCAATGTAACACTTATCCATTCATTATAAGCAAGATAAGTGTCAAATGGAATATACATACACCATATGAAATACAAAATCCAGCTAACAGCAACCAGTATTAATCCATTGATTGATTTCATTAATCAAAAACCATATTATGGATGTTGTAAGCTTAGATACTAAGTATTTTAATAAAGCTAGATTTTGCTTCTATTAGTTATGGAACAGTCTTGTAGGTTTCGCAATTCTAAAATTAAAAAATAGTAAAATTTCCAAAATTTATGGAAAGATAGTCAAAAGTACTTTTTAAAGTACAAATGTATTTATTTTTCACCAATTTGCTAAAATAAGTTACTTTTGAAAAAATTGATTAGAAATTAGTAGCCAACAACAATTTTGGCTTCCAAGAATCGAAACATAGTCTAAAGCAACAGGCTATGCATATATAGTCCACAGTACCACCAAGTTTGTTGATATATCTCTTAAGAAGGTTTGTAAATCCACTGGCCAATTAGACTTACCAGGTAGATCTCTGGGTATCCAAACCCATCCCTAACTGCCTCAATGCAGATTATTAACAATTTACAAATTCCAAAGAATCTTTGACTTTGACCTCAATACATGTGGATTTACATTGTCTGGGACATAAAATATCAACTATTCCACCCACCTTACCATTATTTAATTAACAAATACAGCTGCATAATGTCACAGGAAAATGTCAATTCATGAAATTATGTGATTAACAATATTCAGCAGGATCATCACCAGTCCCACTCAAATGTTAGGGGAATATAACACATTTAAGTTTTATTAAGGTAACTGGTCTAGTGAATGATTGATTAATTGAATGGGGTTTTATGTCCCAGTCATCAATATTTCACTTACATCAAGATGCCACCAGCTATAGTGGAGTTGCAGCAATTTTTACCTTAGTGCACTCCTGGCAATGTACAGGGAGGGTTCTTTTACATGCCACATGTACTGTACACCTGCCTCGGTTTTTAAGATCTCTTTGGCATGACTCCATGACTTTCATTTCTAAATGTCTCTCGGTTTTTAAGGCCTTTTTGGCATGACTCCATGACTTTCATTTCTAAATGCCTCTCGGTTTTTAAGGCCTTTTTGGCATGACCCCATGACTTTCATTTCTAAATGCCTAGTGCTTGACAAAAGAGCAATTGCTACTTATTTTCAGGCATTGGTCAGACCCCAGCTGGTGTTCAAGCCCATGGCCTCCCAAATACAAACTGAGCACGCTGCCAACTGAACTACCAAAGTGGTGACTGGTCTGGTGACAGAAAGGCCTTACTATCTAAATTTCAAAATTTCAAAATCCAATAACTATCAAATCAATCTCAGTTCTCAACCATGCCAGTGGCCTGTGGTTTTCTCCTTGGGTTCAGCTTAAAGCCTGGAGTACTATTTAACTCAGTATTTAAGGTTTAAGTCCTATACATAATTCAAGAACTGATCGCCTCGATATAAATTATGAAAGAATCATAACTGGGATAAAAAGCACCATATCTCTCCTCTTCTCCACTCTTTTTAACCCCAGTGGTTCAGTGATAAAGTATGTACCTTGAGAGTGGGAGGTCAAGAGTTCAAACTCTGAATGGGTCATACATTAAGACCTTAACGCTTGAGACACAGTTTCCTCGACTGGTACCGGGTATTAAGAGTATGTATTAAGAGTATGTAGTATCAACTAATTCACTTGCAGTCAGTATAATTTGACTGGGGGAGTTGCATGTTTGTCATTACTTACTCCACAAGTTTGATTTGACTAAGCACCTTAAAGTTGCCCTGAGTGCACTCAAATACAACCATAAAACATACTAGCACATCTCATGATTTTCAGATTAATCCTAATAGATATTTATAAACTCACTCTCATTTCGAAAAGCTGTAAAAATCTGATCAATGAAACATTAAAAACATTCCAACCCACTCTATCATATAAATTATTTTCACTGTCAATATAGTTCCAGTAAGAACAAGCAGAGGCATTGTTATTGAAAACTGACAATATACATACATGATATATATTGCATTTAAATTTGGAAATAATACCAAGATAATTAAACCCCATACACTGGTATACTGTATAAATAAATATAAAAATATCAAATCTCTAGATCACATCCATATACAAAGTAATTGATGACTTCAGATATAAAACAAGAGTCAGCAGGTACAGTAAATTGAGAAATACTGACAGTAATTTTTTTCATAATGATCATGGTATTGCAAAAAGCAATATAAGGTCATGTTCAGGGAATTATTTTGTATATTGGCTTCATCATTAGCTGGAATTTCTAATAAAAAATAAAGATTTCTATACAAACTAAAACCTGAGTAAGCTGGAAATCTATAATCTAAACTCTTCTTCCATTGAAGTGAAAATTTGTCTTAACTGATCTAGTTGAACCTGTTCAAATTAAACCGTTCAAACTAAACTCTGCCTAAACTGATCTAGTTATACCTGTTCAAATTAAACCATTCAAACTAAACTCTGCCTAAACTGATCTAGTTGAAACGGTTCAAACTAAACTCTGTCTAAACTGATCTAGTTGAAATGGTTCATACTAAACCCTGTCTAAACTGATCTAGTTGAAATGGTTCATACTAAACCCTGTCTAAACTGATCTAGTTGAAACAGTTCATACTAAACCCTGTCTATAAACTGATCTAGTTGAAATGGTTCATACTAAACTCTGTCTAAACTGATCTAGTTGAAACTGTTCAAACTAAACTCTGTCTAAACTGATCTAGTTGAAACTGTTCAAACTAAACTCTGTCTAAACTGATCTAGTTGAAATGGTTCATACTAAACCCTGTCTAAACTGATCTAGTTGAAACTGTTCAAACTAAACTCTGTCTAAACTGATCTAGTTGAAACAGTTAAAACTAAACTCTTGTTTAAACTGATTTAGTTGAACCTGTTCAAACTAAACTCTGTCTAAACTGATCTAGTTGAAGATGTTCATACTTAACCCTGTCTAAACTGATCTAGTTGAAGCTGTTCAAACTAAACTCTGTCTAAACTGATCTAGTTGAACCTGTTCAAATTAAACCCTGTCTAAACTGATCTAGTTGAACCTGTACAAATTAAACCCTGTCTAAACTGATCTAGTTGAAACAGTTCATACTAAACTTCAAATTAAACACTGTCTGAACTTATATAGTTGAACCTGTACAAACTAAACTTTATAAAAATGATCTATTTGAAACTGTTCAAACTAAACCCTGTCTAAACTGATCTAGTTGAAACTGTTCAAACTAAACCCTGTCTTAACTGATCAAGTTGAACCTGTTCAAACTAAACTCTGTTTAAACTGATCTAGTTGAACCTGTTCAAACTAAACTCTGTCTAAACTGATCTAGTTGAAATGGTTCTAGCTAAACCCTGTCTTAACTGATCTAGTTGAACCTGTTCAAACTAAACTCTGTCTAAACTGATCTAGTTGAACCTGTTCAAACTAAACTCTGTCTAAACTGATCTAGTTGAAACAGTTCATACTAAACTTCAAATTAAACCCTGTCTAAACTGATCTAGTTGAACCTGTACAAACTAAACTTTATAAAAATGATCTATTTGAAACTGTTCAAACTAAACTCTGTTTAAACTGATCTAGTTGAAACTGTTCAAACTAAACCTGTCTTAACTGATCTAGTTGAACCTGTTCAAACTAAACTCTGTCTAAACTGATCTAGTTGAACCTGTTCAAACTAAACTCTGTCTAAACTGATCTAGTTGAAACGGTTCAAACTAAACTCTGTCTAAACTGATCTAGTTGAAACGGTTCAAACTAAACTCTGTCTAAACTGATCTAGTTGAAACGGTTCAAACTAAACTCTGTCTAAACTGATCTAGTTGAACCTGTTCAAACTAAACTCTGTCTAAACTGATCTAGTTGAACCTGTTCAAACTAAACTCTGTCTAAACTGATCTAGTTGAAACGGTTCAAACTAAACTCTGTCTAAACTGATCTAGTTGAAGCTGTTCAAACTAAACTCTGTCTAAACTGATCTAGTTGAACCTGTTCAAACTAAACTCTGTCTAAACTGATCTAGTTGAAACGGTTCAAACTAAACCCTGTCTAAACTGATTTACTTGAACCTGTTCAAACTAAACCCTGTCAAAACTGATCTAGTTGAACCTGTTCAAACTAAACCTTCTATAAACCTGTCAACATTGACAACCATGTTTGGTACATGTATAATAACCCCTGTACATCATACAATAAATACAAAAATAATACCGGGCAAAGTAAAGAATTTTTTTTGAAAATTTACAAATTAAACATACGAGGCTGGGTGCTCTGAAAGGGTAAGCACCTACCCGTCTAGCTAGCTACACCTGACAAATATGAGGTATTAATCAGAAATAGGATTCCATCCTGGCTATTCTTATAATGCAATTGTACTATACCTTTAATGCACTGACGATCTTCCAGAAATTGTTTCCGAACTTCCAAAAAAGTTTGCCTACTGGCCTGTTCAATAGGTTTTTCTATAGCAGAGAAAACCATTGCACCAAATATCAAATAAATGACATACAACAGGCTTAATAATGCCAACCTTCTTCCTGATGTACAATTAAATTCACAATATTCCATCATTATTACGCTTGTATTTTTTGCCTTTTAAATCGTGTTCAAATCTCCACCAATTAAATGAAAAAAAATTACCATATAAATAAATCAATGCCTTAGAATACAAAAATCTAATTGTTGCCGGGTCTTCATGAACAGGAAGGAAAGCCTCTCAAATTGTGTTGAAGCCTTGGTTAATTATATCACAAATTCCTATTATTATTTTGCCACAAAGATATTGGTGTCTATAAAACTACACACCAAATAAAATGCTGTCTAAATTCTTGCTAACAGAAGCCTAAATCCTTACTAACAGAAGCCTAAATCCTTGCTAAAAAAAGCCTAAATCCTTACTAACAGAAGCCTAAATCCTTGCTTACAGAAGCACCTGTCAAATCGAGTTGGAATCTTCGTTAATTTCATTCACAAAATATCTCATTACTGTTCCGTAATATCAATGACTTTAAAATAATGTACAGTTACAGTCAAATCTTATTGTAAATATGTTGGAACCTTTGCTTATTTAACTCAAAAAATATTTCACTACCATTTCCTTATATCAACCACTTTAAAATAATTGCGAGTTCCTGTCAAGTCCTATTGTGAAATCTTCACTAACAAATCCCTTCAGGACACTTCACTTTCTGTGGCATTTTATTCCACCCACATACACCAGATAATGGATTAACAAATATAACCAATAATAGAATCCAATAAAAAATATCCTAAATTACATCTATAAGATAAGCTTCTGATTGATTAATCCTTATACACACATGTCTATAACATTTAGCATCAGTCAATGTTTTAAGCAGCCATTGCAATATGTTTAACAATAAAAGATGTATTAAATGTCCTTTCTATATTTCTATTTTCTAGATTGAAATCTGTTATCAAACTAATTTTCTATCTAAAAACCTAATTACAAGTTTATATATATTAATATTTCAAATATTTATTTTATATTTCCTTTGATGTAGAAATATTATGATACAAAATATCATTTATAGAGCAACGGTATACCATTTATACCCAGCTATAAATCTACCAATATTAAGTTCATTCTCCCACTGTGTGTGTGTATTTCACTCTATCCTCACTTGTCTCAACGTAACCAATCCATAAACAGCCATCAAGTTATATTTTTAATAACTGTTAACATTCCCACTGTTGAATTTTTTTTAATTTCAATTTCTTGTCATTGAAAAGGAAAATTTCATTATAGGGTTAGCTCCAATCAAATTAACAATTCCCTTTCGTGGTTTTAATTTTTCTGTGCTGTCCAAATGGAAAATTTCATATTCACATAATAATGTTATAATCAATCAACAAATTGCTAACAGTCCCTTGAAATGTATTTTAATTTTTCTGTGCTGTCCAAATGGAAAAATTCATATTCACATAATAATGTTACCTTCAATCAAAATGCCAACACTGGCAACAGTCCCTTTTTTAAATATACCATTTTAATTTTCCTGTGTTAACCAAATGAAAAAATTTATATTCACATAATAATGTTAGCTTCAACTAAATTGCAAATAGTCCCTTTTTGAAATACGTTTCAAACTGATGATGTCTTTTGGCAAATTTGAAATTCATAAAATATTTTAGCACCAATATCCAAGGTAAATAAATGATTATTCATGATCAAACATTGCACAGCATGTAAAACAGAGTTTTTAACACACTCTCATTAGAATCTTTTCCAACCATGACAATTTAAAAGGAATAATTAATAATTCACAAAAATCCATAGTATGCATTACGGTGGGCATATAAATTGATTTTTTTTTAAAATACAAAAACATCAATCGAAATTTTTTTAAAAACATCAAAATCAAATAAATCAATATTTTTTTTTAATAATGTGACAAATTTTCTGAATTATTCTTATATATAAAAAAAGCATATTTCTTAATTTTTACACACCAGATAAAAACATTTATTTGTTAAATTTTCAATGTTAATATGAAAAATGGTACAGACTGAAAATGAGCTATTAAGTATCCATTTTTCTTGTAAACACAACTATGAGGACATTTACAACAATAAACTCTAACGATATCAATATACTGCCTCCCTAACTACCAGCATTAGATCATAGTTAGCATTCAAGCTATAGTGCAACATTACTAATACCACGCAGGCTTTGAATTATGTCGTTAATAAAATAGTCACGGGAGAATCAGATCGCCGATTGAAAAATCTATTCTCACAACTGGTTGAATCAATGACAGTTCTACATTATACTGGTAATATCATCTCTAAGATATACAGTATAAACAACCAGAAAATGACTTCCCAGACGGTCTAATTCAATAGAATAACGGAAAACATCCTCCGGTGCCAGAACAGGAGATTTGTTTTGGCTCCATTAAAAGGCATTTCTAACTTCCACAAGTTTAGACCACGACATTAACACAACAAATACCATTAAGTTTTTAGAGTATTTTAATTCACTCTACGGAGTTGTTGTTGTGTGTTTCATTTTCTTTTATTGATTTTTGTTGCATTTCATTTATTATAGAATGACTCCCCGACCGTGACAATCCTCTATTCGGCATACAACAATTTTGCAATTTAAATTTTAATTGTGTCATCAATCATTTGTGTTTTATAAGATGACTTGATCGATGTTTACAGTGTTTTATCAAACTATTAATGGGATGAGGTGGAGTAATGGGTGGTTAGAATCTGTTAATCTTGCATAATTTTGTGGAATATACAAACTGCCAAGATTGAATGATTGATTGAACGGGGTTTAACATCCCAGTAAGAATATGGCATTTATACAGAGACATCACCAGCTGTAGGTGAATCGGCAGCATTTTTACCATTGCAGTACAATGTGAAGGAAGGGTTCTCTAATGTGCCATTCCTACCATGACACAGGGCATCGGTTTTTAAGGTCTCAAACTGTCCAGTGACATACTGACATCATGTTCAAATCGCCATTTAAGGGTTCATATGACACTTAAATGCATGAGTGAGTGAGTGAGTAATGGTGTTTAACGTCCCAGTCAAGAATATTTCACTTATATCAAGACATCGCTAGCTGTAGGTGAAGGTGCAGAAATTTTGCCTGTGCGTTGTGCTGACGGCATTATACAGCAGGGTTTTTATCGTACCAAGCCCACCGTGACACGGGACCTTGTTTATTTTAAGTTCCCATCCGAAAGAACAGTGACTTTCATTTCATAATGCTGAGTGCTTGAGTGCTTGGCGAAAGAACAGTCACTACCCACTTTCAAGTCTTGGGTCAGACCTGGCCGGGGCTCGAACCCACGACCTCCCACTTACGGAGCGAGCACTCTTCCGACTGAGCTTCCGCATGAGATAGATGACCAGAAAATCACCTGCTATGACCATGTGGTCAGGTTGATTAAAGAATTGAAAAACATTATCATAATCTTAATCAATTTTAAAGTCTAACGGTATATAGATTAAATGACCACAAAATCATCTCAGTTACAACCATGGTCAAATATATTATATAAGGTATAAAACAAGAACTTCACAAATTTATGCCTAATACCCCCACTCTTGGTCACAGCATAGATGAGCAGTTGACCATGTTATAAACAGTGTATTACACTAATGACTTTTGTGTGTATGGATTAAATAATGTTGTAGATATGCAGCAGAAAAAGCACCTGGTACAAATGGGCAAAGTCACATGGATACAATCAAGATCAACTAAAACCTGTGGTAAGTGGCCTAATACCCCCCCCCCCCCCCCCCCCCCAAATCTTGGTCACAACATAGATGACCAGTTAATTGATACAATATATTACACTTTTAATGATGTTTGTGTGTTTGTAAGCTCAATATGATAATATGAAGCAGAGAAGCACCTGGTACAAATGAGCAAGGTCACATTATACAATCAAGGTCAACTAGAACTGTCCTATAGCTAGACTTAAATACCACATCATTTAGTTTACAGCATAGATGACCAGTAGATCTTGTTATAATCAATATTACACTTTAATGATTTTAGTGCCTGTTGTAGATATAGACCAGAAAAAGCACCAACTACAAATTCAGCAAGGTCCCATACATTCAATCAAGATCAACTAGAACTGTCATAGCTAGACTTCAATATCACATCCTTTGTTACAGCATAGATGTCCAGTAGATCATGTTATAATCAATATTACACTTTAATTATTTTAGTGCCTGTTGTAGATATAGACCAGAAAAAGCACCAACTACAAATGAGCAAGGTCACATGTATACAATCAAGATCAACTTAACTTGAACTGCCCTAGGTGGTCTTATAACCCAATCTTTGTGATAAACAGTTTATATAGATTATAACTCAAATAATGTGGTGGATATGAACCAGAAAAAGCACCTGCTACAAATGAGCAAGGTCGCATACATACACAAAAGAAATCAATAAACTATTTAATACTATAAACATTTACTGATGTTAAATACAACCAATCTCTATACTGAGAAAATCTATACAAAAGCAACCACATCTAGTTTAATATTCGCTGTATATATTCAAAAATCAGTCACATTAATTAACTTTGTTTATACATGCATATGAGGGCTATATTTCCAGTCTAATGATCAATTCAGGCATAATCTAACTACATTGGGAGTTTGAAAAATTATACATGTAGTTGGGATTGTCTTTTATTTAACAACAGCTGGTAGAAGAACTAAAAGAGAGGGCGTACAGGGCTCTCACTGGGTCAATTTGGCGGCTGATATTTTGCCCCATCCACAATTCAAAATGTTATGGGGTTTTTTTTTTACAATCACTGCTAATTTTCATAATTGTAAAATTTCAGCTATACCAAACACTGTATTTTGGACTTTTATGAAATTTATGATGCTAATTTTTACAATTATAACCATAACATTAGGGTCCCGGCTCCATTTACAAAAGGGCCATAGAGAGAACCCTGAGGTGGGAAGGTGGAAGGGAAGGTTGGTTGATGTTAGCTCTTCTATACTTTGTAGAGACTCTTAACCATTTACAATACAGACAAGATAAAACCAGGATTTTGACTAAGCTCTTGAATTGATTGTACTGATAAGGTTTTTTCTAAGGAAATTGCATAATATTGGTTTTCTATTTTTCTATGGTTATACCCTAGGGGACAAAAAAATATTCAAGTAAAAAATAATCTTTGCTTCAATCTATATGTAACTTTCAAATGCATATGCCTATTTAAAATAATGCCAGGTTGTTTTTTTTTATTTATTTTTTTTTTTATTTTGTCTCAGCACTGGGAGCCCAGGAGGTGGTGACCACATTAATTAAATCCAAAATAATCTTTGCTTCTGTTTCTATAACTTTCAAATGAATATTGTATACCTGTAGAAAAAGTCATCAATTTCTTTTTAAAAAAAGTTGGCATTTTATTGGTTTTCTATGAATATGATCAAATTTCTGAGTCCCAGGAGGTTGGGAGCACACAATTTCCAAGTTCAAAATAACCTTTGCTTCAGTCCTTAAAACTTTCAAATGCATATAGGGTGTATACAAAAAGCCAATGGTTTTTGAGAAAGTTGCCATTTATTACTTTTCTAGTTTTGACTAGCTTCAGTTCCTGCATTCCCTATACAAACATTTCAAACAAATTATCATTTGCTGTTTTTCAGGATTTTTACCTTGACCCCAACTAAATTTTGATGCCCTTCAATTAACTTATACTACTGACTGAAATTGATTGAAATTGACCAAATGGTGCTTGAGAAGAAGTTGAAAAATTTAACAGTAAAAACATGATACACAAACAACAATTGCAAAAGGTCTCTGTGAAGTTCAGTTAAGGTGACTTAAAAATTAATACAGTCAAACCTGTTTGTAAAAAGCCACCCAAGGGAACCAATAAACATGGAATTTATGGGTAGGTGAGGCTCAAATAACATGAATAAAAGAGCAACTGACCCAGGATAAATTTTACTGGCCTTTAAAAGGCAGGTTTGGTTGTACTATAAACCATAATTGTTATAAAACTTTAAAATTGACAAGTCATTTAAACATGTTTAATGAATATACTCAATTTCTTTGTTTCCAGGTTGATGTTGCCATGAATTTATTTCTAGTTCAATTTATTTTCCCTTTTCACTTTTATTGATGGAGGCAGTCAGTTATGGAATGATAGAGGGAAACAGAGTGTCCAGAGAAAGACACCGAGTTTTGCCTATCAAACTGACAAATTTTCTCACACCACTAAGATCTATCCTGAGTGGAATTCCATACCTAGGTGGTGAGACTTGCTGTGATCTATAAGCATACAGTTTGATTTTAGACCATTCAATCCTATATGATGGTAAGGATAAAGGATAAGAGGGGCAGCAACCTCTACAATTACGATACCTATTGAACAATGCATCATCTTAAAGTTGTTCCTTGTGCATATTAGTCATGGTCATACTGAACCAGGGGACATTTGTGCGATATGACGGGTGTGAAGGTCTAGGCTTGATACCGATAGGGGACTTACAAGACTATATATTGTGGCTCAGTCAGTAGAGCAAGTGGGGAGACAACTTCTACAATAACGATACCTAATGAATAATTATGCACCTAAAAGTTGTCCCTTGAGCATATTATTAGTCATGGTTATATCTAACATGGGGACATTTGTGTGATATGACAGGTTTGAAAGTCTAGGCTTCATAGTGGACTTTATACTGGATATATATAGTGGCTGGGTCAGTAGAGCAACATTCTAGTTGTAAAATGTAGTATTGGGAAGGTCATGGGTTCAACTCCTGGTTTGGTCCCTGCATTTTTTCATTTCTTGCTACATTAAAGGCTAATTAAACCCTGGTAACTGACCGACCAACCAACTGGCTTTCCCAGGGTTGAAGCCTGTGAAATGAAGGTTGGTGCAACAACAAAAAACAGAGGTGTGGTTGACTTGGCTTGATTGATGTCTGGAAACTCTGCTGAGAAACCTGCTTTTATTAAGGAGCACCCAGTTTCAAGACCCTGTTTATAGGCATGGCAGATTTTGCCTCTCTGTTAGCTTAGCGCGCCATAGTGCAAGAGCAGTGTCACAACCCTTGCACTACACTATAAATGGTGAATAAAAGATTATGCATTATATTTACATGAAAATACAGATGGAGTAAAATGCAGTCACATAAACGTTTGCATGCATTTATGTCAACTTCATGTTATATAATATATACCATTTAAACATTGTTTGTTCGCCTGAAGAAACTGGCTTCTAAGGTCTTTCATTTCTTTCACCAATTCTCTCTCCTTTGGTCCTTCTATGGCTGAGAATATTGATGCACCGATGACAAGGAACAGAATATAAAATCCTGACAATGCCAACAGACGCATGCTACTCTTCCTTAACTTCATCATGTTTATGTCGTTGCAGCAATGCCTTACAAAAACACGAATGACACAAATCACAGCTTAGTCTGCTGATGATCACATGAGCTCGAGTTTCGGAAACAGACACTGTTTTGTTCAAATTTGCAATACGATACTCTAACAATTTTATGTCATGGTTCAAATTTTAAAGATCCCGTGTCGTGTCAACCAATAATCCAACTAAAAGTAGCCTCGAAAGATGCAGATGACCACCTGTCAAACGGCTGTCAAATGAGATGCTAAAGAGCCGAAGCACAAATACAGGAAATAACGTCGAGTAAATGTAGTACCAATTTTGTCAGCAAATTTTAATAATATTTATAAATAGATTTGGGTAATAGTCAAACTTATTTTACAAATTTTTCATAAAATATTAGAAATTAGGTGAAAAAGAAAGATATAGATGGACAGATTTATTATAATTAATTTATGGCGGCGTAGTAATACACGGAAGTAAATGTTTGGCGGAAATTTTGATTGAAAGATGTTGATGAAAAAATAACCAAAGCATTTAGTTGTCAAAGAATAACTATAATCAAACTGTCACTTGTGATAACTTTAGTGACTCGAAACTACATTTGATGTAATACTTCAACATTATCAAGTTATCGTTATAGCTCAAAAACAAAAAGCATCCAAAGCTTAAAAAATAACCCCGTAATTTTGAAAAAGGGGGGGGGGGGGGTTGCTACATCAAAAATTGAATTCCCCAAACCGCAGTACATTGTAATATACAAGCAAATTAAATCTAGTTTTTATCCGGAAATTGTAAGATCTTGTAACACTTTAAAACCTTTGCAATGAGGAACATAAGCTAATGCAAACATGTCATAATACAGTTTAATTGCTGTATTTTAGAACTTCAATTTTTTCCAGTTTAAAAAGCAGAAGGTAGTTTTTAAAAATGAAACAAAACCACTGGTAATATACAAGTAGAAATTTTAGTTCAGGGCTCCTACTGGATTTTTGAGCCGCTATTCTGCCCCATGCACACTTCAAAATCTTGCAAATGAATGGGATTTTTTTTCACAATCATTCTGCCAGTTTTTGAAATTTTAGCTTTAAAACCATTTTAACAATTTTGGCCACTATGATACTGATAGGTCAAACATGTTTGTCAAGCAAGTTGTTTATTTTTATTTACAGTGTTTCATCATGCATCTGAACTGTGATTTAGAAGTCATCAGTAGACTGTTGCCATCTTTAAACATTAAGAAACCATGTAAACCAACACACTCACAGTTATCTATAGGAAGAAAACCAGGCAGTTCTGACACAAAAGAGGCTTCAATGATGCTCATGGTGTGCTCGGCCAAGGATAGAAATGGTTCTAAGTATTTGGTAAATTGATTTAAAAATGCCCCCCAGACCTCAGACACTTTCACAGTGATTGTTAAAAAACTGCATAAAAAACTTTATAGCAGGCAAAAAAAAAAAAAAAAAAAAAATTGGGATAGATATAGGGAAGCAGAAACACAATTGTTTTTTCATGACTTTTTTACCATTACATGTACATAAAAGATAATTTATAACTTAACTTGAATTCTGTAATTGTTATAAAATGTATAAAAAAAAAATTTGGTAACCATCAGTGATTTTGTTTGCTTAAAATTACTACCAAATAACGGTGGTTTCCCCAAGGGAAAAATGACTAAAATATCCGAATTTGGCCACAGGAATTCCACAAAACAACAGTGATGCACTGAAAAATTAAATACAGTTGTCTTAGCCCACAAAGTATCAGAGACTACCACAGTATATGTAGTGTCTTTGCAATGAAGACACTAGCTATTTATAATTGACAGCATATCATGATCCAGTTTGCAGTAGATCTCAGAACTTCAATTTTCTCAATTTTTAAGGCAGAAGGTAGTTTTTAAAAAATGTAACAAAATCACTGACCATAGTCTTTTATTCATTGTAACCAATTTGTTGTGACAATTTTAAAAACAACAATGATTATTGAAAATTTGACCATGAAGATAGGAAAATACCGGTAGTTCATGTCTTTGTAGATATTTAGACTGTTATAAAGTACCTATATTTGTTTCTCGACAAACTTGAATGAATACCTGGTATTGAAATCTTTTCATATTTATAAATAATAAGCTAACATCAAAGAAAGCTAAAGACAAAAATCAGAAAAATACTTAAAAGTTAAAGCAGTTTTGCTGTTATACTTGAGACATGAAATTTTTCATTTATTATATTTATTTATTATCATTATTATTATTTATCAATTTATTCATCACAGTATTGTTGATAAGTTTGATGTCTCTGTGTCCAGGATTGCCCTGGATATATTTGATGTCCCATAGTTCCATGTTCCTTAAACACAATTTTAATTACACACATGGTGGGTGTTGCTAGCTAAACAGGAGGTGCTTATCCTTCCAGAGCACCCAGCCTCACTTCCCTGGTGGAAGTTCATGTGTATAACCTGACTTGTCAGTTCCAAAATTTTTGCTTTGCTTCTGGATTGTGATTGGGACATGGATTAGTATGTTTGTTTTTGATACATGTATATAACAGATAAGATGTTACCCGGTACTTGTGTGTTTTCCTCATTGTTGAAGTAATTGAACTTTATCCATTTGTTATTGTAGATAAAAGGAAATATTGAACAGATATTTGGAAGATTTATTCAGGAAGGAAAGGCTACAGTAAGAGTAAAGAATCCAGAAGTGGACTTATGTTTTAGCAAGGTACACAAAGAACATACGGGTGCCTCTGAGGCCGAGTTGTCTAAAGCACGCACTTGGGATCAAAGCGCCTCTCGCTACCTAGATTCAAAATTTGAATTTCAAATCCCACTAAGGCAGATCATAGTGTGAGAAAGTTTTTTCAGTTTGCTTGTGATTTTATTCAGGCACTCTCGTCTCTAGTTTTTAGCAACATACAAAAAATGACCATCTTGAATTAAATGAAAAATCTTGTCATGTTGACTGGGTGTAAAACATCATTACTCCATTAGCCTCCATTCAACAAAGCACAACTTTCACTGCGACTCCATGCGTCTTTCTTGAAATATTTTATTTTAAAAGTTTATTTTGCTTATATACACAATAAAGCATTTTGAATATCATGTTTAAAAGAAGGTCCAGATTTGATTTGAATTAAAAATAGTAATACATTTGTATACCTTGCCTGAGAAATTGACTTAGATACTGTTTGATAATGTTAGGGTGAAACAATTCAACACGATACAATTATATCATGATTTTTTTGTCATGATATCATACCAAACATACCAAATGTTTATTAAATGTATCAACTTTGTTGAAATTGGTCCATCAGAAATTCAAGATGGTCAAAAAAACTTTGAAAAGTGAAAATAGATACATTAAATAATGTTTAAAATGCAATGAACAAAGTTGAAACAATAAATGACCATATAAAATACAGTATGTGCTAGGTGAGTGATATAGGTACTTCTGGACCTCTGGTTGAAAATTGTAGGCCATGTTCCTATGTTGTGATAAAGATTCCATTAATTTGTTTTGTAAATGTTTGATATGTACAAAGGGCAGACAACTCTGATTTCCTAGCTTTAAGTTATAAATCATAGATCTAACTAGGTTTCCACAAATTTTAATTATAAGTAGCCAAATGTTCAAAATTTGTTAGAATACATGTATAGCCCTGTAGTATTTTTTCCAAAAAGTTCCTAAAAATAGGAACCTTTTTGAAAGAATTTGTCAGAAATTAGTAACCAATTGTGATTTTAGCTACCAGGAATGGGCACATAGACAGAAATACTTCCATATTTTTTAGCTTGTCTGTAGAATTTGAACATCACCTCCAGCTTCAAATTTTTTAGTTTTTACTTAGGTAAATTATTTTTTCATAGATTAGATGTGCTGATAAATCTTGGTTTTACTTATTTTTGCCTGTCATTGAGTTTGGATTGTAAGTACATGCACAACCATCTGTAAATAACAATACAAATTTATTATTGTCCTAGGTTTATATTACAATTTCTCTGTGGATTTTCATTTATAAAATTGAAATATTGAACTTTTTGCAGTATTTGAAAGAGCTATAACTTGATTTAAATGTATGCTTTAAAGTTGTCTTTCTTGAAAAACAACTTTATTTGAATTTTTTGGTAATATTTTTTTTTAAATTGAGAAAAATATTATACAATATAAAACATAATATGAAACAAATATATTTTTCAAGATGCAAACACTTTATCAGCTGAAAAACACCCGGTTTTAACAGGATGATGTTTCCAACAATTTAATTTTGTGAAGTTTTCAGACTGTGATGATGTGATACATTTTTATGCATTTATAGATGGCAGTGTTCAGTATTCATTCCAATGTTGATCTCTTTATTTAAAAAAACATGTTTTCATTTTTACAGGCTGACCCATTACAATTGAAGAACTTTTTATCTGTGTTACGACTTGCTGCACAAGGCAAAGATATCAAGAATGTTACATTGTCCACACTAGCACCAGCGTCCACAAAAAATGTCGAAAAACCGAAAACAAAAATGGTTATACTGACCAAAAGAGACTATCCACTTACCACAAACTTTCCATATTCTCTAGAACAATTACAAATTTCACAGTGTAAGCTGAAGAAAATAGATTCCAGAATATTTAACTTAAGGCGTCTAGAAATTCTAAATCTAAGTGACAATGTTATAGATACTCTACCTGATGATTTCGGCAAGTTAGATAAACTTAGGGAGTTGTATCTTAATGTGAACCAGTTGATCCAGCTTCCACCAAAAGTTTGTCTTCAAAATAATATTCAAAATTCATTATGCTTGCTTGATCTAAGTAACAACAAATTACAAGTCTTACCTCTGCAGATTTGCGAACTTTTTAATCTTGTCACGTTAAAATTGGACCATAATGAACTGAAGGAGCTGCCACCTACAATCGGCAGATTAAAAAGTCTCAAATATTTGACAGCTTCTAATAACCAACTCACAAGTTTACCGGCCAGTTTTCTGCAGTTGTATCTAGATAACCTAGATTTATTCTCAAATCCATTTCCTAGTGACGCTGGAGAAAATTTATCAGTTGCCTCCCTTGGTGTGCCTTCTCTGGTAGAGTGTTGTGCAAGATCAATAAGGAAAAACAGGTAAGCAAGATACAAAATTTCCAATTAATGGTCCTAATGTCTGATGTCGCAGTTGATGAGATTAATATCAGTGTGCCTAATGCAGTATGAAACCTTTATAACTCTGTGTCTGGAACATTTTCAAGGTCTGTAGTCAAACAAGGCACCTTAGAAGACACGATGCATTGCTAAATTTTAAGGTCTTGTGATACACTTTTTTATAATTGCTCCAATTTTCAAGTCTTAGCTGTTAAACCTGATAGGAAATTAAAATTACCCTTACCACCTAACAAAAAGATCACTACCAGCTCAGAGGGGCCACAGTGGTAGTTGTCCAAAGTAGTCGCTTGCAGATCACAGTGCCTCTCAACACCTTGGTTAAAATCATACTTGGGCAGATCCTAATGCGAGAAAGTTTTCAGTTTGCTTCCCAGAGGAGTGTGCTTTTCTCTGGAAACTCTGTTTTCCTGCACAATCCAGAACTGTCCGTCTTGATATATATCAAGTGAAAGAATATTGGCTAATATGTAATTTGTAAAACACCATAACTCCTATCCACTTCCAACACAGCTGTTATTAAAAGATTTTAACACATAAGGTGTTGTTACTATGTTTCAGGGTTCCATACAGTGAGGAAGATCTTCATACACATCTATGTCGCTATATAGAATCAGCCAGGCATTGTTGGTGTGGAGGATATTGTTTTCAGAGCTGTGCCAAGTATACTTCATATGTTCCGCTTAAGAGATTTTCACACACTGTATCTGCGATTAATCTGACAGGACAAACTGAGGTTCCTATACAGTCATTCTTGTGTTCTCCACAGTGTTTGACCAGATTTCAGAAAAATCCATATGCTTATTGGAAAAAGTGAAAATATGTTTTATTGGATTTCCAGCAAATCTTGCAGGACGCACTGTTGTCACAGGTTCCGTGTTTCTGGTACTTGTATTTTATAGTGTCTGATCAGATATCAGAAAAAATTAATGTGCACTGGTAAAAGTTGAAAGTTTTTGAAGGTTATATTAATATCACCAAAATAAATATTTATTGTGAAAGTATATCAGCCAATTTGTTTTTATTCTAACTATATTTTGTATTTTATGGCTATGTTTCTTGGTAGTCAAAAAGCCATTGGCTTCTAATTTCTGAGAAATTCTTTCAAAAAGTTCCATATTTTAGCATATTGTGAAAAATGCTTCAAAAAGAAATGTATTTTCAATAACTTTGGAAATTTGGCTACTAGTACCGGTAATTTTAAATTTGAGGAAATCTAGTTATGGTGCATGATAACTTGGTGAGCAGTGTTCATTGAACAGTGAATTCTTTATCTGGCATTGCTAATACAACGTACATTGTACGTTGTTTTTATATCAACTATATCCCCTTGCTACACAGAGTACATGAAGTGTATATAGAATTAGGTTCTTTCGTCCCTTTGGTTAAAATTTGGGTTATTAAGATTTCAGATATGTTGTATATATGTTTGCTACCTTGTAACAAAACCACCAGGTTTCACTCTGGGACCAACAAATTGGTTGGCCACTTCCCAGTTTTGGACAAGCCCCGAAATTTAACAATAGGGAAAATGCAGTAGCCATATCTGGACTTAAGGCCAGGACCTATCCAAGACTAGCGAAATTGATCCTGGTAAGGAAACTTTTTGCGTTGATACTTTAGTTAATCTTCTGGGCAATTGAGTTAATAATACAAATACTTTAAAACAATGTTTGGAGAAATGTGGTTTAAACTTAGATCTTATTAAAATCACAAATTATCATTATCCACCATGCCTTCTTGATTAATTAGTATTGATTAATTAGATGTCAATTTAGATCTCATATTAAAAGTTAGAAACAAGGCAAGACATTTACGAGCATGAATTTGTGTCATTAAAGATAATTATACTTTGTGTTGTTTAATCTTTGCTATCATAAGAGGGCCCAGAGGACAAGTGGTCTTAAGCCCGTGCTTGTGGTTCACAGCACCTCTCGTCACCTAGGTCCGAATCCCACTTGGATAGATCCTAGTTAGAAAGTTTTGCCAATGTGCTTGTGAAGGTTGGTGGTTTTCTCTGGTCACTCTGGTTTCCTCCACCATCCAAGAAGTTGCTGCCTCGATATAAGTGAAAATAATTTGACTGAGCATAAAACTCCATTACTCCACTCCACTCCAATCTGTTATTATCAGACAAGAACTTTGTCAGTGGATTTTAATTTATACGGATTGATCAAAAGATGATTGCTGGGTCTCTTCGACTGCCATTGTTGGAGACCAAACAATAAAACTGCATTTTTCAAATGAAAGTCCCATATTTACAGCTGACACTAAAGCAATATTGCTTGCTTTACATTTTTTTTCAGCATTGCCTCATAATAATTTTATTATATGTTCGAACTCTTACTGTCCTTTGGGCAATTAAAAGTGAAAAAAAAAATAAAGCACCCTCTTAATCTAAAATTACATGCATCGATTAGTTTTACATATGCATTTTCATATAGTAATATGAATAAAATTATAAATAATTTACATTGTTAAAAAGTACTTTGACTTCCAGGATAGCATAACTTCTAGTATGTTGAGTGCAAGGGACTCTTGTTGTAATCTGACAACTCCCAGGGCAGCCAAACACCTATTCGGTACTAGGTCTGGTGCTATTGAAATTGGAAAATTAAGCATCATTTCATGCAATTTTGAAAAGAAATCCTAAATGTAAATACAATAGCAGATATGTAAAAGTAACAAATTTGTACTTAATTTATTTAAATTGGAAAATTCTCCAAACTCTTTGGGAAAATCAAGTTTCAATCCTTATGAATGGAGACCATGTTCGGCCACAAATTAAGCAGATTGACAGACCTGACTCTTGTTTTTATAATTTTATAATTCTTTTAGGAGATATAGTTTTTTGAAGAAGTTTAATTTTTATAAGATCTGAATAATTTATGGTTGATGGCCACTATAATTTTATTTGCCTTCAAAACATGTTGACCGAGAGTGATACTTCAGATTCTTAGGTCAATGGATCCAAGTATACTAGTGTGTATAATACATCTTTTGACAATAAATATTGAAGGTCAACAGCTTCTTTGTTTATTATAAATAATGGCCATATTAACCGATATATTATATACAGTCAACCCTATCTATAAAGGTCATCCAAGGGAACCAGTAAAAGTGGCCTTTATATACAGGTTCAAATAATATGAATAATAAATAGAGGATCTTAGACGAGTGGGGGTTTAATATGAAATTTATTGAACGAGTTTTATAAATTTCATATTAAACCCTCATGAGTCTAAGATTCTATATATCGCATAACTCAAAATACCAAGGCACAATGAAATGTACATGTTATTTGATGCCATATAGAAACGGCTGATTTCTATTTAGCAGGCTGTCAAGTCTCCTATTTTTTCCTATATTTTCCTATTTTTGAATGGCCTCCTATATTTTCCTATAATTGGCATTTTTTCCTATATTTTCCTATATTTGGCCTTAAAATGCTGTGTTGTAAGTTCTTTGATTTCTGGTTATGTGCAAACTGGCCAGTTTGAGATATCTTAGAACCCATCATATTCAGCTACATTTTTATTTCAGCATTTCCCAGGAGTAGCAGATTGTTTGTACCATCTAAAATATGGTTTACATGTTATGGGTGTCACTTTTGATAGGCAATGCACATATATATTGGACTTTAATAAGGCTTCCTATAGTTTTCACCTTGTCTGTCCGTCTGTCCGTCTGACCATCTGTCCATCTGTCTGTCTGTCCATCCACAATTTCTTATGAACACTAAAACCCAAAACTATATAGACTAGAGATCTGAAATTTAATATTGTGGTTCTAGTTGTAACATTTATTCCAAATATTTCAGCTGCTAGGTTCCACACAAGGTGGAGGTTGCTCAGTACAATCAATCTGCTATTTCTTGGGTTAAGATTGTAATAACTTGATTCTTTTACAGTTACACTACAGGTACTAGATAAAGCTACAATTTCCTTTCTTAAAGTTAAAGATGCCAGGGGGAAAGACAAAATTTAATGTATCCTGGGGTTTGAAAGATGATGCTAACAACGATAAAATAAACACTTGGTGTCAAGCTGGATCTACGCCTTATAATGCATATTGTAATTACTGTAAAAAGGAAGTATCAGTGGACAACTCTGGACTGGCTCAGCTGGTACAACACAGTAAGACTACCAAACATAAAGATGCCAGGAAAATATTAGTCAATCCAGCACAATCAAAACTTAGTGTTGGAAAACCAGAACCATCAACTTCTGGAAAACCAATTTTGAGTGTAACAAATCTTAGCACAGATGTAACTAAAGCAGAAATCATTTGGGGGCTCAAAGTTGCTAGCACTGACATGAGTTATAGATCATGCGACAAAATAGGACAGACTTTCAATGCAATGTTTAACTGCCCAATATCAAGAGACTTTCAACTGTCTAGGACAAAGGTGTCTTATATGATTTCAGATGGATTCGGACCGTACTTCTCCAAACAGTTAATATACGATGTAAACCGGAGCAAGAGCCCTCTGACAATTCACTATGATGAAACTACAACATCACAGGTTAAAAAGCAAATGGATTTGCATTTCCGATATTGGTCACCAACTGAGAATGAAGTGGTTAGAAGGTTTTATTCAGCTTTATTTTTTTGGCACGCTGAAGGTGAAAAAGTCGGCAACTCTATAATTTCAAAATTGGAAGAGGATAAAGTTGATACAAAGTCTATTCTAACCCTAAGTAGTGATGGTCCAAATGTGAATAAGACTATATTCCGAACAGTGAATAAAGCTTTGAAGGAGTCGGGTAATCCAGGAATGATGAACATTGGCACCTGCAACTTACATGTTGTCCATAATAGCTTTTGTAAAGCACTTGAGGATTTTCACGCACCAGTAGATGAACTGGCTGTTGATATCCATTCATTCTTTAAGTATTCAGCAGCTAGAAGAGAAGACTTCAAATTTGCACAACTAGAAGAGGACGTAGAAACTCACACATTCCTTCGGCATGTCCCTTCTAGATGGCTGACTCTTGGAGTTGTGATAGATAGACTGATAGAGCAATGGGAACCATTGGAAAAGTACTTCATGGATTTAGCAAAAAAAGACGCATCCAATGCTCCCAAGAGTGCTGCATTTAAAAGAATATGCACAAGGATTCAACAAAAACAAACCATTGTGGAACTTCATTTTCTCAAATCTGTAATGCCAGTCTTCCATTCTTTTTTGGAACTTTTTCAAACTGAGGCTCCTCTTATTCACATATTATATGATGAGATGAATAGATTGGTGAGCGCTATGATGGGAAGGTATGTCAAAGTAGAAGTATTGAAAGATAAGACTGGGAAATCATTAAAGGACATTAAACATACTGAAATCTCAAATCAACTGTCTGATATTGACATTGTTATCGGAGAATCCACTAGATCCTTGATGAAGAAGTTGGACCATGGAGAAAGAAAGAGGGTGTTCTTAGGAGTCCGAAAGTTTTATGGTACAGCTGTTCAATACTTGCTTAGTCATTTTCCCTTTGAAAGTGACCTTCTGGAGAATCTTGGTTGTCTACAACCAGCAAAGAGAACAGACACGTCATCCATAGTAGCCATAGAACAAATTGCTAGAGAATTGCCTATGATAGAGTCTGATAAAGTGACATTGGTTGTTGATGAGTGGAAAATGTTGATGAATGAAGATATCAGTGAAAGTATGTGGAAAGAAGAGACAGATGGTGAAGTCAAATACAGAAGGATTGATCACTACTGGAGAGATTGTCTTGATATTAAGACTGGCACTGGGAAAGTTAAGTATGCTAATTTATCTACAGTTGTTAGAGCAAGTCTAGTGTTACCTCATGGCAATGCTGATGTTGAAAGAGGTCTGTCAGACAACAAAAGACTAGTAAGCAAAGAAAGAGTGAGACTGTCAGAGAAATCTATAGTGGGCAATAGACTTGCCAGAGATGCTGTTAAGAACTGTGATCCTATTAATATGCAACCAGAGTCAATACCAATTACTAAGGAAATGTTCAGCTTTATCAGATCTAGTCATTTGAAATATCAAGAGCGAATTGAAGAGGAGAAAAGAGAAAAAAAGAGAAAAAAGACAAAAAGAGGAAGAACGAGAACAAAGGAAAGAGATAGAAAGAAATAAAACTGCTTTGAACAAAGAAAAGGAGACATTAAAAAAAAGACAAAGAAACTAGATGACTTAGAGAAAACATATAAAAAAGATCTGAAGGTAGCAGAAGACCTTCTTAGTGAAGCGAATGAAAAACTTGCTAAGGCTTTAAAGAAGAAGGATATGCATGCTGCATCAGTTAGCCAAGCCATGCTTGAAACTGCCCAAAACAAAATGAAAAATGCGAATAAGAAACTAAGTGAAGTGAGAACTGATCAGAAAAATGTGGAAAGTAGAAAAAGGTCCAACATAGAGAAGCTGCAAAAAGTAGGGGAGCCAAAAAGATCAAAAACTCAGTGAAATGACTGACAGTGTTTATACTTGTATAATAAATCAATTACTGGAACTTTTATATTTTATTTTGTTGAATTGTTTTAAGGATAAAACTTAATTTCATTAAATTGTCATGTTTGTAATAAATATAAAAAAGGAATAAAGTGGAGTGAGAATATAGGACTGGCTGTGAGGGGAGGAGGAGGCCAGATTAGGAATCACAAATAGGGTACATAGACAATCAAAAATGGTTCTGTTTTTATGTAAGTTTATTGATAAAAAAGGTATTACTAATAGGAGTTTACAATTTTGTAAAACGACCTGAATCTATCAACACAAAAGGTGAATTTTGTATTCAGATTAGAGTATTATATAGGTTTTTGTTAAGAATTGACATTAAAGACAAC
Organism: Anadara kagoshimensis; assembly: GCA_021292105.1. NCBI lineage: Eukaryota > Metazoa > Mollusca > Bivalvia > Arcoida > Arcidae > Anadara > Anadara kagoshimensis. The sequence goes on from CM037858.1 coordinate 41,815,502, forward strand.
ACCAGTTTTGAAGGTTTTATATCTTATTTGTGATTCAATAGTTCATATTAACATGAATTGTATATATATTTGTATACATTGCATACAAAAATACTATTTAAACTGGTGGAATTGAAGGTTTATTGTTCCTATATTTTCCTATATTTAAATTATGTATTTCCTATTTTATTTTGAAATTCCTACATAGGATTTGCGAAAAGTCACTTGACAGCCTGATTTAGGTCAGACAAATCACCTCCAAATTAACTGCGCAAGTAAGAATATTGTTTTATTTAGTTATAGTAAAAGTAAAGTAATATCCTAAAATAATAAAGACAAAATCAGTATGTAAGTTCAAATTATGTTATATTTTTTCGAATCCATCAAAATCACTTTTCAAAGAATTGGAAAGCCTTAAAAAGTCTAAAAATAAACAACAGATTGACACAATTTTCATATGACGTCATTAGGCGCAACCGCTACGTTAATGATGTCACTGTTGTGTTCCACATACCATTACATCATAGAATATAGCAAACTCTTAGGAAATTTTTTCTTTGACTATGCCAATTCCTTCTCCGTCTTCTTTTACAGTATCCCCAACATCAAATGCAGTCATTTTGACCTAACGTAGTAAAAGTTGTAAAAAAAATGTAAATGAATGGCGTTGGAATATTTTCTCACACTTTAAACCAATCAGAAGCGTGAGAACTGATAATCACAATCAAGTGATATTACATGGGCACCTGTGTAATATGAAAAATATTAGACCGTTTTATTCTATCAATAAACAGGAGAGTTATTTGATATAGAACAATTAAACCTTAGATAGGATACAATTCTACTGGCCTTTATAAGCAGGTGGTCCTTATGTAGAGGTGGCCTTTAAGGCAGGTTGGACTGTGGATGAGTATTTCAAACCTGTTTTATAACCACAATATCTAAATTTTGGATTTTAAATGGTCTTGGAACTTGAAGTATCACACCTGGTAAACATATACATTGAAAAAGTGGCAATATGGAATCATTATTTATCAGTATTCCAAATTATGTATCAGTTAGGCATGGCTAGCTTTATTAAATTTTGCCGAAAAATCCAAAGTAAATGCACCATTGAATGATTCTTAGTCATAAAGATGACTGAAGCTGTTGGGTGTATCTGTATCACCTCAACAAATCAAAGTGAAATGCAGACAAAGTTTGACTTTTAAATGCATCTCAAAAACTACAATGATTAAATTTAGACCAAAATGTATTATATATAAGCAGTGATTTAAGTGTCAGAATAAAAAACAAACATATAGTCCAAACTGCCATAAAGGCCACCTCTATATAAGGGCTACCTGTTTATTAAGGCCAGTAGAATTGTATCCCAATTGTTCTTTATTCATATTATTTGAACCTGTATTTAAAGTCAACCTGTCCATAAAGGCCACTTTTAGTGGTTCCCTTGGGTGGTCTTTATAGACAGCTAGGTTTGACTGTACTAAGGACTTCCATTTGTACCCTCCAATAAAAATGTTTAAATTGACTGGATAAAACTTATTAAATAAAGAACAAAGCCATTTTGAATATTTCTATGAAAAATAATTTTTCAAAAAATATGTGTACACATGGAATGTAAGGGGCGGCGGTTACCAAAAGAAGTCCTGCCAAAATGTCTACTTTCAAAACTCTAATTTATGAAAAGGAACATGAACTAACTTACTAAATAAAAGAATTTATTGTAGCTAGTCATTTTTTTGTTATAGTTTTGTGGATTTTTATTATTTTTTTTTATAAATATTTAAAAATTCAGCTTTAATCCAATAACATGTACATATTTTCTTATTCTACCGGCCACTTTATCATGCTCATCTAGCACAAAATATCAAATTTCTTTTGTTCATATACGATTTTTTTATTTTTGCATAATTTCTGATTATTTTTAGTTGACCTCACCTGTGAAGATTTTCAAAAAATATTAACGTGTCTCTTTCCGGGAATTCCCAGTGTTTCTCTTGTAGTGTAAAACATTGAATGTACACTAAAAGTCAAGATATGTACTGATTCTTTAAAAATAATTTTAAAAACTTAAATGAAGGTCTATAATTCAAAATTTCATTGGGAATATCGGTCCATTCAGTTTTGTCGGTGACAGTGACTGAATGAGAGAAATTAATCAACGACCCAGCTGAGGTCTCACACCAATTTTTCACTTCCGGGTTACGGGCTGCGTTTTACATCATGCCATTGATCTAGTTTCTCATCACGATCTTGAGGCTTTATCGACGCATGTAGAAATTATGTCGAGTTTACAAACCATTTCCAGTTGTTACAGTCCGGTAAGTGTATTCAACGGTGTCACAGAGTTATAGTTATTTCTAGTTAAGATGTGTAAAATGCTGATGAAAACTTCCATTAATCAGTTAATGTCATATAATCCTTATTACGTAACACGCGGAACCTGTTACCGTCAACAATTCTACTGATAGTAGTTCATTAGCCTAGGAGCAGAAGGCACTGACAGCCCCATTTATGTAAAGGGCCAAGACCCTCTTGCTGACAGCACCATTTATGTATAGGACCCAGTTCATCTTAATACAATCGCTGACAATGACAGTCCCATTTTTGCATAGGACCCAGACCCTCTTATAAGTAGACAGTCCCATTTATGTATAGGGCTCGGACCCTCTTATTGATGTTGACAGCCCCATTCATGTATAGTGCCCAGTCCATCTTATTGAGGTTGACAGTCCCATTTACGGATATGGTCCAGCCAATCTTATTGATGTTGACAGCCCCATTTATGGATATGGTCCAGCCAATCTTATTGATGTTGACAGCCTCATTTATGGATATGGACCAGCCAATCTTATTGAGGTTGACAGTCCCATTTATGTATAGGGCCCATTTCATCGTATTGATGTTGACAGTCCTATTTATGTATAGGGCCCAGTCCATCTTATTGATGTTGACAGCCCCATTTATGTATAGGGCTCGGACCATCTTATTGATGTTGATAGCTCCATTTATGGATAGGGCCCATTTCATCGTATTGATGTTGACAGTCCCATTTATGTATAGGGCCCAGTCCATCTTATTGATGTTGACAGCCCCATTTATGTATAGGGCTCGGACCCTCTTATTGATATTGATAGCTCCATTTATGTATAGGGCCCATTTCATCGTATTGATGTTGACAGCCCCATTTATGTATAGGGCTCGGACCCTCTTATTGATGTTGACAGTCCCATTCATGTATAGGGCCCAGTCCATCTTATTGAGGTTGACAGCCCCATTTATGTATAGGGCCCAGTCCATCTAATTGAGGTTGACAGTCCCATTTATGTATAGGGCCCAGTCCATCTTATTGAGGTTGACAGGCCCATTTATGTATAGGGCCCAGTCCTTCTTATTAATGTTGACAGCCCCATTCATGTATAGGGCCCAGTCCATCTTATTTATGTTGACAGCCCCATTTATGTATAGAGCTCGAACCCTCTTATTGATGTTGACAGCCCCATTTATGTATAGGGCTCAGACCCTGTTATTGATGTTGACAGCCCCATTTATGTATAGGGCTCGGACCCTGTTATTGATGTTGACAGTCCCATTCATGTATAGGGCCCAGTCCATCTTATTGAGGTTGACAGCCCCATTTATGTATAGGGCCCAGTCCATCTTATTGATGTTGACAGTCCCATTCATGTATAGGGCCCAGTCCATCTTATTGATGTTGACAGCCCCATTTATGTATAGGGCTCGGACCCTCTTATTGATGTTGACAGCCCCATTTATGTATAGGGCTCGGACCCTCTTATTGATGTTGATAGCTCCATTTATGTATAGGGCTCGGACCCTCTTATTGATGTTGATAGCTCCATTTATGTATAGGGCCCATTTCATCGTATTGATGTTGACAGTCCCATTTATGTATAGGTCTCGGACCCTCTTATTGATGTTGATAGCTCCATTCATGTATAGGGCCCATTTCATTGTATTAATGTTGACAGTCCCATTTATGTATAGGGCCCAGTCCATCTTATTGATGTTGACAGCCCCATTTATGTATAGGGCTCAGTCCATCTTATTGAGGTTGACAGTCCCATTTATGTATAGGGCCCAGTCCATCTTATTGAGGTTGACAGCCCCATTTATGTATAGGGCCCAGTCCATCTTATTGAGGTTGACAGTCCCATTTATGTATAGGGCCCACTCCATCGTATTGATGTTGACAGCCCCATTTATGTATAGGGCCCAGTCCATCTTATTGAGGTTTGTATAGGGCCCATTCCATCTTATTGGCATTGGCAGTCCCATTTATGTATAGACCCCAGTTCATCTTATTGACAATAGACCCTCTTATTGAGGTTGACGGCCTAATTTATGTATAGAGCCCAGTCCATCTTATTGATGTTGACAGCCCCATTTATGTATAGGACCCTGTCCATCTTATTGACATTGACAGTGTCATTTATGTATAGTGCCCTGAGACCCTCTTATCGAGGTTGACAGCCCCATTTATGTATAGTGCCCTGAGACCCTCTTATCGAGGTTGACAGCCCCATTTATGTATAGGACCCTGTCCATCTTATTGACAGTGTCATTTATGTATAGTGCCAAGACCCTCTTATTGAGGTTGACAGCCCCATTTATGGATATGGTCCAGCCAATCTTATTGAGGTTGACAGTACCATTTATGTATAGAACCCAGTCTATCTTAATGACATTGACAGTCCCATTTTTGTATAGGGACCAGAACCTCTTGTTGACATTGATGGTTAATTTGATGGTCCCATTTATGTTAGGGCCCAGACCTCTTGTTGATGTTAACAGTCCCATGAACATAGTGTCAATACTCTCTGAAGAAAGCCATTATATAATCAAGTTCCCTTAAAATGAGGCAAGATTTGGAATATACAACATGTAAAAAAGGTCACATGAACACTGGATATATAAGGGCCAGTAAATGTAAGAAAATATTTAGAAAGCACTCCTACTACAAACACGTCAATATATATACGACTTGAGGGCTGTTCCATATGAAATGTGTATTGTACCATAGCGGGATAACGCTTTGCACAATTTTGTTGATGATGACACACTTGAATAACTATTCAATACCTTTTTAACAGTATAAACATGTGTCGTCAGCCCAACATTTGTTTTAAAATTATAGTCATTCAATAGAGCCACTTGTTGACCACTGTAGTAAAAATGGTTGGGAGATGGTTTGAGAACATCCAGATATTAGAGCTTATATAAAATTTGGCACAAGGCTTGGTAATTTAGTAATACAAATTTTTACTGAATTAGGGAAAGTTTATGGGTCTGATTAGGTATCTTGTGAGACAGTCCATAGGTGGAGAAAGAAATTTCTGACTGGCACATACTCTGTCAAAGATTAAGCAAAATCTGGCAGACCTATGACCGTAACAGACAAGGCAAATGTCTGAAAAGTCAGGGAAATAATTGAAAGTGATGGCAGATACATGATGCATGATATTGCCAAAGCTGTTGGCATATCACTATCGCGGGTGGATTACATTTTAAGCTTATTTTGAATGTATAAAAGATTTCTGCCTGATGGATCCTGCATAATTATATTCACAGATGACCAAAAATGGTTACGTGTACAAACTGCTAGTTAAGCAATTGCTCAAAATGTTTCCCAAATTCAATGAAAGACAATTTGCAAAAAATGTTACTTGTTACAAAACGTTCATTAATTATTTTTAACCAGTAAGAAACATTAGAAACAAAATATGGCTAACTAAACATTACATGGTAGAAGGCCTGTAGTTGCCAAAAGAAGCATAAACACAAAGAAAGTTGTTTATCGCATATTTTCTTGTTTGATGGTATAGCTGTACAAGTTCCAGTGTCAAAGGGCAAAAGTTTTGCAGATCGGTACTACCGAGTGTGATACTAAAAAAGCTCAAGAAATATGATCTCAAATGACACTCGATGTCAGGATTTAGGCATTTTTGTCTTCTTCATAATAAATACCCATTTCATACACCTGAGCTTGTGGGGCAATTTCTATGTTTCCATTCCTGGTAGCCAAAATCGCCATTGGCTACTAATTTCTGAGAAATTCTTTCAAAAAGTAACCTATTTTAGCAAATTTGTGGAAAAATACTTTAAAAAGGACTATATTTTCACAAATTTTGGAAATTTGGCTACTAATTATTTCAAATTTGTGGAAACCTAGAATTTTAAGTCGAAGGTTACCATCTTGTCACTCACGCCATACTCTCCAGATCTAGCCCCATGCAACTTTTTTCTATTTGCAAATCTTAAAAAGTTCTCATCTGGTTGTCTTTACAAGTCCCGACAAGCCCTTAGCTCAGTCATCAGTCAGTGCCTCAGAGGTCTACCTAAATCAGCATAACATAACGTATTTCAGAAATGGATTCCTGTTTGAGAAACCCATAACTTCAGAATTATGGTGAGTATCTTCTGAACAAGTGTTTTCATAAATTAACTGAGAAAAAGTTTGCAGAGCGTATAATGCACTATTAATTGAAACATGAAAACACTTGCTCAGAATATATACTCACCACAATTCTAAAACTTTTTTTTCTACCAAAAGATTTATCATGTAGTTGATACACATGTATCATCTGTAATTGCCATCCATAAATAACTTCACAAATTTATATTTGCCATAGGTTTACATTTTAACCATCATATCAAATTATGTTCATAGACATGAAATATTGAAGTTTTTCCTGTATTTGAAAGTAATATATCCTTACTTCATAATCTAAATGCATACAATAAGTTGTAGGTTTTTCATGAAAATCACTATTCTTGGATTTTTTTTTTTTATTTTTTTTTTTTATTTTTTTGAGAGGGATATACAAACATTTTTAGAAAAATATATTTTTCAAGATAAAAACACAGCTGTAGCAGAGTGATGTTTTCATAAATTCAATACTTTAAAGTTTTACAGTCTGTAATGATAAAATTTGGGCCAGTTTTATAAAGGTGTATAATAATACATTGATAGCTGTGTATCTTTGTATGGATTACCTGGAAATTTGTTGATATAAAATCTATATGTCAACAATTATTTTGTGACATAGAATCATAGTCTTACCAAGGTAATATTTTACGTAATTTCAATGCTTATACTATTTAAGATCAAATGATTTTGTTTTCCAGAGATAAGATTTTAGATACAAACTATAAATCTTACACATCAGATAAAAAACGTATACTTGTGGACAATTTTATTGATTTTAAAATGTTAGTCCCTCATCAGTTTCTGTCTAAGATAATTTACAAGATGTACACACATTGAATTCTGTCTGGATATAACCTTCAGGATATAATACCCCGATCCTAAGCCCGAATAGGGAAGAAGGGTTGTGCAAAGGGTTAAATTTCCCCATATTCTGTAAGAAAAAAAAAAAACTTGTTACAGAAACCGCAACTACAAATTCTGTTGCCACTCTTTGTTTCCTAGGGAACAAGTAAATCACACACATTGTAAATATTATGTGAAGAATTGTGATTAAAAGTCACTTGTAAAAGCAATTGAAAACCATTTTGATGGTATGGATATGTGATTTATGCTACATCCCATCAATAAAATAAAAGTTATTATTTACCATATTTTACTTCTCAATAACATTGAGTTACAATTTGATATATATAAAGTACATAGGCAACCCTTAATAAACAAAAATTACGTAAAGTATTTTCTAAGAAATGTGTTGACTTGAGTTCTCTCAGCATATGCTAGTAAGGTGTTATTTTTAGCCTAGTGTTACAAAATCATTTCTTTTAGAACAACAGGCCCCTGTTTCACAATAACCCCTAAGCTAAGATTTTCCTTATCTTAAATCTTGCAAAATTTTAAATCTTCATAATTTTGTTACTTTTCAAAATATTCAGAAATTTAGGGTGTCAATTTTAAGATGATTTCTAGATTAAAATGTTTGCATTTGGTTTAAACAAAAATATTCATTAGTAGTCCGGAGAAGAGATTACCAAAATTTGCTAAATTTAAGTTAAGAAAAATCTTGGCTTAGGAATGATTGTGAAACCGAGGCCTGGGCCAAATGGCAAGATCTACATGTATCAGGGCTCGTACAGGCCTGGAAAAGTCCTTAAATTTTGGGGTTTGTCCTAAAAAGACCCCAAAAACAAGTCTGACCCTTAAAAAACCCTTGAATTTGTCCTGAAGGCCCTAAAAAGCCCTTGAATTTGGCCAGTTGGGTGTCTGTATTTGGATATTTAAGTGGTTGCGAATAGACTGATATAAATAAATTAATTATTTAATAACCTTATCGACTTTAAGTGTCATTACTATGGACATGTAAGTATTGATTTAATTGTCTTTGTAGTGATATTATTTTGCTAAAATGATCTTTCTGATTAGGCTTTGAATTTGCAAATAAGACCCTGAAAAGACCCTAAAAGTCCTTAAATTTAGAGTTCAAATGTCTGTACGAACCCTGTGTATCCATTGTGAAATATCCTTGGTTAATGCATATTCAAAAGTGTGTCTGGCATAAAGTGCTAGTTGAGCAAGGCAGGCTCTTCTTAGCCCCTTGTTTAACATTATACCATAGGTTCTTGCTAGATTCAATAGGGCTTGCAAATCATGGCACTCAGGGCTCAAAATAAGGGTGAAGTTCTAGTCGCCCTAAGTTTTGACAGAAGTGACTTCTCCCTGTTTCAAAATCTAATTTGAGCCCTGGGCCGCACTAAATATATTTTGAATTTCGGACAACCATGCTAGACACATGTTTGAATATGCAGAATCTGCTAAGATAGTAACTTCTTTTACAAAAATGTAAATTGAAAATATGTTTAAATAACACCAGATGTGCAATGATAAAACAGTCAAATTAAATTGGAGATGAAATATTAGTGATCTAAGGGAGATAATTCTTTCACAATATGATCAGTTTGCCTTGTTGATTTGTATAACAAAAATACATGAAGTAGCATCATAGTTTCATCTAATCAAATATTGTAACTTTCTTTTTCAGCCTACTCCTTACATAGGAGCCATACCAGGTGGTTTGACTGTAGGCAAGCAGTTCTTCATCCAGGCCTTAGTTCCATTGCATGGAAATGTGTATGTATTTGTATGACATGTATCATATATAGTTCAGATATAGTATAGTAGTACATTTGTAGCTATTGCTATTTGTACTCATAAGATGAAAAAATTCTATTTTTGTCTCCCTAGAAACCACATAGTTGTCTTTATTGTTGTATAGCTGTTGGCTTTTTTCATTTTGGTAAAAAAATTATTATTGACAAAACAAAACTTTCAGGCGAGCCTGGAAATCCATAGATTTTCAGTTTTTCTGGTTCGTCACATTTTAAATCTTAGACTTGAAGTGCATTTGCCAATTCTAATTCCATACATATAAAAAACAATGACTTTGGGTATATGTATTTGTTATGACCTGAATTTGTGCATATTATAAAATGGAGACTACTTAAAAATTTAAAGGAATTTTATATTTTGATTAATTTAACATAATATGGGACCCTTGTGGCCTAAACATTTTCTACAGTTTTGAATATTTGTGATATATATTGGTTATAACATGAAGGTGTGCATGGTTATAACATGAAGGTGTGCATATTATAAAATCATTTTGATTCTTGAATAGTTAATGGAGTTAGTTGTTTTCCCCTTTTTCATAATGGTTTTTGAATATTTAATGGAGTTATTCCCCTTATCCTCTTAGATTTATTTAACAGTACACAATATGAGAATCTTGTCTTACAGTTTTAAGTGGCATTGCATTATGTACTGCTTGATGGCACACTTGTTATATCTGGCAGGTGTATCATGAAATTGTTTTCATGATCTGCCAATCTTCGTGTTTGTCAACCACTGCGGTAGCTCAGTTGGTAGAGTGCTTACTCCGTAAGTGGGAGGTCGTGAGTTTGAACCCCAACCGGGTCTGACCCAAGACTTGAAAATGGATAGTGACTGTTCTTTTGCCAAACGCTCGGCATCCCGTGTCTTGGTAGACACGATAAAGTACCCTGCTGTATAATGCCGTCAGCGCAACACACAGGCAAAATTTCTGCACCTCTGCCTATAGCTGGCGACGTCTCGATATAAGTGAAATATTCTTGACTGGGACGTTAAACGCTGTTACTCAATTCAACTTTGTGTTTGTCAGTGGGTCTGTCTGTACATCTGTCTGCTTTTGTCCTTCATATTTTGGTTTCCACACAGTAACTTTAACCAGTTTGAATTATCAGGGATGAAGATTAGCAGGGACCCAGTAGCCCATGGCTACTAAGAATCAGTCTATTTTAGCTATTTATTTTTATTACAACTCATTTTATGAAATGAGCTGGGCCCCTAACTCAAAATAGTTAAACTTTGTCCATGATTATGTTTGGAATACTGATACCCATGCATATACAGTCAAACTTTTATATAAAGGCCATTCAAGGGAACCCAAAAAGTGACATTAATGAGCAGATGACTCTTATAAGCCTGTTCAAATAACTTGAATAAAGACTATTTGGAATAAAATTTTACTGGCCTTTGTAAGTAGGTTGCCCTTTATAGAGATGGCCTAATGTCCTTAATATACAGTGTATAAACATGATTGTATACAGGTCAGTAAAGTTCGAATGAATATATTTTTGGTCCCATTGTTTAAGTGTAATAGTTTGAGGATAAAATCCCTATTTTTAACATTGTTAATTTGACAAAACATTTTATTTGACTAGAACTCCTATAGGATATTTTAAATGCTTAACAAATTTCCTTTTGTTTTTTTAGATTTGGAATCAACTTAGCCTGTGGACCAAATTTAGAACCCAGAGATGATGTGGCCCTTCATTTTGTTGCTAGATTTAACCAGAACTGTGTGGTCAGAAACACACTTCAGAGTGGCCGCTGGGGACCTGAGGAGAGATATGGAACATTTCCATTCAACAAGAATTATCAGTTTGAAGTAATCATTCTGGTTGAAGAACACCAATATAAAGTATGTATTGTTACAATATTAACATCTCTGCTAATATTCATTTTACCCCTGTAAATGAAGTTAAGGGGGTATAACCCTGTATGCCTGTCTATCAGTCCCAAATCATGTCTGCTCCATATCTTTCATGTTTATTGATGTATTTTGATCAAACCTATGTAGACAAATGCTATGTTTCCACAAATTTAAAATCATTAGTAGCCAAATTTCCAAAATTTGTGAAAAATAGTTCTTTTTAAAGTATTTTTTCACAGATTTGCTAAAATAGGTTACTTTTTGAAAGAATTTCTCAGAAATTAGTAGCAAATGGCGATTTTGGCTACCAAGAATGGAATCATAGCAAATATAAACCAACATAAAAAAATGTGTCAAATACCAAATTTAGTGTCTGTCCCTGCATCTCAGCAATGTTTTGGAGGGGGGCGTTTGTCTCTCAAGAAACTGCTCTTGTTACTGTAGTTCAAAAAAGTTGAATAAATATATTTTAAGAAAATATAATCTCACTGGGACTTTTTAACCATAATTAGACTTAAGAAAAGTTATATAAAATGAAATTTCATTCAGAATTTTGCAAAATTCAAATTTGATTGCCCTTATGTGCATGTGCTTTGCTACAAATAAAAAAAAATTAGTTTTAGTAATTTTTTGCATTAATAAGTTAATCATATGTGCCTTAAATATGCAGATTTATGGTATATATATTAACAACAATGCTCTTTTAGGTACACACAGTTTTCTCTTAATTTGTCTCATAGAAGTGTGAATATCAAGACCTAGGTTTCCATTCCTTGTGGCCAAAATCACCATTGGCTACTAATTTCCGAGAATTTATTTGAAAAATAACCTATCTTAGCAAATTTATGAAAAAATACAATTTAAAAAGGACTATATTTTCACAAAGTTTGGAAATTACCCTTCTAATAATTTCAAACTTGTGGAAATCTAGCAATAGCCCATTTCAACATTTATTAAATCCAAAACAAATTCTGTTGCTTTTCTTGATTTTACAGTGAAAGTGAAAAATAATTTTACATTTTACATTTTAGATTGCAGTGAATGGCCAACATTTTACAGAGTACCAACACAGAATACCAATTCACAAAGTAACACATTTAACTGTTGAAGGTGAAGTTTCCATCAAAGCTGTTCGTATGGACACACCGGTAAAATATGTTTTATAATTTTTAGAAATTTTCAAAATTTCTTAAGACCACTATTTAGCCCAGTTGGTAGCGTGTTTTCTCCCCATTTGGGAGGTAGGGGCTTGAGCATTGCCTTGTCTGACCAAGACTTTAAAAAAAGGTAGTGACTGCTTTTTTACAAGCACTCTGCATTTACAAGCCATAGGGTCCTTTCTGAATTTTCCTAAAAACCAATGCTTTGTACCATGGTAAGCATGGTACACGAAAGATACACATTGCCCTGAGCACAATACAAAGATAAAACTTTTGTCATTTCACCTTCAGCTGGTGGCATTTAAATATAAGTGAAATTTTCTTGACTGGTATGTAGAAAATCATTCAATCAATCAAAAACTTCTTATTGATTGCTTACATAGACAGATCACAGGTCCTTGTACTAGTTTGGCTTGTATACTACAAGGATAAATGCTATTATTATCCCACTAGAATAGATATTAGGAAAAACTTTGCTTAAGGTTGAGCTTGGTCATTTTCTACAGGTACTGGAGTTTCTTCTAGTAACAAGACCTTTCCATTTTGATATTACCATGGCAGGAAGTGAAAAAATCCTGGCTAAAAATGTTGTATCAGATATCAGCATCAGTGTTTGTTTGTTTGTTTGTTTGTTTGTTAATTGTTTAAAGAAAATGTGTAGGTTATTTTGATGTACTTTAGGGAAATAAAAGTTTATATAAGTAATTCTTAGTACATGTTTAAGATGTATATTTTAGGTACAACAGCCTATGACATACCCAGGACCTCCACAACCAATGTATAATCCAGTAAGTGTTTAATTTTTTAAACCCCCCCCCCACCCCCCTTAAGTTTCAAAGTTTAAACTTGGACTTATGAAATACAGGACTTCCACAACCAATTTATAATCCAGTAAATTTTATTTTCTTCATACCCCGTCCTTAATTTCAAAGTTTCAAAGTTCCACTAATCCATCCAGTCTTCCTTTCATCTGTCTGTTTTTCCCACTGCTTCTTCAAAGTTATTTTGTAAAATTGTGAATAACTACATGTTTTTGGGTTTTTTTTTTTTTTTAAGGAAACTTGGTGCAAAACATAGCATCAAAAGATATAGTTATGCATATTTTTAACCCAACTTTCTTGGAGTTATGACCCTTTAATTCTTGAATTGAAAATTATTTTTGTCCATGGTAAATCTCCAAAACTTTTCAGAAGTTTACAAAATTAAGTGGACAGTATGCTGATGTTGATGTTGATACAACTGCTTTCACGGATTATGTAACAGAGTATTGGATTGAGAGACATAGACATTTGTGGAACCATTATACAACAGCAGTTTACCATGGTAGGTACAGTAATCTCACACTTTAATGAACCTATTCAGAACTTGTTTATACAACAACAGTGATAGCAGATGACTTAATTATTAAGCTCAGTTTGTATGCCAATGTTTTGTTAGAAAAAAAGGAATTTATAAAACAAATAATTTTTTTAAATTCATTCTAGCCCATGCCATTGACAACACCTGTACAGGGAGGGATGTTTCCAGGAAAGATGATTTTTCTTGCTGGTCAAATAAGCCCAGTAGCAAAAAGGTAAATTATCAAAAACCAGTAATAATTTTTGGCCGGGTTGCACAGAGTGCAAATCCGGTTTATAGTATGGTGAATGTTGGGCGGGTTGGGAAAATAGGGTACTAACTTTGTGAACTCAACTCCTCCTACAGTTTTCAACCAAAAACCTTGAAATTTCACAGAACGTTTCTATATATATTGAAGATGTGCACCCGACTTTATGGAAATATTTCAAGATTTTTTTCCCATTTTCCAGACTTTGAAACTTAGTCACTTTTTAGCAAGTTTTTGAATAGGGGGTACCTACTTTGTGAACTCAACTCCTACAGTTTTCAACCAAAAACCTTGTTTCAAGTATATGATAATAAAACATATGTACTTATCTTCTACCTATATCTGAAGGAGATTCTTGCAGATAGAAATTTAATAATGGTGTCGAACGTCACAGTCAAGAATATTTCAGTAAAATTGAGATCACAGTCACCAGTTATAGGCGAAGGTGCAGAAATTTGCCTGTGCATTGCACTCATGGCATTATACATCAGGGTTCTTTATTGTGCCAAGCCTACTATGACAACGGACCTCGTTTTTAAGTTCCTATACAAAAGAATCGCTACTTTCATTTTGTTATGCCAAGTGCTTGGCAAACGGACAGTCACTACCAATATTTTAAGTCTTGGGACAGATCTGGTCAGGGTTTGAACCCGTGACCTCCCACTTACAAAGCGAGAACTCTACTAACTTGGCTACTGCAGTGGTCCCTTGCAGATGTCCTACAAATGTTTCTCTATATTTTGATAATGATAAAAAATTTTCCAAAGGATTATGAGGGATCAACACTTATTCCCTTTAATTGTATGGTTATGGTTAAGTGTCTGTTTGCTTGCTGAAGTTTGCTAGATTTCTCATAAGACTTTGTTTTCCTCCACCATTTCAAACCTGTATGCCTTGTCAAGTGAATTCATGAAAAAATTTGACAGGTGTAAAACACTCTTAATATTACTCCACACCAAGAAAACCCCATAATTGTATTTTTTGAAAACATTTTTTAATAAACTACTGTCAGTAGTTTGGCACATTATTTTCATAAAATTCTCTGAGTTACATCTCAAACTGACTTTATTGGCCATTGTTATCTGCTATATGTTATCCCTTACATAGACAAAGAATCACAGGAATGGTTTAATCGGTTTAATTGACAGAATGCCAGTCATGCCCATAATATTTTTATGGTGTCACTGACACTAGTACATCATTAGTTACTGTGACGCTGCTTTGGTACTGTAATGGCAGCCAGTGTCAAAATTTTGAATACAGCAAAAGTATACTTATTAAGGATATTGTGATGACAGCCATAAAACTTTTTGAGGGGGTTGAAATATCCCCATGTCTACAGTTTATTTTAAGCAGATTGAAATATGAATTATTGAGAAAATTATGAAATTAACAGATCTTTAGTAGATAAGGAAAACCACACTTTAATTAGTTAATATGAAAGGGATGATGAACATGGGAGCAATAATGTAGTTATTAAATATATAAATTCCCCACCTAATTGAGGTTGTTATCAATCACCTTTCGAAGAAAGAGGGGGATATTAAATTTTCAAGTTTCCGTCCGTTTGTCCTTCCGCCAGTCTGAAATTCTTGTCTTTCTTGTCTGTGCAAATTCTCCAAAACTATGAAGCACTATTTCATGAAACTTTTATAAGACATGCATGTCGTTAACCAGAGTTAGTTTGCTTTTTTTTCTTGGGAGTTATTGCCCTTTGAACATAAGTGCAAATCACAAAAAAAGAATCTGCTGGCAGGGGACCGTAATTCACTGAATTTGCTTGTTTAATTTTAGATTTACCATTAATATACAAGATGGTCAGCATTCCAGCAGTAATAAAGGACTTCATTTTGATGTCCGGATAAACATTGACGGCCATGTCAACAGTATAGTTAGGAATACCCTCGAGGGTGGACAGTGGGGTAAAGAGGAGACACACAAACCATACTTTCCATTCAAGAAAAATGAAATGTTTGAGATGATTATTCTAGCAGAGGCCATTTGTTATAAGGTAAGACCCATTTCATATCTATACTTGCTTCCATTGACTTTTAATATTCTAGAGTTTACACTATTAAAAATGGAACTAAATGCAAATTTTTCTTGGGCTAACATCCAGAATGTTCATTCAAAAATACTTCTATTATAAATGCAATTATTACGTATAGAATCTATTATAAATAACCCTGTAGGATAGGGAAATTTCATCCTAGGGTTTAAAACATACTGTAAAGGGGGAAATATTCGCATGGGTAAAATTTTCTTTTATTTCGCGCTGATTAAAATATCGCGAAAATTTTACCCTCGCGAAAATTTCTGCAATACAGCATTGAAATTCAATACTATTATCGTCGATTGTCCTAAAATCGAGAGCGTCCTAAGATTCGAGGCCATTTTTGTTTTCGGTTATTATACGCGAGTATTGTCTCTGCAGTGACGATTTCATGCATTAAAGGATCAAACAAATTTTCGTACTTTCTCGGAAGAGAGTGTAATTAAAGGGACATAAATAAATTACAAAAAAATAACATGATTTTATTTTTATTTTATTTGATAATCAGATTTATTAAGTGAACAAGTAACACTTAAGAAATAAATCTAAAAAATAAAGAATATTGAATGCAATTTTAATCTTTTGGATCATATTTAGTGTTATTTACATACGTAAGACTTTTACCAGGTAGTTTATTCATAGTCATTGGCGCATGAAATCAAATGCTTACTGTTAGTATTATGTACATCGTAACACCTACACTAATTAGACCATATTCAAAATCAGTCGTGCATGAAAACAAGTTAAGAGTTATCAATACCGATACTTGTGAAGGCGTTCACAATAAATGTGTTTTTTTTTCATCATTTTATGGGTCTTGATTACCCATTGAGCGTGAAGAGGTTTTATTGTACTTGTTCTGCGGTCAATGTCAGACAAATCAACCAAATATTGTTAGAAAAATAACTTTTACTCAGTCATGAGCATTATTTACATGGTTGAATGATCGGGAATGATATATTACTTTTTATTAGCTCACCTGAGCCGAAAGGCTCAGATGAGCTATTGCTATCTATCACCGTCCGTCGTTCGTCGTTCGTCGTTCGTCGTGCGTCGTGCGTAAACTTTACATTTTAATCTCCTCCTCCAAAACTACTGAGCCAAATTTGATGAAACTTAGTGATTATTATGCCTGGGTAACAGGCTTTCAAAATTGTGTTCGGGTTTTGACCACGCCCAACAATATGGCTGCCCTTACTATAAATAGCCAAAAGACAAAAAAATCTTTCTCTGAAACCAAAAGGTGCAGGCAAATTTTGATTGGATATTTGGATTCAGGATACCTAGATACACTATAATTGTTTTTTCATGAAAATTGAACGAAAAATAGGTTACGCGTTTTTTGCGTAAAATTATGTAATTTTTAAAATGAGACATTTATTGTTATAACTTCATAATGGCTGAAGATAATTGTATGGAGTTTTCACTGTTGATCTTGTTTTGCGATTTTCTTCCGATTGATGTCAAGGTCAAAGGTCAAGGTCATGTCCCAGTTTTTGACCTTTGATAAAAAATGCTATTTTTTAAACATTTCTGGTGATAATGATGTAGGATTTTTGGTTAATTGTAGGTATTGACATGACGATCATTTTGATATATTGATTAAGTTTATGGGTTCAAAGGTCAAGGTCACAGATGTACAAGTTTACCAAAATAGTTAATTATCTGCAAAACTATGAACTTTTTGTATAGGCATGTATATTAGAATATTGTAGGTAATGGCCCAATGGTCATTTTGATATATGAATAAAGGTCATGAGTTCAAAGGTCAAGGTCACAGATGTGAATGAATACCTGAATGGTTAATTATCTTGAAAACTGTTAACTTTTTGTATATGCATGTATATTAGAATATATTAGGTATTAGCCTAACAACCATTTTGATATATGAATGAAGGTTATGGGTTCAAAGGTCAAGGTCATAGATGTGAACAAGGTCTGAAATGATTATTTATCTCAAAAACTATAAACTTTTTGTATAGGGATGTATATTAGAATATTGGCCGAATTATCATTTTGATATTTGAATGAAGCTCATGGGTTCAAAGATCACAGGTGAGCGTTAAGGCCCATGGGCCTCTTGTCTTTATATGTACGTGTAGTGTTGAAAGGGAGACAACTCGCGGTATCAGTTGCATCGCAAAAAATGTAATTAAACTTTCGGTTGCTGCGCTAAAATTACACCCAACCGAAATGTGTGATTTGAAAAATCGCGAATATTTCACCCCGCGAATATAATCCCCTTTACAGTAAGTGTTAATTATCTACACTGCAATCCATCAGTAACATTTGCCATAGGTTTATTATATATATATATTATATCAATTTTTTATGTACAATTTAAATATTGAAGTTTTTCTTTATTTGAAAGTGATATCTTACCTTTATGATCTAAATTTATGTAATAGAGTTGGGGTTTTTTTAAAATCAATTTTCTTGGACTTTTCTAAATTTTTGGTGAAAATTTGGTGAAAATTTTATTGTGTAAGATAAAAACACCATTTTAGCTGAAAAATACCCTTTAGCTTTAGCATAATGGTGTTTTCAACAATTTAATTTTGGGAATATTTTTTCCATTATGGTAGAACCAGTTTAAACATGTATGATAATTTAAAGAGGGCAGTGTAAGATAGCTTCGAGTTACAGAAATGACAATCAGGTATTACCCGGTAATCTGCAGTTGCTAAAATGACTACCAGATTTATAATTATTATTAAAATTATATATTGAAAGTGATTTTAGATGTGATTATTGTTTCATTAGTTAGGTTTAACTTAATCCCTAATATTGGTTGTTGTTTTTTTTTTCAGGTTGCCGTTAACAATCAGCATTTCATTGAATTCAAACATCGATATGGTCCACTAAGTCGCTTCAATGTTGTCAATGTCACAGGGGACATAACTCTACAGCAAGTCAGATTTCAGTAACCAGCAAACTATGACAAAGTATCTGCAATCAACCAAAGAAGTGAACATTCAATTGAAGACTTTACTTTGAATAAAATATTGATCTAAAGTGCTTTAGTTCCGCAAAATTAATTATGACTTAAGGGCCCATTCCTGACATTCAGGAAGTTAACAACGTTACCTGCATGTTACAAACATAATTCATATATATATAAAGGTGTTTTATTATTTCTTTTTATTATTACCTTTTGGTGAAGGACTTGAAGTTGTGTCCTTACTTAGAGACGTGCAAAAAAAATAACGGACAGTTTGTAAAATCCTTCTTTATATTCTATATAAAACTACATGTTCAAAAAACATTCTCAAAAATTTTCTTTCTTGGTCAATGTCCAAATATTTTCATTATTACCGTAATGTAGAATGTTAGTTTTATTGCCACAAATACTGTGTAAGAAAGGAAATTCCATTATGTTTGTATAGAGAGTCACAAATACTGTAAAAAAGGAAATTCAATTATGTTGGTATAGAGAAATTGTCACAAATACTGTTTAAAAAAGGAAATTCCATTATGTTTGTATAGAGAAATTGTCACAAATACTGTTTAAAAAAGGAAATTCCATTATGTTTGTATAGAGAAATTGTCACAAATACTGTAAAAAAATGAAAATTACATTATGTTTGTATAGAAAAAAAAGGAAAATATTTAAAATTGAAATCTGATACATAATCATGCTTAACATTGACATTCAAAATTTACAATGCTGTTCACCTTGTGTTTTCTTGAATATTATATGACGAACAATGATTTGAAAATTATTAAAAGGAATGGCAATTAATTCTCGATTTATCAGTGAAAAAATATTAAAAAATCGCAGAGAAATATTTACCCTTAGAGAATTTGATGAAAAAATACAGTTTCATATAAAATCAATAGGGATTTTACAAATTGTCTGGTATGGCAAACCAAGGCAAGAAATTGTTGTTCTTGATAAAAGATGTCACTGTTTCGTTTGTTTTTCATTTTTGATCTAATTAAAATTTCTGTGTTTGTTTGGAATTATTGTTAAGCTGTCTAAAACACATTTTTGAATGACAGTCCATTTCCTTTTTTTAAAAAAATAGATGAACTAAGACTTTTAAGAATATAATTGTACATAAAATGTTTGTAATTTTGTAAAAGTTTAATCAGTTTGATCATTCTTTCGTTTTTGATATATGAAAATATTCACTACAGTAGTTTTAATATATACATAGTTATCTCCCTTTAACTGTTTTATTTAAAATGAATGCCAAAAAAATCAAATTGATTTTAAGTGCCAAATGATATGAGTTTTAAATTTCTTTCATTAGGAAGTAATACTGAACTCTGTAATGACCATGGATCATGTACATGATGTAGTGACTACTAATGTTTGTGCAGAACTATGATTTGTTTCCAATTGAAATATCATCTTTAACAAAAATTTCAGGGAGCTGAGGGTCATGACCTGGTAGTTGGCCCAAAAGTGGTTTATTTAGACAGAGACAAAGCCCAGTCCATAAACTGAAAAATTGGCCTTAGGTCTTCTGAACAAAGCCCAGTCCATAAACTGAAAAATTGACCTTAGGTCTTCTGAAGCAAAGCCCAGTCCATAAACTGAAAAGTTGGCCTTGGGTCTTCAGATATATTAGTTATATTATACAAATTTATCCAAAATTTTCAAAATTTTTTAATAACAATAATTGCAATATTAGGCTTGTAATTTAAACTGTTTTTCACACAAATGTGCATAATTGAGAACACTTTTTGTCTCCTAATTAAGAATCTCGTTCAACCTTGTGAAGTTGTTTCCTGTAGACACCAATTTTCTTCTCCATACCATAAAGTTTCCTGATAGAACGTAAAAATCTTGACATGGGAGTTTATCACTGTACAACCATAAAATATTTAGTGATAAATGACGTCATCTCTTTAGAAAAACTGTTTTGATTTCCACCATTCACAGTGATTTGGAATGCAATCTACACAATGGGACTTTTTTAGTTTTCATATTATTAAAGGATTTTCAGGATCGTATTATGCCATTTCTTTTTATGAGTTTTTACAGTTTAAATATTAAGGGCCCCAATGTAAAATCTGTAGGTCCCGAACCTCAAAGCCAGGGAATTTTAAAACCCCCTGAGAATGTTTTCCCTAACTGTTAAAAACAAATCCATTCTTTAATTTTTACTGACAGAGTGCCATACTACAAATATATACTTGTTTTAATCAACATTTTTATTATTCATCCCAATGTATATTTTAAAAAAGTTTTAGTATAAAATGTATATACAGGTAATTCTAATATTTAAGATTCTGTTTTAAAAGATCTAGATATATACCCCGGTACACTTAAGTTGATATTTCATATTTTAAACTCCTACCTTTCGAAGAAAGAAGGGGATATTAAATTTGAGTTTTCGTCCATCCGAAATTCTTGTCTGTGCAAATTCTCCTAAACTATGGAGTACTATTTCACTAAACTTTGTGCAAAGTATTAACATAGATAGGAGAAGCTCATTTCTTTAACCCGAGTTGGTTTGCTCATTGGCCTTGGAGTTATTGCCCTTTGAACATAAGTGCAAATCACAAAAATAGAACCTGCTGACGGGGGATCCTAATTCTCTGAATCTACTTGTTTTTCCTACTATAGTACAAGTACTAATAGTATTAGTAGTAAAAATGTATATAGTTATTAAATTTAGGTAAGGGTGTAGGGTGATGCAACAAAAAACTAAAGCCAAAAACAATCATACATTTTTTATTGGATCATTGTATATTTTCATAAGGTGCTTGTATTAAATCCATTTTAATTACATTGACATAATAATAATCATATATATTTCAACTGTAGAGAAAACTAAGTTTTCTAGTTGTGATAATCTTCAATAATTAACATATGTGTAATTTGTAAATAATTTTATGAAAAACAATCAAATATTTCTGTCATGACAGTTTTTGCTATGAAATTGAATCAGTCTTTATAAATTTTGCCAATCTTCGCATAACTAGTACAGGATTTTTCTGTTTACATTGCAAATATAAAATTATGCTCATTAATTCTGTTAAAAATGTTTGGCTGTAAAATTATTTTTTTGACCTGGGTAGCTGTTTGTTTCAGTCTTAATATTGTGTGTCCCAGTTTACAATAACAATTGCTTTTCATGACGGCACACTTAAAACAATATTTAGTTTAGATGACAATACATAGTGTTTAGATGATACAGTTAAAACGATTCCTAGTTTAGACTTTAGACAACACACTTAAAACGATACCTAGGTTTAGACTTTAGATGACACACTTAAAATGATATCTAGTTTAGACTTTAGATGACACACTTAAAACGACACCTAGTTTAGACTTTAGATGACACACTTAAAATGATACCTAGGTTAAACTTTAGACGACACACTTAAAACGATACCTAGGTTAGACTTTAGATGACACACTTAAAATGATACCTAGGTTAGACTTTAGACAACACACTTAAAATGATACCTAGGTTAGACTTTAGATGACACACTTAAAATGATACCTAGGTTAGACTTTAGATGACACACTTAAAATGATACCTAGGTTAGACTTTAGACAACACACTTAAAATGATACCTAGGTTAGACTTTAGATGACACACTTAAAACGATTCCTAGTTTAGATTTAAAACAATACTTAGTTTACATGACACACTTAAAATGATACCTAGTTTACATGACACACGATGCCTAGTTTAGTTGTCTAAAAAAAGTTTTGTTAAGGTTTGTAGTTGCTCTTTTATACATTCAAGTTTGATATGGTATTTTTGTAATTAATGAAAAATACAGTTCATTTTTATCAGATGTTAGATAATAATAGATACAGGTAAAAAGAGCTGTGAATCTAAATGTCTCTTTGTGTTAAAATGGACTGTGCATGGAACCAAAAACAGTCACCATCTAGTCATTGATATACGGTACTGTCAAACTTCAATTTTCATGTTTTGTTTAGTTTAGTTTCATGTTAACATGTGAGAGTACATAACAGAAAAAAATTATGGTAAACGCTTTTGATGTTTTCAATTGCATTTGCAATGAATGTCATCCAATGACTCAAAAATGAAAGAACATAAATCATTTGAAATATTGTTTCTTGCCAAAAATTTATTGACGCAAAAATTTCCCAATTTTCATTGTTGAAAATAATTTTGTTTAGTGTCATCTTTTTTATCATTATAATTTATACATACCTAGTAGGTATAACATTATAATTTTATAATTAATAATTGATTCTGATTTGTATGTCTCTTAACCTTTGTCTTTCTTAACATTTTGTTTATAGCTTACTTTTGTTTTAAACTTCAATCATGAAATAGTTATTGTATTAGTGTATTAAAATAAAGATAGTTTTATATGAATATAATTTTGTCTGGTTAGTATTTGTACTCAGTGCACTGCAAATCAAAAACAAACATGCCAATCTATGTTCAAACCACAATTCCAAAGCAATGTAAAAGATTTGAAGCTGGAAAATTATGTTTAACATGTGAACATTCACCAGGGAAATTGTCCATTTGCTTATTTTATATTTTGTATATCCAGAACCCTATAAATCAATGTATTATTCTGAGTAAATTGTCTTGATAAAATGTCATTAAGTGAAACCTACCAATCTCATAATATGAGTGCAATAATCTTTTATAATTACTAAACCTGTATTAATTGAGCAACACTAGACAATCAAGAATTAAATGTTGTTTAACATTTTTAAAATCAGAAGTACAAAAGCAAAATAAAAACCAATCTTTGAAAACTTGCAAATTACGTTATACACGTGAACTACCACCAATAAAATGAGACTGGTTGTTTCAAAGCAAATCCTTTCTAGCTAGCTCTATCAGTCACGCCACCTGTGAAATAGAGAAAGTTTATGGGCGTCAAATATATTCTAAGGCAATTTGGATACAGAGACGCCATACTTAATATGTGATGACGACCATAAAACAATTTGAGAGCCTTGATACGCTTAGGCTTGTAATACCAACAATTTATTTGTAAGCAGCTAGTCTTGTATAAAGTTCATGTAGGGTGAACAATTTCCTCAAAACATATTGGCAGTGAAATCATTAATATTGTGTGTCCCAGTTTACAATAACAATTGGTTTTCATGACGGCACACTTAAAACAATATTTAGTTTAGATGACAATACATAGTGTTTAGAGGATACGGTTAAAACGATTCCTAGTTTAGACTTTAGACAACACACTTAAAACGATACCTAGGTTTAGACTTTAGATGACACACTTAAAATGATATCTAGTTTAGACTTTAGATGACACACTTAAAATGATACCTAGGTTAAACTTTAGACGACACACTTAAAACGATACCTAGGTTAGACTTTAGATGACACACTTAAAATGATACCTAGGTTAGACTTTAGACAACACACTTAAAATGATACCTAGGTTAGACTTTAGATGACACACTTAAAACGATTCCTAGTTTAGATTTAAAACAATACTTAGTTTACATGACACACTTAAAATGATACCTAGTTTACATGACACACGATGCCTAGTTTAGTTGTCTAAAAAAAGTTTTGTTAAGGTTTGTAGTTGCTCTTTTATACATTCAAGTTTGATATGGTATTTTTGTAATTAATGAAAAATACAGTTCATTTTTATCAGATGTTAGATAATAATAGATACAGGTAAAA
Source organism: Anadara kagoshimensis (assembly GCA_021292105.1). Lineage (NCBI taxonomy): Eukaryota > Metazoa > Mollusca > Bivalvia > Arcoida > Arcidae > Anadara > Anadara kagoshimensis. Next base: position 41,839,900 of record CM037858.1, read on the forward strand.
GAGCTGTGAATCTAAATGTCTCTTTGTGTTAAAATGGACTGTGCATGGAACCAAAAACAGTCACCATCTAGTCATTGATATACGGTACTGTCAAACTTCAATTTTCATGTTTTGTTTAGTTTAGTTTCATGTTAACATGTGAGAGTACATAACAGAAAAAAATTATGGTAAACGCTTTTGATGTTTTCAATTGCATTTGCAATGAATGTCATCCAATGACTCAAAAATGAAAGAACATAAATCATTTGAAATATTGTTTCTTGCCAAAAATTTATTGACGCAAAAATTTCCCAATTTTCATTGTTGAAAATAATTTTGTTTAGTGTCATCTTTTATCATTATAATTTATACATACCTAGTAGGTATAACATTATAATTTTATAATTAATAATTGATTCTGATTTGTATGTCTCTTAACCTTTGTCTTTCTTAACATTTTGTTTATAGCTTACTTTTGTTTTAAACTTCAATCATGAATTAGTTCTTGTATTAGTGTATTAAAATAAAGATAGTTTTATATGAATATAATTTTGTCTGGTTAGTATTTGTACTAAATGCACTGCAAATCAAAAACAAACATGCCAATCTATGTCCAAACCACAATTCCAAAGCAATGTAAAAGATTTGAAGCTGGCAAATTATGTTTAACATGTGAACATTCACCAGGGAAATTGTCCATGTGCTTATTTTATATTCTGTCTATCCAGAACCCTATAAATCAGTGTATTATTCTGAGTAAAATGTCTTGATAAAATGTCAAAAAATGAAAATGAAATCTACAATCTTATAAGGGCAATAATCTTTTATAATTACTTAACCTGTTTTAACTGAGCAACACAAAACAGTCAAGAAATTAAATGTTATTTAACATTTTTAAAATCAGAATCCCAAAAGCAAAATAAAAACCAATCTTTGAAAACTTGCAAATTACGTTATACACGTGAACTACCACCAATAAAATGAGACTGGTTGTTTCAAAGCAAATCCTTTCTAGCTAGCTCATCAGTCTCGCCACCTGTGAAATAGAGAAGTTTATGGGCGTCAAATATATCCTAAGGCAATATTGGATACAGAGACGCCATACTTAACAATATGTGATGACGACCATAAAACAATTTGAAAGTCTTGATACGCTTAGGCTTGTAATACCAACAATTTATTTGTAAGCAGCTAGTCTTGTATAAAGTTCATGTAGGGTGAACAATTTCGTCAAAACATATTGGCAGTGAAATCATTATACAAGAAGTACGAGAATAAAAAGGAAAGTTTACAATAGAAAAACTGAAGTTGTTAAGTTTGTCATATAGTTAAAAAGCACTTACTTTGGTGTCGTAATTTTATAAAAATAAAAAAAATCTCAATTTTGGTCCAAGCAAATCTGATGAGGAATTGTATTCTAAAACGACCGTCTAGTGCTGTAAAATTAAAACTGGTATAATGTTGGAACTGACAAGTTAGGTTAGACACGTGAACTTCCACCAGGGAAGTGAGGCCGGGTGCTCCGGAATGGCAAGCACCTCCTGTTTAGCTAGCTACACCCGCCACGTGTGTAATCAAAATTGTGTGAAAGGAACATGTAACCACGGGACATCAAATATATCCAGGGCAATCCTGGACACAGATCAAACTTATCAACAATACTGTGATGACGGCCATAAAAATTTTTGAGGGCCTTTATAAGCCTAGGCTTGCAATATCTCTTGAGTCAACAATTTATTTGCAAGCAGCCTGCTTCGTTGTACAAAGTCTTTGTAGTGAGGACAAGCTCTACCATAGCGTATTAATTGGGAAACAAATACACCATAATCAGGAGAAGCAGGTATATTGCTGCATAGAAAAGGAAAGTTGACAATAGAAAAATTTAAGTCATCACGTTTGTCATAGAATTTTTAATTTCGTTGGCGTCATAATTAAGGTACTGGTATAAGTACATCTTATTGCATTCCATCTTCTGCTTCACGAATATCACCTTGATGTTTCTATTTTATTATCGAATTGTGTCACTTATCATTGGATCCTTTTAGGCTAAATGTATATATATGTTTGTTTGTTGTACATAACTTATCGGATCGATCGTTTTGCCTACCCCAAAATGTGCAATGTCAAAATAGACTACCTTGTTAATGTTGGGAATTTAGTCCAATGTAATAGTCCCCAATGTTTATCTTGCGAATACAAATGTCAAATTAAAAAACGTCAGCACATCTGTTGGTATCAAATGTTATGATTTGATTTTTAAAGCATCAGCCATGCTGAATGCTTTATAGCGATCGTTGGATTTTTTCGTATTTAGCGCCGCTCTCATTTCACCTTGACAGCCAATCAAATCCTTCGTTTCGACTGAAATTACGGGAATTTCCATGTACGGTATCCCAGGTATGTATAAACTCTAATCTGAGTGATTGGGTCTCCCGGACAGTTACGAAAGCAATGTTTTCATCATGTACACATGTGCCGATCTGAAATGTATTCATACGCGTATTAGTTCGTAAATTGTTTTTGCTGGATATATATTTTAATTCGTCACTTTTGTATGACAATTTTAAGATAAAAACCATAAAAATCCATTAAGTATACGCCCCTCGGAAAACCCAACAAAAATGACGATCTTGTCAGTTCGCGCCGACGTTCTTTTTGACCTACAGTGCTGTACATGTGGTGTTTTACAGTCGCAGCCATATTGGATTTTTTTAATTTACGCAAAGTGACATCGATAAATAAACACAAAGTATGCTCATTAAAAAAAATTTTAAGTTAAATTACTTTAAACATGGATCACTTTTGATGATAAATTATATATATTTTTGAAAAATTGATTGTCAATAATATTTCGTGTTTGGGATATCCCGACGTGGTTCATTAATATTCATCATAACGTCACGAGGATTTTCCCGCTTTCATTGGGTATTAAAATTCATTCCTGTCAGTTTGCCGGTAGCGAAATTATGCATAACAAAAAAGTAGAAATCAAAGATAATTCCCAAAAATGTGATACGAAACTGAAAGAAGAAGTTTATTTACAAGTCATTGGCTATGTTGATAAATCGTTTGTGACTCGTGAAGTTGTGTAGGCTATATTGATACCGTAGTTCGTATGCAAATTAGCCATGTGTTTTGGGACATGCCTGCATTTGACACCCGATGCCCCTGCTCAAATGTATTCACATAGCGTAGTGACTGACCTTTTTAGTCCAGTACACCCTTGCCCCTTTTAAAATGATCATGAAACCCCGTCCTTTTCAGTTATCAGTTTAATATAAAAACGACATGCTTTATTCTCGAATCTCTGCAAATACTTCCGATCTTCAGCATACGTACTCCACTTCTCACCATATGTCTCCGAAGACAGACAATTTCATCATCAATGTTCATTTAAATACCTTTTCCAGTTGTTTATTTTGAATCAATAAAATAAATCGCAAGAAAGAACAACTTAAAATCAAAATCTAAACAAAACTGAAAAAAACGATGTTTTAACATTTTCAGATAAAATTTATTTACCTTGTTTAGCAACTACCAGGAGGTGGATATTTCTAGAGAATTCCTACAAAGGGAGACTACTCCACTTTCGAAAAAATGGACAAAATACTTTGGCGTATAGAAACATGTGTTAAGCAAAGTGGGGGAAAATTGGCATTGGTTGTGGTTAAAGACTAATGAAATTTGAGTTTAAATGTCGATTTTCTTCATTAGAAATAGAACGTAGATATTTTTAATAATTTTCCTAAAAACTGAAATGATGATACATGTATTCACTTTAGACATGCCCAACGGACTTCAACGTTATGACCATATTCTTCCTGGTGGTTTTGGGGATTTTTTCATTATTTCAGTTGTTGTGGGTCCACTGGCGCAAACTGTGACACGAGGAACTACACAGCAAGTACCGTTACCCATTGTATACAACAATGGCTGTCGATGTACAAACACGTGAACTGATTTATAGTCCGTATCATTTAAGTATAACTACACTATATTGTCCAACATAATAATAAAACATAGCACTGTCGTGCTGTTGTACAGCGTTGTTGGGAAAATTGTGTTGTGGCAAGACAGAATATAACCGAAAATTCGGGGCGGGGGGGGGGGGGGGGTGGGGTTCGATCTATGCATAGTCCGACGGATGTTTTTTTTTTTTTTTGGAAAAAGAAACAATGTACCAAACCATGTATTGCTGAATTAAATGGTAGAAAATAATAATTTCATAAATATATGAAAAAGACAATCGGTAATTAAAATTTAAAAAAGTTGTACCCGATCGTTTTGTCATTTCGGATAGAGAGAAAGTAGAGTTTTGCAGATCCTACCGTCGCTATGAGGGGTACATTCTAGCGGTTGTATGTAACTGGATCATTTGCTGTTAATCTGGGTTTTAATTAACTGCTGATTATCACTCACAATATTCCCGTTTCATGTTAATGGTGAAGTACAGTTGTTTTACCAGTTCCGAATTTTTACTACCGAATAATCTAAAATTTCAATCCCGTTCAATTAAAGGAATCGCAAAATAACTTTCTCAATTTGCTTAAACTTGAATGTATGGGCATTAATTGTTTAAATAATATAAACTTCAACCGCTTCCTAAATGTATGTGTAGGACAGGTCGACAGATTGTCGGTGACCTAGTTTAACGATGTAAACAAATCGTGATCACGGAAATGCTTTTTAGCTCACCTGACCAAAGGTCATGTGAGCTTATGGTATGGTGCGGCGTGTGTATGTGCGTGCGTGCGTGCGTGCGTGTGTGCGTGCGTGCGTGTGTGCGTGCGTCGTTAACACACATTTTCGACTTCTCCTCTGAAAGTACTGGGCAGATTTCAACGAGACTTGGTCAGAAGCATGTCTGGATCGGTGCAATTTAGATTTGTTCATGGCGTTGCCATGGCTACCAAAACTAGGTCACAGTGACCTAGGGGTGCAAAAATCTTGAAAAATCTTCTTCTCTGAAACAGATGACGGGAGAAAAAATCTGATGTGATATTTGGCTTCTCTAGGGTCTTAAGCCAGTAGTTTGTTCATTTCGTGAAATTCGGTTCAAAAATGGGTTACGCGTTTTTGCGTTTAATTTTGAAAAAAATCGTAAAATAGCTTCAAATTGTTATAACTTGACTACTTGACCAGATAATGACATGGGGTTTTCAGTTTTGACATCTTCTTGTTAGTATCTTCAAAATGAGGTCAAGGTCAATTGTGAAGGTCGTGACCTAATTTTTTTTACCTCTGATTATAATTATTATCTCGAAAACTATAAACTTTTTGTATAGTCATGTATATTAGAATGTTGTAGGTATTGATACAATGATCATTTTGATGTATAGAAAAAGGTCATGGGTTCAAAGGTCAAGGTCACAGATGCGAAACAATACAGAAATGGTTAATTATCTCGAAAACTATAAACTTTTTGTATAGGCATTTATATTAGTATGTTGTAGATATTGATACAACGATCATTTTGATGTATAGAAAAAGGTCATGGGTTCAAAGGTCAAGGTCACAGATGCGAAACAATACAGAAATGGTTAATTATCTCGAAAACTATAAACTTTTTGTATAGGCATGTATATTAGAATGTTGTAGGTATTATTACAACAATCATTTTGATGTATAGAAAAAGGTCATGGGTTCAAAGGTCAAGGTCACAGATGCGAAACAACACCTAAATGATTAATTATCTCGAAAACTATAAACTTTTTGTATAGGCATTTATATTAGAATGTTGTAGGTATTGATACGATGATCATTTTGATGTATAGAAAAAGGTCATGGGTTCAAAGGTCAAGGTCACAGATGCGAATCAATACTGAAATGGTTATTTATCTTGAAAACTATAAACTTTTTGTATAGGCATATATATTAGAATGTTGTAGGTATTGATACAGCGATCATTTTGATGTATAGAAAAAAGTCATGGGTTCAAAGGTCAAGGTCACAGATGCGAAACAATACCCAAATGGTTAATTATCTCGAAAACTATAAACTTTTTGTATAGGCATGTATATTAGAATGTTGTAGGTATTGATACAACGATCATTTTGATGTATAGAAAAAGGTCATGGGTTCAAAGGTCAAGGTCACAGATGCGAAACAATACCGAAATGGTTAATTATCTCGAAAACTATAAACTTTTTGTATAGGCATTTATATTAGAATGTTGTAGGTATTGATACAACGATCATTTTGATGTATAGTAAAAGGTCATGGGTTCAAAGGTCAAGGTCACAGATGCGAAACAATACCGAAATGGTTAATTATCTCGAAAACTATAAACTTTTTGTATAGGCATGTATATTAGAATGTTGTAGGTATTGATACGACGATCATTTTGATGTATAGAAAAAGGTCATGGGTTCAAAGGTCAAGGTCACAGATGCGAAACAATACCCAAATGGTTAATTATCTCGAAAACTATAAACTTTTTGTATAGGCATGTATATTAGAATGTTGCAGGCATTGATACAACGATCATTTTGATGTATAGAAAAAGGTCATGGGTTCAAAGGTCAAGGTCACAGATGCGAAACAATACAGAAATGGTTAATTATCTCGAAAACTATAAACTTTTTGTATAGGCATGTATATTAGAATGTTGTAGGTATTGATACAACGATCATTTTGATGTATAGTAAACGGTCATGGGTTCAAAGGTCAAGGTCACAGATGCAAATCAATACTGAAATGGTTAATTATCTCGAAAACTATAAACTTTTTGTATAGGCATGTATATTAGAATGTTGTAGGTATTGAGACAACAATCATTTCGATGTATAGAAAAAGGTCATGGGTTTAAAGGTCAAGGTCACAGATGTAAAACAATACTGAAATGGTTAATTATCTTGAAAACTGTAAACGCTTTGTATAGGCATGTATATTAGAATGTTGTAGGTATTGATACAATGATCATTTTGATGTAAAGAAAAAAGTCATTGGGGTTTAGTATTTACGTTTACTTTAAATCTATCAGCTAGCCATTAGTTATCAGGTGAGCGTATAAGGCCCATGGGCCTCTTGTTTCAAGAAAACATACTACCACGTGTTTTTGAGGACAGGTGTTGATATTTTGGAATCAGTAAACATTTGTATTATTACACCACATAAATTTTATTTCCTCTGCTTGTGGATGACGTCTGCAGCAGCGCTTATATGAAACCCTGTTCGGAACTGGTAAAACGACTGTATTTAAAATTTGTACACAACACTGTACGAATTATCTCCCTTTCACGAAAGTAAAATCTAATCGATAAACAGTTTTAAAATATGACACAATTGCCTCAACATCAAAATACGTTTTCATAACCTTCAAAATAAATTTAAATTTCCGTAGATTTCACGAAGAATTAATTAAACAACCTGCCGTTGCTGTTCATTTCATAAAAAGTTATGATTTTACATCGTAGGACGCAAACTTCTCGAACTACTTTTTATTGTAAACATGAGATCAGTTCGCCAAATTGCAGAAATTATTAGATGCATCCCGTCGCAATATTTTACTAGATTCCGAAATGTATTCCGAAAATTTATTCCAAATGTGCATATGTAACCAAATGCATTACCCGTCTCAGAATACATATCTCACGATAAAACAGATATACTTCTTTCACGCTCATTTACCAGGCGCACTATTTCCAGGTGTACTCATATCTTATAATTTCATAGCAAAGAAGCTCGATATCTTGGAAGAAAGTGACAGCAATGTACACGCGTTCACTATCGTGAACGCTGTACAAAAAAAGTTATTTTAAAACGGACTATAGAGGAACTATTTTTAAGGGAATGTTTGTCAGAGATTTTATTTAGAGTAGTTTCCCCCTTAATGGCTATTTTTCTAAACTTCCGGTCAGAGTTTAGATCAATTTTTGAAGGATTATTTTTCAACCATACAGACATTTATTATCCAGTTTTTTGTTAGCAGAAATATAGACAGGTGTTATTAAATAGCTGTGACAGGCTAATTTGTCAGGAATCTTAATTTTAAAATTTAGTGAAAGTTGCTACCTTGTTACAAGTCCTTATTAGATCGTTTTTTACAGTGGATATCCGATTAAAGTTGTTGTCAGTAGTTTAATCCATGGTTTTTACAACCTTTAATTTCTTTTCATGAAGCCACATTACTTTATTTCACATAAAATGAACAAATATGATGTGACCACTGGGCATGCAGCCCTGAACAAAACAGTTATTGTGCTTTCTTAAGTTCTGCCGATTTCTAGAGCACCGTTGGTGAAGTAGAACAGAAACGAAGGGCGGGGAAAATAGGGTACCAATCTTGTGAACTCAACTCCTCTTACAGTTTTCAACCAAAAACCTTGAAACTTCACAGAATGTTTTTATATATATTGAGGATGTGCACCTGACTTTATGGAAATATTTCAAGATTTTTTCCCCATTTTTCAAGACTTTGAAACTTAGTCACTTTTTAGCAAGTATTTGAATGGGGATACCTACTTTGTGAACTCAACTCCTCTTACAGATTTCAACCAAAAACCTTTAAACTTCACAGAATGTTATTATATATATTGAGGATGTGACCTGACTTTATGGAAATATTTCAAGATTGTTTCCCCATTTTTCCAGACTTTAAAACTTAGTCACTTTTTAGCAAGTATTTGAATGGGGGTACCTACTTTGTGAACTCAACTCCTCTTACAGTTTTCAACCAAAAGCCTTGGAACTTCACAGAATGTTTATATATATATTGAAGATGTGCACCTGACTATATCGAAATATTTCAAGATTTTTTCTCCATTTTTCCAGACTTAGTCACTTTTTAGCAAGTATTAGAATGGGGGTACCTACTTTGTGAACTCAACTCCTCTTACAGTTTGTCTTAAATTCAAAGTAATTTTATTGTAACATTTTAGTTGTCTAAATAATAATCAATTAATTTTCAATTAATCGTATTCAGAAATATTTCCCCCTTTTGTACACAATTCTTGTCAACAAACTTTTTTTGAAAGAGACAGTTGCCTGGACAACTTCTGTAATTGGGAGGTACAGATTATTAGCTTATTGTGTCAGGATGGTGTATACCAATTCAGGATTTTGAAGCTCACTTGGACAATTTATATATATTCAACAATAATTTTAAATACATTTAATTTATTTCTAAAACAAAGGTTTTATTTTTATTTTATTTTTTTTCAAATTAATTGTGAATTCAATGAATAAAATTAATGACTTCAACAATGGTTAATCTGTCAATTGCAAGTCAAGGGAAATAGCTGGTCATGGTGAAAGTTTTTTTTGTGATGATGACACTATGTCGATGATGATGTGGCATGATGATCTGGTGAAGATAATGACAATAATAATGATGATGATGACATTCAGTTCTGCTGCTGCCGATGATGATGATGACGTCACCATGATGACGATGATGTCACCATGATGATGATGATATGACATGAGGAGATATAATGATGATGATGGTGATGTGACATGAGGAGATATGATGATGATGTCACCATGATGATGATGTGACACGAGGAGATATGATAATGATGTTGATGATGGTGATGATATGAGTTCTGTTGATGCCGATGATGATAATAATTATCGTGATGATAGTGATGGTGGTGATGAAAATAAGCTCTGCTGCTATGAATGATGATGGTGATGATGACGATGTGACTTGACGAACTATGATGATGATTATGATGGTGACATGAGTTCTGTTGCTACCGATGATGATGATGGTGGCAATGATGACATTCAGTACTGCTGAGCACTGCCGATAGTATGATGATGATGATGATGATGATGGTGGTGATGACATTCAGTTCTGGTGCTGTCGATTGATGATAATAATTCACGATGATGATGATGATGATGACAAAGCCAATGTCTTCATGCTGATGATGTGACATGATGATGATGATGATGATGATGATGACATTCAGTACTGCTGCTGCTGATAATGATGATGATGATGTGACCATATTAATGATGTAACATGAGGATTTCTGAAAATGCTTAATATAATGGTGGTGGTGATTGTCATGGCATGGGTTCTACTGCTGCTGCTAATGACGACGACGATGATGATGATGATGATGATGATGATGATGATGATGATGATGATGATGATGATGATATCTTCATGTTGATAATCTAAATGTGATATGAGGAGTGATAATGATGATGATGGTGGTGATTACAGATCCAGTTTGGGTTTTCTTCCAGTCAACTGCGTTTTAGTGGAGTTATGCCCCTTTCACTTTGTGAATTTTATCAAAATGATGGTTTCTCTGGACTTTTTTCCATTACGCTTGAGATATTTCACTCAGCTTTGGGGTCGGGTCTTTAGTAGCCTCTCTTGGTTTTTGAAAAATTGAAAATTTATATTTATGCGAATTACTTAGTTTACTCAATTGATAAACATTGTGTGGCATGTCCATTTTGACCATTGTAACATATCTATATGTTAGAACCTAACAACTTGTATAAAAAGCAGACTTGTTGTTAGAAGCTTCCCGATCACAGTATCTATTATTTGCATGATTTTTATTTGTTACTGATTTATTAGACAAATCTCAGTTTCAAGTGCACATTTTTTTTATCAAATTGCTCAGTTTAGCTGATGCTTCAGTACCTTCAGTACTTTGATTATTTTTTATTTGGATTTGATGTTAATATATTTTGACAGACGCACAGTATTGTTACCTGCACTTACGTTTTTGAATAAGTACTAGGCTATAACTTTAAGTTTACACTTTACTGAGCCTTTCGTTCAAGGACATTCCATATACATGTAATTTTTATTTTAAAATAAAACTCATAAGAGTACATAACCTTATGACGTCTGAATGTCAGCTTCCTTATCGAACAAACAGGATTTTTGTTATTATTTATATTTTTATTTCCTGAAAAAGAATATAAATTAGATGAGGCATCACATCCACTATAAAGACAAAATAATTTTATTTTTATTTTCCCCCGATTAACAACAAGGAAATTAATATTTGTAAGAAAAAGTAAGTGTTATTTTATCAATAACAAACCTATGGCATTCCTGGCGCCTGCAACAAGAGATATTTTCGAACCACAGCCATTGTATAATCCAGTAAGTCGTACGTTTTCTTGTTTATATGATTTATAAATGTCAATGCCTAAAAGACGAAAGAATTAGGTCTTGATAAAAACAAAAGTACTAATCCATGTCTAAACCACAGTCCCAAAGCAAAGTAAAAATTTTGAAACTAGCAGTTAAATTTAACACGTGAATTTTTACCGGGAAAATGGAACCAGGTGCTCTAGAAGGGTAAGCGTCTCCTGTTTAGTGAGCTACAACCGCCCCGTGTTTAATAAAAAATGTGTGAAAAAACATGGAACTATGCAAATATATTCAAGGTTAGCCTGGACATAGAACCATCCTTCTCATTGATCCTGGTAGATGAATCTTACTTTTCTTTATGATAATATGTTTATTTAAGTATTTTACATGATTCACAATAAAATTAAAACAAACATACTAATCCATTTCCGAATCACAATCATGAAGCAAAGTAAAAAACTTTAAAACTGACAAATTAGGATGGCCTTAATCAAACTCTTTTTATGAAGCAAAATCTCTAAGTCTCACCTGGAATCTTTGATTTTCAATTTTTGTACCAGCGGAACAGCAAAGTTTTCTCTTCAGACTGGTATAATAAAAAACAAACATACTAATCTATATCCGAATCACAATCCAGAAGCAAAGTAAAAACTTTGAAACTGACAAGTTAGGTTATACACGTGAACTTCCACCAGGGAAGTGAGACTGGGTGCTCCGGAAGTGTAAACACCTCCTGTTTAGCTAGCTACACCCGCATCGTGTGTAATTAAATTGTGTGAAAGGAACATAAAACTATGAGACGTCAAAAATACCAGGACAATCCTGGACACAGGGACATCAAACGTCCGTATATGTGAACAAACTGACAAATGATGATTAGTTTACAGACCATTGTTTAGTACTGATAGAATAATCTTTGTAGAGTACATTTGTAGTACTATCATTGTTGTCTGACGCTCCTTACTTGATATTTTCTGTAACACTTATTTAACTTTTTTTCACAAACTTCCATAACTACACTTACTTGTATACAGTGTTGATCAGCAAATCAAACGCAAAACGCAAAACTTACTGATCCATGTCCAAATTACAATCACAGAGCAAAGTAAAAACTCTGAAACTGACAAATTAGGTAAACACGTAAACGTCAAGTGAGGTCAGGTTATTATTATTAATTATTCATTCTAGCCAGTTCCATTGACCATACCAGTGCAGGGAGGGATGTTTCCTGGAAAGATGATTTTTCTTGCTGGTACTATAAGCCCAGTGGCAAAAGGGTAAATTATCATCAATTAGTTACTATTTTTTTCTCAAATATATATACTAGTATGCCCATTAATTATTCATTCTAGCCAGTTCCATTGACCATACCAGTTTCCTGGAAAGATGATTTTTCTTGCTGGTACTATAAGCCCAGTGGCAAAAGGGTAAATCATCATCAATTAGTTACTATTTTTTTCTCAAATATATATACTAGTATGCCCATTAATTATTCATTCTAGCCAGTTCCATTGACCATACCAGTGCAGGGAGGGATGTTTCCTGGAAAGATGATTTTTCTTGCTGGTACTATAAGCCCAGTGGCAAAAGGGTAAATTATCATCAATTAGTTACTATTTTTTTCTCAAATATATATACTAGTATGCCCATTAATTATTCATTCTAGCCAGTTCCATTGACCATACCAGTGCAGGGAGGGATGTTTCCTGGAAAGATGATTTTTCTTGCTGGTACTATAAGCCCAGTGGCAAAAGGGTAAATTATCATCAATAAGTTAGTATTTTTTTTCTCAAATATATATACTAGTATGACCATCTGAAAGTATGGATTTTCTAACTCTGTATGACAGTGATTAAGTGTTGCCCTAGCTTTTGTCAAATGATCAAATGTTCCATGAAAACATGATAAATAAACATTTGTATTCCCTTTCATATATAGTGATACATTGGTTCTAGTGGTATATTTAATGTTTACGATTCTCTGCTATTAAGGTTTTAATTTCAGGACCCTATAGTATCTACTTTTATTCTCCATTTTCCTAGAGATGAATTTGAAGTATGATTTTATAGCGAACGTGTTTGGGACTGATCTTTTGATGTACGTAATTCTAACCAGTGGATTTTTCTGAAAGTATTGATTTTTCTTTCTCAGAATTATTGTTTCGTTTCGACAGAGCATTGTATGTGACATTTAGAACAAAAAATAAGATGATTCATGCTTTACTCTCACAATTAGTTTCAGATGTACTCGGTTTTGAAAAAAGAGACCCATTTTTTCTTATTTCAGGGTATGTGTTGATTTCTGAATTTTTGACGCTTTACGTAACAATGGTATTCTGTCCTTGGTATACTGTTTTGCAAGTTTGGCGACGTATACGTATATTCTCCTAGATGGTTCAGAATCCGTTCCAGTATGTGTTCACATAGCCCTTTTTTTCCAAGCATTTGTTGCAAAGTTATTTTTTGTTCTGATGAACATGACCATATGTAACCAGCTTTTTGCGGGAATACTAAATCGTACTTATGGTAGGCACGAGTATGTGTTAGTTTGGTGTAGGGTTTCACATCTAGATTATCGGTACCTTGATTTCTGCAGTGTCTCTTGTGTTGAGATTTTCTGTTTAAATGAAGTAGGAAGAGCTATAGATAAAGACTCATGATCGTTAAAAGTAGTTTTAATGAACTAGATGGACAAACTACCAGCTTTAAATAGAAGTGAAATTTCTATCTTTAATTTATTTTCAGATTTACTATAAACATACAAGATGGTATGCATCCTGGCAGTAATATAGGACTCCATTTTGATGTCCGGATAAACGTTAAGATGATATTTAGGAACGCCAGCAAAGGTGGACAGTGGGGCGATGAGGAGACTCACAGACCATATTTTCCTTTCAAGAAAGGCGAAACGTTTGAGTTGATTTTTCTAGCAGATGTCAACTGTTATAAGGTAAGACCTATGAAATATCTAATATACAACCATATAATGTTTTGCTACCATCCAAAAAACAAAAATACTAATCCATGTCCAAATCAAAATCCAAAGCAAAGTGAAAAAATTTGAAAACTGACAAATTCAGTTAAACAACCAAACTTACACCAGCAAAGTAAGACCAGGTGCTCCGAAAGGGTAGGCACCTCCCATCTACTGAGCTTCATCTGCTAAACATAAGGTAATTACTCTTCCAGAATACATGGCCTTACTTCCATGGTGAAATCTTATGTGTTTAACAAATTTGTCATTTTTTGATTATTTATTTTGTTTTTATTTTTGTGTGATTTGTGTGATTTGAACATGGACTTGTGTTTCATCTTGATTCAAAAATACATCTATTATAACTGCAATTAAATTCGTTACTTTACTACTTTACCTGACCTCAGATAAGATCCTTAATCTGTTGATTATCATCCATTGTATCAACAAACAAACAAACAGACAGATACATAGACCAACTAGTGGTTAGTATTACTGCCTTGGTACCCGAATATCCTGGTCCGAGGTGTTTTAGTAACTGATATCAATAAGTACTAACTTGTCACCACTACTCAAGAGGAAATCTGAAACATGATTATCCTGGTTTAGGTGATTGTAATCAGAATGAAAACCAAAGCGGAATTATATGTGTGAGCAAAATGAAAAAAAAATAAATTTATAGATCTAATTCACAGATTTCTAGTGCCGTAAAGCCGTCTGTGTTATCTTAACCAAATGTTAAGTGAAAATTGAAAATTATAAATATTTGACTTTTAATTTTTAAAGTATTGTCTAAAACAGAAATGCAAATTTCGGGTAACTAACTGGCTAATGAAGCTTTGAACAACCGGGTCCTGACGGTAACCTATGGATATGTACACATGTATTATGTACATAATGCAATTATGGGGGTTAAAGTTATTAAGGCTTGCCATAACGGCACGCTGCAATCACTATTATTACATAATTCACATTATGATGAGAACATATTAAAATTATCGATTGACAATTAAAAAATTTCATAATTTAGTTGCGATAATGTGCGCCGTAATCACATTTATGCCCATAAAGTGCATTATGTATACACAATTAATATGATTGGGGCTTTCCATACATCATATGACATAATCATTTGATTTTTCTATATCCATCTTACGAGTATATACAGCAGAATTCAGTATAAATACTTTTGATACGATGTATGTTGATAGGAGACCATTGTAATGCTGAAAACAAAGGCTATTCGTGGGATAGGTTTATTTAGGACGTTCTGATAATGGTGCAACAGAGCATAAATTGAGACTTTACACTGAAACCAAAATCTCGAAAAACTGAATAAAATGAATGCACGCAAAAAAGTTGATATTAAAAATTCTGATTTACAGTTTCATATATGTTAAGAGATTATCATTTCGTGTGATGTTAAAAGATTATCATTTCGTGTGATGTTAAAAGATTATCATTTCGTGTGATGTTAAGAGATTATGATTTCGTGTGATAAGTTAGGTTTTACTTTACACATACACATTTTTTTCAGGTTGCCGTTAACAACCAGCACTTTGTTGAATTTAAACATCGATATGGTCCACTTAGTCGCTTCAACGTTCTGAGTGTCAAAGGGGACATAACTCTACAACAAGTCAGATTTCAGTGACAATTAGAAAGAAAGTATTTGGAAACAACCAATAGTGTGATATGTAAATTTGAAGTAAAGAGAAAACCATCCATTCCAGCTTACTTGGTTCCGCAACATTAATAACGGTTAACGTTGCTAACATTGAAGTCTTCAAATACGTGCTTTACATGTGTTTTCCTGGAAAAAATTTATGACATAGATTGTTTTCCATGGATTTCATTCATATGGAATTATGTGAAGTCTATTCAGATATAATTTATACAAATGTATAATGAATGTGTTTTACTATTTGGTGTTGTTTCATAACTTACCTTGTTGATAAGTCTGATGTCTCTCTGTCTAGGATTTACATGGATATATTTGACGTCCCATAGTTCCATGTTCTTTTCATTCAATTTTGATTACACATGTGGCGGATGTAGCTGGCTAAACAGGAGGTGCTTACCCTTCTGGAGCATCCGGTCTCACTTCCCTGGTGAAAGTTCACATGTTTAACCTAACTTGTCAGTTTCAAAGTTATTACTTTGCTTCTGGATTGTGATTCGGACATGGATTAGTATTTTTGTTTTCGATTAAAATAAAAGCCTACGAAATGCTAGAATTGACTTTCTTGATTGATTTCCATTTTTTGATGTTTGTAAAATTGTCTAAAATTAAAAAATTGTGGCTCGATATTTCTGTTGATAATGATGGGGCGTGAAAGTACTCTTTTCAATGATCTGATTTGTTTCAGTGTCAGCTGTCACACAAAATGCTTATGGCGTATTTGTTTCCCAATTAATACGCCATGGTAGAGCTTGTTTCCACTACGGGGACTTTGTACAACGAAACAGGCTGCTTGCAAATAAATTGTTGACTCAGAGATATTGCAAGCCTAGGCTTATCAAAGAACTCAAAAAGTTTTATGGCCATACCAATGTGCTCGCGCTATGACGTCGACTGTTATTTGTTTCAGACACACTTCATTTAGTTAAATTAAAAAACATGTACAGCACCCAACGATTACTGCTAAATTTTTAGGACAAATATATTAGTACAAATTTAAACAATTGAACATTTTTTTCCAAACTTATAAATACGCGTTCTTTTTAACGATATTGAAATAACTAAATGTATTTGAAACAATCAACAGTCGACGTCAAAACGCGTGCATATTTGAATGCCGCGCGCTGGTACCAGGAACGTCTGTGTCCATTAGAAGGCAAGTTGCTTTATAAATTATTCAACGAGTTTAATAAAGTCAATATTATATGACCATGCACTCATGTAAGATCATCCATGTGCTGTAAATTTGTGAATTTTCGCATTCTCTTTATAATTGCATAATTTTGATATGATTCTGTTGCATTTGCACTGACTGTCATTCTACGATGCGAAAACAAGGACGCAGGTAACTGCTGTTCTCGCAAAAGTTAACTGACTCAAAATTTCCCAAATTTTCAGCATTGGAATTTTTTTTTTTGTTCTGGTGTGATCTTTTACCACTATATACAACAACCCAGTAGCTATAACATTATAATTTTAAGGATTTCCACGTATATTTCCTTAAGCTTTGTCTTTCTTACAATGTATTAAAGGGTTTATTATGAAATAATTTCTGTAATACATGTAATTTGGAAATAAAGGTTCATTTTACAGTGATTAAAAGAAATTTATGTCGTGTTCTTGGTGCTGGTTATTTTGCATATATATGCACTGTAACAACTCCTAATGAAGTCCGACGCCTAATGAAGTCCGGACTTCATTAGGCATCGGACTTTATTAGTCCTGAGTTGTTACAATGCACCGTACTCAACACCATTGTTCCTATAAGAATGTACAGTCAAACCTGTGTTAAAGCCACCTCTATATAAGGACCATCTGCTTTTAAAAACCAGTAAAATTTTATCCGCATTTGCTTTTTAATCTTATTTTGCCTTTATATGTAAGGATCACCTGCCTATAAAGGCCATTTTTACTGTTCCATTGGGTGGTCTTTATAGACAGGTTTGACTGTACTCTTAATGTCACATTGTGATTACATCACGATAAAGGCCACTTTTACTGTTCCTTTGGGTGGCCTTTATAGACAGGTTTGACTGTGTGTGTGTGTGTGTGTGTGTTTTAATGTCACATTGTGATTACATCACGATAAAGGCCACTTTTACTGTTCCTTTGGGTGGCCTTTATAGACAGGTTTGACTGTGTGTGTGTGTGTGTGTGTGTGTGTGTATGTGTGTGTGTGTGTGTTTTAATGTCACATTGTGATTACATCACGATAAAGGCCACTTTTACTGTTCCTTTGGGTGGCCTGTATAGACAGGTTTGACTCTGTGTGTGTGTGTGTGTGTGTGTGTGTGTGTGTGTGTGTGTTTTAATGTCACATTGTGATTACATCACGATAATGGCCACTTTTACTCTTCCTTTGGGTGGTCTTTATAGACAGGTTTGACTGTACTTTTAATGTCACATTGTGATTACATCACGATAATGGCCACTTTTACTCTTCCTTTGGGTGGTCTTTATAGACAGGTTTGACTGTACTTTTAATGTCACATTGTGATTACATCACTCATTATAAACGGACTTTCCACGATCTCCTCCCACGCTTTTTATCATGTAACGGTAAACAACTTTTGCTGATTTGCATTCATTGGTGATTACCCAGAGGCATGGATAATCTTTCTCTTTATTTAATAATATTTTTAAAATTAAAATTTTTGTTTACTTTATATCATCAAGTGTCAATCTCCTCTCGAGGTCTACGCGTCCGAGTAAATTATTTCCTGTGTTAAATTTTATCAAACATGCAAAATTGCACAAGTTTGCTGGCGTTATCTATGTTTATTCATTGTCACGTGACGGATCACCTGGTTATGACTTGAACTTCGCAGTTAGGATATAAGGAAATCCTATATCATTTTACTTGCGATTTTCCGAAACCGGTAACCGGCACATCAGAAATCAAGTATGGCCTCTGTTGTTAATCCGGTAAGTATTAATATATCTATCTATTTTAAAATCGTCAAACTTCAACAAAATAATTAGTTTGTATACAACCTGTTGTTTATCGATTCATTACGTGGGGGTGTGTCTCTCGCTGAAGTCGATCATGTGTTGCTAATATTAGTACATACGTACGTATAGATGGAATGCTATTTTTCAACGACTTTAATATACAATTTATTTTGAACTATTTAAATGTTTATTTAGAATTTTTATAAAAAATTAATATATGCTCGGAATGTACCTTGGTCAGGATGATAAATCTGGCCAATTTATCGTGTTGTGTTTGAATAACCTGACCGAATGTCGGTCAGTATATTACATGTATTACGTTGACCTTTCAAATTTAAAATCTCCCGTTTAATTAAAAATATAAATTCGTTTATAATTAGGTGTTAAAAAATCGGAATGCTGTGATATTTTTATTGATTGCCTAAATCTGGGAATGAAATGCCTAATTTATAATTATAAATAATAATTGGAACGCTGCAGTTTCTTCATTGATGAAATCTAGAAATGAAGTGTTCATAATTTAGAATCACCTGCTGTTAATCTTGGCTTTTGCCACAACCAAACTTGAAAATTAAAACGAAAATATTTTTGAATGTTGAATAAGTAACTGTTACTTATTCAATGTTGAACGCTGCAATGTTGAATAAGTAACGCACTTCAGATGTGGAAAGTTATTGTTATCCACGACATTTATAACTAAGTTATGAAATGATTGTGATGTACCAAGCCGGGTCTAGATATTGGCTCGATGATATGCATTTCATGTTGTAAACGTTTCTGACTTGTGTCGAATTTAGAAAGATGTTATGCTGACAACGGAATCACTTTAAAAAATTTCTGAGCTGATTTATTTCAGTAGCATGATTATAGTTGATCATGGTAGATTGCTCAATGAAACATTTGTGAAACTGCGTTTCTTTCAAATTAAACACGTACAATGTCAAATCACAATCCCCAAAATAAAGTATAAAACTTTGAAAACTGACAAATCAAGTTAAACACGTGAACTTCCACCAAGGAAATGAGCCCGGGTGCTTCGGAAGGGTAAGCACCTCCTGTTTGGCTAGCTACATTTAATATATTTGTCATGTGCTGTTTTTGAATTTCTATTAAAATAATGCATTCAGAAAGAACACATGAAAATTTGCTACTTTTGAATTAAATTATTTCATAAAAATTCAAAAGTAGCACATGACATATTTAAAGATTGTAATATTTGAAACCATACGTATAGAGATATGGTTTAGTATTCCTTATCAGCTCATCTCATTTTCTTTTCTTCCTTCTTCCTCATTATAGAATGGAAAACCCTATGATTGAAACATTATTTGCGTATTGACACTACTTAATTTTGCGGATTTAAGTCACAAGTAATCCTTTCCTGTGAAAAGTACAATGTGTTATCAATGGGATATTTCCTTAAACATCATCTTTTGGTTGTCTCGCTTTAACCGTAAATATAGGAAAGCTGTGTGATCAGAACTGACATTCAATTGTACTTTAACATTAAAAAAAACTAGAGTCGTTTCTTGAAAGACAAATACACCCCCCCCCTCCTACGTGAAGAGTTTTATTGCAAAGACCCCTGACCTAAACATGTTTTGATATGAACATAGTCTACTGTTGGTTTACATTTGTTCCACGTTTCGGATCTAAATCCATCCATAAAAGAAAATTATAAAGCCGACACATATTGAACGTATGGCCAGATGGACAGGGTTGCTGAACTTCACTAGCAGAGGAGGGGGTATAAATGATCTTTAAAACAGATTCTATGTTTGATCATTTATAAATATCATTATTAAAGCTCTATTATAGATGCATTATAGATATGTTTAGTCTGTTATCTTTAAGACAAATATGTTGATATTGTACAAAGATTAAAATGTATTTGTTTTAGCCGATCCCGTACATTGGTGGTATACCAGGTGGATTGAAGGATGGAACAAAAATAGTTATCAACGGACAGGTGGCGCATCATCAACATCAGTAAGTTGGTCACGTCTGGAAGTTATGATTCTTTATAAATATTATAATCATGCTTCTCTTTTGGACCAAAACTACATAAATCCCCAGCCATAAAACAATATGATGTTACTGACCTTATGAAGATTATTTTAATATATATAATTTAATATACAAAATTTACATATTGTATAAAAAATAGCCAGATATTGTGAACATTGATATTTAAGTAGTTGAGTAAAAAATTTAAAAAAAATGTTGGCCACCTTACAACCGTGTAACGAACACTATGATTTGATTCTAAGATCTTGTGATAAAAAGAATAATTTCAATACATTCATTCATGAACATAATATGGTCTGTGATCTACTGTAAGACAGGCTATATTGATTAAAAATTGATTAGTTTGTTCTAATCAACAAACATTTAACACACTTTTAACTAATCGTAAATTTAAATTACGTCATGACGTATTACGTCAGAAACTGACTTTCTAAGTTATTTTACATTGATGTTGATTGATTGAAAATTGAATTGGATTTTACGCCCTAGTCTAAAATATTTCACTTATATCGAGACGTCACAAACTATAGGTGAAGTTGCAAAAATTTGGACCGTTGCACTGCGTTCAAGCCAATTGCAGGGAGGAATCTTTAACGTGTCACGCCTGGCGTGAAACGGAACATCGACTTCCACATACAAAGCCAGTCACTCTAACAGCTGGGCCCTTATACAATTAAAAAGCGGGTTTAATTCATAATGACCACAAACAAAACTATTATTTTGCATTTAAAATGTCATTTTTGTTTTCTTAAGGTTCACCATAAATCTTGCATGTGGAACAAATTTGCAGCCAAGATCAGACACAGCCCTCCATTTTAACGTCAGATTTCACGAAAATTGCGTAGTCAGAAACTCCTTACAACACGGGAACTGGGGAGGCGAAGAACGACATGGAGGTTTACCCTTTCACAGAGGAATGCCTTTTGAAATCAAAATCATTGCACAGCATAACCAGTACAAGGTAGTAAAATGAATTAATCTGTTACGGTAGCCTGTAATGAAATGTGTAAAACTGCATCTTGATAAAATGTTGCAATAATCAGAGATGCCCAAAAATACAAACGGACAATACCAATACTTACTACAATGATTTGTGTCAACAAGTTGCTAATAACAAGGATGAATGTCCTACTATAGATATATGCCAGAAAATAATGTCTAAATGACTGACCAGTGGAAGTTAGAAAATCTTTGGGAAGATTTAGATGAATGATTTAATTCCTATAGGTCACTATATATATATGATATCTTTAATTCACATAAGTAATGCATCCCAAATCTAACGACTAGAACCGCTTAGATTTGCAAATTGGATAATTGGTTTGTTAGTGTCAAATGAAATGAGCAACTCGAACAAGGCTTATGAAGTGTGAACAGGAACCTCATACCTTTTAAAAAAGGATATGGAATTATGTTGAATCAGCTTTGGCTTAAACTATAATAAGCAATGGGTTTATATAAAGCTAGACTCAACATAATAGGAAATTTTAACGTTAGTATGGTAAATGAATAAATAATGATGTAATTTAATTTTACAGCAAGATTCTCTTCAAGGTGTCCCAAAGAAAACCTTTCGTATAAAACTATTTCTGAACAATTTTTCCAATCTAAATCAAATAATATATATCTTCTCTCTACAGATCAAAGTCAATGGCAACGATTTTGCACATTTTAACCACAGAATTCCGAAACAAAGAGTTAACACTCTAACAATAGAAGGTGACGTTTTTGTCAATTCCATAAGATTTGAAGGAGATGGAGCACACGGACACCATCACCATGGCAGCGGGGTAGAGTATTCTTCTCATTATATTTTAGATATAAAAATACTTAAATAGTAAATTGTAAAAGCGGAATCAATATATACAATGTAGTGTGCCAGAAAGTGGTTTGTTGATTAATGCAACAAAATAATGCTTAAAATACACCCATGATCAGTATTATTCGAAGTTTGCATAACATTAATGTTTCAAGCAGAACAGCCCTGAACATGCATGTACAGCATCACAAGTGTTAATTCTCTAGTTCATTAAGATAAAAAGATTGAATAGAAAAGATAGTTTGTTTTGTATGACTTAATTAGTACCTATATTTAGTGGAAATTGAGAACAATGAGGCCGCCCAAGTATTAATTAGGACATCCCAATATTAATACAGTCCTTTTGATTGGCATTTTTAAAATAAAGCAACTACCTTGTGTTTAGTAGGTGCAATCATCACATACCCATTGAATCTTACTATAGCGATACATTACATTTTCTTGCCATGTGATACAAAGGTCCGTATCGCACATGTGCAATACAATATTCCGTATCACCATAGTAGCCGAAACTACTTTTAGGGGAATTCCCTTTTGCGACAACAATAATATGATGTCATTCATTGGTTATAATTAGAAACCGATCATTGACAGATAAAACGAAAGAAATAACAACTCATGTAATGTATCCGTCTGCACAATAAACTCATGCGATCAGTTACGTCAGAAAACCACATATGTGTAGTTTTGCGTATTTATCAAATTTATTTAAGTAGTTCTTGATGGAAATGGGGTTGCCATGTAGGGAAAGAATTTCAGTACACATGCACCCCCTTTGGATAACTTATTTTAAAAGAAGATCAGGGTTATCTTGACAAAGGTTGGGGTCTAAGGACACTTGATTGATACTTTACATAAACCCGTTCTTACACGTACGTCAGGTTATCTAATATCAACAGTCTAAGGCGATAAAACGTTAAATAATTAATCTAACCAAGATACACAGTATTTAAAACAGTCGGAGATATTTTAAAATTGGCAAATTGCGTGTTCCAGATTCTCGTGTACGCTAGGCCATTGTATATGACTATCTCCGTGTTCCAGATTCTGATGTGCCCATACTCTTTTAGGTTTTGTGTATGCCCATCTTTGTGTTCCAGATTCTGATGTGCCCATGTCCATTTAAGTTTTGTGTATGCCCGTCTTTGTGTTCCATATTCTGATGTACTCGTGACCTTTGTATATGTCCATCTTTGTGTTCCATATTCTGATGTACTCGTGACCTTTGTATATGCCCATCTTTGTGTTCCATATTCTGATGTACTCGTGACCTTTTTATATGTCCATCTTTGTGTTCCAGATTCTGATGTTTTCGTGACCTTTGTATATGCCTGTCTTTGTGTTCCAGATTCTGATGTACTCGTGACCTTTGTATATGTCCATCTTTGTGTTCCAGATTCTGATGATCTCGTGACCTTTGTATATGTCCATCTTTGTGTTCCAGATTCTGATGTACTCGTGACCTTTGTATATGTCCATCTTTGTGTTCCATATTCTGATGTACTCGTGACCTTTGTATATGTCCATCTTTGTGTTCCATATTCTGATGTACTCGTGACCTTTGTATATGTCCATCTTTGTGTTCCATATTCTAAAGTTCTCGTGACCTTTGTATATGTCCATCTTTGGGTTCCAGATTCTGATGTAATCGCGGCCTTTGTATATGTCCATCTTTTTGTTCCAGATTCTGATGTACTCTTGACCCTTGTTTATGCCCACCGCCGTGTTTCAGATTCTGATGTGTTCGTAGCTTTTGTATATGCCCGCCTTTGTATATGCCCATGGCCGTGTTCACGATTCTGATGTGTTCGTGGCCTTTGTATGTTCCCGCCTTTGTATATGTTTCAGATTCTGGTGAATCCTTAACCTTTGAACACGCCTGTCTCATTTAATAGTTTTCTATAACCTTACATGCTTTATACACAGGGATATTTAGTAGATACTGTTGCTGGAATTGCCGGTGCCATATTTGGAGGTGGTGGTGGGAGGGAATAAACCTAGGGTAGGTGATAAAGTCCCTTTTAGATGATTATCGAAACTTAAACGAATCTGGAACACGCGTTTCTCCTTATTGTAAACTAAACATTATTGTACATTGTTAAAGACATAGTATCAGAATTACACCAATTGAAATAGGTGTATTGTCAAGTGTCGGGTTTTTGACCAAAGTTATCTATTTAGTGTAGGTTTTTGCAATAGGTTTAGGTTCTACGGAAATAAATGAGGGCCAATACAATTTTTAGGTTGGGCGTCCATGGATTAATGATTATTTTTGTATTAAGTGTAGGTCTTCAGAAAATCGGTTGGTATTCTATGTAAATGTATTTTGTTTTTATTTCAAATTGCATACAAAACCTTGCAGGTCGTACTATATATATAAAGGTGTAACATGGAGACAGGAACACAAATCTAAAACGCATAGGATCATTATCAGAACAAGAGTTAAACCAATAAAGACACCTCCTAGAAAACCGTACCAACGCCACCATTTATCACTGCAGGGATGAAGCTTAACTATTTTCAGTTTTGGGCCAGCTCACTTTTAAATAGCATTCTTAAAACTTTAAGGGGTCCAGAGAAATTTCTGAGGGGCATGGGCTACTCGGCCCCTGTTAATTATGTGTTGTTAGGATGTTGTCCTTATAAGGTGTAGTCTTTTATTTGAACTTATAATTTAGGTTCTTTCTTTTTTCAATTATCTATACACTGATATTTTAGATGATGTCATTGTCTTAGGAATTCATCTTTGACAGAAGAATATTATACTTTAACACATGTATTATTACATTTTAACTTCAGTTTCTTTTTAATTAAATATTTAATTTAATTTAATTTCTTTCAGATGCATCCGCCACCTCATTCAAACTTCCCACCAGCACAGCCTGCATTTCCACCACCAGGTGGCGCATATCCACCAGGAGGCGCAATGCAACCAATGTATAATCCGGTATGTTACTGATATAAATACACTTGCCATGCCGTAAAGTAAATTAGTTTTAAATACAAGACAACCAGTTTTATATCGTTTGTTCCACTCTCAAACTTTATTTGATATACCATTATATGTCAATTTCGGTTTCTGCAACTAAACCTATTACGCTCACAATTTATATTTCAGCCTGTTCCATTCACCATGGGTATTCCTGGAGGTATGTTTCCTGGCAAAATGGTATTCATCAGTGGAGTGCCTCATCCCAATGCATCCAGGTAATATTAACAGCTGTTTTATATACAGTATTACATACAACAAATTAAAACAACGTTAAATGTTCAAAACTTAAATACATAATCAAACAAAAACATACAGAACCATGCTGAAATATTTATCTCAAAAACAAAGTAAAAACTTTGACAAATAAATTGAAAGGCCATGGAAGTGAGGCCGTGTGCTCCGGTAGGGTAAGCGCCTCACTCACAATGATTGATTAAAAAGTCAACAAAGAAACATATTCAGTTTATGGTAATATGCTACAGCATACATTTCACAGATAAAACTGACTGAAATGGGGACATTTAGATGAAACTAGTAAAAATGTAAGTCTTTTCAACTATGCATCTGCATGAAGTTTTACTTCCCAAATTTTGGGGTAAAAATTTCAGGATTTTGAAAGGATTGTTCTTGAAACTTTGGTTTACATCTTGTTTGTCATAACTGTTTCTTTGTTATCTTTGTCCTAAAATGTAGTTCGAATTTGAGGTAAGGAGATTATAATATCGTGTCATTTAATAATATTCACCTTAATATAAGAGATTTGAACCTGTCTGAATGGGTGTCATATGATGTTACTAGTAATCAAAGCCCCGAGGACTGATCTGTGTCCTCAGGAAATTATCTCTACACTCAAGTATTCTACAGGCTCTTTATACCTATTTATACCCCATATTTGTTATTGAGTTATACTGTAGATTAATACTACAGTCGAAGCTGCCTTAAAGGCCCCCCAGCTTTCAAAAGCCAGTAAAATTGTATCCCAATTGCTTAATATTAATGTCAATTGAACCTCTATATAAGGACCATTTGTCCATAAAGGCCAATTTTGCTACTTTGTTTGGGTAGTCATTATAGACAGGTTTGACTGTAGTAATCATAACCTTAGAATAAATCATATTAAGTGGGGTTTTTTTTAAATGATGCAACATGCAATGTCAAAAGATGTTATTGTGTAATAAGTACAATATGGTCCCACTTTTTAAATAGACACCCGTTTATCTACAGTGTTGTTCACATTCACTGGCTTATAAAATATTATCTTTTTTGTTGTTTTATAGGTTTACTGTCAATCTACAGTGCGGTTCATATGACCAATCTGATATAGGATTACACTTTGATGTGAGATTGCGTTCTGGAAGCGACTTCAATGTAGTTGTCAGAAATAGTATGCAAAGTGGACAGTGGGGCTCGGAAGAAAGACACTCCCCCTATTTCCCATTTATGCCAAATGCTAATTTTGACATGATAATAATGGCTGAAGGCAATTGCTTCAAGGTATGCTTATTTTTATTCAAAAATATATTCTTTGTAAACATAACATGCAAGCTGATCTAACTGCACTAAAAACATAACAAACCTGATTTACAAAACTGAAATGTCTTACAAGAAAAATTAAAGGAGAGTTGACTGAGAGGCCAAAAATGACCAAAGTTATTTCATGGAAGGTTGAATTAAATTTATTACACCGAAAATGACCAAGGTCAATTCAAAGTAGGTTGCATGAAATGTTTTACACTGAAAACGGCGTACGTCAATTCAATGGGGGTTTAATGAAATTCATTCCACCAAGAACAGCAGAGATTTGATGAATTGGTGGTTGAAAATGGTTTATAGCACGGAATATGACAGAGCTCAATTCTAGGACGGTTGTATTTTGATATTGATGACTTTATGGATACTTTAAGGTGATTTTTATGACAGACTTTACAAATAAGTAATTTTAGTTTTTAAATATATGTGATGTGTTTTATATTTCGCTGTTTTCTTTTGTTAGTGTATGTTCTTGCTTGCTTTGGCTGTTGTCAAGTACATAATGTAGGCGATGTACAGCTGCAAATATCTTTATAAAGTTTTTATTGCATTAATTATCCATTTGTTTTAGGTTGCCGTGAACAACCAGCACTTGTTTGAATTCTTCCATCGTCTTCAGCCAATTAGTAGAATAGACCATCTAAAGATTACTGGCGATGTTAGATTGACTCAAGTAAGGTTCCAGTGATTGCCAAACTGGAAGGAAACCAAGACAACCATAGGAATATAATTGAACATGAAGGGCAATTTTTCATGCATCAAGTTTGGATTATAGGGATGTGTTTAATGGATAAAATAAATTATATAATTCATTATTGCTGAACTTTGAATCATTTTAATTTTTATTTTATACTGTATAATGAATTGTGATATGGAAACATATAATATGCTGTGTGTCATGTGGATTACAGGTTTTGACTTAAGTACTTAGCAAGCAGTGTTTATAAAAAGGTACATTTAGGAGTGTTATATGTTTGAACTGTTATGCAATCTTTTTTGAATTCGTTGTTTTAGCTGACATAATGAACAAAAATTCCATAAACTATCTACAGTACCATATTGGTATGTAAGATAATGACTTTTTGTTAATTAAAGTAGCAGTTTTCCTCAAATAATTATTCTGCAATTATAATTTTTGACATGCGTATGTCAAAATACAATGATGGAAGGTGCTTGCTTTTTTGTATATACTGATGGAAATAATGATTTCCCGTCCTGTCAGTTATAATGTGTCCCTCACCCATGATTTAAAGCTTTTATAAATGTCACTTGATCATTGCTAAATTTTGATGAACAATGATCACTCAGAATGAATATGTTGTCATTTTTTATATCCATACAGGGTTTAAATAATTTTAAAGTCAAAGTAGTTCTTATTGCATTAAGTTCAGTTCAGTTCACTCTCTATGTTTTAGATGGTGCATTTGTTTTTGCAATTTAATATGACTTTTCGACTAAAAATCAATTCGCAAAAATGAGAAATTTGCGCTGATATTATACTCCTTATTGTGAGTGTCGTTTTGCTGGACAAATGCTAACATTTTTTATCAAGTTTACTTGTGTCTCTTGTTTACTTTAGTTTTCAGAAAAATGTTGCCATGCAAAATGAAGAAAGGAAAAGATAAAAAAGAAAAAAAAAAACTTTACTCGCATTTATATGAATTATTTTGAATAGTGGATTGGTTGATAAAACTATTATATTAATATAATAGAGCACTTAAATTATTATATTTTTATAGCATTGACTTTATCTTTGTCTTGTTAACTATTTTTACGTTACTATATATTAAACTTCATCCACTCAACTGACGGGTTTTTTGTGTTTTTAATTAGTGTATTAGCAGCATGTGTTGTTATAATATATTGCAGCCGAAACAAGCCCCGTTACGATTTTTGAAATAATTTCCATTAATTTTGAATCCTTAATTATAGTTACATATTAAACCAGTTTTAATTTTACAACACTAGACGGTCGTTTTGGAATACAATTCCTAAGCCAGTCACACAGCCGATCACGCATGAATCACGTATAAAGTTGGCTTGTGCGTGATTGTAAGTGGAGAATTTGACAATTTTTTGGGGATGTGCATGGTCGAACATCACCGATTAATTGCGCATGAACTACGTACAAATCACTTAAAAATCACGCACATCAGCGCATAGGGCTCTTTTTGTCAGTGATTGTCAGTGGATGTCAGTGAAATGTACGTGTTACTACAGTGAGACATGCGTGACATGTGCGTTTTTCGTCAGTGAAAAGTCGTCGACGTGCGTGGTAGCGGTAAATTTCTTGCGATCAACCACTAACGGTCCACGCATATGTCGCGCATTGTCCGCGTCAGAACTACTACAAAGGCGCGTGGATTACGTTTAACGGCGCACAATCGCGCATACTTGTGCGTGATCAAAATTTTTGAGCAGCTCAAAACCTGGATTCGCACACAAACCCGATTCGACGAACATCCACTGACAACTACTGATGCTTCACGTCAGAAAAACTTATGAATTACGCATAGCACTGATGAATCGCACACGACTCAAAATTTATGCGCTATTCATGCGTAAATCGTAAGTTTTGGCTGTGTGACTGGGCCTTTATCAGTAGTGCTTTGATAAAAACTGTGAAACCAATTTTTTTTCAAATGTTGAGAACATACCCAAAGGACTGTTGCATGAAGGAGTTTACCTTCGTTTTTTGAGGAATATTAATTTTCACTAGCATCAAATTTAGAAAAAATATTTCTGACAATAATACACAATTATTGCCTACTGAGTTTGTGAATCCTTACCCATAGCAATGATCTGTCCATAATTGTCCGTATTGCAATTAGTACTATTGTGATAATTCGGATTTTTCTTGGAATCGAATTAAAAGGTAATTATTTGCCTATCGCTACATTTCAATTGCACTTTTTCCTAATGGTACGTCTTATTTCAAATATTACCTATGATGGTCTTTATTCATTTCAGTTTGAATTACTTCTCTTGGTATGTGTGTTCGAACTATTGTATCCTATATTTCCAATATCTTTAGATTAGCCATTTGGTTTTCCTTGGTCTCGGAATATGCCTAAATAACCTGTAAAACGAACAATCTTGTGCCGGATAAATGCCCATAATTTGTCTATTATATGGTTCTATACATTTATTGCCTTTGTCTGAGGGAGATATGAGCATTTGTTCACCCGCAACAAGTCATATTTCCCAAGGGCGAATAAATTGTTTATTATACCGAAAGATAACTATGGTAATAAGAAAGACAGAAAATATTTAAAAAAAGACAGTCTGAAAACATCAGTACTTCTCCGATTCATTGCTTTTCTACCTATCGGAACTCACCGGAAGCAAACGCTAGAATGCCATGACCGATTCTCCATCGATGACGTCATATTGTGGCGTCATTGTGTGTTCCGAAGAGGTGGTAAATGATGTTTTCAGAGGGATACACGATGTTTTC
This sequence comes from Anadara kagoshimensis, assembly GCA_021292105.1. NCBI lineage: Eukaryota > Metazoa > Mollusca > Bivalvia > Arcoida > Arcidae > Anadara > Anadara kagoshimensis. The sequence goes on from CM037858.1 coordinate 41,870,382, forward strand.
TCCACCCTGATCACATGATCCAACGATCCAATCAAATTACAGATAGTATCGTATTTTTCTAATGAGGTATAATAAATATGTTTTGTATTATTTTAGTTAAAATATCAAAAGTGCTAAGAATGCCATCATCAAAACTATTCGATTTAATTTGAAAATCATAAATAGATGGAGATCTGGAACAACACTCAAAGTTTGCAGAAAAATAAATGTTTTGGCTCTGATACATTTCCGTTTCATAACAATTAAGAATTTTAAGGGATTTATAATCAAATTCTCAATGAATTCTCAAGGCACATTTCAGTGTTAGCTTCATTACTCTTACGACAGTATGATGAAACGTGTTATGAAAGACACCAGTGAAGTTTCACAAATACCATCTTTTCATGCAGACTGTTTCCGAAAGTTACCATTAGACAAATATGCTATGTGCCGCGTGTTAAACTGTCAGTTTCAAAGTTTTTACTATGGTTTTGGTAATGATATGGACATGTTTGTTTTTAATTTGATTATGATTTTTACATGACTTGGTAAATTGTGTTTGATAAGATGATTAAGATTAAACTCCTTACTTTGGGAGGCCGCGGTGGCCTAATGGATAAGACGTTAATCTTCAAATCCAGGGTCTCTCATCGCTGTGAGTAAAGTCGCCCTAAGTGCGCGCTAGTACAAGGCAGACCATACAACACACTCGCACTTCACATGCATACACAAAATTGTTCATAGATTAATCTATAGAGATTAATAAAATAGTTCTCGTCGCGAATAGCTGAAAAAATGCTGATGCGACGTTAAGCAACATTCAACCAACCAACCAATCCTTAGTTTGGGCTGAGTTTCGAATCATTACGTCTGGTTCATAAGCGGCTGATCAGTCCAACGTTCTAACGATCGAGCTAAAAGGAAACCTCCCACTACTCGTAGAAGTGTCACGTGCTACTTTTGAATTCATTATTTGATAAAAATTAAACTAAAGTAGCAAAACCAGAAGCATCAAACTTCTAACACTGCAAAAGTCATGTCAAAGAAATATCCGTCACAGACAAACGTGAAGAAAAACTATTTTAGTTTTATAATACTCCAATATACATTCTACTGTTAAATCCACCTTAAATTGACAGAAAACAACAACAACAACAACAACAGCAATTACAACAGTAGTGTGCTTTATAATCTACCAATGCATTATTATGGCAAAAAAGTTCAGAAATATAAAAAAGATGATAAAAATGAAATAGAAATGAAAGTTTATAAAATTGCATTTCATTTTGAGATTTAGATTATAAATACATCAATAAATAAGGAGAATGAAAAATACCATAAATAAATGAAACATTTACCTTATTTGAAAAATAAAATACATTAGACAAAAATTTAAATGAATTCAAATTTTTGTTGTATGAATAAACAAACAAACATATTAATATTCAAATAACGTCAAAAATATAACAATACAAGTTGTCTAACAACAAAATCATCATTGAGTTCATTAAAGCAGAATTTTATTTAACAACTTACATTGTATCTTCATTTTTCTCCGGATATAACCATTTTTAATTTAACTTTTTTACTTCTGTTTTCCCGGTCACGCAATTTCTTATTATTCTCAACTCTTTTGTTACTCTACGGAGTATTCCTGTTTTCTGTTTGGGCTGATACTCATGATTGTCTATCTGATGTGTATTTACTGTATTTGGTCTTGCATATTCTCTTTTTGCTACATTATCCTATCACTATCTGTATGTCACATTTTCTTCTTTTTCTTGTCTGAAAATAAATAAGTATGGAGTTCATTACATAAAACCCGACATTGTTTATCTTGCAAAGGGTTGAGTGAATTCCAATTGTAATAGAAAGGAGGAAATGCAGAGTTTAACCAGGAATCGAAGCCCCAGAACCCAAACTCGGCTTTAGTGCGGGATGTCCTGATTTTTGCCTTTCATGTCACCGTACAATTTTGAGCTAGAGAATTTCCGAACCTAAAAAATAAAGAGTTACTGAAGTAATTTAAATATCCCAGATATCAGTAGTTTATCCGTTGAAATTTCATCAATTGTCACTGCAAACTGTTCAATGAAGTTTCAAAATAACAATTTTGTATTAGAGAAAATCAACATTTTACGCGAAAGCAAAAAAATAAATAAATAGTTAAAAAGAATAAAGGAGTTTATTTATTTATATTCTGTTTCACGTGGATCCAATGCTACAGATGTTTTAGCTAAAACCATTTCAACAACCTACCTGAAATAAACCTTGGCTCTGGTCCCCGAGTTTGGAACAATTCCACTGGACATGTTCTGTTGTAATGTCCTCCAACTGGTCCCTCATATGCCACCGGAGAGATTTTCCAGAGGCACTTGTCGCTAAAGAGTGAATGTGGCATGACTATATGACACTGCTCACATCTATTGCTGATAAGAAAACTTTCGCCGTTTTTCTGTCGCCCTGTCGCGCTGATCTCTATAAAAAATGAATTGTTTGTCGTAACTTTGGAGGGACTTTACGTCATTTACTTGTCACGATGTTACCGAGTAACCGATATGTAAATAACGTTATATCCGCTACAACCTCGTTACCGTGTTATCGCTAAAACTTGCAGAATCGATTTCTATACCTTCTCAAAACTGCAATAGCGTCTGATCATCTATCGACTCTTCTACGTTACCGTGTAGGAGTTTAATGCAAGCTACCCCTTTATTCAAGCGCGGGGAAAATGGAGCATCTGCCCAAGCCTTGTGCTACCTCAGACCCGACTCAATAACATATATACCCACATAGATCAGAAACCGGTATTGGCAGTGCAAATTCATGTGAATTATATCAAAATATTATATTCGCGAAAGAATTATTTTTGCGTCTTCTTACTCTCAAATTTACGCGAAAAACGACTGCAAAAATAAGTAGTAAAGTATAAAGAAAAATATAACTACAAAACATACAAGTAGATATAATTTAAGTTATTCTTATATGATACAGATTAAAAATCGCTGATATGACCGATGCACTTTTAGAGTGAGTTTGTAATCAGAGGTCTCAAAATGCGTGGACTATATTTTATTTCGTAATGATGTGGTAAAATTACTATACTTTTGTTGGCCTGACGGTTTTTTTTAAACCAATGACCAAATAAGATATGTCTGATTTTACTTAATCACAAACAATCACTCATACATAAAGAAAATTCATTAGTGAGGAACCATGGACAGTACGAAATACGAAAAGATTCGACTATGTATTTCTATAGTAGTTGTTTACAGAAGGTACTTTTAATATACTGTAGAATTATTTTTTCACGGCAATGGAACAAAACAATTGTGTCTTAAAACATGTATAAGGCAAAAGCAAATGTAAATAGAAACACGCCGAAAAAGCTCATAAAATGATATACGAAAACGGGACACAAGGAAAATACTTTTATCACGACAACGGAACATAAACGCTTGCAACTGAAAAAACATGTATAAGGCAATAGCATATGCAAATAGAAACACGCCTAAAAGCTAATGAAATGATATAAGAAAACACGACACAAGGCAAACACTTTTATCATGGCAACGGAATATAAACGCTTGCAACCGAAAAAAAACATGTATAAGGCAATAGCATATGGAAATAGAAACACGCCTAAAAAGCTAAAAAAATGATATACGAAAACACGACACAAGACAAACACTTTTACCATGGCAACGGAACATAAACGCTTGCAACCGAAAAAAAACATGTACTAGACAATGACATATGTAAATAGGAACACGCCTAAAAGGCCAAAGAAATGATATACCAAAACACGACACAAGGCAAACACTTTTATCACGACAACGGAACATAAACGCTTGCAACTGAAAAAACATGTACTAGGCAATGGCATATGTAAATAGAAACACGCCTAAATACCTGATGAAATAAGAAAACACGACACAAGGAAAATACTTTTATCACGACAACAGAACACAAACGCTTGCAACTGAAAAAACATGTATAAGGCAATGGCATATGTAAATAGAAACATGCCTAAACACCTAATGGAATTATATAAGAAAACAGTGGACAAGATAAAGATTTTTCATCAATTCAAACTTTATTTTCTCCATAACATATTTTACTTTTAGGACTAGCATGTGGTAGGAGCAATACGTGAGTGTTAACATGAATGCGCGTGCAAAAACTTTTTACTGTATTTAAAATTTTAATTTCTATTTATAGCAAGCAGATAACACATTTTTTACACGACATTACATTCATATTCATTCTATAAGTTAAGATTATTTAGGACTGGTACAGAAATTAGTTTGAATTTTTTTAAAATTAATAAACTTATTCATACAAGTTCTGCGGGAAATACGTTGTCCGTTGTCATAAAAACTCAAGACAAGATGTTTAATATTAGTATCTCGCGCATTTCGAAGAAAAAGGACGGTATTAATTTTGAACTTCCGTCTGTTCTAGGTAGAACTTATTTTCTCAAAAACTGTAAAACACTTTTTACGAAACTTTGAACAAAGCATCAACATTGATAGGAGTGGTATCCGAGTTGGTTTGCTCATTTTACTGGGCGTTATGGTCCTTTGAACATAAGTGCAAATCGCAAAATGTAACTACTGGCGGGGAATCCCGATCGATTCACTGAATTTTTGTGGTATAAATATATAATCAACCCATATATATATCCCCTGATAAAATGAAGTTATAATTGCAGACAACAATATGACCAGTTGTCCTGCTAGAACTAGTCCAGATTTTACAGATTTTACTAATGAGTGTCTGTATGACCTCGTGCAAAGTCTGTTTCTCCCACCGGGTTGATATAATCTCGTGTCTACCTCATCTGAAGTCAATAATTTTATGGTGACTTTATTACCATTTATCGGTGAGTGTTTTGTCAATAACTGCAGCTGATAACAAGCATTCGCTTTCTAAATTTACTCAAATAATTTTACAAAATACAATAATTTTCATTGATATACTATCTAATATTAAATAAGCAATTTTAAGAATTCAAACCAATTTTGTTTTAGGTTGGTGGGATGTTAATTAAAAAATTTTTTGCACACTCTTGCATAATTACACTTCCCGCTTAATTACACAGTGTGCAAAAATATTTGAGTTATTATTCAAATTGAATCTTCAAATGTCTCATTTTAATTCCTAATAAAACCTGACATATTGAAACCTCTCGGCTGTCGAAAGTTTAACAACTAGCTCAAGAAAAGCCAAAGGAGTGGAAACCCTGCAACTGAGAGGCCGAGATGTGGATAGCTAATGGCCAAAAAGCTACCGGAAGATATATAGTCTCTGTCGAAATGCTGTTGGTAACGTGGTACCGAGACGTGAAAAATCGTAACCTTAGTGTTAAACTTTCGACAGGTCTGAACTGTTTTCTGTACTTCCTACTTCTGGGGTCATTTTCGTGGATATACAATTGGTGATTTGTTTGAAATTTAATCAGAAACATGAGTGAACTAGTCAAGTTGTCTACAAACATTTGAAAAACAAATAATATGAATTACGTACATCGGTTTATCAGGAGTGAGTTGTGGGTTGTGTGGTCGAAATGATATCCCATTGATATAGTCAAGAAATGATATGACATGATAAACTTAAGTTCAGTGTAATATGATGGCGTAAATGCGTTGATTGACACCGTAGATAACGGATACTTCCGTGATGGTACTCTACACAAACTGGTGTTAATTTCAATAAAATACTTGTATTGGCAATGAATGAATATCACTCAAATCCCATGTCAGCTATGATTTAGATAAACAATAAAATGCATCTGAAAACCCAAGAGACAAATATATCAGCATTCGATGGCCGTATTTCAATTATCATAACATAGTGAGTGTTCCGAGATCTGACAGTAGCACTGAAACAACCCTAACAGGACCCAGTTGCTCGAAGCTTGATTAATTTAATCAGTGATTAACACAAATTTATATCATCAATGAATATTAACATATCAGTTTTAAAACATTGTGTTTCAATTTGATGAAATTCTATTCACTTTTCGTTTTTTCAACAAAATTTCACAAAATATTTAATATAATGCATAACCAAATTTTGACTTATCAATTGAATAAACTTATAAAGCTTTGAACAACTGAGCCCTGGTATTTCTACAGTGTGCATTATTGTTTAAAAGTTTTCCTGCAGTTCGTGATTTCGATGTTCTCCACTTTGCAATTTTGATTTGATTTGCTCTTGCGGCACACAGTACACACTGGATTTTTCTGTGCCTCTTGTCATTGCCATGCATCGTTAAGTATTTGCGACATTAAATAACCATATTTTTGTAATCAAAACTCATTTTATATACGCGTCATAAAACATTTGATACATTGAAAAGTGATTCTGATTCATTTATGGGGATTTTCAATGAACATATGTCTACACGATATAATTTTGAAATGCTACATAACTGCATCCATAGACGTATCAAGGCCCTCAAAAAGACCGTCATCACAGTGTCGTTGATTATGATATGTTTGTCGTTCCATAGTTCTTTTATTTTCCTTTCATTCTCAACATCGATTGCGCATGGTCGTAGCTAGCTTAACAGGGGGTACTTGTCCTTCCTAAACACCGGGTCTCACTTCCCTGGTGGAAGTTTAAATGTACATGTATAACTTATTTTGTCAGTTTCGCGTAGAAAATTCTCGTCACTTGGTCATAACTCACCATGATAGGCCTCTCTTTAAGTTTGACCTTTCGTTATAAGTTACTTTAGCTTCTAGATTATACATGTATTTAACTGACAAAGACACCCCTATTGGTCAGATCGTTAGGATTATCATATCCGGTACCCGTCCAAAATTGAGGTACAGAGTCTGATGAATAGTGGTCTCAATATGTGTCGGTCGTGTTCGACGGTTTTGTTCTTCACAACTTTAAATTCAATTCAAATTTTACAATTGTTTTCGTTTTGGACTTTAACCAACCATGCAAACATCGTCGGAATTCTCCCCGTGCTATATATAACTTGGAATTACAGTCCAATCTGTCTTAAAGGCCACCTGCTTATAAAGGCCAGTAGAATTGTAACCCAATTGTTTTTATTCGTATTATTTGAACCAGTATAAAAAGGCCGCCTGCCAATAAAAGTCACTTTTACTGGTTCCCTTGAGTGGCCTTTATGAACAAATATGTATTTGATTTCCGTGAACACTGGTTTCCATGTACATCCCTTATTGCATAATTGGAATATACTATGTGTTTTTCGCTCTGCTATTTGATTTGATCTGGTCATGAACTAATCAAACCTCTGTCGCTGAACATACACTGCTACATGTATTTGATAAAAATATCTTTTTTTTTTAAATGGTTGCATATTGCAAATTTGTGGTTGAAAAACTAGCAATAGCCAAAGCAACCAAGAACACAAAACAACAAAATCATGAAAGCATGTAGAAAAGACACTGAGTACCTACTGAGTTTAGACATCTCTGAAAGTGCAGCCGAGTGAGTAACGTGTATCAAGAACATGTACAGGTAAGTTTATGGCCATCCTACTTGTAATTAATCTAAAAGTGTATTTAACGTGGTTGCTTATCAATAAAACACCATATCAATCCATATCCAAATCACATTCTTTAAAAATATACTTTGAAACTGACAAAGTAGGTTAAAATTAGGTTAAGCAAGCAAACTTCAACAGAGTAAGTGAGTGAGGCCGGTTGTTCCGGAAGGAAAAGCACCTCCTAAAAGTTTTATTTCTATTGTTCCTTGTGTTCACTTTCCCGTTGTCTTAGGGAAAACATGGCAGTTTCGGCGCATATTTAGACCACTTATAAAAAAAGATCTAAAAGTGCACCGGTTGTATGAGAGTAACAACTGATATCTAGCAGTGTTGTGCGACTGAGTTATAATACGTAACTAACCCACTTATTGTAAATCGGACATTTTTCGCCCACTCATTTCGCGTAAATTTTAGAGTAAGAAGACGCAAAAATAAATCATTCGCGAATATATTATTTTGATATAACGCACTCAATTTGACACTGACCATTACTGTTTCTGTTCTATGCTGTTATATGTTATTTAGTCGGATCGGAGGTAGCGCCAGGTCTGGCTTACTAGGTGATTGTTTAGCTCAATCGCTTGAATTAAGGGGAACCGGACACGTAGCTGCAATATTTTCCAAGTAACCCGGTAACGGGGAAGAGTAGTGGATTTGACTCGATAGATGTAGCCCCAGTATTGAAAAGGTATCAAGTTCGATACTGCAATTATTCGCAACCACGTGATAACGAGACTGTAGCGGATATGACGTTACATATCGGTTACTCGGTAACATGACGTAAAATCAGTTCTTGGCGATCTGCGCAACTGAGCGGCAGGAAAAAAGACGAAAGTTTTCTTATCACCAATAGTTTAAAATTTAGTTAGCTGATTAGTTGGACTATGATCGAACTATAATAAATAATTTCCGAAAAGTTAACGCCTTTCCACGTGAGCAGGCAATGCGACTTTGCCTTTCCAACGTTACACAGGTGGTAAATATGCTAGTTATCTCCCTTATGTCAGGTTCACCTGTCAATGGCACTGTAAGTATACACGACACCATGAATCTACAGCCACTTTGTGCATCTAGTACACGTTGTTCACCTTTTAATTGTTACAAAATTCATCATTTGATGTGCACAGGTTTTATTGCTTTAATGATGTTTGATGGCTGATCACCTGGAACCACAGTGTGACACTTGTTTCTGATAAAAAAATACACCCTCTACTTAAACATAAAAATAGAGTATTAGAAACAACTGCCTGTGCCTGGAACACATTTTCAAATTGATAAAACTTTCAAGTTCTTTTCTTTGGATAGGAATGTATATTTATTTACTTTTACAAACTTTTGTAGCCCCCATTAAATTTTATGTAAAATATTTGAAATGTGATATTTTTCATAGAAATTTTCAGATATGGTTTATGGTGTCATTTTAGGCTTTTTCATTCAAAAATTAAATTTGATATGAGGGAACAAATTAGTCTTTCCATTTATTTTAATGCCCATGATAAATGACAGAATTATTTGTCTTGGGATATTAATGCTGTTAATAAAAGCTACCTACATTCATTAAATACTTTGATATTAAAGGTTTGACCACAAAATTATGGATGATTTTCTATCATGTACACTTAAACTTTGTCTTTTATTGAAACATCAACATCAATGGATTTGTTTTTATTGAAATGGCAATGGAAACATTAATCAAAAATAAACATACCAAGCCATGTCCAAATCATCACAATTACAAAGCTAAGTGTAAACTTTAAAACTGACAAATAAAGTTAAAAACATCCGAACTTCCTCCATGGAAGTTAGTGCTGGTGCTCCATAACCATGTGTGAATTTACAGAGATTGATATTGACAGGGGCCCTGTAGCCCATGGCCCTAAGAAATTTGTCTGGACCCCATAAGTTTTTAAGATTTTTGTTATGTATTGCTATTGCAACTTCGCTTCAAAAGTGAGCTAGGCCCGGAACTTCAAAACAGTTAAGCTTCATCCCTGTGTGAAATCGAAATTCAGAATGAAACATGGAACTATGGGATCTCAAAAGTAATTTTGGATCAGAGACATCATACTTTAATATCAACAATATTTTGATGGCAACTATAAAACTTTTTAAGGTATTGATAAGCCTGGGCTTGCAATACCCCTGGGTCAACAATATATTTGTAAGCATAATAAGCGATAACAAATTTTAAAAAAGCTGTTTGGAGACATGAAATTTCAAATCTATCAGTTATGAAATAACATAAATGTGACTTGTAAAATAGAAAAAATCCATCTGATTTATTTTGTCAAATTAAATAAAACTGTCATTATTATCTTGAGTGTACAAATCTGCTTATGTCAGATATACCAAAATTGGGATATTCAATACCCTAAAACAAGTTTTTGTAAATTTTATCTCTCATCTCTTTGGCATTTTTAAAGGGTTTTTTGCATGATAAAATTGGAAGTGACATTTCTTCTGATTGAAACTTTCAGTATAGTAATTACTACAAATTTCTCAAATTCTGAAAAATGCCACCTAAGAAATGCAAAAATACATGTAGCTCAGTGACTAGGGCAAAAATGGGAAAACTTAGGCTGGTCTTAAAAATTGGACTGGGCTCTAGACTTAGACTTTGGACTATCCAGAATCCAAGTCCAGAGTCAAAGTCCAAAGTCTAATTCTAGAGTCTAAAGTCACAAGTCCTGAGTCCAAGTACAAAGTCCAATTCCATATTGAAAGTCCAACTTCAGAGTTCAAGTCCAAAGTCTAAATCTAGAGTCTAAAGTCCCAAGTCCAGAGTCCAGAGTCCAAATCCAAATCCAAATCCATGTCCAAGTCGAAGTCTTAAGTACAAAGTACAAAGTCCAAGTCCAAGTCCAAGTCCAGGGTCCAGAGTCTATATCCAAAGCCCAATTCCATATCCAAAGTCCAAGTCCAAAGTCACAAGTCACAAGTCCAAGTCCAAGTCCAAGTCTAAAGTCTAAAGTCTAAGTTTAAGTCTAGAGTCTAAAGTCCCAAGTCCCAAGTCCCAAGCCCAAAATCCAAAGTCCAAAGTCCAAGTCCAAGTCCAAGTCCAAGTCTTAAGTACAAAGTCCAAGTCCAGAGTCCAGTCTTCTAAAGTTCCTAGTCCCTAGTCTAGAGTCCAAGTACAAAGTCCAAGTCCAAGTCCAAAGTCTAGAGTCCAGAGTCCAAGTCCAAAGGCTAAGTCTAGAGTCTAAAGTCCCAAGTCCCAAGTCCCAAGTCCAGAGTCCAAGTCCAAGTCCAAAGTCTAAGTCTAGAGTCTAAAGTCCCAAGTCCATAGTCCAGAGTCAAGAATCCAAGTCCAGAGTCCAGAGTCTAGAGTCAAGAATCCAAGTCCAAAGTCTAAGTCTAAGTCCCAAGTCCCGAGTCCAAGTCCCAAGTCCAAGTCCAAGTCCAAATCTAAATCAAAGTGGAATTCTTAAGTACAAAGTCCAAGTCAAGGGTCCAGAGTCCAAGTCCAAGTCCAAAATTCCATTCCATATCCCTATCAAAAGTCCAAGTTCAAGTCAAGGTGGCAGTCTAAAGTCTGAGGCCAGAGTTCAAGTCCAAAGTCAAGTCTAGATTTGCCATCATACCTGTGGCTGCATGATGCCAGAATTATTTTGTCATGTAATGAACATCTTGATATTAATTAAACATGACAAGTAAGAATGGACTAATTTGTTTGTTAAAGATTTTATCCATAGTCAATGTAGTTCATTTCAATGTAAACTTGGTGCCTAAATGTTCCTAGGTTACAACCATTTTTATGAGACCATTCCGCCTAACTAGACACACATCAGTAAAACCTCAATTCATTGCATCCTTTCATTAAATTAGATTTTGGTGTTATAAATATCTTTGATGACAAATCAAGAGAGATTTATAAAAAAACATAGACAGATTTTGGGGATTTCTAAATACTGTGGTGATAAATTAGATTTCAAAGTTTTCGAGGAAAAAAAAAGGCTACCTCTATAACAGAACCACCTGTTTAAAAGGCCATTAAAATTGTATCCTAATTGCTATTTACTCATGTTATTTGAACCTGTGTATAAGGACCACATGCTTATAAAGTCCACTAATACTCGTTCCCCTTGGTGGCTTTTATAGACAAGTATCACTGCATATGTTTGTTCTAAATATTATAGCACATTTCCACAATAATTAACAGACCAACAAGGGAGACAATTCAAAATGCTGTGTCTGTAAACAGCACTGTCAGCAATATGTAAATATGATAAAATGGGTCAATATATAAGAAAAATAGTTTGAATGATATTAAAAATGTTGTGTTTTTTGGAGAAAGCAAAACAAGACATGAGTATTGATAATCCAGAGATTGCACAGTATCTCGTTTTTTCTGCTTGTATGGTTTGATTGACAGTTCTATTGGTATTGTTGTAAAAAATTGATTTATTTGATGTTTTTCTCTTTATCATTTCCTAAACTAGGGTTTCTAATCTAGATGTGAAGATTAATGTGTATTTAAACCTTGATAAAATACTAATCTATCGGTATCTTAGTGTATTACGACAAAATCATCATCATATACTATAAGTGCTACTAATACATTTATTTTGAGGGAGGATTTCGGGTTGAAGAGATCAAGTGTTTTAAGTGTAAATGTAAGTGTCAGTATTTATATATACATTGTATATTTAATCCAGACTACAGTCAAAGTTTTGAGACCTTGGATAAACTTATTATTGCTAGTTTTATCTCTTTTTTTTCATTGGACCCTGTTGTGCACCGCGTGCATCGTGTGGCGTGTGCCGTAAACAATTAACAATTTGAAGTTCTTTTCCATAAACATTAAGCCAGTATGTGATAGTTTTAAACTTGGTATGGATGTTCCTTGGACAAAGTCCTTTTCAATTTGTGAAATTTGTTGACCTTGACCTACATTCAATGTCACAGTGACTTAAAGTAACAAAACCTTTGAACATCTTCTTGTTATCAGCTTAAGCTCTAATTTTTAACCTATTTAAATACAGCACAGTATCATATGTAAAAAGAAGTATTGAGAAAAATGTAACTGTTTCTTTATAAAGTTCCAGCAGTTTATGTAATCAGCTCTTATATTCAGTGTAAAAACTATCTAATTGAAAGAGATATTTTATATTCAGAGAATTTCTATTACCTTTACAAATACCTTGATGACCTAGCGGGATTTAAGTCTCCAATTAACAGGTAAATCATGCGGAATGTGTATTGGGTGATTTTTAGGTTTGCTTTAATTATGTTATTTGATTATGATGACACTGTCATAGCAAGTTATGATAAACTTTTTAATTTGTTATGGTATGTGAAAAACAAACATAGGCCTAGATGGTTAATTTTATGTTTCCATTCACATAAATGTCTAAAAATGAAAATGAGGTTAAGTCCTTTAAATCTATTCAACCAATATTATATATGTTATGAGGTTTATCAATCCATGTCTCAACAAACTCAGAAAATCAGGTTTTATTCTCCTTACATTAGGGAGGCTACAGTGGCATTTAGTCGCACAATACAAGATGACTCACTACTTCAACTCAAAATCAGAGTCACTTGCACAATGTCCTATGTTCAAGTTAATTCTTGAACATATTAAAGCTAAAAATTTGATGAAAATGGTTTAAAACAATATTTACCCAACTAACCACACAATTAGAATAATTTGGGTAAGTGGAAACTCAAAATTCTTTTGTCTTGGCCTAAATAAAAATAATGAAAAAATTTATAAAGAAATTTAAACATGTTTATTTAGAGTATACCAGAAATGAGATGTTTTAATGAAGAAAGTACCCCCTTTGTTGTAGCAGATAGACGAGACAGTGTATTATGGTTGATTCATGTATTCTGTCAGCAACACCATAGGAAAGAAAGAATAACTGGTTCTGTATGTGCAACAAAAGCAGATGAACACAAGAAAGGAAAGAAGAATAATTGCTGTTCTATTTAATAGACTTACAAGGCTGATAACAAAATAGAAAGCAAGAAATAGAAAGAAGTATTTGGCTTTGATACAGGTAAATATCATTATTGAAAAAATAATTTAAAATGGCTATTATTAATCAGGTGAGCCTATCAGGCCTATTGAGCCTCATGCTGAATAATATTTGCCTTGATTACAAGAATATTGATCCTATGTACAGTAAAATAAAATCAATTTTGCACCATTATGAGAGACAGAAAAAAGACATTCTTGAGATCCCAAATCTTCTAGAATAGTGGATATGTGAATATATGTGACAATTAATTTATTGTTTGCTGCATGAGCATCTAAGATGTTCACTATTAACCTTAACAGGTTGAAGTTGGTGGTTTTTTCTCTTCTGGAGCTCTGGTTTCCTCCACCATCCCTAAACTGACCACCTTGATATTCTTAACTTATTTGACTTACGCCTCTTGATTCCCTGGGGAACACATGGCTACAACAACACTTCTTCATCAAACACCGTTTTGGGATAATTTCTTCAGCTCAGCCCAGGTCTTTCCAGTACCATAAAAAATAAAAAATAAAAAATTGTTACTCCATTCCACTCTAGCTTACAATACTTATATCAAGTTCATCATTAATTCTAACATGACCTGCATTTTCCTTCATATGAAACATGAAGAGAGCTGGCTTTGGTATAACAAACAATATACCCATCTCTGTGCCATTTTAATGACTTACTACCTTGCTTATCTTATGACGTCATGCTGTGTTCTGCAAACAATGGTAGTGACATCATTTTCATTCATAAAATAATTTATTTCAATGATGGTAATCTCAACAGCCGAATTGTTTCAATGAACCTTGTTGCAAATAGATAGTAAAATGTACTTCCGAAGAAAGAGTTTACAATGTTTATTTCAATCCTGTTTATCTAAATCATGTTAGAATTGAAATAATCAACATTTACATGTCGTCAACATGCGGCGAATAGCCACCTCGTGATATATTCTTTTGCATGTGAACTCTGGCTCATGTATTATTCGACAATATACCACAGGTAAATGTTGATTATTTCTTAAATAGATGTAGTGTAACATTGGTTTTCTGTTATAATGTTGATTAATTTGTAAAATAGTGTAGGGGGATATTGTCTGATTTGGACACACTTGTTGATTAAGTGAATACACCATATATCTTATAATTCAGCTTCCAGTGTTTTCTATATGTATATGCTAAAACACTCATTGATTATCTAAACCTTTGGAATAAAAAAAACATTGATTGGAGCACATGAATGTTTTTTCTTACTTATTCATGTGATGTTTAGTGATCAATACAGAAATTAATTCAATAGGGTCTTCCCGGCCCAGGTCTTTGAATACAGGGTTGGTTGGTTGAATGTTGCTTAAAGTCGCATCAGCAATTTTTCAGCTATTTGCGACGAGAACTATTTTATTAATCTTTATGAATTAATCTATGAACAATTTTCATGTACATGCATGTGAAGTGTGAGTTTGCTGTATGGTCTGCCTTGTACTAGCACACACTCAGGGCGACTTTACCGTGCAAGCTCACGGAGTCAGTACACCCCAGACAAGCCTACCACTCCCCCAGTCCATTATACTGATACCAGGTGAACCAGTAAAGGCCAATGGCAAGGAAAATTCACTTTTTCACATGTTGTCTGAGCGGGACTTGAACTCACAGCAGTGAGAGACCCTAGATTTGAAGACTGACATCTTATCCACAGCCTCTTTAAATACAGGGGCCATAGGATTTTGCATTTTGGTATAAAATTTACGATTTGTAAAGCATTTTCTGCTTTTATGAAAAACAAAGGAAAATCCTATTTTGACTGCCTCAGTATCAGTGAAAATATCTTGACTGGGGCATAGAAATCCATTACTTCATTCATCTCTATTTCCACATTGTTACATTGTTCCTCTACAGGCTGTACAAACACTAAACACATTACACAAAATGATTAATTATCTATTAAAATTGAATATTCATATAGAAATCATAACTTAATATCTGATACATGATACATGGATTTTTTGGGTAAAATTATTTTTATTTAACACCGTATCAAGCTGATGATGTAGAAACAATTAAACCAATAAAATTTATTTTCAGCTTATTTTTGAAAACAATAAAAACTGTACATGTGGCTAATGTATTCTGGGTAATCTTGTCGTAATCATGTTACATCGTACTGCGCTAAAACGCTAAAACGTTTTACCGATCCAGGTACCAATTGTTTATCTGTCAGATTTACTACTTATTGTAATTACTCGTAACCGCTTTGATGTAAACATTCTACTGACTATAAATGCCCAGATTTTTAATTCAGTCAGCCTTGAATGGTTGAATAGGAGATGCTTATACAATCCATTCCTAATCACTGCAGCTGCAGTTTAAAACTAATGGTGTTTGAATGTTTGTATTTATATAGGGTTTTACAAGCTTATTGAGGCGTCGTAATTGTTTAATTGATTGTAAAGATGTAAGTACTCTGGACTCGTATATCATGATCAAGACTATTTGGTTGCCCTTCTTGATGGCGATGTCATATATATCAAATCTTAACTACTGTATGGTTTAAAACGTTTTGATGTTATATATTTTGTACAATTTTTATGTATTATTTTTAATTTCCCAGAAGGCACTGTTTGCATGCTAACAGCACTTGTTAAAATAAAATATTAATAAGAAAATATTACAAGAGATTAGAAGACATGCATGATCTATAGTAACAAGCAAATATAGTGAATTAGGATCCACCACCAGCAGGTTTTTTTTTTGTGATTTGCATTTATGTTCAAAGGGCCTTAACTATAAGGAAAATAAGCAAACCAACTCAGGTTAATGATATGCACATTTCCTATCTATGTTGATACTTTGCATCAAGTTTCATGTAATAGTGCATCATAGTTTTGAAGAATTAGTACAAGAATTTCAGACAGATGGAAAGACGGAAGGAAGGACGAATGGAAGGATGGATTGAAGGATGAACAGAAACCCGAAAGAGGGGAATAAAAATTGAAAGACAGTTTAATAATACCTTTGAATTGTATCCAACATTCAACTGCCAAGGTGTAACTTTAATTGAAAATCAATAGGCATTAAATACTCAGAATTTTCATGTTGTAAAAAAAAACATACTTAGGTAGGAAGAAGATATGCTTTAACATGATACAAACTACCAAGTCAGTTAGGAGCCACTGCAACTCCTACCCTTGGTCCCCAAAAATCCTTGTTAACATTTTTTGCTAAAGATCAGTGCTTTTCTGCCATAATTCCAATTTCTTTTGATACGCCATCCCAAAACTGACCATCTTGATACATGTAATAGTAAAATAATCTTGACTAGGGCATAAAATACCATTACCCTTCTTCACTTGTAGATAATTTGGAGTCTCAGAGTGGTCCCAGAGGTTTTTGCTTCTTTGTCATGTTTTCAAATTTCAATTTCATAACTTGGAACACATTGTAAAAATCTAAACTTCATAAAATTATGCACTTTGAGTTAATGAAAATTCAGGCTGTAAGCCAAGATACTGTAAATTAACCTATTTTTGTAGTTCTAGGACAAAGAACACCATTTTTTCATGGTTCTAAAGGAAAAATATCATTTTGTGGGGTGGTAAATTCATTGTGGTTGGTTTCCTGTGAATGTAAGTTTGTGAAATAAACCATTTCACTGACATTTGAATTTGTGGGTCAGCTAGGTATCCACGGAAACAACAAAAGTTGGGAAACTACGAAAAATAAAGATTTCACAGTAAATAAATAAACAATAAATGTTTTTCTTTTTTAACTTACTTACTTTGCTCAGTCTTTTTGATCAATCACTTTTTAGTAGTAAGTGTCCTCTGTAGCGGCCACTGGTGGCCTACTCTTTTTCTAACTCTCCTGAGGTGTCTTTAGCATACACTGAGACACAGGATCTCGGCATTGAGTCTCATCTGAAAGAATATATACTGGTATTATAGCTTTTTACAGCTCTAGTATGGGCAGGAGATGAAAATCATCTGGGAACATTTCCAAGTCCTGAGTGAGGTTCAAACCCGCAACCCTTGACTTAGAAAGCCAGTGACAGTACCAAATTCAAGACTTAAACACCTTATGTCTCCAAGTCAAAATTGATGTCCCATGTACTTTAAGTTATCAAATTTTTCACTCTATCTATCATTGTCTTAGTTACATCTACTAGTCAAGTAATTCTATCTGTCTATCCATATATGTATATTTATTTCCCTAAGGTATTCCAAACAGTGTATTTTCCATTAAATATTTTCAAAAGCTTTGAATATGGCTTATTTGTGACAATACAAACCAATAGATCAATAGCATAAACAAATTATTTTACAATACACTTGGACAGTGGCATATTTAAATAAATTTTGGTCTTTATTTGTGTCTGTTGTATTTGCAATTGAAATCATCCCCTGCCCATCAAATGATCAGTAGATTGAGGGAATTCATTTATTTCCATGATACTTGGACAGTGGCATATAATTTTGGATGTTAGGTGTGTCTGTTTTATTTGATATCAATAACACCCCTGCCCATCAAATGATCAAGAGGAAGCATTCTCACTATACTCACCATATTGGACACTTTTGGTTGGTTGTTTGAATGTTGCTTAACGCTGCATCAGCAATTTTTCAGCTATTCATGACAAGAATAATTTTATTAATCTCTATGGATTAATCTATGAACAATTTCGTGTATGCTTTGTGAAGTGCAAGTGTGTTGTATGGTCTGGGTTGTACCAGCGCACACTTGGGGCGCCTTTAAGGTGCTAGCTCACCGAGTCGGTACACCAAATAGAAGTGTACCACTCCCCAGTTACATTATACTGACACCAAGTGAACCAGTAAGGGTCAACGACAAGGAAAATTCACTTTCGCACATGTGGTCTGAGCGGAACTCGGAACTTAGGGCGGTGGAACACCCTGAATTTGAAGACTGATGTCTTAGCCTTAGGCCACCACGGCCTCATTAGACACTTTTATTAGGCCATAGACTTAGGATCTTAATACTTTGCACTGTGTAGAGTGTCAACTAGCTGTCATTTAATTAGTATGCAAGTTCTGTAAGTGGTGGTTATGGGTTTGAACTGCAGGTGGAACTGGTAAAAGTCTTTAAAGTTCTCTTCTGAAAACATCGCTCTAAAGAAGAAATACCATACTTTCTGATAGGGTTGATAGATGATGCCCATTGTTATTGAAACAAGAGTTGCTATAGTAGATTTGGCAACCTAATGGATTGGTTATTCAAAGTAAAAAATAACATATATACAAAAACATCAGATTATGTATTAAACATTTTATGTCAAATAAAAAAGTGTAAAAAAAAGTCATTTAATAGTAATTTAAAGTATCAGAAATTAATTTTTCTGATATATAAGATAAATTATATTTAAAAAAAAAAACTAGCATATGTATATAAAATTGAAAAAAAAAACCTACAAATAATGGCCACCCCAAAATATTCATAGCTGCATGGTAAAAATAAAAAAATAAAATAAAAATGCAATTGAAAAAAACACCTAAAAACTGGCCACCAGAAAGCAGATAGATGACTATTAGACATAGCTGCATTCCAGAAAGTGTTAGAATGTGTAAGCATCATCAGAACACCATGGTAATAAAGCATTCTATAATTATCTAGTAAAGTTAGACATGAGATTTAGTTAAGACATAACTATATATATGACTAGAAAATCTACATTGACATTTTCATTATAAAGTAATGTGTTTAGAACTTATGCACGCTGTCAACAAGAGTTAACCATAAACCAACTAACAAAAAAAACTGATGTAGAAAGAAAAGTTTTTGGTTCATTCAGCGCTACCACTAAAATTGTACGAGTCTAGAAAAATTTTCAGTGAATTTGGTGCTATGTTTTTTATGGTTTGTCTTATTAATATAAGTAACCTGACTCAAATTTTTCAAGTGTTAACAGAAACATATTTTTTTGCCTAAGCTCTCTTGAGTGTTTAATTGAAATAATTAAGATTAAAAGAGTTGAGTTGAGTGAGTAATGGTGTTTAACATCCCAGTCAAGAATATTTCACTTATATCGAGACGTTGCCAGCTGTATAAGCTGTGTGCAGAAATTTTGCCTGTGTGTTGCGCTGATGGCATTATACAGCAGGGTTCCTTAGTATGCCAAGCCCACCATGACACGAGACCTCGTTTATTTTAAGTTCCCATCTGAAAGAATCGTGACTTTCATTTTGTAATGCTGAGTGCTTGGCGAAAGAACAGTCACTACCCACTTTTAAGTCTTGGGTCAGACCCGGCCTGGGATCGAACCCACAATCTCCCACTTACGGAGCAAGCACTCTATCAACTGAGCTACCGCAGAGCTCAGATTAAAAGAATATTCATATGTGTGCAAACAAATGAAGAGGATTTGAAGTATTCCAAAGCATTTTAGATTTCATACTTTATTAAAGATTCAAACAAATAAATTGGATTTGAAATGTTCCAGAACATTTAAAAACCATGCTTTATTTTAGGATTAAAGATTCTATATATTTTCGTTAAACGTCTTAACTGCAGCTTAAAGGAACATGCAACAGTAATTTAACTCTAATTTACTACCTTACCTAAAAGTCAATATATGTTGAAAGGAATTACAATTTGAATACCCAAGTGAGTTTCTATGCTCTTTTGGGCCTCTTAGAAATGTGAAGTAGGAAAATTAGATTTTTCCCATTTTACAGACAGATAGACTCCAAGAAACAATTACAAACTCATATCTAGAGAGAATTGAATTGCTTCAGTGTTTATTGCTCAGATTTAGGGAATTTTAATACAGAAAATGACCAATTTCAGTTAATAGATGTATGTAGCATTTACGTTATTGTAAGGGAAATGAATTATTGAAGTTTAAGTTTGACGTGAAATAACATTTAAAACATTTTAAAGTATGTAATTGAACACAGTTTACCAACATTTATTTGTTTTATAGAATACAGAATAGTTCTGAGAGAGAGAGAGAGAGAGAATTCTTATGGTTTGTTGGTTGAATGCTGTCTTACGTTACATCAGCAATTTTTTGTTTATTTGCAATCTGATACTTTTTTATTAATCTCAAGTCCATTTGGTACACAAGTTTGTTAAAGTATTTCTGATTTTCTTTGTACCACTTGGTAGTTTGGTTGGTAGAGTGATTTCTCCGTAAGTGGGAGGTTGTGGGTTGGAACCCCGAGCTGGTCTGACCCAAGACTTGAAAGGGGTAGTGATTGTTCTTTCACCAAGCACTGAGCACAACAAAATTAAAGTCACGGTTCTTTCGAGTGGGAACTTAAAATAAACGTGGTCACATATCATGGTAGGCATGGCAAGATAAAGAACCCTGCTGTATAATGCCACCAGCACAACACACAGTCAAAATTTCTGCACCTTTGCCTATAGCTGGCAACATGTCGATATAAGTGAAATATTCTTGACTGGGACATTAAACACCATTACTCAACTCTGATTTGCTTTGTTCTTGTGTATTCTAATGGCATTTTTCTGGCTCAGGTGAGCTATTGCAATCTATCACCGTTGTGCGTCGTGCGTCATGTGTCGTGCGTCGTGTGTAAACTACATTTTAATCTTCTCCTCCAAAACTATTGGGACAAATTTGATAAAACTTGGTGATTATCATGCCTGGGTAACAGCCTTTCAAAATTGTGTTCGGGGTTTGGCCACGCCCAACAAGATGGCAGCTGTTACTAAAAAGACAAAAAAATTTTCTTCTCTGAAACCAGAAGGTGCAGGCAAATTTTGATTGGATATTTGGATTCAGCATACCAGGGAACATTAAAATTGTGTTTTTCATAAAAATTTAACGAAAAATAGGTTACGCATGTTTTGCCTAAAATTATGTAATTTTGAAAATGAGACATTTATTGTTATAACTCAATAACTGCTGAAGATAATTGTATGGAGCTTTCACTGTTGATCTTGTCTTGCTATTTTCTTCCAAAAGATGTCAAAGTCAAAGGTCAAGGTCATGTCCCTGTTTTTGACCTTTGATAAAAATGCTATTTTTTAAACATTTCAGGTGATAATGGCATGGGATTTTCAGTTAATTGTAGGTATTGACATGACGATCATTTTGACACATAGATCAAGGTCATGGGTTCAAAGGTCAAGGTCAAAGATGCACAACTATTACAGTAACTTATAGTTGATTATCTGCAAAACTGTTAACTTTTTATATAGGCACACATATTAGATTATTGTAGGTAATGGCACAATGGTCATTTTAAAACATTAATAAAGGTCATGGGTTCAAAGGTCAAGGTCACAGATGCAAACAAGTACTGAAATGGTAAATTATCAAATAAAAATATATATAAACTGTACATATTAGAATATTGTAGGTATTGGCCTAACAGTCATTTTGATATATGAATGAAGGTCATGGGTTCAAAGGTAAGGTCACAAATACAAGCAAGTACTGAAATGGTTGATTATCTCAAAAACTATAAACTCCTTGTATAGACATATATATTGGAATATTGTAGGTATTGGCCTAATGATAGTTTTGATATATAAATAAAGGTCATGAGTTCAAAAGTCAAGGTCACAGATGCAAATTAATACTGAATTGGTTAATTATCTTGAAAACTATAAATATTTTGTATAGACATGTATGCTAGAATATTGTAGGTATTGGCCTAATGATCATTTTGATATATGAATGAGGGTTATGGGTTCAAAGGTCAAGGTCACAGGTGAGCGTTAAGGCCCATGGGCCTCTTGTTTTGGATATAAATAAACTTGATTGCATTGTTGAAGATGACAAGAAAAATCTTTCTCACTTGTGAATCTTCTGCACTGAGACATCTTGGGTTTTGAGGAAATGACTAAACCACTTGGCCAACGCAACCACAAATAATTAAATAATGGATAAATAAAAGAAAAGGGATACATGTATATTTTAAACACCAATATGATTTCTCTTTCGAAATAGATTTAATATTGCTATGGGTTTGAAAGAATATTGACATTTGTAAACATATGGTGACACATTTTAAGTAATTTATAACAAATATAAAATTAATTTTTGAATTGTTCCATCAGAGATAATTGACCATTATCTGAAGGAACTAACCACATTATTTTTCCTGTGATGATTTGGTTATTATTTTATTTTGTTACAGAATACTTTATAAATCAAATAGATATGATCATTCTGATTGGCTGTGATAGGAATCTTTGTTCTTTGATTGGTTGAATAGAAGGTTAGCATACCGGTATGTATGACATTTGTTGGGTTGGAGTGTTATTTTGATGTTGGTTGGGCAATTTTCATCAGCGACAGATATAACCATTTTATGTTTCCCCAGAGATACAGTGATTGGTTGTATTTTTTTGTTTGGTTTTTATCTGTTTATCTAGGCCAAACATTATTTTGTTCACTTAGTGTTAGAAACTGTATTGCCTTAATTTGTTAACAGTTCACAGCAGAGGTTACCATGGTTACTGTTTACATCTCTAGTTCACATCAGATCATTTGGTTACAGACTTGCTTTTTATATGAAAAATTCATACTACAGTAGTGCTCGCTCTGTATTTGAGAGGTCTAGGGTTGAATCCGGTTTGGGTCTTACCAAGACCAGAAAAAAGTTAGTTGCTTTTCTTTCTCCAGAAAAGCGCTTGACATTTAGAAATGAAAGTAATGGGTTCATTTGTAAGAAACCGATGCCCCATGTCACAGTAGGTGTGGTATACTAAAGACCCTTCTTGCTCAATTGCCTGAGTGCAATGCAAAGGTAAAAATTTCTGCGACTTCATCTACAGCTGGGGATATCTTGATATAAGTGAAATATTCTTGACTGAGAATCTGATAGTCAGTTTCAACCTGTCTATATAGGCCACCCAAGGGAACCAGTAAAAGTGGTCTTTATCGACAGGTGACTATTATATACAGGTTCAAATAATATGATTAAAGAACAATGGAGATAAAATTTTAGCAGGTGGCCCTCATATAGAGGTGACCTTTAAGGCAGGTTGGACTGTATATATATTTTTAACAGTCTGTAAATAAGTAAATTTTAAATAAAATGAAGATAAGAAGATACATATAAATGTACAGATTTAAATGTCATAATGTAAAAAACACTGGACAGTTTTAAAGTATAAAAAATGGGTTTTATAATGGTCCCATTTTCTAGTAATTGCTCTATATGTACCTATATCAAGTAGTTTATAAAACAACTATTATTTAGCTAAAACATGATTTTATTGTAAAATTGTTGCAGTAATTTTTGTCATCATGCCACCATTAGACATAATGAGTGCCTGGTATTTGACACCTAAATTAACTTTGGGTTTACTTCACAATATGTTGTTTTTGGTAAGTATTTTAATGTGTAATACAATGAATTGTAAATGGTCTGTTATATTTTGAGAGAATTATCATTTTATTTCAAGATATTAACATACTTTTATTTTCTCATCATTGAATGATGATTTGCACAAATACAAGTAAATTGTATCAAAATAAAAAAAAAATGGTAAAGTTTTAGTTTTATGTCTTGTCACTGTCTCAAATTTGCATAAAAATGAAAATAACGCAAAAATTTCCTTTCTTACTTAAGATATTTCGGTTTTAATTTTTTTTTAGTAGGCTTTCATTTATTTTTCTTGAGTAATATTGATTTTCGTTCTTGGCTTGACATCAGCAGTTTTTTAATTTAAGTTCTTTTTAAGTTCCTGTCTACTGAAAAATCTATTTTCAGTTTTAATTTCTGAAAGCAGCCTTGATAATTTTATATCCAATTACTTGAGTTCTTATTTTTTAAAAAAAAAAAACAAAAAACTATCAGCTTAGTTTAAAATTAGATTTAAGATGAGCAGCTGCGGATTTCTATTTTCTCAGTTAAACCATTGAACAAAATATTTTAATGTAAGAAAATTGAAGACTGGCCTACTTATGTCATTATTTGGAGAAAAAAGTGAACAAGACTCCATATTGTATCAATGTAAACAGAGCATTTCCTTTTTTGATGCGTTGCCATTATACATATGTTTTGAAGAAGACCTGCACAGAAGATGACAATCTTTGATTTTAAAAATGCATTTTTGGTTTTATGCAATTGAATTTTTATTCCCAAATTTTAAGGTAATAGTAAGAAAACAATGACAATGTTAAAAACAAAACACGGAGAGAAAGAGTATGTGTGTGCGTGTGAGAGAGAGAGAGAGAGAGAGAGAGAGAAGAATTTAGAACTTCTCTTTTCTGTTTGGTGTGTGTGTGTGAGTGCATGAGAGAGAGAGAGAAAGAGAGAGAAGAATTTGGAACTTCTCTTTTCTGTTTGGTGTGTGTGTGTGTGTGTGTGTGTGTGCATGTGCGAGAGAGAGAGAGAGAGAGAGAGAAAGAAAGAGAGAAAAGAATTTAGAACTTCTCTTTTCTGTTTGGAGACCTGCCAGTATTCAAACTATGTACATATGCATGAAATAATTGATAGTACATGTAATAATAAACAATGAACCATGACTCTTTCAAGAAGATTTGAAAAAAAATTGTAGTTAATGTACCAAGTTGAACTTGCATAAATAGGTCATAGGACTGTCCTTATGCAGTGATAACCTGTTTTATTGAAGAGAAAGATGACATTTTTTATGATGTAACAATTTTTTATGATTACTACAAAACTGAAGTACTTGTCTGAGAACAAATTCATGTGACCTTGTATATTTTTATACTGAATTTTGTATCGGACACCATTGTATCAGTTCAAGGTAACAAAATGCATATTAATTGTAAAGTAAATGCACAGCAAGATGAATTTCTTATCTTTGTCAGATGAGCTACATACTTTCTTAGAGCCTCAACTTGCGGGGGTTGCAACCCCCCCTTTGAAAAATTTCAAAGAGAGAGAGAGAGAGCTATTGACTGATGTGACCCCATATGTTAATGTAACAACCCATCGCGTTTAATAGACCCCTCATCTCTGGAGGCTCGTGCCTTCGGCCTCGCACCTAGCATTGATATACTAGCAATTCTCAACCCCCCCCTTTTCAAAAAATCTAGGCCTGGATCCGCTCTTTTTTACACTCTTGCAAAGTGTGTATGATTTATATCAGAAATATATTACAGCCAAACCTTTCTATAAAACTTAAAATAGGGCATACTAACAAAAGTGGCCTTTATGGACAGGTGGCCCTTATATACAGGTTTAAGTAAGTAAAACCTTTTTTTAGCTACCCAAGGGGACCAGTAAAATTGGTCTTTATGGACAGGTGATCGTTATATAGAGGTTCAATAATATGAATACAGAACAAATGATTAAATTTTACCGGACTTTATAAGCAGTGGCGATATATAAAGGTGGCCTTTTCTGGTCTGTAGAATCAGGTGACCCTTTTATAGGCAGGTTAGACTGTAGTATGAATAAAGAGCAATTGGGATAATTTTTACTGGCCTTTTGAAGCAGGTGACCCTTTTAAAGGCAGTTTGGACTGTAGAATGATAAAGAGCAGTTGGGGTAATTTTTACCGGCCTGTAGAAGCAGGTGACCCTTTTATAGGCAGATTGGACTGTAGTATGAATAAAGAGCAATTGGGATAAATTTCTACCAGCCTGTAGAAGCAGGTGACCCTTTATAAGCAGGTTAGACTGTATATATTATTTAGTGTGTTACATCATTTTGTATTTAATGTTCCAGACCAGACTTTGATTTGATGATATTTGAATAATTTGAAGATAACTTCTTATCGTTCATCCTCTACAGTTGTGTTATGTCTCTTTAATGTCTTCAGATTTTACCGTTTTGTATTCTCGTAACACTCCGACGAAGATAAAAACTAGAAATTCAATTTATTGCCTCCGATAAATTGACAGAAATCCGTTTTTATGCAGTCTGAATAATATTTCATCAGACATAGTGTCCAGCATATACACACTTAATTTTTTTATACCAGAACTTTTTTTTAGACTCATATAAGTACATTGCTGTATCTGGGACAGAAATAAAAAAATCAGTGCTTTTAATCATATTTTATCAGACAAAAGTATCTAACTCATAAAAACTTTATTTTTCCTTTATGTAAAAAGTAATTTGGATACACCAGACATTATGTGCAGCATTGGTGTTAGAAAAATTAAATAATCTCCATTTTTTCCTGGTTTTGTTGTATTGGTAATGTTTTGACAAATTGCCAGCGGTACTAGAACTTATTGATTGTACAGCTGAGGTCTGTTGTACATGGCTGTCTGTCCGTCCTTGGTACAGATCATTATCTAAACCATCAACTTGTTGACTTGGCTGATTTTTAAGTAGACATCTGGCCTTGCGGAACATTACTTTATTTTTTCTCCCAGACTAGTTTTATTTTGACATTATTTTTTCTCCCAGACTAGTTTTATTTTGATTTATTGATGTTTTAGTGCAGGCTGGAAAACAATGGGTCATTGCCTTTTTTATTTCAAATTTTGGTGAAATGTGCAAACGACAAGATAAGATTGATGTGGAATGGAGTCCAGTAATGAAGTTTTATGCCCCAGCTTAGATTCTTTTACTTATGTTGAGGTGGTCAGTCCTGAGATGATGGAGGAAACCAGAGTGCTAGAAAAAACTACGATCTGTGGCAAAAAAACTGACAAACTTTTTTTACACAAGGATCAGCCCAAAGTGTGCGATTGAAACTTAGGTGGTAAACGGCACTGTGGTTGTAACTGTTTGTAAGCTAGCACTTCAGACCACTTGGCCACCAAGGATTTGATGTTGAAAATTGTTATTATACATAATAGTGAACCAGTGAAAACCTCTCAATATTCAAAAATAAAGACAAAGGCTGGTTATAAAAATGAAAGGGCAGCTGCATGACAAATACATTCTTTACTGATCATCAAGTCCAATTCACATTAAATTTTATTTTTCAAATGATGGGGCGGGGGGGGGGGGGATCAAAAGGTTGATGGATACTTTAACATGCCTTTATCCGCAATTATCTTGGATATATTTTGACGTCCCATAATTCCATGTACCTTACATTCTCAATTTTGACTATACATGTGGCTATTGTAAGCCAAATAGGAGGTGATAAAAGTACCTTTTCAGAGCACCTAGCCTCACTTCCCTGATGAAAGTTCACATGTTTAAGTTTATATGCCAGTTTTCAGTTTTTAGCTCACCTGGCTCATGTGAGCTTTTGCCATCACTTGGCGTCCGTCGTCGTCGTCATCCGTCCGTCGTTAAAGATCAACTCCTCAGAAACCACTGGGCCAATTGCAACCAAACTTTGTCACAACAGTCCTTGTGTGGTCTACTTTAAAAATTGTATGCACTTGAGCCAATTGGAACCAAACTTGGACACAGTAGTCCTAAGATGGTACCTTCTGAATGTTTTTTTAAGTCTGCACCTAATCCAAGATGGCGGCCATCGGGGAACATAGGTTAACATTGGACCCTATGGGAACAATATCAAAGATCTTTTCTCTAAAACCCTAAGCCATTGGAACCAAACTTGGCCACAATAGTCTTTGGGTGGTGTTTTTTTTAAGTCTGCACCTAATCTAAGATAGCTGCCAACGGGAAACATAGGTTAACATTGGACCCTAAGGGAACAATTTCAAAGATCTTTTTCTCTAAAACCCCTAAGCCAACTGGAACCAAACTTGGCCACAATAGTCTTTGGGTGGCCCCCTACAACATTATTGTTTTTGAGGGCCACACAAAATCCAAGATGGCCGTCAGTGGAGAACATATTTTAACATTGGACCCTATGGGAAAATATGTTCAAACATATTTTTCTCTGAAACTACTGAGTCAATTGGAACCAAACTCGGCCACAATAGTCATTGGGTCTTTACATTTGGTATTTTAAAATAACATCTGCATTTAAAAATCAACTCCTGTGAAACCACTTGGCCAATTGCAGCGAAACTTTGTGACAATAGTCCGTGTGTGGTCTACCTGAAATATTGTGTCCGACATGTTCGCACATAATCAAAGGTGGCCACCATAGTACATCAGTCAGACTGCCTTATGGCTTTTGTCCTTGACCTTAATTTCATGGTCCATTGACCAGTTTTTGGATAAGGAAAATTCCTCAGGTATTATACATGAAAAGTTGATGATACTTGGTATGTATTGTCTCAAAATTTTGAAATATGGTTTAGTTTTGAAAGGAAATAATATTGAAATTTTGTGATAGAAATAAATATTGTGTAATAAATTTCAAGCATTTATTTAAACATTAGACAATCTGTTGATTTTCATTCTGCAACAACTCTACCTAGATGAGCTATACAGGCTCCTGGGAGCCTCTTGTTTTTCATTTCTTTTGGATTTGACATGGACATGGGCCAATATATATTTGTGTTTGATGGTTTTGTGGCATCTTGTATCTTATCTTAATCTTAATTCTCTCCTTGCCAGAAGGCGCATAAGGCCGTTACGCTGTCCTTCCATTTTTGCCTGTCCTTCGTTTTTGCTGTGTTCCAGCTGGTTCATCCAGTGGTGGCATTTCTTTCCTTTTTGGTCATTCTCCTCCATGTGGTCTTCCCTTTTTTCTTTTCCCCTCTGGTTGCCACCCTAATGCTGTCTTACAGTAATTTGTTTTCTCAGTATGTGCCCCAGCCAGTGGCATCTTGTATACTTAGCCATAATGAACTTGCTGCTCTTTTAATACTAGTGCAGTCATACTGTGATGATGAGGTAATACCTTCAGAAGTTTGGGAAAAAAATCAATAAAAGCACAATTATTTGTCAAAGTCTGTTGCAATATTGCTGCAAACATATTCTCAAAACAGTAGTAAATTTGACAAGTTTCTATGTTAAAGTAGAGTTTTATTAAGATAATTGTGAAAAAATAAACATCTTAACTGTTTAATGTGTTTATGAAAATGCATAAAATATTATGGTATTATCTGTGTGGATAGGAGTTGAGTTGAGTAATGTTGTTTAAGGTCCCAATCAAGAATATTTCACTTATATTAAAATATCGCCAGCTTTAGGCGAAGGTGCAGAAATTTTGCCTGTGCATTGCGCTGATGGCATTATACAGCAGGATTCTTTATTGTGCTAAGCCCACCATGACAAGGGACCTCGCTTATTTTAAGTTCATATCCGTATTTTCCGTGACTTTCATTACGTAATGCTGAGTGCTTGGCGAAAGAACAGTCACTCCCACTTTTGGAGTGAGCACTCTACTAACTCAGCTACCGCAGTGGTCTTAGGTAAATTAAAGAAGGTGTTAAAACCATAATGATTGGTTGACTAAGTTTTGCAGTTTTAATTTCTAATTATGTACCTAGGCAGTTAAATGATTTTGAGTTTGTCATTTTATGTTTGAGGGCACAAATGGAAGTCTTTTCCAGTGTTGAACTACCTTAGACTAGGAATGAAGGTGGTGAGGGGGGATGGGGGGGATAAGTTGATGCTATCTTAATGGTTCTGCATACTTAACATTCATAAAAAGACAGTGTTAAAGTCTTTATTTATAACTAAGTATTTGTTACCATAAGGGCAGTATTGAGTTACCAAGGCTGTAACATAAATTGTGAAACTGTATATTGCTGTTTTGACATTTATTGTACAGTTTGTATTGGGGATTTGGAAAGGGATTGTTTTCCATTTTGGTTGATTCAGAAGAGTGGGCTGAAGGCATGTCAAGATAAGAGGGGGGTTATGGGGACATGCACCTACTGAAAATTTTAAAAATGTAACATAGAATCCCGAATACTGGTAATCTTCAAACTACCTCAGCTACAAACCTACTGATTCATTTTCAAGTCATAATCCCAAAAGCACCAAAATAACTTAGACAATTTGCAAATCAAGTAAAACAAGTGAATATCCAACTTGAAAGTGAGGCCAGGTTCTCTGGAAAGGTCTTCAAGTTGCTGAAACATGTTCCATTGAATGCCTCTTCCTTTATCTTCTATTGTTTGTCTCTTGTTGTGGCCTTGTGTCCCACCAGGGTCGAAGAGGATAGGTAGGTAGGTCTCTGGAAAGGTAAACAACTATTGTCTAGCTTAAGCTACACCTGGCAATGTGTGAAATTAGAGAATTGTGAATAAAAGAAGGAACACATGGAACTATGAGAATTCAATTATATCAAAGATAATTTTGCATACAGAGTTTATCTAACTTATCAGCAATATTTATATGACATCCAGAAATTTATATTTTTGTGAGCATTATGTCACATTATCAAGCCTAGGCATGTGGCATGTAATTTGGTAACATGTAACATTTATATAACAGTGATTTTGTTTGCCTAAAATTACTATCAAATAAAGGTAGTTTCCCCTGGGGAAAAAAATCACTAAAATTTCCCAATTTGATCACTAAAAATCCCAAAACAACAACAATACACTAGAAAATTAAAACTTTTTGTCCTTGTCCACTGTCCTTGTCCACAAAGTATTAGATATTGTTATTGGATATTGTAACAATTTAATATCTTTGTATTGAGGATCCTAAGATTTTGCAAGCATGTCATGTATTTCAGAATTTGAAATTTTCCCAAATTTAAAAGCCAGAAGATAGTTTTGTTTTATAAAAAAGTAACAAAACCACTGTATAAAATTAATATAATTTGTTACACACATTGAAACCCCGTCTGCTTAGATCAAAATGAAGGTTTTCTGTTTAGACATATTCTACTGTGTCAAAATTTGAACTAAATATACTCGAATGTCAGATCCTTAAGTAATATCATTGGTATGATGTTGATAAACATTAATATCCTCTGTAACTTTTAATTAAAACTTGACTCATATACATTTTATCATCACCAGGTGACTTCCTGTTTTTTAAACATGCCACTTGATAACCAACATATTCATTCAAAATTAACCATTTAAATCGTAAAAACCCGTGGTTAGTGGGTGAGAGCTAAACTAGAAAACTGTGTTTACTCTAATTGGTTAATTCCATTTGTTTGTCGTACACAATTTCCGGCTCAAGATTCCTTGTTCGTTGTATACATGTATTTCTATCTATTGAACTTTATGCTTGCTGTCATAAGATCTCCTGGTAAACCAGGAGACTTGCAGTCTTCTACAATGATTGTCGTAATAAATAAAAAACTTCAGGTGATTCATGCTGATTTATAGAACGTATTAGCTGAAGCATTTCTGGAGTCTGAATCTTGGAATCTTAAATCTGAAATAAAAACAAATCCTTCTGTGTATAGATGTTTTAAAGTTAGATTGTTTTTGATGGTATACAATCTTTCCATAATACTCCAGGGCCTTCATTGGGCCAGTGGTCTAAAATGTATGCTTCCAGATCACAGTTCCTAATGACTCGCCTCCGAGATTCAAACCCGAGGCAAATCTTAATGTATGAACCTTTCCATAATACTCCAGGGCCTCATTGGACCAGTGGTCTAAAATGTATGCTTCCAGATCTCAGTGCCTAATGATTTGCTTCCTAGATTCAAACTCCCCCTAGGGCAGATCCTAATTTAAGACAGTTTGTCAGTGTGCTTTTGAAGGTCCAGTCTGCAGTTTTCTCCTGGTACTCCAGTTTCCTCCACCATTGCCGAACTGACTGCTTCTGTAGAAGTGAAAGATTCTGAACTGAGGAATTAGACTCCATTACACCACTACACTCTCCAGACTTCAGGTGACTTGAGAAATCAAGCGATTTACATGATATATAAATAAGTATATCTTTGTCATTAAGTCTGAAATAAAAAAAGTTCTACTTACCGGGTAAGTCAAATGATATGTCATAGTAGTAATTATAAAACTTCTAAAGACTGTTGGCAACTTGTGCTGATTTGTAGGATATATGACAGAAGCATATCGTAGTCTGAATCTACGGATCTTTAAGTCTGAATTTAAGAGAAATTTGCTATTTTGTATAGACATTTTTAGCCTGGTACATTTGTCATAATTTCGGTTCTTAATCGTAATAATTTTTGATCTTTGGCATCCCTGGATCTTGATGAGACATGTTAATCTGTCCCTGGACCATTCCTGTGTCTGAATCTACAAATTTGAAGTCTGAAAATTAAGAAATATTTATTTTAATTCAAGACATTAATATGGTCTGATATTTTGCTTTATTATATAAGTAATCAATTCTATCTTTATGATTGGCTTAAATGGTTACCAATGACCACTTCATCTCGCATGATATATGCCATCAATTTAGTGTCTGCTAGTGATTACAAGTGTCTCATCCGGAACGCCTGTTATTTTTTCATAGAATCAAACCTTAAAATTCAGAGAGATCCAATTAATGCGGGAGATTATTTGTGTGATCTGTCTTGACCAGGGCAAAACAGGGAACTTGTAAAATAGCTAGATTTCCTGGTCACACATGTGAAAAATCAATGTTAACCGAAGTGCAACAGTGGCTAAATTATATAATAAAACAGTTATATAGAGTTTTTGAGTGGTTGTATATGGTGCGATATTAACCGGATAAAATAAATATTGACCTTGGCTGTCGCCTCTGTCAATATTTATTTTTCTTGTCAATATCTTGTCATATACAACCACTAAAATGTCCATAATTGTATAATATTTTCTTATCAGTTGTTAATAGGGATCTATTATTCATATAAGAAAGCATTCCCTTTAATTCTGAGTAATATTTAAGTTCATTCAAGGTAACTTTAGTCCTATACATTGAGTGCACTGCAAAGGTAAACATTTCTGCCACTTCACCTATAGCTGGTGACATCTTGATATCAGTGAAATATTCTTGACCAAGACATTAAACCCCATTTCATAAATAAACAATAAGAGCAGCTAGCTGGTGTACTTAACAGAGATTTGTTCTTTAGGTATTACTTACCCATGTATTAGGAGAATACATTTATTGACTTTTGATGAGGTAGACATAAGGATTTATCAACCTCAGAAATGGCCAAGGTGAATATTATGTTTTTGAGGTTGATAAATCCTTATGTCTACTGAATCAAAAGTCAGTAATTGTTTTATTATATGACCAATGATTTTTATCACCATATTATTATGTTTTAAATTACAAATTTTAGCTTAATAAAGTTTTTTCATTAGAAATGTCCTTTGTTACATCACATATGATGTTGTGTGCGTTTTTGCGCGGTGGAATTGCCCATTGTTACGTCACATAACGCCGCTTGCGTTTTTGTGCGGTGGACATTTCCCAATGTTACATCATATGACCATTGTGTGTGTTATTGTGCAGTGAACATATCGATTTATCAGGCTCGCCAAACATTGTTTCATCCAATCAGAAAAGGGTAAAATCATTGACCATATAATAAATAGAAATATTCCCAATGAAAGGTCAAGCAGACAGGTCAATGTTGTTTGCCTATATACATTCTGTATTAATACATTGTTGTTTGTCTTAAAAAGGACATTTGTTATACTCTTTGTGGCTGTTAATTTGTTTTATGTTTCTGAGGGCATTCAGATGATATATATATAAAATCTAATCTAACATATGGAACAAAAGACTTATGCTGCCTGTCATGTTACAGCGAAAACTAGTACATCAATAAATTCTGAAAAATACTATTAGTCTCCTTGTTAAATATCAAAGTATGAATGATGAAAGAATGATATGAGCATGTTCTAGTTAAATACAGTGTTTCCTTGTTATAATGCCACTGAAAAAATGGCGGCATAAAGAGGGTAGGGTGACGATAAAGCGAGGAAAGTAAAACCGGAAGTTGATATATATGACCATGGTGTATTTGAATATTTAAAACCAAATAAGCACTATCAGCTACCTATGGGTTCAAGTTACTCACTTACTTGACTAGCTCAGTTGTTAAGAATGCTTGCTTAGTATAAGGTTTATTTTGATCCCTAGCAGTGTTTGTCAATAAACGACATCATTTAGTGATTGTTCTTTTAAAAAGTAGTCCAGTTGAGAATAGAATTTTATGTGTCTCGAGAGATGAAAGTAGAGTAATGGTGTTTTTCTTATACTGAAGGGGTTAGTTCATGTTTGGTGGAAGAAACAAGAGTATCTGGAAAAAAAACCACAACCTATATATAGCAAGAAAACTGACACACCAAATGGTGAGAGGTGCCATAAATCTGTGCTCTTTGGGCCACCCAATAACTTAGGTTTTTTATGTGTCTTGGGGGTTTGTCATCTTATAATATTTTTTCTCTTCAGCTTTAGTACACAGCAATCTTCAAGTTATGCCTATAGCTAGCTGTTCAATGAAAAAGAAATTTGTGAATCAAAATTCTTAACTGATAAGTGCTGTTTTGTCCACAAATTAAATTAGTTGAGTTCAAGGTCGTTCCTTAAATCTTCATCTGTTGAAGCAATGTTTGTTCTTAACATTCCATATAAATCTATGATTTCCTATCACTTACAGCTTTGAATTATGAATACCGGTACAGTGCTTCAGATTGTCGGTGCGCCCGCGCCAATCCCGCATTATTTTAAAAATGGCGCATAACATTTTCTTCTAATGGGTCCACGTGGCGCATGGTTTTTCTTAGCCAAATTGATCGTTAATAATTTCTTCCCAAAACTACATATTAGATTCCATGCGGTTTTCCGATTTGACTTTCTGTTTTCGTTTTCTATCGGAAAATCTCTAGCATCTTTGTTTATCTCATAATCAGCATGTAGACAGGACTCCCGACAAGCCCCTTCTCTTCGCTCTATGCGTCGGTTATTAACATTAATATTCAAGGGGGAGAACTCGTAATAAAACTTTTTATGACCTCGGACGTTGTCGTTCATTTAATATGCTAGCGGCAACCATGGCTATGAGATGCAGACGACTCTATTCACATTTTTTAAAACAACACAAAGCGCAGAGAAGTATATACACATAAAATGAATCATGGAGTTGAAAGAGTTTAAAATATATCGTAAAGGTTAACAAAGTATAAATTAGCAGATGACAAGATCGCTTTTGGTGCATTATATGAAGATGTCAAGTGCCGACTTTCACTTTCAGTCACGTGGTCGTGGCATAACATTTAATTATGTGGCAAAACATGACCCACTATAACAAGAAATGACCCCTTGTTATTGGACCTGGTGGGCCCTTGTGGCCCACTATCTGTAAAAACAATCTGAAGCACTGCCGGTAGGTCTGACACATTTTTAGCTCACCAGACCATAGGTCATGTGAGCTTATGGCATAGCGCAGCGTGTGTATGTGCGTGCGTGCGCCGTTAACACACATTTTCGACTTCTCCTCTGAAACTACTGGACAGATTTCAATGAAACTTGGTAAGAAGTATATATGGGCTGGTGCAATTCACATTGCCATGGCTACCATAACTAGGTCAAGGTGACCTAGGGGTGCAAAAATCTTAAAAAATCTTCTTCTCCCAAAGTATTGATTGGAAAAAAATCTGATGTGATATTTGGCTTCTCTAGGGTCTTAATCCTATAGTTTGTTCATTTTTTGAAATTCGGACAAAAAATAGGTTACACGTTTTTGCGTTTAATTTTGAAAAAATCGTAAAATAGCTTCAAATTGTTAAAACTTGACTATTTGACCAGATAATGACATGAGGTTTTCAGTTTTGACATATTCTTGTAATTACCTTCAAAATGGTGTCAAGGTCAATTATGAAGGTCATGACCTAATTTTTTACCTTTCTAATATTTATTATCTGGAAAACCATAAACTTTTTATATAGGCATGTAAATTAAAATATTGTTGGTATTGAGGTAACAATCATTTTGATATATAGATAAAGGTCATTGGTTCAAAGGTCAAGGTCACAGTAGCAAAACAATACCAAAATGTTTCTTTATCTTGAAAACTATAAACTTTTTATATAAGCATGTATATTAGAATGTTGTAGGTATTGATACAACAATCATTTTGATATATAGAAAAAGGTCATTGGTCCAAAGGTCAAGGTAACAGTAGCAAAACAATGCCAAAATGTTTAATTATCTCGAAAACTGTAAACTTTTTGTATAGGCATGTATATTGGAATGTTGTTGGTTTTGATGTAACGATCATTTTGATATATAGATTAAGGTCATTGGTTTAAAGGTCAAGGTCACAGATGCGAAAGAATACTGAAATGGTCCATTATCTTGAAAACTATGAACTTTTTGTATGAGCATGTATATTAGAATGTTGTAGGTATTGATACAACGATCATTTTAATGTATAGAAAAAGGTCATTGGTCCAAAGGTCAAGGTCACAGTAGCGAAACAATACCAAAAAGGTTCATTATCTCGAAAACTATAAACTTTTTGTATAGGCATGTGTATTGGAATGTTGTTGGTTTTGATGTAACAATCATTTTGATATATAGATTAAGGTCATTGGTTCAAAGGTCACGGTCACAGATGCAAAAGAATACTGAAATAGTCCATTATCTTGAAAACTATTAACTTTTTGTATAAGCATGTATATTAGAATGTTGTAGGTATTGATACAACAATCATTTTGATGTATAGAAAAAGGTCATTGGTCCAAAGGTCAAGGTCACGGTTGAAAAACAATACCAAAATGGTTAATTATCTCGAAAACTATAAACTTTTTGTATAGGCATGTATATTGGAATGTTGTTGGTTTTGATGTAACGATCATTTTGATAT
This sequence comes from Anadara kagoshimensis, assembly GCA_021292105.1. NCBI lineage: Eukaryota > Metazoa > Mollusca > Bivalvia > Arcoida > Arcidae > Anadara > Anadara kagoshimensis. Next base: position 41,907,326 of record CM037858.1, read on the forward strand.
ATAGAAAAAGTTCATTGGTCCAAAGGTCAAGGTCACAGTAGCAAAACAATACCAAAATGGTTAATTATCTCGAAAACTATAAACTTTTTGTATAGGCATGTATATTGGAATGTTGTTGGTTTTGATGTAACGATCATTTTGATATATAGATTATGGTCATTGGTTTAAAGGTCAAGGTCACAGATGGGAAAGAATACTGAAATGGTTCATTATCTTGAAAACTATGAACTTTTTGTATGAGCATGTATATTAGAATGTTGTAGGTATTGATACAACAATCATTTTGATGTATAGAAAAAGGTCATTGGTCCAAAGGTCAAGGTCACGGTTGAAAAACAATACCAAAATGGTTAATTATCTCGAAAACTATAAACGTTTTGTATAGGCATGTATATTGGAATGTTGTTGGTTTTGATGTAACGATCATTTTGATGTATAGAAAAAGTTCATTGGTCCAAAGGTCAAGGTCACAGTAGCAAAACAATACCAAAATGGTTAATTATCTCGAAAACTATAAACTTTTTGTATAGGCATGTATATTGGAATGTTGTTGGTTTTGATGTAACGATCATTTTGATATATAGATTATGGTCATTGGTTTAAAGGTCAAGGTCACAGATGGGAAAGAATACTGAAATGGTTCATTATCTTGAAAACTATGAACTTTTTGTATGAGCATGTATATTGGAATGTTGTAGGTATTGATACAACGATCATTTTAATGTATAGAAAAAGGTCATGGGTCCAAAGGTCAAGGTTACAGTAGCAAAACAATACCAAAATGGTTAATTATCTTGAAAACTATAAACTTTTTGTATAGGCATGTACATTGGAATATTGTTGGTATTGATGTAATGATCATTTTGATATATAGATTAAGGTCATTGGTTCAAAGGTCACGGTCACAGATGCAAAAGAATACTGAAATGGTTCATTATCTTGAAAACTATAAACTTTTTGTATAGGCATGTATATTAGAATGTTGTAGGTATTGATACAACAATCATTTTGATGTACAGAGAAAGGTCATGGGTCCAAAGGTCACGGTCACGGTTGAAAAACAATACCAAAAAGGTTCATTATCTCGAAAACTATGAACTTTTTGTATAGGCATGTATATTAGAATATTGTTGGTATTGATTCAATGATCATTTTAATATATAGATTATGGTCATTGGTTCGAAGGTTAAGGTGACAGATGCGAGTAGCAAGTTTCATAAATATCTAAATATCCACATCAGAGTTATTGGTCCTTAAATGTAGTATTTATTGTGTTTTTGTGATGTTAAGGGCCCAAGTGAGCGGTACAGGCCCTATTGGGCCTCTTGTTAACAAAAACATTTGCAGCAATGGGAATAAAGGCAATTAGGTTCGAAAATACTTCAACCAAAATATTTACATCAAAGTAGACAGTGACAATTTCACCAAAACATTTGCACCAATGTAGAAAGCAAGGAAGACAAAAGCTACACAACCACATCACTGTTACGTCTGACATAAATATCTGAGTGACCAGAGCCTCAGTGGCTAAGTGGTCTAAAGTGTTTGTTTACAGACCATGGTACTTTTGGCAGGTCCTAGTGTGAGAAAGTTTGTTATTGAAGATTGTCAGTGGTCTTTCACAGGCACTCCAGTTTCCTTCACCATTCCAGAACTGATGGTCTGGATATAAATGAAAGAATATTGACTTGGATGTGAAACACCATTACTCCACTACATTGACATCATGATCACCAAGCCTATATGCAATTGACTAGCCTGTATAATATGTTTATACATCTGTTATATGTGTTATCTGGCTCATTTCTTAGCTAAGATATTCCTTAACTTAAATCTTGCAAAATTTTAAATCTTCATAATTTTCTTGATGTTCAAAATATTCAGGAATTTAAGGTGTTATTTTTAAGATCACCTCAAAATTAAAACATTTGCATTTAGTTTTGACAAAAATATTCACCAGTGGTTCCAAAAAAGAGATTACCAAAATTTGGTAAATTTAAGTTAAGGAAAATCTTAGCTAAGGAATGATTGTGAAACCGGGACCAGGCCTTAAGCTAGCTGTTGTGTGATTTTAATTCAGGTAAGCATTATGTGTACAGATGAGCAACAGGTCTTAAGGTAGTTGTGTGAAATTTTGTAATTTTAATTCAAGTGGGTAAAATATGTCATATATACATACAGATCAGTGAGTGAGTAATGGTGTTTAACGTCCCAGTCAAGAATATTTCACTTATATCGAGACGTCGCCAGCTATAGGCGAAGGTGCAGAAATTTTGCCTGTGCGTTGTGTACAGATGAGCAACAGGCCTTAAGCTAGATGCTGTGTGGAATTTTGACATTTTAATTAAGGTAGACCAAATATGTCATATACAGATGAGCAACAGGCCTTAAGCTAGCTGTTGTGTGAAATTTTGTGATTTTAATTCAGGTGGGTAAAATATGTCATACTGTGAATGGTTTTATTTTCGTGGGGCCCAATTTTCGTGGAATCTGTAAAAAATAACATTTCGTTGGGACGTAAATTCGTGGTTTCACTGAAATGTCAAAAACTAGATTGTCCTTTGAACATTGATAACGGGTAGAAAGTGATGATTTGTTTGTTAATCGGCAGTTATAGGATGAGTAGTTAGGGATTACCAAAGCCATAGACCGTGACAGATCTAGAGACGCGGATTAATGACCAAGTCTAGGGTAGGCGTTAATTACCTGTAACTAGTATATCAATAACACGAGGTGACACCTGGCCTGAGTAAATCTACCTGTTACATTAGATAATTAAGCGGCAATTAATTCAGATTTTTAAGTTCACTCGTATCACATCAATCAGAATGTGGTTTATAATCCCTTTAAGCAAAATAGTATTTGTTTTCCTTTGATATCGGCAACTTTTTAAAAATTCTAATTATTGACCTCTGATGACCCAATCAGTGTTTACGAGAGTAACAATGGCGGCTCTTCCCGATACTGTATAATGTCGAAAGAAGGTGCGGTTTTTTTCAAGACAAACAGTTGATTTAGTTATATTAAATATAAAGGATGTTAGTTGATAGATTGTTGAAATGTTTATTAGCTCACCTGAGCCAAAGGCTCAAGTGAGCTTTTCTGATCACAATTTGTCCGTTGTCTGTCGTCGTCGTCGTCGTCGTCGTCGTCGTTGTCGTCGTAAACTTTTCACATTTTCGACTTCTCCTCTGAAAGTACTTGGCAGATTTCAATGAGACTTGGTCAGAAGCATGTCTGGGTCGGTGCAATTCAGATTTGTTCGTGGCGTTGCCATGGCTACCATAACTAGGTCAAGGTGACCTAGGGGTGCAAAAATCTTAAAAAATCTTCTTCTCCGAAAGTATTGTTTGGAGAAAAAATCTGATGAGATATTTGGCTTCTCTAGGGTCTTAAGCCTATAGTTTGTTCATTTTGTGAAATTCGGTCGAAAATGGGTTACGCGTTTTTGCGTTTAATTTTGAAAAAAATCGTAAAATAGCTTCAAATTGTTATAACTTGACTACTTGACCAGATAATGACATGGGGTTTTCAGTTTTGACATCTTCTTGTTAGTATCTTCAAAATGAGGTCAAGGTCAATTGTGAAGGTCGTGACCTAATTTTTTTTACCTCTGATTATAATTATTATCTCGAAAACTATAAACTTTTTGTATAGTCATGTATATTAGAATGTTGTAGGTATTGATACAACGATCATTTTGATGTATAGAAAAAGGTCATGGGTTCAAAGGTCAAGGTCACAGATGCGAAACAATACCAAAATGGTTAATTATCTCGAAAACTATAAACTTTTTGTATAGGCATGTATATTAGAATGTTGTAGGTATTGATACAACGATCATTTTGATGTATAGAAAAAGGTCATGGGTTCAAAGGTCAAGGTCACAGATGCGAAACAACACCGAAATGGTTAATTATCTCGAAAACTATAAACTTTTTGTATAGGCATGTATGTTAGAATGTTGTAGGTATTGATACGACGATCATTTTGATGTATAGAAAAAGGTCATGGGTTCAAAGGTCAAGGTCACAGATGCGAATCAATACTGAAATGGTTAATTATCTCGAAAACTATAAACTTTTTGTATAGGCATTTATATTGGAATGTTGTAGGTATTGATACAACGATTATTTTGATGTATAGAAAAAGGTCACGGGTTCAAAGGTCAAGGTCACAGATGCGAAACAATACCGAAATGGTTAATTATCTCGAAAACTATAAACTTTTTGTATAGGCATTTATATTAGAATGTTGTAGGTATTGATACAACAATCGTTTTGATGTATAGTAAACGGTCATGGGTTCAAAGGTCAAGGTCACAGATGCAAATCAATACTGAAATGGTTAATTATCTCGAAAACTATAAACTTTTTGTATAGGCATGTATATTATAATGTTGTAGGTATTGATACAACGATCATTTTGATGTATAGAAAAAGGTCATAGGTTCAAAGGTCAAGGTCACAGATGCGAAACAACACTGAAATGGTTAATTATCTCGAAAACTATAAACTTTTTGTATAGGCATGTATATTAGAATGTTGTAGGTATTGATGCAACGATCATTTTGATGTATAGAAAAAGGTCATGGGTTCAAAGGTCAAGGTCACAGATGCAAAACAATATTGAAATGGTTAATTATCTTGAAAACTATAAACTTTTTGTATAGACATGTATATTAGAATGTTGTAGGTATTGATACAACGATCATTTTGATGTATAGAAAAAGGTCATGGGTTCAAAGGTCAAGGTCACAGATGTGAAAACAATACCGAAATGGTTAATTATCTCGAAAACTATAAACTTTTTGTATAGGCATGTATATTAGAATGTTGTAGGTATTGATACAATGATCATTTTGATGTAAAGAAAAAAGTCATTGGGGTTTAGTATTTATGTTTACTTTAAATCTATCAGCTAGCCATTAGTTATCAGGTGAGCGTATAAGGCCCATGGGCCTCTTGTTTAGTTAATCGAATTTCAATTTAAATGAGACAGACCATAATTGATGATGAAAGCCACGGCTAGTAACCTGTCTGTCCCTATTCCTCCCGACCAGTTCCCAATTAAAAATAAACTTTTTTTAAATATAATATTTATTTTATTAAACATAATATATTTACTTAAATAATTTTCACAATTAGATTAAGACATCTAAACATCTTCACCTCCCAAAAAGTTTTTATTGGTGTGAAAATGTGAGTTACGCTAGTAATTTATGAATGCGATTAAATATGGTACATGTCAATTACCAGGTAGTTTTTACTTGTGGATAATATTTTGTGGTGGTCGTAAATTCGTGGTTCAGACTGTCCACGAAAACCACGAAAATTGAGCCCCAACGAAAATTAATGATTTCACAGTATATACATACAGATGAGCAACAGGCCTTAAGCTAGATGCTGTGTGGAATTTTGTCATTTTAATTAAGGTAGGCCAATTATGTCATATACAGATGAGCAACAGGCCTTAATCTAGCTGTTGTGTGAAATTTTTTGATTTATTTCGGGTAGGAGAAATCATGTTTTGCACAAATATTAATTAATCACTGCACCAGATAATTCTACTGGAATCATGATTTTCATCTTGAATAACGGAATAACGTCATATGGTGTATCCACATTTACATTGGACAATATTTTTGTAAAATTACTACAAAATTAGAAATGCAGTGTTAAAAACCTTATAGAATTGATGTCAAAATGAGTCATCAGTTTTAGTTCAATGTTTTTAATTTTGCAAATTTTATACTGAAAAGCATTCGAAACTTGCCTAAGAAATTTATTTTCTAATTTCTTGTACATGTAATGAGTTTAGATAGAGATAATGTTGGAGAGACATGGAAATTTTCAATCATTAAATTGCAAAACTTCACAGCAAAAAGCATTCAAAACATGCATAAGAAATTTATTTCTGTTTTCATGTAATGAGTTTAGATGGAGAGATCTGCTTGGAGAGACATAAAAATTTTAGCTATTAACTTATGGTGTTTGAAACAAGCCAACAAGAACCGCTGGCCCTTGTCTTAAATGTGATAATAAATGTTTTACTCTTAATAGAAAAACCGTTTGAAGAGATTGATTTCAATTTTCAGAGCAATGAGAAAAACACTTTAAACCTGACAAAAAATAATGTTTGGTAATAGATTTAATTTTCTGACAAGAAATATAGGATTTTGTTTCTCTGCGGGGAATTTTCTGCATTTAAGTTTCAGAGAAAGGCCAATAATTTTCCCACCCTTAACCGTGGTAACAAACTTCGTTTTAATCAATATTTGGGAAGTTTTCTAATCTAACGTCTGCAGTTCTTTTATGCATTCATTAAGATATATTTTTCTAACGCATATTGCAAATAATTTTTATCTCCATCTTCTTGTGTTTTCTGATAACCTGTTACAGGTGTTTCATGGCGTGTAATCCAGTTATTCGATTGGTCTCAATCTGCAATTTTACCCCCTGTAGGGAAATATATAAAAATAACCATGCCCTTTTTTCCTGTCTGTCTGTGTATCCCAATATTGTGTCAACTACATGACCTTGTATCTGAATGACTGTCTATCTCAAAAAAACTTGTCCATCCCATAACTTTCACATCTATGGGTGGATTTTGATCAAACTTGGAAATATGCATATTAAAATGACTCAATATATTGCATACTAAGTTAATGTGTGTGGACCAAATTTAAAGTCAGAAAGTAGGAGATGTTGATGGAGGGTATTATTAGTCTCTCACTAGTTAATTATTTGAGCACCTGTCTGGTTATTATACAGTGGGTTGGGGTGGTGGTGGGCATAACTCATACACTTTGGCAACAATTCACTTCCATATTTTTTCCTTGTTGGTCTATAATACATTTAAACTGGCATCAAATCATGGTTTTCTTTATTTACTCAAAGTCTGTCAATTACAATTTTTGCAGACAAATGAATCGTGTTGTTTCCGTCTCCATTAAGATTACCCATGGGGCATTATAATTATCCCACACTTCCAGTAGGGTGAGTAAGTAATGGCCCTTCAGTGATGCGGTTAGCAGTAATGGTCAGCTGGGCAGTAATTAAAACTACAGTTAATTTATCTGTTTTTGTTTGTTTATGTAATTAAAGAATTCAGGAGTTCAAGTGTATAGGCAAACATCTTTGAGCTGTCTGCTTGACCTTTCATTAGGAATATTCACCCCAATACATGGATAGTGTCAGGATTTGCAGTTAATGCATAAACAATGCATGTTTCCCATGATTTAGATAAAATAAATAACTGGAATCCCTATACTTAAATATACTGGTCCATAATAAATATTTAAATCAAAGGTCAAGCAGACAGGTCAATGTTGTTTTCCTTTAACAAATGATTGAATTATTATAGTCTCCTGGCAGTGTTTGACTTCAAATTCTATCAAAACAGGTTGATAAAATTCATTCCAATGAAAAATTTTAGTTTGATTTGATTGGTAAATTTTAGTTCAAGTTAATGAACATTGTTTTCATTGAAATTTATAATATTCAAGAGACCTTTATAAAGCTATTGTTATTTTTTAAATATTATTCTATGTATTAAGTTAGATAAAGTTATATTAAAATCAACTAATGGTCTGCAAATAAGTAAATAAATTAACACACACACACACACACACACACACACACCATTTACAAGACAACAAATTTAAAAAATGCAAAATACAAAACACCCCCCCCCCCAAAAAAAAAAAAAAAAACAAAAACAAAAAAAACAAGCAAACAAACCCAACCCCTTTCCCCCAAAAATGTGCAAAAGTAAAGAAATAAAAAAATGCACATAAAAACAAAAGGCAACAAAATATTCAAATAACCCTACTGTTATATTGGTAGTTAATGAGTTTTATGAATATAACAAAATAAAAATTGAAATAAATAAATGAATAGATAATAAATAAACAAATAAATAAATTAAAACCTACAAAATCCAAGCAAAAATGATACAGTAAATTTGAAGGAAAAAAACTTACAAAAACAAAACACACAATAAAACAAACAAACATTCTTTAACCCAACCCTTTTCCTCAAAATTGTGAGAACTTAAAAGTGTTGCAAAAGGATAAAATTAAAATAACATTACACATAAAAACAAAAGGCAACAAAAAATCCAAAATATCTGTCAGTTCATTTCAACTGCCATCAGCAGTATGTTTGTCTGTCAGAATTCTGTATCACACATTACATCCAACCAGATGTTAGTTAATAACCCCAATGGTGTTTAGTTTTAAAACACATAATGGAATACTATTCAAGACATAAAATGAAATTTGGTATACAAGTCAGCAGTGTGTACATACAGTAGTACTGCAGGAGAATAAGTCATCTGTTTTCATAGATATTGAAATGGACATGTAAGACTTTTTACATGTATATGTTGTGTAACAAACCAGTATTACTGTAGGTCACAAAGATGGTCCATGGATATCGAAATGGACATGTAAAAACAGTTCTGGTAGGTGCTGTAACAAGCCATTATTTTGTCATAAGGAGTTGTTGTTTTTAAAATTACTAGAATTTTGTTTAAAGGTTAAATTCTGTTCATGGATTGTCAACTTGGACATGTGAAGACTTAAATTTTTACACGGTAAATATGCTGTTTAACAAACCATTATTATGTCATCAAGATGTGGCTATTTTGTAATAACCAGCATTTTGTTTATGTTAAAATCTGTTTCCATGGATATTGACTTGGACATGTGATGACTTTTTACACAGCATATGTTGTGTAACAAACCATTATTATGTCATCAAGATGTGGCTATTTTGTCATTACTAGTATTTTATTTTTGGTTAAACAACAAAATGGTAGACCCTGTAACAAACTAGTTTTATGTCATAAGGATGTGGAGATTTTGTAATAACATGGTTAAAATTTGTTTTCATGGATATTGACTTCACAAGTAAAAACAGTTAGATGCTGTAACAAGCTGGTATTATGTCATAAAGAAATGGACATTTTGTAATGACCATCATTTTGCTATAAAGGTTGAAATCTGTTTTCATTAATTTTGACTTTGACATGTAGAAGGGCTACCAGTGTATGTTGTGTAACAAGCAAATGTTATTTCATAAAGATGTGTAGCTATTTTGTAATGACTAGAATTTTGTTTATGGTTAATGTAAAAACAGTTAGACGCTGTAACGAGCAATTATTATGTCAAAAAGATATTTTATAATAAATGATATTTTGTTTATGGTAAAATTCTTGTAACGTGGTGATTAAATGCCTACGTTTGTTTTGGTTCATGGTTTATATGTATTATAGTTTGTAGTATCTCATTTGAAAGACAGTTTCCACCAATCAGGACAAAGCTATTGATTTAAAAATGCCAATAATCGGAATCTAATGAGCGTGAACCGTCATCAGTAAATCTGTACACATTATATACATTACAAGATATGAAAACCCATCACGGGGATTTTGTCTAACACTGAGAACGGAGAGCAGAGCTAAAAATTACGGGATCTATGTATAAATCTTAGAGGTTTTATTGACAAGACCATTTATTATAGGATTAGCATTGAGGAGACTTTTATGTGGTAAAAACCTAAAATTGATATATGGATTTTCAAAAATAACTTTATCATACAGAGCTATAAAAGGTAGGTACCATGTTAAACAAACACAAACTGTTTCATGATTATTGTGATATTTGCATGTTGATTAAATGTGAGATTTTTGTGAAAATTGAAAATGGTTTATGCATGAATTTTCAAAAACATTTGTCATATATAGCTTTATACATTGAGATTTTAAATGGCGTATTTGACAAAATATTAACATTACATTTTGTGAGATTTTTGTAAATGGAACAGATGCATTTCATAGTAATATAAATTGAGATTTATTAGCATCCAAGGGATGTTTTGAGGTTGTAAAATGTTTTGTGGAATTTAAAACTGGTGTTACTTATCCATCTATGTATCTATCATCAATTATAAATTAGGAATTCACATTAAGTAAGACAAAAAATTTTGACACAAAATTAATTAATTACCTTTATAGTTTAAGGGGACAAATATATTATGTTTACAGTTACTATGGATTTGGGGTCCTTTAATGCCAAAAATTAAGTGGTTGGTAATCTGTTGAAAATTGGCCCCAATATAAAGCCATTTGATAGTCCTATGACTATAAATCAGCAGTGTGATGATGATGTTGTGATATTGGTATTTAATATTTACTTAATTATGTAAGGAGTAGTTGATGATGATGTAGTCTGTGAACTTGTTAATTATGTTTAGATACAACAATATTATATACACAGTGTGTAGGTACAACCCTCAGTATCAGGTCGAGTCCTTTTTTCGTAGCCGTATCACTACGAGTCGCGCTTGCGATACAGCTAAGAAAAAAGGACGAGACCTGATACGAAGGGTTGTACCTACACACTGTGTATATAATATTTTTATCTAACATTTCCAACTATGTTATTTACAATAATAAAAAAAACAATACTTAATATGAAAAATTACATTTTACCACAGAAAACCACTGAACTATGTTATGACATTTGTTCTACATTCTCCCTAATGACGTCACAATGAGAACGTGCACGTGCACTTTACTGCCAATGTGGTGATACAAGATTCTATATCATGTGTGTTTGATAAAACTTGTATTTCGTAGAAAAACTAGTCTTATGTTAGATAAACCTGGTTATACTCAGCAGGTGATAATCATTTTGATACAGGTGTGTTCATGCAGGTGTAATGCAGATTAATCTTGATGGCTAATCAATACATGTTTACACTGTGTTCTAATTTCAATCATTTTGTGTTCCCTTATTGGCAGTCACAGAAATAGGCTGAAATTCTATTTGTGTGGTCCAAATCTCAAATTTCAACATTCATAGAGGTTCAACAGCATAAAATAAATGTACCATCTATTGTTTGTGAGCAAATCAGTGTTGCTTGTTGGTTTTTTTTCTTGCATCATAAAAGATATAAAAGTATTTAAGTAAAATGTAACCCATACTTCAGGACCTGTCCCCAGTTTCACAATTCATTTCTTAACTAAGATTTTCATTAACTTAAATCTTGTATATTTAAAAACCTTATTATTTTGTTAACTGTTAAGATATTAGGGAGTTTAAGGTGTCATTTTAAAGGTTTAATCAAACTTATGACATCTGTATTTAGATTTGCAAGAAATGTGTATTCTCCCGTGACAAGTCATGTAATATAGGAATATTCCATTGAAGATTCTCATGGGGGATATTTCTATTCTGTATGAGTCGTGCATGCAAATAAGCGCTGGAACTGCCTTTGGTGGCATCTGATAATCAAAAGTCAATAGTGTGACATCATCATGTGGGGAACATGACGTCATTTTGTGAGAAAAGGACACCCAAGTCTTCAAAATTTAGAATTTTGAGTGCGTATAAATAACTGTTTTGTAGTTTATACATTGTGTATAAACTTAAATCAGGTACATTATTTCTTTTAAAAGTAGAATGTTGAATAACAAAGTTAATTTTTTCCATCATGGCATCAATGTCTATGTAAATCAAATTTGAAGCTAAATATTGGCATTAAAAAGGGAGAAAAACAATCCATTATGAGCTTATCCATATAGGAAAGGAAAATCTCACCTATCCTACATGGATACTCTTAATGAATTCTTATATTCCTAGTTCCAAAAAATAAGCTTGCCAAAATTTGCTAAATTTAAGTAAAGGTAAAACTTAGTTAAGGAATGATTGTGCAACCGGGTTAGTCCCTAGTGGGGAGTAAATGTAGAGTAGGGTTTATACAACATCTTTGAACTTAATTATGATATACATCTATATAGCCTATGGAGTGCTCGCTCCCTTAGTGGTAGATTGTGGGTTCCAACCCCGACCTAAGACTTTAAAGTGGGTAGTGACTGTTCTTTCGCCAAGCACTCAGCTTTACGAAATCAAAGTCATGGTTCTGTCGCATGGGAACTTAACAAATAGGTAAGGTCCCATGTAAAACCCGGCTGTATAATGCCATCAGGCAACTTGCAGGCAAAATTTCTGCACATTCGCCTACAGCTGGTGATGTCTTGATATAAGTGAAATTTTCTTGACTGGACATTAAACCCCGTAACTCCTCTCTATATACCCTATAACCTGTCTTCTGCATCTGTAACCCTCCTTCCCACTCATCCACACAATTTTTCATTAATTTTTTTAATATAATGATTTATCTGCCCACAGAATCCAAACTTATTTGATTGTATTATATTAGCTTAAAAGTCCTCAACCCTCTGATGTGATATATATAAACATATTGCCTTAAAGGTCTCTTGCACATACTTTTGATATAACAATATGTTGTTAAAGGTCTCCAGCCCACATCTGTCTTGAAATTAGTTTTAAAAACAACTCAGTACCAGAAATAACATTTTATGTATTTTTACAATCACAGTATATACAAAAGATAAATGTATCGGTAATGAATTTTACTTTGCTAAATGAAGAAAAATATAATATATAATTAAATAAAAACAAATGAAATAAATCCCTGATAAATAAAAATGATAAAATAAAACACAATAAAATATACAAAAGATATTTGCACTTTGAAATGTGTTCTCATTCAAATGTCAACCATTTAGGATTACTTTTAGATAAAAGTGTCTTTTTCCACTAGGAACTAGAATCAGGAAATTAATATATGACTCCGGAAAAATCTGATCAGTGGTAGTATTTTAAATACCTGGGTGATTTCTGTTTTTTTTCCAAGCCATAAATATCCTTATTCCAGACCCCTGTGAATTTTTTATCAATCATGGTTACAGAGCTGCCAACCCTATTTTGTGTAATTGCGGGTCCTACCGAAAGCTGACCGTGTCTGGGTGCATCCCTACCAAAAGAATTGAAAGTTGGTCAAAAAATATGTTGCATTGTCATGTGAGGTCTAAGAGAAATGGATATATTATAATGCATGTAGTGATTTATCACCAGCTCCCGGGTACAAAATTAACCCACTACACCCATAGTCCAACTGTGTAAATCACTAATTCACAGCGATACAGATGGGTTTGAGTGGTATCCTCAAATTCTATGATCATTCCTGGGTCAGTTCCCTTCTTGGCGGGTCAGCGATAATTCATGTCGAAATGAGGGTTGGATCTGCGGGTTGTGGGTCAGTTGGCAGCTCTGTGGTTAGATTGATGGATAAACCTGTTTATCAAGGCCACCCAAGGGAACCAGTAAACCTGGCCTTTATGGGCTAGTAACCTTTATATACAGGTTCAAATAAAATGAATAAAGAACAATTGGGATACAATTGTACTGGCCTTTATAAGCAGGTGGTCCTCATATAGAGGCGGCCTTTAAGGCAGGTTTGCCTGTACATACTACATATATAAACACCAAGGTTTTGAAAAGACATCATTAATATGAAATATGATTGCCATCGGTCAAAAGACATCTTTAATCCGAAATATGATTGTCATTGGTCATTTTGAAATTAACGAACATGAATAGAAAGTATGGTCTTATTTGATTTTCCCCACATGAAAAAATTTAATTTGAAAATAATGCAGTCAGAAAGGGATTACATGTCATGAAATGGTATATCATTTTTTAAAATGTTTCAAAAATAAAAAAATAAAGTAGAATATCTTATCTTCTATCCTCCTCTTGTCTACTAAAAATCCACTATGTATCTATTTTATGTGCATACATTTTGACATATATATATATATATATATCTCATGTATACTGTCCAACTTCCATAAAGGCCACTTTTACTGCTTCCCATGGGTGGTTTTTATAGACAGGTTTGACTGTATATGATAAGTTCAAATTTGTTACATGTAATGGTATATTTAAAAAAAAATTATGTACAAAATTGTAGAATCTCTATCTTTCTATTGTCATCTTGTCTAATGTGAAACAATAATGAAGTTTTACAATAACCATTTCACTTATATCGAGACAGTCTTCTCTTATGAAAGAAATCCACTTTTTTCCATCTCGTCTAACAAAAGAAATCCACCGTGCATATATGATTTATATATTGTACATTGTATTGATACATTACATACATAATTTTAATATATATCTCGTAATTTTTTTACGGTCTCGGCAGATATCTTTAGAATTTAATCAACTTGGTGCTTTACTATAACGTTAATATTGATTATCATAAAACACAGCAAGAGGATAGACAGAGATGAAGATCCCTAAGAAATCAGATTTAAAAAATAACGATACAAATTGAATTCCAAAAGTAAATGTTACAAATTTGATCAGTTATCCAGCGGTGAGGAAAAGTGATTTTTATTATGATTACAGCATCTGATCAGCTGAGTCTTAAATAATTAAACAAGGTGCTAATTAGTTTTTTTCAGTAATTATGACACATAAAGAGTTAGGTTAGATCTAGCGGCGAAATATCATTAATAAATAAACAACACCTCTATGGAGTAACACTTGTCTCTCGGCAGTCCATGTATTGATCGGCTTTTTGCAATAGTAGACATAATTATTACTTCTCCCTGATGTAATTATGTAAATCCAACAAGGGTAATAAGGGTTCATCACCCCTTAGTTTGAAAAGGAGCTGGCTTTAACAATAAAGTACATATTGAGGGGTGAAATTTTAGCTTTAGAAATACGATAATGCCTTTTGTCATCATCTCGCTCCGTGATTTACATGTAGATGATAAACACAGAGTTATTGAATTATCTATCATACACAGTAGATCATCCCGATCTCGCTATGTATTGGATTCCCGAGTCTGATCGCCATCAATACAAAGCCTCTATTTTAAATATAAACTTTACTATACTCTTATGTAAATATTTGTGAGCTTGCTCAGACAACAAACATGAGTGACTTTAAATATCTCTATTCTATTGTAGTTTAGAAAATAGCCGAGATGGATTTTCCATTTGCTTGAGTGATTCCTTCTATATACACTACTGGAAGACAGCAAATGAAAATGACAACTGTGTGTTTCAGCAATCAATACGGAGTGTAATCGCTAGACTTTAGTGTGTTGTATATGGAACTGGTAAGAAGTATTGAGAAGCTGTTACTTTATATTATATGCTCTTACAGAGCTGGCTGGCTGGCTTCGTTAGTCAGTCGTTGGTTGCGTCGTAAGTTGCGCTATAGCTATGTTTTCTATTTCTATCAGAGACTTTAATACAGTATCATAAAAAAATAAATCTTTCTGTCATTGACGGATTTAGTTTTTAAGATTTTAATCACAAATTCATATGGATTTTGTCATAGAAGCCAGAAAAGATCTTTAATATTATATATGTGTATGTGATGTGATGTGATGCGACTTCAGGCATGGTGTTGTAGAAATCCTATAAGTGCATTAGATACAAATACTATAGCATTCCTATGGTTAACTGTTCATGCTTACACATTGTAGTGTTTGGTGATCAACTCAACATGTGGCAGTTCTTGATTTAATGCCATTTAAATCAATATTTGTTTCTTCTGTAAAATTTAAAAAAGGAGTGTAGTAGTAGTAAGATAGAGAGAAGAAAAAAATCATGAAGTTAAACAGAATTTGGGATTTTTTATCCTTTTATGTGATATTTATTTCCAGTTTTTTGTCATCCATGTTATGTTTGATTTAAAGGGAACAGAATTTTCGTACGCAAAATTTCCAAAATGGAATCCATGTCAAAATGGTTCTTTTTCTTTAGAATTTAAAACAAGATCGAGTGATGGACTAATTTTGTATATGGACGACGGAGGACATAGTGATTATATAGAATTAAAATTACTTCAAAGTTTTTTACATTTAAAATTTAATTTTGGTGGTGACCCGATGCGTTTGGCCGTTAATCATATTTTAAATGATGATAACTGGCATAAAGTCACAGTTTCTCAAAGTGGACACAACATAACATTGACCGTCGATGATGAATCGCAGCGAAGGGTTTATCACAGAAATGACATAACTTTTGGAAATTACCTAACTAATACTCATGTTTTCATTGGTGGAATTGGTATAGAATATGAAGATCGAACAACGGAATTGACGATGCCCCATTTATTTTTCGAAAAACGTTTCAATGGATCTATCAGAAATGTTTTATATAGTAATTGTGGAGGACCTTTTATACGACCTGAAATGTTGGATTACCGAGGCATCCAAGCGGGGAACAACGACTGCCTAAACAGGAACCCGTGCCGTAATGGTGGTGTTTGTTTAACAGGGGATAGTGGATTAACATGTGATTGTTCAAGTACCAAATTTGGAGGCCGCCATTGTGAAATTGGTAAGTGACATATCATTTCTTGTTTGTTTTTAATTGTAGAGAAAAGCCGCTTGAAGGAATGATTTAAAGTAGTCCTGATAGATGACAGCTTTATCATAGCAACTGTCATTGTGATGTTTTTCTTAGAATAAAGGGATTTTTCACCTTACCATGTGATCATTATGGTACCTCCTAACATTTGTGTGGAAAACAATATGAAAGTTGCAGATTGCCAGAAAAAAACATTATTTTGCCATTATTCTACACAAATGTTTCATGCTGATGAATCCTATTTCAGCAAATCTGACATTTCTGCAAAAAACTATAAATGAAAAACATTCAAAATTACAAAAATGTATTAATGTATTAATTTTAGGGTGTACCAATTTTAGCGATTTCCGCAAAGATACCGTAGCTCTAATGTTAATCCATCTCGAAATTACGATAAATATTATAATAGTGTGCAGAGCTATCATTGAGATTTAATTTAAGTCCTTGTGAAAGGCCGTCCATGTGAAGTGACCACCTATATGATGTGACCGTCCATGTGAAGTACCAAATTTATAATATTTACTAAAATTTATATATGCTAAAATGAATACATTTGCACTAATTGAATGATCTACATATAAAACTTGCCATTAAAGAGAACGAATTGCTTACTACATCAGAAACATTAAGGTTTATCCAAGAGATGTTTTATATAGAGGTAGAATTTTAATACTGGTTATAATTTTTAAATTTCCTCTTTTTTTCTTTCTTTCTTTTTCTTTTTTTAAATCTGATATGACGTTTTACATGTATATATGTTTACAGCTTAACACTAGTTAAAATTTCAAATTTTTCTTTTTTTAAAAAAAAAAAAATAAAATAAAAAAAATCTGGTTTATTCAACATGTGTTTGCGGAAACCATAACGACAGTTATTGCAAAAATTGCTAAGATAAGGTATTGTTTACAGTAAAAAAACCCAGACAGAAATTTTATATAAAATATCAGAATATGTAGTAATGGTATCAGGAATATGTAGTAAATGGTTTTTCTTATCTTTTCAACTGTGTGTAAGCTAGCCGACGTTATTAGTTTCAAAATTTTCTGTTGGTTCTTGTGCAAATTCCAAAAGGTATATTAAAAATGCATTTATTTATAAGCAGTTTTATATGATATTAACTAGTGTATGTCTAACACATGCTGATTTTAAATTCTGTACTCTGATTATAGTGTCAGAATGAAGTTATGAAGTTTATTAGTATGGGACTGGGGTCACCAAAGTGCCACATGATCCCATCTTATGTTTGCTTGGATTGAACTACATGTACTAGCATTATGTCCACTGGTTATAGAAAACATTGAACACAATATACAGTTAAACCTGTCTTAAAGGCCACCTCTATATAAGGGCCACCTGCTTATACAGGCCAGTAAAATTGTATCCCAATGGTTCTTTATTCATATTATTTGAACCTGTATATAAAAGCCACCTGCCCATAAAGGCCACTATTACGGGTTCCTTTGGATGGCGTTTATAGACAGGTTTGACTGTACAGTGAAAATGCAATTCATCCCCATCATTTGACCTGAAGCCACAAAAATGTTTACCTTTGCAGTGTGCTCATCATTGTCATGTGCACAGATGGTTCTTTAACATGCCATGCCTGTCATGAATTGGGTCTTTTCTGAAGAACCCAATGACTATCATTTCTAAATGCAGTCAGAACTTCAGAAAAAACAGTCTCCCTCCTCCCACCCTATTTTCAAATCTTGGTCAGACCCAGCAGGGTCTCTTCTGAAGGACCCATTGACTATCGTTTCTAAACCCAGTCAGAACTGCAGTCCAGCCCCCCCCCCCCCCCCCTCCTATATTTAAGTCTTGGTCAGACGAGGCTGGCATCATTCTGTAAAAGTCTGTTATGCTATATTTTCTACCATGAAGTGCTGTAGCATTCTGTATCTGCAAGAGGTAACCTCTATGTTCTCGGTACAAATTAAGGTGCCACACCTTGTGGAGCATTTCACTCTATAATAAATGTATCCATGTATCAAGCCATACGAAAATGGTGGAGCCATGTGCCAAGTTTAGGTCATTTGTAATATTTCTGTCAAGTAATTAAAAACAAAATTAAAAGTTTAATTTATCTGGTTGAAGAAAGTGAACATGTCTGTGGATTTTAATAAGACGTATTGTTACAATTATTTTTTCAGGGTTTTCGTATTCACTTAAAAAAGGTTGGGGTCAGTCAGTTGCTCAAGTATTCAAACATTTTGATGTTTGTTACAAAAGTGCCTTCATTGCAGAAAGTAAAAATTTTAAGCAGACTTAGAATGGACATATATTTTGCTCTGTGTTGACATTTTAAAATAATTTACCTTAAAATAACTTGTCACAAGGTTCTTAAAAGATCCAAAACTGCCTTTGCTGATGCATACTGAATATTGAATTAACTTTCATTAATGAGTTGAAAGTCCTCTAAGCAGCAAGTTAAAGATAAACAAAATGAATTCTAAGTGAATTTCTTTGTTTTAAAGGTTGAAGTGACAGGTGCCCTAATTATGTTCTTACTTTACGATTTCCAAGCATTCAAACATGTCTCCGAGAATTACATGTAATTTCATTTGCGTGTCATCATAATTTTGTCAAAGAATTCTAAAAATGTGTAAATGTGACTGGTTTTGGTATAAACTATGTCATGATTTTGTCAAACGAAGCTGAAAATGTGTTAATTGAACTTGTTTTAATGTTAGCTACGACGTCAATTTTATTTTTAATCAAATGAGTCACATTTCAGTTTGACAGGATAATTTTGTCAAAGAATGCTGAAAAACCGTTAAAGTTAACTACTCTATGTGTTACTGTTCTGTATGACAGTAGTTTAATATATGCAGTTTGATCATGACAAAACGGTAATTTGAACATATAGAATTTCCCAGTGGATATCTCTTTATTGTCATGGTTTAAACAAACCAATTATATCACTGGAATGAATTAATGTTTAAGTAACTATTGATTTTAAATCATTAAAGATGAAACAAATCAGATTTTTTAAAGTTGTTTTAAGTTAGATTTTGAATTGGTTTTAAAGCTCACCTGAGACAAAGGCTCATGGTCTATTGGTATAGTTCAACATCCATTGTGCAGCCTGTGTCATCCATGTGTAAATGTTTTACATTTTAATCATCTCCTTATCTACTGATCCAAATTTGATGATGTTTGTCATTAGTCATGCACGTCTAAGCCTTGTGATTTTGATCAGATTTGCCTAAATAAAGGGGCTATGTGTCCTTTTGGATCCTAAAAGCAAGAAAATAGAAAAAATTGTCTTGTTAAAAATTATAAGTGCATAAATGGAAAAAATGTCTTGTTGAAAATTATAAGTGCATAGACCGTAGATATGAAATATTTAGCATCCTTAAGGGATGGAGTTTCTAATTTGCACAAATCTTGGCTAATGGGCCCCAAATGGGAAATTTATGTAAATGGACCTTTTAAGTTACAGAAATCAATTTCAGTGAATGTGCAGGAGCTGGATCTTAGATCTTAGGTATTTTGTATATAGCATCAATATACAAGTTGTTTTTAATTACAAATAAATTGGCAGTAGTGGGGCCCCAAAATCTTGAGTGTGGTGTCTGAAATGTGGAAAATGTAGAGTGATCTCTTTAAATTATTTGAAAATACATAAGTACATATTTAAGTATCCTTAGGAAAAGTAATCTTTGTTGTTTAAAAAGGTAACATTAATCTGTTTATGGTAACTTAATTTAAAAAATAAAATAAAGGAGCTTGTTAAATGTCTGAAGACTGAATGTCTCATACATAGAGAGTCTTGAATTTACAGATTTTCATTACATCAAATTTTTGTACAGAAAATGTTGAAAGTTTGAAAACATCTTTGTCATAACTTTGTGTGTCTTGTGAATGTGTCTGAAGAGGATTTTGTTGCAGAGGTACTTAAAAGAAAAAAACTGTTTTAACATTTAATTTGTAGTACATGTATTAAAACGTTGATGCTGAAAAATTAACACATTTCAACATTGACATTTGCCAAAATACGATATGATCCTTACCTCCTTGTGTGAAGCATTATGGGAAATGATAATGTTGCAAAAATGTCATTTTTATGCTTTTTCATGTTCAGTGAAAATAACTGTTCTGCACATATGTTGAAGGATAAAATGGTGCATGCAACACTGGTGAACTACAGTGAAACCTCGATTCATTGCCACCATTTGTTTAGTCAAATTTTGGGTGTTATAAAGGGATTTGGGTATAAATTGGGGGAGGCAGATAAAGAAAAACATAAGCAAACTGGATTTTTGGACTTCAAAATAGTGTGGTGATAAGCGAGGTGGCAAAGTTATCGACGGGCATTATAATGAGGTTTTACTGTACATTATTTTCTGAACCTTTCTGAACCTTAATTGCTACCCTATTATTTAAAGTAAGTTGTTTAATTTGACTCGGTCAAAACAGAGTCTTCAATGAGGCAACTAGAACCTTACTAACTACTGTACTATTTAAATTGAGTTGTTTGATTTAAATCAGTGGATGCAAAGTCTTCAATGAAACAACTAATCTTCCTTAAATCCAGCACAAGCATACTGATCCATGTCCAAATCACAATCCCAAAAGCAAAGTAAAAATTTTCAAAACTGGCAATTTTAAGTAAAACATCAAGGCGGTGAGGCTGGATGTTCCAGAAGAATAAGCACCCCCTGTCTAGCTATACCTGCCACAGAAATGCTAGCCAAAAGTTTTAGAGTTGGTAGGCACATTAGAATTATTAATTGCAGCCTAAACGATTTGGTAAATGCTGGATTCATGTTTTAACTAACTGTGGGTCCTGGAATTTAGCTAATGAATTGAACCATCCAATCGTTACATTTTGAATCAATAAGTTTTGAATAGGTTATAATAATGCAAAAAAAGATATTGAAAATAAATTGAAAAGCATGATATAACTATGGATTTCCTCGTTAATTAGCATATTGTCAAAAAAGCTCATATGTCATATTAATGTTTCATGCAAGAAATTCTTTGAAAGATTGCATCAAATTTTAAGTGAAATATGATAAAATCTCATTTATAACAGCCATTTTTCTTGCAGAAATTAATGCAAAAATGACATTTGAATGAGCGTTATTTATCATGAAATTGATTTGATAATGTCTTGTGGTTTTGCATTTTTTGCAGTTATAATACCATTATTTGACTGGTATTTATTTAAACACATCATAAATTGATTCAAAACTTTGATACTATCTTGCAACTATTTGTTAACAGTTATATATATGAATGGAATTTATTTAAATGCACCATTGATTATTTTTTCTAGAAATCGTTTTGCTATGAGAAATTTTAATTTTTAATCAATTATTTCTCAGATTGTGAATTAATGGTTATTGGCGATTTAAGTGTGTTTTTGCATGGTTGTCACATTGTATTTAATGCTATGACAAGTGTCTACTTAGTATTAAATGCTATGACAAATATGTAACACTTGATGTGTTTTTAGTTATGATTTATAATATTTCTTAAACCAATTAATCAATATATAAATCGTGAGAAAATGTTCATTTTTGATACACTTAATGTAATGAATTTCTATTTTTATTTATCAGACTGAAAATGGTGCCTTTTCATCTGAAAATGATATACTTAACAGTACATGGTGAAATTAAATTATTGCAATTACATTATAACCTGTGCATAAAGACCACCCAGGGGACTGAGCAAAAGTTACTTAACCCTGACCACCTTAATTTTAGTGAAAGAATCTTGACTGGGACATAAAACTCCATTACTCCACTCCACTCTGTGCATGCTGTAAGAAATATTATTTGTGGCACTTCTATTTGTACCCCTCGTTTTAAAGTTTTTGAAAAAGAATTCTTCACAAATATGTTCAAAATGGTTTCATTTCATTTTAATTAGGCTTTTTCAATCAAAATTTAAATTTTATTGGAAGGTATAAATGGAAGTCCTTCCAATATTTTTATGTCATATAAAATCACAAAAGAATTCTGTTTGTCAATTACAGTCAAACCTGTCTATAAAGGCCACCTAAGGGAACTAGTAAATGTGGCCTTTATGGGCAGGTGGGCTTTATATACAGGTTGAAATAATATGAATAAAGAACAACTGGGATATAATTCTACTGGCCTTTATAAGCAGGTGACCATTACATAGAAGTGGCCTTTAAGGCAGTTTGGACTGTATATATAAAGATAAAGTTTATGGATATAATTGCACAGGTACTTTTATCAAAAATCAATGATTTTAATTTTAATACCACATTGCATCATACTTTAAAAATGAACTTAAAAGCTGTTAAAAAAATATATGTAAATATTAACATAAATTTTTGCAACAAAAGTGCTCAAATTCTTCATTGTATTTTAATACAAGATCAATATTATAGAAACAATATTTTTAAGACTTAATTCATAGCTGGATTATATAGAAAGCATTTGAAGTCATTTTAATTTATTGAAGATTCACATAAATCGATCACCTCGCCCTCGGTTGCCCTAAAATTTACAACAAAAAGGAAGCATTTGAAGTCATTCTTTTTGAAGATTCACACAAATCAATCACCTCGCCCTCACTTGCCTTAAAATTTGCAACAAAGCCCCATACTTAATGAAACCTATTTTAAGAGATCAATGGAATTTTTCTTTTTTGTAGTGAAAACGAATTACAACAAAGCACAAATTATATGTTACGTTATGTAGTCTTGTGTTTATTAAGATCAATGAAATAGTTCTAATGTGTAGCCTTAAGGTTATGTAAAAGAATAGCTAGCTTAGAAGTCTCTATTTGCTTTCCGTTTTATTAAAGCTTGAAAAAATTACAAAATATTTTTTTAATCAATAAGATATATTTGTGTATACATAACATACATGTACAGTCCAACCTGCCTTAAAGGACACCTCCATATAAGGACCACTGGCTGTTAAAGGCCAATAAATTTTTATCCCAATTGCTCTTTACTCATGTTATTGGAACCTGTATATAAGAACCACCTGCTCTATAGACAGGTTTGACTGTATATATGTTTGTTAGCGGCAGCATGTCAAGCTTATACAAGTGTCCAACCAGTGTTTTGCATGAATCCTTTTTAAATTTAACTGCTTCTTGACTGAAGATTTTTGAGTGGCTTAGTAATTTTTTTTCATTTTTACAAGTTAATTTAACAAATAATATAAATTTTATATGTCCTTATAAAGTTAGGGGCCTCGTCTGCTGAATGGTCTTAAGTTCATGATTTCATATCACAGCATCCCTCAACACCTAGGCCCACCTAGGGCAGATTCTGGTGTAATCTAAGTTTGTTAGTCTGGTTGCTACCGTTTCAACACCATCCATGGACTCAAAATTAGTAAAAAAAAAATCAAATGGAGTATAAACACAAGTGCACCATTCCTCTCTTCTCCAAATTGTTCAGTTAAGACAGGTTTTGGGTATGCAAAGTTCATTTTTCACATTCCATGGAAGACATGTTTTGGGTATGCAAAGTTCACATTTCACATTCCATGGAATGTGAAGTGAACATTGCATACATGTTGGGTATGCAAATTTTCCATGGACGGTTTTTGGGTATGCAAATTTCACTTTTCACATTCCATGGAAGACAGGCTTTGGGTATGCAAAGTTTACTTTTCACATTTCATGGAAGACAGGTTTTGGGTATGCATAGTTAACTTTTCACATTCCATGGAAGTCAGGTTTTGGGTATGCAATGTTCACTTTTCACATTCCATGGAAGACAGGCTTTGGGTATGCAAAGTTCACTTTTCACATTCCATGGACGACAGGTTTTGGGTATGCAAAGTTCACTTTTCACATTCCATGGACGACAGGTTTTGGGTATGCAAATTTCACTTTTCACATTCCATGGAAGACAGCTTTGGGTATGCAAAGTTCACTTTTCACATTCCATGGACGACAGGTTTGGGTATGCAAAGTTCACTTTTCACATTCCATGGACGACAGGTTTTGGGTATGCAAATTTCACTTTTCACATTCCATGGAAGACAGGCTTTGGGTATACAAAGTTCACTTTTCACATTCCATGGACGACAGGTTTTGGGTATGCAAAGTTCACTTTTCACATTCCATGGACGACAGGTTTTGGGTATGCAAATTTCACTTTTCACATTCCATGGAAGACAGGCTTTGGGTATGCAAAGTTTACTTTTCACATTTCATGGAAGACAGGTTTTGGGTATGCATAGTTAACTTTTCACATTCCATGGAAGACAAGTTTTGGGTATGCAATGTTTACTTTTCACATTCCATGGAAGACAGGTTTTGGGTATGCAATGTTTACTTTTCACATTCCATGGAAGTCAGGTTTTGGGTATGCAAAGTTCACTTTTCGCATTCCATGGAAGACAGGTTTTGGGTATGCAATGTTTACTTTTCACATTCCATGGAAGACAGGTTTTAGGTATGCAATGTTTTCTTTTCACATTCCATGGAAGACAGGTTTTGGGTATGCAATGTTTACTTTTCACATTCCATGAGAGACAGGTTTTGGGTATGCAATGTTTACTTTTCACATTCCATGGAAGACAGGTTTTGGGTATGCAATGTTTACTTTTCACATTCCATGGAAGACAGGTTTTGGGTATGCAATGTTTACTTTTCACATTCCATGGAAGACAGGTTTTAGGTATGCAATGTTTACTTTTCACATTCCATGGAAGACAGGTTTTGGGTATACAATGTTTACTTTTCACATTCTATGACTGTCTAGAGTTTTATAGCCCAAAAAACTTGCATGCTTGGAGAGTCTGTAAGTGGCACTAGTGTTGAGTTGAGTAATGGTGTTTAACAACCCAGCTATAGGTGAAGGTGCAGAAAATTTTCCTGTGCATTGTGCTAATGGTATTATACAGCAGGGTTCTTTTTCGTACCAAGCCTACCAGGACACAGAACCTTGTTGTTTTAAGTTCCCATTATGAACCCTGACTTTCATTTTATAATGCAGAGTGCTTGGCGAAAGAACAGTCACTACCCACTTTTAAGTTTTGGGTCAGACCCAGCCAGGGTTTGAATCCACAACCTCCCACTTACGGAGCAAGCACTCTACCAACTGATTTATCGCAGTGGTGTAAGTGATTTGGCACTAGAGTAAAAGTTTTGTTTTTTTAATAGGTCAACTGATTGAGTATAAATGTACCAAGCTTTGTTTTCTTGTTAAAATAGAAATATCACCAGCTATAGGTGAAATTGGTGAAGTTTATATATATATATATATATATATATATTTTTTTTTTTGGCCATAATTTTAGATAAAATGCAGCATAATTATGTCAATTTATACTCTTGTGTTGGGTATCTATAATTTCTACATCAATTTTATCTGCAAGTGAGTACTGTATGTTACTGATGGTAGTGTTATAATAAAAACATGACATGTCTGTCATAGCTCTCTCCCTCTATATCCCTATATTTCTATCTCCATCATGTTTTAATACCGTGTGCTTGTGTGGGATTTCAAGGTTACAATAGTGGAAAATAAGAGGGATTGGTCCCTGTTATAATTTCAGCAACATCAATGTATGTGTGATGCTAATTGCATTTGTTTTATCTACTGATTCTGCCTTGAGTTACTCCAGTTAATTATTTGTGTCACTGTCAATGTCGGAATTAGAATATCCCTGTCTCTGGTGTATGGTGATGTTTTTTCATTCATTCTTTGTTTGATTTTATAAAATTTTATTTTAGCTTAGATTTAGTAATGTAGAAGCTCTACTGAGTGTATGTGTTTCAGCATTTGGCAGTATGAATACTCTGAATACCTTGGGGGTTTGATTGTGATTGTGTGTGTCATACTATGTGTAGTGATCTTGGTAGTTCAGTGGTAAAGCACTTTCCTATAGTGGTCCCGGGTTCGACCCTGCGTTTTGTCTTATTGCTGTTACAATTTGGTGGCCAGGCGAACTGGCAATGTTGTAGCCGTTTAAAGTCCATCAGAGAGAATTTAGGTGAGATTTCCCACTTGGGACCATGGGAAACTAAAAAATAAAGGGAGGAATTTAGCTGTCTGGGTAGCTCAGTAATAGAGCACTCGCCTATAGTGAGAAAGGTCCTGGGTTTGATCCCTGGTCTGACCCTGCAATTTTCTCCTTCCTGTTTTAGTTATGCAGAATACATATTGTGTGTGTCCGCACCTGACTTTAGTAATGAAAAATACTTTGGGTATGAGTGTTAGTTATTGTGACCATCAGTACTTGGCTTTACAAATGCAAAATAACTCGGGCATGATGTTTATCAGCAGTCAACTTTAGGATATGAGTATGAATGTAAGCATCATTTTTTTAGAATTGATAGTAACAGAAACAACATACAAAAAATACAATTAAAAGTGACATCACTGTTGTACAGTAGCAAGTATACTTAACTTTACAGTTGGTTGTCCTTTCCATTAATTGGCATACTACTTCATTCATGTAATATACAGTAAAACCTCGATTCATCGATACCATTTGTTCAGTCAAATTTTGGCGTTATAAAGGGGTTTGGCAATAAATCTGGGGAGGCAGATAAAGAAAAACATAAACAAAATGGAATTTGGGACTTCAAAATAGTGTGGCGATAAGCGAGGTGGCAAAGTTATCGAGGGGCATTATAATGAGGTTTTAATGTACATCATAGTGGAATAAGATAGATTGGTTGGTTTGTTGAATGTTGCTTAACATCGCATCAGCAATTTTCCAGCTATTTACAGACTGACATCTTATCCATTAGGCCACAAGATAGAAAAGAAAAGGTCATCAGAGCAAGAGGTCAAGTCATTCTATAACCCATAGGTGTTGAGGCCATTTGAAATGGAATGGAATAATGGATTTTAACAACCAGTCAAGATTTTTCTGCTTATATAAGGGGTCGTTCCATTCTGAAATTGTGGAAGAAACCAGAATGCTTAGAATAAAATCACCAACCTTTTGCAAATGAACTGATTAACTATATTTGGGATCTGTCCCTAGTGTAATTTGAACCTAGGCAGTGAGTTGTGCTTTGATTCTTAATGTGTGCTTTTGATAATATAGCACCTAACTGCATCTATATACAGTCAAACCTGTATATAAAGGCCACCCAAGGGAACCAGTAAAAGTGGCTTTTATGGGCAGGTGGCCTTTATATACATGTTCAAATAATATGAATTAAGAACAATTGGGATACATTTCTACTGGCCTCTATAAGCAGGTGACCCTTATATAGAGGTGGCTTTAAAGGCAGGTTGGACTGTAAATGGAAAAATATTGATCAGAGTTTAAAACATCTTTACCCGACTTCACTCTTTTGACGACACCAGAGTATATATGATTAGGGCCATATATCATCAAAATGAAATAAAATTGGAATTTTGGTGTGTCTATGTCAATCATTTTTATTAATATATTTCAAAAAAGGCAGGTAATTATGTTTACTTTTGTGTATTGCTTTGCTCCATTAAATTTTGAGACAAATTTACAGCTAACCCCTTCACACGTCATAAACAAACTCACAGTCTGCGAAGGTCCTCCATTTTTAGATCATCATTTTAAAAGTATTAATTATTTAATAGTTATTTAATTATATGTAATAAATTAAGCGTCATTGTTAAAATTGTAACGATATTGAAACATATTTATTTTTGGTTTTTTATTTGTTTGTACTGAATATAAGCTATATAGACAATAAATGAATTAATATCAAGTCGTAAATTGTGTGACGTTTCAATGACAAATGAAATAACGATTTTTATCCTCGGGATTATTTTTCGCAATTTCATCCTTTCGTCTCGGTATTATTTTTACGGAGGATTACAAAGTACCGATCACACTTATTGGCCACAGATTAATCATCAGAGGTGGCAGTGCATTAGTACAAATTGCATGTTAGTTGGATACTATATCTCTCTCGATCAATATAATTGACAATACGAATGGCGGAGTTACGACCGGATTGGTGTTTATTTCTAGCTTTTGTGTATAGATTTATTTCGCAGGAGTTTGTGTAAAAATTCTAGATGAGTAATCACATTATAACAAACTAAATCAAGGAATGAACATCAATTTTTATGGTACAACACTTCATGTCCACTTGGGTTTTAAAAATTTTAGCCGTTAAGCCAAAATATAGTAATGCCTTACTCAGTGTGGACCAAAAATATAGTAATGCCTCACTCAGTGTGTGCCAAAATATAGTAATGGCTAATTCAGTGTGGGCCAAAATATAGTAATGCCTTACTCAGTGTGGTCCAAAATATAGTAATGCCTTACTCAGTGTGGTCCAAAATATAGTAATGCCTTAATCAGTTTGGGCCAAAATATAGTAATGCCTTAATCAGTTTGGGCCAAAATATAGTAATGCCTTAATCAGTTTGGGCCAAAATATAGTAATGCCTTCCTCTGTGGGTCCTCAGTGGCTGAGTAGTCTAAACCCCATGCTTAAGTAACACAGCACCTCTGACATCCTAGGTTTGAATCCCAGTCTGATTCTAATGTGAGAAAGTTTGTCATTTTGCTTTGCTGAAGATCATTGGTTTTCTGTCTGGTTTCCTCCACCATCCCATAACTGAATGCCTCTATATAAAAGAATGGGTCTTGACTGGGGTGTCAAACAACATTAGTCCACTCCATAAATACACAACTGTAATTAATATGCAGTCAAACCTACCTTAAAGGTCACCTATTTTTAAAGACCAGTAAAACTTTATCACAATTACTCTTTATCTATATAATTTGAACCTGCCACTTTAACTGGTTCTCTTAAGTGGTCTTTATAGATAGGTTTGACTGTAAATAATGTTACATGTCCTGTGATAGTCTTCATATGAAAAAAAAGAAGAAATGTATTATTAATATTATTATTCATAGCTGTTCTATTGTTTTGCTTCACTCCCTACCAAGTCAATGCTATTTTACATTTCAGTGACTTTGGTTTGCATTTATCATATTATTTACCATTGTGACATAATTCCCTCATAAAAATACTCATTTCAGTTGAGTTTCACTAAATTAAAAGAACAGCTGATTGACACATGAAAAACAAGTCATTGACAAATGTTTGAATTTGCTCCAATCTCACTTTGACAGATTCTAGTGTGAAAAACTTATCAAATGTTTGTAGTTTTATACTGGTATGCTGGTTTCTTTAGCCCTCCCAGAAGTAATGTCACACTATAAATTATAATATCTTGACAGGATTGTGAAAAATTGATTTGGATATCACATAAATAAAATGCTTGCATATATTTAAACATTCATGTAAAGTTTGCAACATGATGAAGAAAGTACAAGCCAAAATGTCATTTTGATCTGTTCCTTAATTACAGCTAAACCTGTCTATAAAGGTCACCCAAGGGAGCCAGTAAAAGTGGCCTTTATGGGCAGGTGGCCCTTACATTCAGGTTCAAATAATATGAAATAAGAACAATTGGGATAGACTTCTTCTGGCCTTTATAAGCAGGTGCCCTTATATAGAGGTGGCCTGTAAAGTAGGTTAGACTGTATTATATTTTTTATATATACTTTTGATCATTTTTATGTAAATATTTTAATTGATTGACATAATATGAAGACCCTACCTATACATTATTTACAAATAATGAATCTGAGTCAATATAAAGACAGTATAGATTTAGAGAACATTGACAGTGAGCAGGTAGGTGTGAAATTACTTAACAAATGAGTTTATGATGAAATACGAGCTTTAGTGATAGATATCTCTGGAGGGAATTCATTGTAGCTAAATCTGTGTTATATAAGGCTAATTCAGACTTATGAACTTAATGATCTACTGATGACTTATTTATGAAAATTCTCTATAGATATTTGTTGTACTTTTTACACTTAAATGTCTGCAATTTAACTGTTGTGATTGATTAGTGGTGTGAGCATCTTATTCACAAAATGATGTTAGCATCTTATTCACAAAATGATGTGAGCATCTTATTCACAATATTCCATATCTTCTAGTTCTTCTGAACTGACATTTTTGTTCTGACAACATTTATTAGATGACCAGTTATGTAAGCATGCTACATTGTTCTTTTGATTGTTCTTGAATGTTCTTGTTCTTTTATGACAGCTCATTTTGAATAAAAAATGTAAAGCAATATATGCTTTTGTCCTGATAGTTCTTGGTAGATTAGCTAGATATAAAAGCAAGCTTATAATGCTTTCTTCTGACTCTGCTAGTTAGACTAGATTGTAGGTAGGGGTGAAATGGTTTACAGTGAAACAGTTTACCAATATACCAATTGCCTGCGGTTTGTAACCTTGACAATATGTTCATATTCTCTTAAACTGTTTTTTTTTTCATAAATCTAAACCATGATGTAACTTATGTTTCTTTTTTATATTTAAATTTGGCTGACAAAACATAGCAGTCGCTCCGACATATTGACAACTATTGTGAGACAATCGGTATCTTCTGGGTGATTGAAACACATTGTAGTCATGTCGCCACTATTATGTGTAGCTCGAGCAAGAAATTGTGTCATCAAGTTTTAATGAAGAAATATTCCTCTGTATTGCAATATGGGTTTGGCATACTGCAGTATATTGCAATATGGTTTTTGTCGTATTGTTACACCCCTACTAAGATTGTACAAGCATTAGGTACACCATTCTTTTGACAGCTCTTGTTTGATGGAATACACAGCCAAATTTTGTTCACATGAAAATCACATGAAAATAAATTTTCATGGGAAACGAACATGATATGTGAATTTCACGTGAACAAAATTTGTCTGTATAGGTGCACTGTTCCTCTGAATGTATTTATTACATACCAGTTATTAAGCTGGATTGAACCTGAACCTGAACCCTAGTATCATATAAACAAAGATTAATTTATTTTATATGGGCATTAAATTTTCTATCAGCAATGATGAAAGCTGCAGTCTATATATAGCCTATATTAATTGTCAATACTTGAAATATAAAACTGGAATAAGTATAAAATACCATCATATAGGCTAAAACATCAAGGCTTTATTAGTCGTTTGGACTAAGAATTTTTAGTGTTTCAAGATATCAAATCCTAAAAGTCAAACACAAACATATGTTCAAAGCACAATCCAAAATGCAAAGTAGCAACTTTAAAAATTGGCAAAAACGAATAAATTTTTACTTCGAAAATAAGACTAGGTGCTCTCAAAGAGCAAGTACCTGAGGCTGTCTAGCTGGCAACACCTGTGTATATGTAGTAAAAAAAGTTGACAATAAACAAATTGAAATCAGCATGATCAAAATATCAAGAAAAACCATAAAAAACTTATTTACATCATACAATGACCACAAGTAATACGTCTGTAGATTACTTTGAATTTGCGAGTATCACATTTCACAAGCGGACCCCTAAGCGTCATTTTGTGAATATGTGAATTCAAGAAAACAATCCATGTAAATAATAAAATTCACGATCGATGGACAGTTATCTCCCTTTCTTAGGGTGTTTTGTTATGTTTTATATATCATCCAAGGTCATAAACGATTACCGGCATGTTTTGCAATTTGGCTTTTTTATTTTTCATGATTCTGGGAATATCCGCGTGATATATGCCATTTATGTCCGAGAGTTCTTGCAAAAATTTTACGTTAATCACAAATCCCTCGTATTGAAAAAGAAATCTACAGTACACAATTATCCAGAAATAATTGGTTTTAGGTTATTGAAATTCTACAGTAAGGCTGGCAGATTTTTACAGTACGATGGTACTTATATCATTTGAAGTGCTGCAAACATTTTTATCAGCTTCTGCATACTTTCACATGCTTCAAGGTTTTGTTTTTCCTAATCAGATCGTTTATGTCACAAGGTGAATTTGCCCTTGTCGTTATAAATCTATATAAATTTGATTTACGACTTTAGGTATGGATATGAGAAATTAGTATTGTATATATTAACTGCAAGTCAGATTATTTATACACTCTGGATGATAAGTGGAGATATATTGATTCTACCATGGCTTCAATAATTGAAGCTTCAACCGTTAATGAAAATGACCTTTAATATTTTAGACTGTATCAGGTTGCTATAGATACCATGTTATATTACTGTATTACAGGGTGTGATTGAATAAAGAGCTTTATGATTTTTTCAGAATGATTTCAGTTATATTCAGATGTCACCAGCTATATGCAATCAGATGCATAAATGTTAACTGTTTTGAGGTACATTTACAAAATAGAGGAATGTTCTTTCCTTGCCATGTTTTCTGTAACAATCGGGCATCCATGTGTAAGGTGTCACCTGAAGGACAAAATGTTAACAGGAAAGAATTGTCATTAGACAAACTCTCAATTACTAAATTATGTCATATTGTTAAATTCAGATGTGATCTTTTGAGGGGATTTTGCTGACTAAATCTGTCCTCAGTCAAAACATGCATATACAGTAAAACCTGTCTATAAAGGCCACCCAAGGGAACCAGTAAAAGTGGCCTTTGTGGACAGGTGGTCTTTATATATAGGTTAAATGATATGAATAAAGATTGGGATACATTTCTACTGATCTTTATAAGCAGGTGACCCTTACATAGAGGTGGCCTCTAAGGCAGGTTAGACTGTATATTAAAATCTTAACTGTTGTTCTGACTATAAATCTATAGCAAAATTTTACAATGCTGGCCTCAACAACTTTGCCAAAGTACTGATCACAACACCATTTTAAAATCTAAAACTAAACATCTTCTACCTGTATTTTCTTTTTAAGCTTCCCTTTATTTATCACCAAAACCCTCTAAAATACTAAAATTGGTTAAAACAATTGGTGATGAATCGATATCAAAGCCTTGTTGTATTTGAGAGATTTATGATATGTCTTATATGTGAGAGCCAACAAAATGACATAATGATTTATTGGTTAAGAATGCTCAGGAAAGTGTTGGTTTTAGTGATCCCTCGATACGTCTGGTATTGTTCTTCCTGTATCAGGTCACGAGTCTTAATGATCTAATGATCCGTTGCCTGTAGACAAAGTCTTATTCACACTTCCTGTTTCAGACAACTCGCCAACTTTATTTTCAGTGGATCATGATTTTTTCACATTGTTTGTAGACAATTTTTTTTTTTTTTTTTTTTTTTTTTTTGCGCTTCCTGTTCAGACAACTGGCTAACTTTATTTTGGGCCATGATTGGACCACATTTGATGTTTTGTGGACAAAATGGTATTTTATTTGCACTTCCCGTGTAGACAATTTGCTAACTTTGTACATTCAGTGGGTCATGATTTTAACTGTTGGAACATTTTTTCATGTTGCCTGTAGACAAAATCTGATTTTACATGAACTTCCTGTTGAGACAATTTGCTAATTTTTTACACTTTCTGTTTCAGACAACTCACTAATTTGTGTATTCAGAGGTTCATGATTATAACTTTAGTGGAACATTTTTTAGTCCATAGACAAAACTGTTTCTGTATTTTCTGTGTTTTTCATTTTCACTTCAAAACTTGTTGTTGTTGACAACAACTTGTACTTTTATAAATCTAATGATGAGAACATTGCCCATGCAAAAACAATTAAAACATTTATTTACCACTTCCTGTTTAGAACAGCGTAACAGATGCTTGACTATCCTACAGATCATTATCGTTCCAATGTATTACTGATGTAAATCTGCAAACCTAATTGCTGCTTTAAAATTAAATGAAACTCTTTGGTTTTATTTGAACAGAAAGTTTGAAACTTTGAGATTTTCCCAAAATGATCGTAATCAAATCTGCTGTGTCTGTTGATTGGGTAAAAAGATTTTATTTTGACAATTTCATGAAAATAGCTGAGACAGTGTTTTGGTAAAAGTAAAAGTATGTCTGAGAATGACATTTTCTGTCAAAGTTAATTTTGTCATGGCTAGATTTTTTGGTATAGTTTAAGTGCAGCAGAACACATGTATATTTTGTAAGTTGAGCACATTTTACACATGAACATAAAAATGTGTGGAACTTACTTTATGTGCTTTTTGTAATGATTGCACAATACTTTAAAATGCTTATATTTCGCTGTTGTTTTATTTTTGCTATATTCACAGTCCAGTGTATTCCCGCGAAAATGAAACTGCCGTGAAAAGACATGTATTACCAGCCCATTATCATTACTAGAGTAGTTTTAATTTAATCAGATAAGACCGTGAAAATTATGACACAGTGAATACACTAGTCATCATCAAACAGCGGAAGTTTGACACCGTGAAAGTTAAGCAATACACAATATAAGTTATATTTTGTCCACTTGCTATTTAAGAGATGTGATGTGTTTTTGTTCTTTTTGCCTTTATTTTATATGTTTAATTTCAAATGATGCTTATATTACCAGTAGTTATAACAATTTTTAGATATTATATGTTTTGCAATTTTTTTTTCCCTATATTTGCTATACAAATGAAATATCATTGTTAAATTGGAAGTGACAACTTTTTAATGACATGGATTGATATGCATGTCACAAAACTCATTCCCATTCCCTGAAATAGATTTCCCCGAAATAGATTTTGATTCAAATTGACATAGGATGGTGTTAAAGCTGTTTACAGCAATGATTTCAGGACTTCTGTCTCACAGTCCTGTAGAAGATGGAAAAAAGGTGGATTCTACTCTTTTTTCAGACCGTGGCTATATAAATAGAAATTGTCTTTCTGATGTAATTTTATATCCTATGTTCAGTCAATCCTGTATCTAACTTTCAAATACCTTATTTATATGCGGTTCTATGCATACGCGTGCACCAAATAAATTTATCTATGACCCCATAGATAGAAAAAAAATTACAATTATTCCTTATAATTAAATTCAAAAATAAGTTCAATATTCATAACATTCATGTAATCTTTAAATTATACACATGAAACAAAAACCAGCGCATTAAAACAAAAATGGTGCATTGATCTAAAAGCGGAACACAGCTAATTGCCAATGGCATTCCACCGGTAGCTAGCCTTGCATGAACATTTTCTGCACAATATGACATCAGCTAATATGATGTCAAAAAATTCTGTCTATGGGATCATAGATATATAAAATTTACAACACTGGATAGTATTAAAATTTAATTATTTAACAAAATTAGTACTTGTGGTTCATAAGAGATTAACAGGATTTATGAGTGGATTATTGCTGTTTTATGCCCCAGTCAAGATTTTTTCACTTATATCCAGATGATCATTTCAGAGATAGTGGAGAAAACCAGAGTACCTGCAGAAACTACCTTCTCTTACTATAATCTGTTTGGAGTGGAAGTAAGCTCTCAGTAGGCAGTGAGAGGCACTGTGATCTGTAAAAGAGTTGAGTTGAGTAATGGTGTTTAACGTCCCAGTCAAGAATATTTCGCTTATATAGAGAAGTCGCCAGCTATAGGCGAAGGTGCAGAAATTTTGCCTGTGCGTTGCGCTGATGGCATTATACAGCAGGGTTCTTTATCATGCCAAGCCCACTGTGACACGGGACCTCATTTATTTTAAGTTCCCATCCGAAAGAACCGTGACTTTCATTTCGTAATGCCAAGTGCTTGGCGAAAGAACAGTCACTACCCACTTTCAAGTCTTGGGTCAGACCCAGTCGGGGTTCGAACCCACGACCTTCCACTTAAGGAGCGAGCACTCTACCATCTGAGCTACCGCAGTGGTTGATCTGTGAAAGAGCACTTCAGACTACTACAACCTAGGTGTTGGAGAGATGCTGATCTATAATCATGTGCTGTAAACCATTCTGCCTTAGACCATTTTGCCACCCAGGCAGAATTAATGGATTTATTTTAAAATGCTGGGTAATGATCAGAGAAAAAAATAATTTGATCTTACTATTTAGAATTGATTTGAGTTTGTTTTATAGCCATGCACAGCTAGTTTATAAATGATTAAATGGTAATAGATGTTGTTTTTTTTCTCTAGCTTTCCCATGGACTTAATGAAATAAATACCGATCGAATATTAACCTGATTTTTCAAGTGTCTTGTAATAAAAGTAATGGTGAACAAATTCCTGATTAAACCATTGATATAATCAATACTTTATAATTAGGTCAAGGTGAGTTATCTGATCCTGAATTTCTGATCAATTCTGATTACGGTAGACCTTATAAGATTTACTCGTCGTCGTCGGGATCATAATTGCTTCATATCAAATTTGCACGCAAAAAAACATACCGGTAAGGTGATTAGGAGCATTGTTTTAATCTTTATAAATTTAATTCTAATTGCTTGTAAAATCTTTGCTTTTATGGATGGTTGTAACATAAGGGATATAGCATTTAAAACAGTTATTGTTTTAATCTTATTAATTTAATTCTAATTGGTTGTTGGTAAAATCAACAAATTAATTTAGTTCTAATTGGTTGTTATTAAAATCCTTGTTTATGAACGATTATAACCAAAAAAATATATATAGCATTTTTAGGAGTCATCTGAAGCATTGTTTTAATCTTATTAATTCATTTCAATTTTAATTCCTTTGGTTGCAAAATACTAATCTGCTTTAAGGGATATAATAGCACTTTTAAATATACAATTAACCTCACCACACCTATCCTCTTCATCCCTGGTGGGACATTATAAGTGTCTTTGGCAGGTAACACTGCCCCATGTACCCCGTCAATGATTTATGTACATTCATCTTTGATAGGGTACATGGGACCGTGTAACCTGCCAAAGACCTGTATAACGTTTTTGTCACCCTTCAAAGCGTTACCAGTTGGGTCTTTTTAACTTCCATTTGGTATTTTCCGTGACTTGCGTACATTGTTGCCATGTTTGTTTACCGTAACTAGATGTCAGAGATGTACGAGTTACTTACCTTTTACCGCTAAACGTCGCGTGCGTCCAGGTACCACGGCAGATTTCCGAACATCGTTCTATGTACCCTGGTAAGTTAACCAATCTCTATGCGAGAAATTTCGTTGAAGGGTGACAAAAGTCCATAACTAGTTCCCTCCACATTTGTTTTGAAATACTTCTAACTTTTGCAAGTCATTCTGGATGACATGGCAACACTGACCCATACATCAACACTGGCCTCACATTACTATTAAGCCATCAATGAATTATTGTAAATCAGGAAATTTTTGCATCCTTTTTGTTTTCACGTTAATTATTCGCAAGAGAAAGACAACACGAATAGGAATAAAAAATAGAAAAAATAGGAATCACCATGTATGTATGTCTGTCTGTCCTTCCATGTAAAATCGTGTCCAGGCCATATCTCATATGTCTTCGGACCATATCTTCACATAAAAAATCTTCTTCATGGTCCAAAGGTGTGTCATTATTTTTGAACCAAGGTCATATCGGAAAGGTCAAGATCGCGGGAATTAAAATATTAAATGTTGGGGGTGGGGGGGGGGGGGGTGGGGATATTTGGCTCCGAAGAGACAGTTCTAGTTTAGATTCAATTCAGTTGCATTTGCAGTGACCATCATCTGATCGCACAGAAATATATTACTGGTAATATATTAAAATTATGTTCCTCACAAAAACCTACAACTGTGAATATAGCAGTAGTTGAGTTAAGTTGAGTAATGGTGTTTAACGTCCCAGTCAAGAATATTTCATTTATATCGAGATGTCGTCAGCTATAGGCGAAGTTGCAGAAGTTTTGCCTGTGCATTGAGCTTATAGCATTTTACAGCAGGGTTCTTTATCATGCCAAGTCTACCGTGACATGGGACCTTGTTTATTTTAAGTTCCCATCCGAAAGAACCGCCATGACTTATTTCGTAATGCCAAGTACTTGGCAAAAGAACAGTCACTACCCACTTTCAAGTCTTTGGTCAGACCTGGTTGGGGTTCGAACCCACAACCTCCCATGGAAAGAGCACTCCATCAACTGAGCTACCGCAGTGGTTAAATATAGCAGTAGTTACCAAACAAACAATAAAAGTGTTTCATGTTTGTAATTTTGTTTTTACTATTTAAGCTGTTTATAAATAATATACTGCATCTAGACTTCAGATATTTAATATGTAGCACTCTAAAGACAAGTTATAGTAAATCTGCATAAAATCCTTGCATATGATCGGCCCTAACTGCTGAAAACTTGGACATTCTCTTTAATAAAATTAATGTCATTGACCATTGAATCTCTGCATGAGATATGTACTAACCCTCAGCTGAACGTTAAGGCCCATAAACCTCTTGTTTCTCACAAAAACTAACTTTCCCTTTACAGTATATGTACATTGTACATATAGCAGTAGTTATCAATCAAACAGTGATAAAAAACATGAAACTCGAATAAGTAAGAGAAAATGTTAGAAATGTTTGTGCATAGATGGTTAGGTAGCTAACTTGGTAGAGCGTCCTGATAGCAATGAGAAGGTCCTGGGATCAAATCTCAGTTTGGCTGCTGCATGTTTTTTTCCATTTCCTGTTAACATTATTCTACATGGTCTAGCTGCAATAAGCAAATGGCATAAGTATAACTGTCTTTATCTCAACTTTGCCTTTAATTTGCTACATTTCAATTACTAGTATCAAAAACAAACATACCAATCCATGTCTAAATCAAAATTACAAAGCAAAGTAAAAACTTCCAAACTGACAAATTAGGTTAAAGGTTAAACATGTGAACTTCCACTAGAGAAGTGAGACTGGGTGCTCCAGAAGGGTAAGAACCTTCTGTTTACAAAACTAGCTACACCCACAACATGTGAAATTGGATAATAATAGAGATATTGTTTGCTGCAAGTTTTTTAATAGATGCTTTTATGCCACTATGCTGAAATTGTCCATGTCTGTTGTTACCATCCCCTAATTCTATTTATATTATCCCCCTTCTTTCGAAAAAGGGGATATTAAATTTGACTTTTGTCTGTCTATCTGTCTGAAATTCTGCGCAAATTCTCCAAAACTATGAAGCACTATTTTATGAAACTTGAAGCAAAGCAAAGCATAAACATAGACAGGAGAAGCACATATTGTTAACCCGAGTTGGTTTGCTTTTTTTCCTGGGAGTTTTGCCCTTTGAGCATAATTGCAAATCACAAAAGAAAGAAGCTGCTGGCGAGGGATCCTATTTCACTAAATTTGCTTGTTTCAATATAAGGTTGTAAAAATAATCTTATTTTACTCATGCTTCTTGCTTTTTAGGTCAGATGAAAGACAATGTGTCTAATGATGCTGTGGTGAGCTCATTAGCAGCACTAAAATCATAATTAAGGATGGAAAATTAAGGAGCATTTACATGTACAAAATGTACTTGAATAAACCCAATATAAAACATTAAAACATTACGCTACAGTAAAACTAAGTAGCCATATACTATGTGGAATAAATTGGTCAGATATTGATTTCCGGGGTATGACTCGATAACTCTGGACATTGTGACTGGACATTTTGACTCTGGACTATTGATTAATTAAAACTGAAACGATGACATAAGAAAACTATAGTCAATTAGTCCAGCCAGTTCTAACTTATAACTTATAACATTCTTCAAGTCTGTCAATTAATAATATGTCTGCTTCATTTAACTCCTGATTTTCTTCCTTATGGAAGTTCATGTGTTTAACTAAATTTTCCAGTTTTCAAAGGTTTTTGGATTGCAATTTAAACATGAACTGGTATACTTGTTTTTGATATAATTTTGTGTTTTATAAGTAATATGCAATACCCAAATGCTTGATTTGAAGGTTGTTCAATGGACTATATTTAGAGAAATTTTATCATTTGAATTCTTGGTAAATATGTGGAGCCTCAGTAGTCTAGTCTGCACACTTCATATCACTGCACTTCTCACCACCTACTGTATTTCCACAAAGTCAGTGAACATGAAAAATGCAAAAATAAAGTCATATTTTCCAACAAACTCACATAAAAGTTGTCAAAACTTAATACAAAATATGTTGACCTAATAGGAAAAAATATTTTTCATTCATGAAAAAGTGAACTTAATTCTGTACATAGAGCAATTTTTAAACTTTCTAACACAACACAAATTTGACTATGTCAAAATTATCCCTTTTGTACCTTCTTACTTGGAAAAACTATAAACGTTATGTCATAATTGGAATATTCATGATGATCACACCTGGAAAAAACCCCTGAGCAACAATGACCTACCTGACCTTAAATGCCCTGATGTAACTTTGAATGAGGCCCAATGGGTGTATAAACTTCATCAAATTTCTAAAATTTTCGCAAAATTTCTCTTTTTTACAGGAGAACTGAACAATAATGTTTTTGATTAAAAATTAATTTGGTTAGGTCAGTGCATTTTAAATGCATTTTATTGATAGTTTAATGGAAACATTTTCAATGAAAAGAAATAAATAATAAAAACCATGGGCACTGAGTTTATGGAAATACACTACCTAGGTTTGAATCCCACTCTGGACACATCCTAGTGTGAGCAAGTTTAGGTAAATAGTGTTCTCTGGTCAATTCATCATCCTTGAACTTATTGCTTGTTATAAGGGAAAAAAATCTTGAATGTGTGAATCACTATAGTCCGTCAGCGATATTGTGGCAGAGTGTTTAAAACACGGGTGAGTTTATTATACACAAAAGGTATTAATACCGTGTTATCGTATACGTATATTCACGCCTTCATGCGCTCATTTGTTAACTCCACCTTTATATATCCCTATCTTAGGCTATCTACATTATATAGACTCTTCCATGTTTATAAACACTCTGCCACAATATCACTGACGGACTATATTACTCAACTATTCTACTCTTAAATACAGTCCAACCTTCCGTAAAGGTCACCTATATATAAGTGCTTCCTGCTTATAAAGGTCAGTAAAATTTTATCTCAATTGTTCTTTATTTCTATAATTTGAACCTGTATATAAAGAGCACCTGTCCATAAAGGCCACTTATACTGGCTCCCTTGGGTGGCCTTTATAGACAGGTTTGACTGTATGTATAAAACGCTGGAGTGTGACAGTTCATTACTGTAAGGTCGTTATCAGCAGCCTCTGTGATTATAAATACTGTTATTAAAAATATTGGTGCTGAGTCAAACAACTTGGAAATTCTTTGTAGTGTGCTCTGACTTGTGATTATCTTTTGTGCATGTCATGTGTTAAAAAACAAAATTAGCCATTTTGTTAACAGAACTATCTGATAATTATCTTGATAATTGACCAATAATGAGTAAGGATTTCAAAAAATACACTTAATGTAGTGATATAATGTCATTATTTTTTATCGCTTACTAGATGTATTCTGGTAATTAACTGCTGACATGGCTGCCGATGGCTTTTGTTCAGATGTGCATTCGTTTGTTAACATAGTTAAAAAATTAAACCCACCAAACTAGGCTTGTGATGGTAATTTTATTTAGTACCGACATTACTCAACAGTTTTTGTTCAAATGTGCATTCATTTGTTAAAAAAATTATATCCACCATGCTAAAATTATAACAATTATATTGATAATTTTCCATAATTTGATGGCATAAATTACGGTGATATACTGGCATATATAGGCCAACAACATTGATCTGCTACTTGACCTTTGATTTTAATATTAATTTATGTATAGGGATCAGGCCCCTTATATTTCATTTATATAATGAGACCGCTAATCATAGACAATGTGTATATGTATTAACTACCAATCCTAACATTGGCCATATATTGAATGGATCCTCCTTTATGACTATTCCTAATGAAAGGTCAAGGTGACAGGTCAATGTTGTTTGCCTATATTTAAGTTGAATTATCAATACAGATATGTGATTGGTTTAGGTCAGATTTGCTTTTCAGGTGTAAAATAATAATAAGAAAAATTGATTAGGCAGATCATACTAAATACTAAACATGCTATTAAAACATTCCAATTAACGATTGATAATGAGTTCAGATAATTTGTTGAAAATTTTTAGTCTTGGTTTAAATAATTTGTTACCAAGAAGCAAACTAATGGAGTGTTACAGCCTAGCCAAGATTTTTTCAGTTAACAAGGCTATGGGTTCTGGGAATGTTAGGGGAAACCAGAGTGCACAGAGAAAACTACTGACCTGTAGCTAGTGAACTGGCAAGCTTTCTCACTCTAGAATCAGCCCTGAGCACCTGTGATTTGATTCTAAGTAATGATAGCCTCTATGATCTGTTATTGCATGGGCATTCAGTTAAAATGACTTGTCAAAAAGTGGCAAATAGCAAGTATGGCAAGGATCAAATTTGTGTCTGATACATGAGAAAATGATTTGTCACAAAGCTGCAAACAGCATGTATGGCATGTTTGATACATGAAGCAAATGCATTGAGACTGCAGAGATTGTGAGGATTTTATTACAAATGATCTGCTACAAAGCTGGAAACAGCGAGTGTTTTCCATAAGAGGCGACAACAGGCGGATTTGACTGCAAAACCTCCAAATTGGTTGGTTAGAATTCTTAAATTACCTTCAGAAGACCTGAAAATCGTTTTTGGTCTAGGAGTCACCCTTGACCCCTGGCTCGTTGGATTAGTCAATCTACCTCCTGCTATAAATTTCAGGGAAATCACTGCAGTGTGGTAACTGCATTTGATAATGAAACGAATACATTGAAAAACTGCAGAGATTGTGACAATTTATATTGATTAATCTGTTTTAGAAACTATAATCAATGACATGTTTTATAATCCAACTGATTTTACAGTGTAATAATTCTACGATGAATGCGTTACGAATCGTTTGATGTCCTATCTCGGTTTTACATGACTGATTTATTGGAATTCCCTCAGTAGATTGACCCGATGGCATCAGAGTCTGTGAATGAACATTGTCATACATCGTAATTAAAAATTTACTGCTGTATGTTACAGAATCAGACACACATACCGAGTATATCTGCTGGTAGTATTAGTTTGATTCTCAATAATGTTTTTAATTCTCTCCTAAAGCCTATTCCAATTACATATTATAACAGTTTTAATTTTACAGCACTAGACTATGGTTTCAGAATACAACTCCTCATCATTAGTGCTTGGACCAAAATTGTGAAACCAAATATTTTTTTAAAACTATCATTGGTAATGGAGAACTAACTGAATATTGTAAACAATGGCCTAACTGTCAATGGACAGGTGGTCTTTGTAGAAGATATGTCATAGGGAATCTTGTTCGACTCAAAACATCCCACACCACCCAAAGCCATTATGTGGGATGGCTTTGGGTTGGAAAAAATACCCAAAGCCACGTGTGAGATTGCTTTGGATGGGACAGGACAGAACTCCCTATGTTAAAATAATGAGAGAAATTGGCTTGATGTGGACTGGAGCACTTGCTTTCTTAAATACTTCTGTTTTTGAATGAAAAATTAAATACATTTAATTAATTAGAGAATGCGTTGAGCTCATCAGTATTGGTTGAATCTCTCCAGTCATTGTTAATAACTTTCCTTGCCGTATTTTTAAGGTTAGACAATCCAATCAATAACGCTTCATGCCCAAGTCTCCTTATAGAAAAATGATTGGATAATAAATAAATGTTATCATTCTAATAAAATATTCATCGCCTAACATCATTGAACTGCTACATGTATTACACCAGAGAAAGTCTTCGTAGAATTGAGGGTTATCGTAACGCATCATCATCGTGGGAAATCCCAAAGGGACAAAATTACCGCATGGCTAGGTGAAATTGTCATTAATCATTGTTTTATATTATCCAAGCATCTCATTTTTTTAATTTAATTGCTTTATTTGATAGTCATCGTATCGGAAAATATGAAACTGATTTTTTGGGGAGATGTATTGAATTAAACAACTACAAATTCTATGACAGCTAAAGTGAAAAATTAAGTTTAACAAAAAACAGATCACAAAACTTTTTGTCGACGTTAGCCTTACATGAAATGAGCATGTTTTCATTTGTAATGAATCCTCATGGGTAATGTTAAAAGCTTTGCACTTGTGTAATCTTGTATAAAGAATTAAATTTTGATTTTGCAGACAAATTAGGCTTGAAACTGTCCAATTACAAGTGTGAGATGTAACAACACATATTGTTCTGCATTATACAGT
Organism: Anadara kagoshimensis; assembly: GCA_021292105.1. NCBI lineage: Eukaryota > Metazoa > Mollusca > Bivalvia > Arcoida > Arcidae > Anadara > Anadara kagoshimensis. The sequence goes on from CM037858.1 coordinate 41,951,491, forward strand.
TGCCGGACGAAGCAGACGCCCTGAGAGACGCCCACAGCTGAGGCAGTCCAGGGATGGTTGACAGCAGTCCGAGCTCGACTGTTGAAAGCCTCACCCAGCCTGTGCCCATCCCAAACCCAATGAAACATAGAAAGAAGATTATGTTTTGCCATCATTCAAAAGAACAAAATGTCGATAGACTGCACATATTCAGTCTAATAATGAATCGAGTCATTGATTGATTGTATTGACTCATTGAGTTGGGTTTACATTCCAATCAAGAATATTTACCTACCTTAAAGGCCACCTCTATAGAAGGGTCACCTGCTTATAATGGTCAGTAGAATTGTATCCTAATTGTTCTTTATTCATATTATTTGAACCTGTATATAAAGACCACTTGCTCATAAAAGCCACTTTTACAGGTTCCCTTGGGTGGCCTTTGTAGACATGTTTGACTGTATTTATAACAAGACAATACCAGCTAAAGAAGTTGCAGAAATTGCTACCTTTGGTCAGGGCAATTTGCAGGGAGAGTTCAACATATGAAGCCTGCTGTGACATGGGTCATCTGTTTTTTAGTTCTCTTCTGAAGGACCTAATGATTTTGGTTTCTAAATGTTCAGTGCTTGACAAAAGGCTATTTTCAATCTTGGTCAAAGACCAACTAGAGTTCCAGCCAAAACCTGCATACAAGATTATATTGAGGGACATTTCATAACAAATAAGGGTCAGTTGTATGAGACATCTTTGACATTGTCATTTTTATGTTTTACATGGATTTGCATAATTTCATAATACCGAGTACTTGGCGAAAGAACAGTCAATACCCATTTTCAAGTCTTGGGTCAGACCCGGCCGGGGTTCAAACAAACGACCTCCCACTTAAGGAGCAAGCACTCTACCAACTTAGCTAGTCTGCAGCGATCAATACTAAGGACAAGGATTAGGTTTGAAAATACAAATACAATCTCTTAACACTTTTTACTAGGATCTGCCTGTGCAGGCCAGGATTTGAACCCAGGCGATGCAAGGTGATACATAAGCAAACACTTTTCTGACCAAACAATGTGTTCTATCATCTGTATAATAGACAACCTCTGACACTCTGATTGGAACCTTGGTGGTGTGAGGCACTGTGATCTGTAAAAGCATAAAGCATGTGCTTTTCCTTAAACTTCTGTCCGATCAATGTGTTTTTAGCAGCTGTATAATAGACAACTTCTGACACTAATTCTAACCTAGGTAGTGCTAGGCACTGTGATCCGTAAAAGCATAAAGCATGTGCTTTTCCTTAAACTTCTGTCCAATCAATGTGTTGTTAGCAGCTGTAGCGTGTGAGTTTGTATCATTATCTGTATTTATCCATGATGTATTGGATCACAGTTACAATTCTTTCTTTCTGTCTGGGTCATACCCAAAGTGAGAAGGTTTTGAGTTTGTAGACTTAAACCTATTACCATTTCTATAGAAACAGTTTAATGCCACATTGACATGCCATTTTAAGTAACCTCAAGTGAGTAAATTCTTGTTTAAAGCCACATCAGCATTATTACAGCTATTCGCAGCTATATCAAGTAACCCTCCAGGTAAATGACAAACAGGAAGACATTTTAACATCTAAAGTAATGACAATATGTAAATAATTCAAACTCTATTTATAATCTACCAATTCCTGTACCCCAGGGGTTCTGTGGCAAAATGGTCTAAATTGTGCACTTCTGGATCATCAAGCCTCTCACCACCTAAGTTCATTGAAGTATTGCCGGCCACACCTTTTATGTTCTGACATGGGCTGCCATCACGGCACCAAAGCAGTGCCACAGCAACTAATCTGTTCTAGTGTCAGTGACATCATTAAATATCACAATTCAGACCGAGTTTTCATTCTTTTTGCATGTAATTTAAGCATGCTGGGCCTTTGTCGGAACATTGTGGGCATGGCCGGTGATCCGTCAATTCCAACTTTGGCTGATCCTAGTTTTGAGAAAATTTGTTGATTGCATGCTGAAGGTCAGTGGATTTTTCCACAGTCAGATTTCCTCCACCATCCTTGATATAAGTTGAAAATCTTGACTGGGGTGTAAAACTCCATTTTCCCTGTTCCCTTTGTATTGAAACTGCAGATCAATGCAAATTAAAAGAAAAAAACTTGGACTTATTTAATTTGAATTTTAGTTTCTATTAACTATGCAAACATTTAAACAAAATAAACATGTATAAATTGTATTCACTTCAAATGCAAGTGATTTTGCAATTTGTTTTTGACAGTTATTGGATCATTTTTTAATCTCTCTATAATCATATACACAGGTATTTATATTCCCCTAGCCTAATTGTGTTGTCATCAAACTGTTGTCCAGTCTTTAAGTCAATCATCTGTTTGACGCCTTTTAAACTTTAAATGGAACCCCTAGTAAAAGGGATTAGGTTTGTCCTAAGAGGTGGAGTCAAAAACTTAGATTTTTTTCAGGTTGAACATTTTGACAAAAATTTATACTATACAGAGGAAAACTCCAAGGCAATGAAAAACTCAAACCTTCATGGTATATTAGGCCGAGTCTTGTTATATACATAGCCAGATTTCTGTTTCTCATCTTTAACTGGTTTTTGAGAAAAATCCATAAAACTGAGTGTAATCCATTTCTGATTATACTTTAGTATGTACAATTATTGATGTCATAAACCTGACCCAACAATTACCCAATTAGCTTTGTGAATTGGTTTTGTGTTCTTCAAAAGACCTGTCTGTATAGATGTAAGCCTGAACAAATAAAAATTCATGCAGGATAACTTTTCATTTCGCTTTTTTCCATGAAATTTAAAAATTTTATGACACATTGTACAGTTGCATGTTTTCCCACAGTGCACTCACTATAAAACCTTCTCAATTGATTACACGATGTATCTGCATGTCCCTTGTGTACCCGTATTGATTGTTTTAAATATTTAAAATTTTATCAGTTACGTTTTATATTGACATGCTTAATCAAATCCATTGAGTTCATTTATTGGAACTGGTCATCATTAATTCATGAATATAGTATTCACGTTGCATGTATATATACTTTAATCAGTCATATGCTTAAAATTTCTTGCTTAGCTGTAACAGGTGCTAAAAAGTGAAAAAGTAATACTTTACTTTTGGTGCTACTTCTGAGTTTTATGAAATATTATGATTCAAAAGTAGCACAATACTGGCTTTTTTTAACCCGGCCAGGTGACAGTAACTTATTAACACCCAACTTATCCCTGTCATATTATAAAGAGTTACACTAAAAAAATTGAACATGCCTCATGGACATGAAACTTTATTAGAATTTATTCCATATTCTACTTCAGTTACTCAGTCCAAAGCTGGTACAATATGAAAAAAATATTGTTGATAGGGGTCGTACAACCAATCGTTGGATCGATAAATCACTGGTACAAACAAAACCTAATTCATTACTAGACACATTAAGATATTTACTATAGAATTTTGGACATTTACCTATTCAAAATTTTAATTTGCAACTCCCCTCCCCTGCTTTTATTGAAATTTAATTTTTGTAGCCCTAAAATATGGAAAAAATTTATTTTGCCCTAAATAAGTGCCCTCTTTTGGGGGCCCTGCTATTGACACACATGATGTCATGGTATTTAAAATGAATTGCTTTTGATTAATAAAGTATATGGGGACTTTCAAAATAAAACATTATAATCAATTGTGAGATACACAAAGAGAGAAAGTAAAAAACACCACAAAGTCATGAAAAAAACCCAGCAAAATTAAGAATTACTGTATGTGTACTAATTTTAGTGGGATTCTAATATTAGCTCCTTCCACGCTCCAGTTATTGTGCTAATTTAAATGCAGCGCTAAAATATCTCCGTATGAAGGGGACAAATATTTTTGACTTATGTGCACGAATTTAAAAATGCACTAATTAGTCTACACCCTGTCAGAGCGCTAAAATTTGAGTGCCCTAATTTAAGTACACGTACAGTATTACATTGTATTTAAATATTTAAATTAAACATTTAAATTTTGTTATTGAAAATCCCAAGGAAATTAAAAGCTGTGAAAAATTATATCCTGAACTAAAAAGATATAAAACAAAAAGTTATGCAAAAAGTAAGCTTATAAATTTGATTACTATACTAAAACAATTAATATTTCATGACATGCTTAAATTTGTATAACAAATAAAATCTAAAAAATGTAAAGTATAATGACCACAAAATAGTAAAAAGCAAAAACAAACAAAAAACCAGTAAAGTTGAGGACAATATACACTATTTAAATTTTTTTTTTTATAAACGCAAAACTGTAAAAAGCATAAAAATAGCAAATTGCACCATTAAAAATGTTAACCATGACCACAAAATTGTAAAAAAGCACAAAAACAGAAATTTAGGAGAGGGCAATTACACCATTAATTGCTGGATTGTATTGGGATATTAAATCTGGAAGCTCAGTCATTAATGAGTTTGTTAGAAAATGATGATAAAGAGCCTGAATGGTGATTATGTAGTTATAGGTTTATGACATGAAGCCGTTTTTATGTATTGAGATAATTCTATTATGTTGGATAATCACGCAATACTTAATTAGAATTCAAGACAATACAGTAGAAATGGCTGCTTAGAATTATGTATATGATTAAGACTTGCAGAGCATATTTTATTTATTTCTGCTAACCACCACCAAAAAAAAGAAGAAAACACAGAAAAGAATAGTAAAGAGAAAAAAAATCATTCATTCATAAAAATGACTTAAGTTCTTATTATCCCCTCTCAGTCAAAGTTTAGAAAGGATATAGAATTTGTCCCATATACACTTACTTATGTACACATGTACATGTATGTATGTTACGCTTTCCTTATCAGCACTGTAGCAACTTTATTTCTCAGCAGAATTTAATAAAACTTGATACAAGGTAATATCTTGGACAAGTTTGTATTTTGTAACTGACAAACCAGATTTGACAGAGTTATTGCCCTTTAGTAAACAAAAGTTCATTGTGAGGGAATTAATATCACTTGTGATGCCCTAGCTGTTATCTGTGACATTGTGTTTGTGATAGTCTAGTTTGGAGCATCTTCATAGAACATCAAATGAATTTGAACAGTTTGCTATTTCAGCATATTTGTGCCAAGTCATAACAGAAAATGTTTATCCACATCTTCAGTTACCATAGAATATTTCTATTTAGAGAAAATTGCTGCTATGGCGATAATGCATGTTGATACGCTGGCAAACGAAAATTTAATTTTGAACTTTGTCACCAAGAACATCACTACCAGTGTAAACAAATAATTTCTATTGTTTTTTTTTTAAATTCTGTGGAATTGTTATTGATGGTCTTATGATTAAGAGTGCATGTGTAAATCCAGTTTTAGTCATATTTAGATGTCCCCAGGTACATGTATACGTGAAATTGCAGTGTGTTTAATTAAAAAGAAATAGTTGAAATAAATCACATAAATATTTCAGAATTTGGTATCTGATAAAATCATGTAAATACCTTTCTGATTGTTGATTAATTATTCCATTTGCATGTGCAAATATAGACAGTTATAATTAAAATTGATGTTTACCTGTAAGAGAAATTACTCTGTGATTGTGTAAAATAAATTCATTTTTATCAATCATTGTTTATCTAATGCATTTATCAAGTGCAAATAAAAAAATGTGAAGTAGCGTAAAAACGTGATTCAAAACATGAATGAAATAAATGCATATCAATTATTTCTCATCTTGTAATGAAAAAAATTGAATGAAATATATGCATATCAGATATTTCTCCCATGAAATTTAAAAAAAATATATATAAGATTCTGATTCCGTGGAATAAATGAAATTCATCTCATAGTATAAAATATAAATCATGAATACACATGTTTGTTTGTGAACTTGATGGCACACATGTTCTGCAACATGCTGCCTAGGTCATTGAGGTGTACATAGCTCACGTTCTGTAAAATAAGACATCATCGTTATTAAGAGGTGTTGTGTTATGAATTTTCCGCCTGTTTTGTTTTCACACACCCAAATATTGCAAGTTTACACTTAATTATGTAACACCACGCGGAGGTATCAGGAGGTATCCGCGGGATTTTCTTTGACCACATGTCATGTTCTTCTACAGATTGATATCAAACTCAGATAAATCATTCCTTCATGTTAATTAAATAACTACTGTTTTCTCATTATAACTATATTTTCTGATATGTACACGATCAGGGAGTGTGTTGGCACTTGGATTTTTTTTAATTGGTATTGCATTTTGTATTTCATTACAGCTAGTTGTGACCATATTAATATTTTTTTGTTTCATGAATGAGATATTGAGATTGAAACCTTGCAGAGCTTTAATTAAATTACTATTTTTTGTTTTCTTTGTGATATGAGTTGGGGGAGTACATTGTCATGTGCGTGCTGGTAGCTGGGAGTAGATTGTTTTGTCCTGTATATGTGTGTGGTGGTAGTTGGGAATAAATTATTTTGTCCTCTACATGTGTGTGCTGGTAGCTGGGAGTAGATTGTTTTGTCCTGTATATGTGTGTGGTGCTAGTTGGGAATAGATTATTTTGTCCTCTACATGTGTGTGCTGTGAGCTGGGAGTAGATTTTCATGTGTGTGGTGGTAGTTGGGAATAGATTATTTTGTCTTCTACATGTGTGTGCTGTGAGCTGGGAGTAGATTCTCATGTGCATACTAGTAGTTGGGAGTATATTGTTATCAGTATCATTTCATTTCAAATACTTACATGTAGTTATGACCGTCAATTACTTTTTCTTTTCAACATTTTAATGTCAAAATACTTAACAAACAGTTGTTTAGCCACCATTTGCAATGTGACAGATTTGGTTGTCATGGTTATGTTGTAGAGAAAAATGTCAATAACCTAAAGTTAATTTTTATAATCCCCCCAGTTTAGTTTGAAGTGTGTATTTTGGAATTATTATGTCTGTCCATCTATCTGACTGCTGTGTAAAATTGTGTCCGTGCCATAAAAAACAAAATGGTAGAAAAATTGAATTGAAATGCCTATTGTACTAACAAATAAAAATAGTTTGGTGAATTGATTCATTGATTTTGAAAATTCTGCACTGTAGCATCAGATAATGGAGGGTAGCAGAAGATGGAGCACAGCAGACGATTCTTCTGACTGCAGATCTAGTAGGTAGTGATAAGTATGTTAGGAGATGTTTTAATATTACACTGATGATATAATACTGCTGCAGACAGAGCTGTATTTTATCAAATAACAAGTTCCATCAAATATTGAGACAGTTAAGTATATATTAAATGTTCTCTGATTACACCAGATATAAAAATATAAAACAGGCTTTTGTCATCAAGGTATTTGTATGCAGCATGTGTAGACTAAAACTACAGACTGAGTTCAAAACATCATCAGGTATTATAAAACCAAACAAAACCATTGTAACACCGTTATGTAAAATATGTAGAGTCCAGGCCTGTCAAATGTTTAACATTTAGCAAATTAGTGCTGCAATGGATCATCTATACCCCTTGTTAGCCATATCTTAGCAGCTTTTCAGCAGTTACTATCCATCTCTCAGTAGCATAAGTACACAATAAAGAGCACAATTTATAGTACACATGTTGCATGCATCAAGCCATAGCTTAATGTGTCATGATGGTGTCACATTGATTCTCTTTCCATTCAGCCTCTTGGGGTATTTGGATTACCTTGGCAGTTCAAATCTACAGGTATGTTACTCTTATCTTCTAGGCAAATTTTTTTTGCTCAATACTGGTTCCGTAAGGCCGCACAATATAGCCCCTTCTGTGAATACCAAATTTTTATACTGTACATAAGGCTAATACTTCATGCTGACATCAAATTGATAATGAAATATTATTATTTTGGTCAGCCAGACAACTCTTTCAAAAAAATACAAAGATTTTCAAATAGGCAATGTTAATATCATGCTGCATTGAATGCAGAAGAAAACTATCAATGGTCATCAAAATCTTTACAACCTCCTATAGACCTTAGTTGTTCAGGTATTAGCATGACTATGCACAACACTTTTAATAAGCTGAGTAATTCCAGGCAGCTGCAGTGTTTGTTCTTAAGAGCCTGAAATTGCCGCTTTATATGCAATTCCGTTCCTTTGAACTGGTAACTCGCAGGATGCTGGGGGTAAAACTAACGTGTATTGCCTTTTGATTAAAATGTATATAGCGTTTTGCATGCTTTGATTATAAATTAATGTATTAATGCAATTGGCAACTTTGTTGATTAACTGCGTGGGATGTTGTTTCAAGATTGCATTTTTGAAACACACTTTTAACAAAGTAGTCACGAAGTATTAGAACCACCCAGACAATTCAGCCGAAAACTGGCAGAAGAACAGCAGATCAGAAACGCTCTGCACAAACCCACATTTATATCTTTCAACTAGTGGATGTAGATTGAAATAAGTTTTTCAATCACATATGGCAAACTATAAACTAACAAAGAAAACCATGGTACATTGACTGTTAATGTACTTAATGTCACGGCTTCAAATTTTCGTGGTTTCGTAATTTCCGACCTTTTTGTGGGGTGCAATATTTGCGGATTCATGAAACTGACCAAAAGGTCATGAGGAATATATCATTTTACACATGGAACAAAATAAAATTTTGGAACATATATATATATTTATATATACATATATTTATCATGAAACATGGTCTGCCGAATCTACTATATCTACCAGCTAAGGTAAATGTTTTCTCAGTCTGTGTATCATATTGAAGAAAAGATAATCAGAATATTGTTGTAAAACTTATAAAGAATAACTTGTTTTAAGCTAAAAACAAAATTTTAACTAAAACAACCACTCACCTGATTTACTGTTGTGATATGTGTGATAGTATTTATTAATGATGAGTTAGTGTAAGACAGACCCCAAAATGTATAAACATGAATGAACAGTTTTTACTTTTTATTCATCCAAGTCGAGAGAGTTGTGTACCATAGATGATCGTTTAGATCAGAGAAAATTATTTATGAGCTCAATGTTGGATGTTGGTTGAGATTGCTGATTGATAAATTACAACATAACATGCAAAGGTTTATGCATGCAAGATCAGCAAACACGTAAAATATATATATGTATGTGTTGGCGGAGCATAAGATATGGATTTTTATAACATTGTCCCATGATAATTTCATAACTAAATTGAAATCAGTTGTTTTACAATAATATATGTTAAAATCTTGTCAGACATATATTACCAAGAGAGAAACTTATCCTTGTTGGTTATTGCCGATAGCAAAGGTTTTTATCTGGAAGGTTGTAATGTTGTTTTTGTTGAAATTCTAAAGAAGAAATGTAAATTTTAAATCAATAACCTGACATACCATGTGTAAAGTTTATAGTTTGTCTGGACCAACTATAACTGTCTCTAGAGAGCCAAAAACCCCTGCCCCCAACATCTACAAAGGTTTAATGTTTTCTTGTGACCTTGACCTTTTCTATATAATAGCATTAGTTCAAGGTCATGACACACCTTTGGACCATGAAGATTATTCATGTGAACTTTTATTACAGTCATTCGAAGTAATTATAAGATATGGACTGGACACGAAATGAAATGGACAGACAGACATGGTGATTCTTATATAGAATCTTATATATTATACATGTTATAGTTGTACAGTTAAACTTTGATTATTTGCCACCATTTGTCAGATTAGATTTTGGCATTATAAAGGAGTTTGACAATTAATCAATGGATTTTTATAAAGAAAATCTTAGAAAAATGATTTTTGAACTTCAAAATAGTATGGCAAAGTTATCAAGGGGCATAATAACCGGGTTGTGTTTGTTCTCTATAAAGGTAGATGATAATGTACATTTTAGCCTATGTTTCAATATGTTTCGATACCACTGGCTTTTGTTGATGAAAAATGGCTTTTCTACTCTACCTCATTATTTAGAATTTTGTAATTTCTGATTAAGTACAATAATTTGTGATTTTGATTCCTGATATTAAAAATAGCCATTTTTGTTTGCTAAATCTGTAAAGTAAACTACATGATTTTGACTCCTGTTATTATAAATAGCCATTTCCGTTGCTAAATCTATAAAGTAAACCACGCCAGTGAAAAGCCAAAAAAATTATAATGATGATGTTTTTGGTGGTTTTTTGTATGATAGTAAAAGTGCTCTTTATGTCTTTATTATCTGTGATAACAAGATGTAGACTACTTAAATATTTTGTATACTACTGTAAGTCAGTTTTTGTGCGAAAATTACCTAACTTTAAAGCTTATATAGTATCGTAGTATATACTTATTAAAACTCAAAATCCAGTTAAACTACAAGCAAATAGGTGTATAGGTTTTAGGTTTTTTTTTTTTTTTTTTTTTTTTTTTTTTTAAATATTTTTTTTAATTTATTTGTTTATAGGTTTTTAGGTTTTTATCACTAATTTTAATGTAATAAATTTCTTCATGTTTTCATTTAATTTTAAATTGGAACAAATTAAAGTAATAAATTTGATATGTTAAAATTAATAAAACGTGCATACTGTTAAGTGTAGATAAATTGGAAACCATGAATTTCCATTATTTTATCTTATTCTACATATATATATGTATATGCCAATTCTTAGTGGGTCATAATAGAGATGTAGTACTGCAACATTCTCTGCAGCTGGTACTTAAAGCTTACTGGTGAAACAGATACTTGGATTGTTGTCTTAATACTTTTTACAGACTGAAATTTAAAAAAAGGCCACCTCATTGTGGTATAATTAAAATGATACAGCTGTTATCAACTCTAAACACGACTTTATCATTTAAAAATAAATTTCATCTTTAATTTTAGTCTGTAAAAAGTCTTGAATGTCAAAAGTCTCAAAAATGAGACTTTTTACAGTCTAAAAAAAGATAAAATTAATTTTTTAAATGATAGAGCCATGTTTAAAGTTGATAACAGCTATATCATTTTAATTATACCAGAGTTAGGTGGCCGTTTCTATCCAATTTACTGTGTTTAACTTTAACAGTGTTTAATCTAAGATTCTTGAAAGGGGGGCATTTTCAAAACTTTCATCTTAAAACACATTAATTAACCAATATTTTTGCATAGATGTCATATTAAATATGGCCTACTAAAGCCCAAACAATTGGACCATTGTGACAAAATATAGGGTGAATGACCCCATGGCCCTTTCTAGACTGGACTTGTCAAGTACCATTCATCCCATATTTCTTAATACCAGAAAACTCAACCTGTACATAATTGTCTCAAATTTCTTTGATTAAAGGAAGCCATTGCTTTGACCAAGCATATGTTTTGCCATTATAGGAATGTATTATAGAGATCTAGAATATCTTGGAAACTTTGAGTAGAATGAAGTGGAGTGGAATAATGTAGTTTACCTGGGTCCGTACAGGCCTGGAAAAGTCCTTAAATTTTGAGGTTTGCCCTAAAAAGACCCTAAAAACAAGTCTGACCCTAAAAAACCCTTGAATTTATCCTGAAGGCGCTAAAAAGCCCTTGAATTTGGCCAGTTATGGGTGTCTGTGTTTGGATATTAAGACTGATTAAATAATAAGTTGCATTGAAACCAGCAATTTAAAGATACCTGGCCCTCCCAAACGCCCAACTTCAATCTCCACTTCAAGTGTTGTTACTATGGACACATACAATATTGTTTTATTGATTTCATTGCCTTTGCACCAGTATTCTTTTTGCTAAATTTGTCCCTCTGATTAGGTCTTAAATTTGCAAATAAGACCCTGAAAAGACCCTAAAAAGTCCTTAAATTTGGGGTCCAAATGTCTGTACCAACCCTGGTTTACAGCCCAGTCAAGATTCTTTCACTTGTATCCAGGCAGTCAGTTCAGGAATGGTTGAGGAAAACAGAGTGTCCAGAGGAAAATACCAATCTAAGGCAAACCACCCGACCAAGTTTCTTCCATTTGGATCTGTTATGAGTATGATTTACACCTAGGCTGTTAGAGGCAGTGTGATCTGTAAGGAAGCGCTTAAGATCACTCACCCATGGAACCCCCTTGGGAATATTGAAGTAAAAGTTAAAATCCAATGTACTCGGAGTAAAATAAAAGTTACATGTTAAACCATGAAACATGGGGAGTGTTAGGAGTAATGCAGAGTCATAAAGCTTTATAAAACAAACTATTTCCCTTGTGATACACACAGTTGATTAAGTGCTTCTGAAAAAGTGATTAATAATATAGGGCTAGATCAATAAAGTGCAGAGAAAGATGCATGTCTGGATCAGTGGTAGATTGATTATTAAATAAAGATAGAATATAACAACATGCTGTGGTAGGGCTGCAAAGATACAAACTAAATCATTAGTAAATAAACATGAAATACACAAAATGCTGTGGCAGGGTGCTAACTGCAAAGATAGCAACTAAATCATGAGTAAATAAACATGCTGTGGTAGGGCGCTAACTGCATAGATCGCACCTATATCATTTGCTAGACTGATTGTTAAATAAAGATTGCACCCACACTGCATTCTGTAGGTGCTAATTCATGATAGCACCTAGATCAACTTCTGGTGCTGATAGTCAGTTATACAATCTGAAATGTATATGCAAAAAATCAATTCTATAGAACCTTCATTATTTGTGTTTATTTGGCCTTTGCCAATTTTATAATGAAGTTAGATAAAATACAATAATATAACTCAATACAAATTGATTCTTCTAGCAGAATTCAAGACTCTGGGGATATTGTTGTAAAAATAAAATCAGGTCACACATAGACACATACATATTTACATTATATATATTTTTGTAATAGCAATTGATTTTTTTCTGCCTACTGTCTTATGATTTTCCATAAACAATATTATTTTTTCAAAGAAATGGGCCTTCAGTGGTAAAGTACAGTAGTCTAAAGTACATACTTCCAGATCACAGTGATTCTCACTACCTAGGTTCGAATCTCACTTTGGACAGATTCCAGTGTGAGAAACTTTGTCAATTTGCTTGCAAATGGAACTGCAACTGATGTTGATTTTCTTTAGGCACTCCAGTTTCCTCTACCAACTCTGAACTGACTGCTGTGATATAACATAAAATGAAAGAATCTTTACTTTGGTGTATAAATCCATGATTTCAACTCTTTTTTAAGCAAGTAAAATCTTTTAACTAAATACTTGTTTTATAAGAAATAAAAACTGCAAACATCAATGACTTGAATTTATTCCCCTAAACAAAAGAGTGAAGTGGAGTAGAATAATGTGTTTTACTTCCCAGTCAAGATTATTTGTCTTATATCGAGGCAGTCAATTTTGTAATGGTGGAGGAAACTGGAGTGCCTAGAAAAACCACCACACTTCAGCAAGCAAACTGACAAACTTTTTCACACTAAAAGTTCTGTTCTGAATGGGATTGGGACCTAGATGCCAAGAGGCATTGTGACCATAAGCACATGCATGCTTTAGACCATTTGGCCCCTAATATTATGCCAAGTGGAAATCAGTTCTCAGTTATAAAAAAGAAGTGAGGAAAAGAACCTATACATTGTCTATATATTTAGCAAACTTAAAATTTACATGTATACAGTATTATTGCTGCTGTTTGTGTTGCAAGAACCAGCATAGACTACAACAAATGTCACCATCATGGGCATTATGGCATTTTAAGAGGAATTAAATGTATACGTCACAGGGTTATGTACCCTTAGTTTCTATAATAAGCATAACTTAATGAATAAATCAAGTTCAAAAGGAGCAACTACGTAATGAAGTAACCTGAAATACATTAATTTGGAGTAGTAAAAAGATAATGAATTATAGATGTAAGACACAAGCAAGTTAATTTTGCACTTAAACAGAAATTGATTCTGTTAACAACAGGCCGTTTACCTCCATCATAGCCATTGTTTAAAAAATACTGCTTTTGGGAAAAAACATTCAAAAAGACTTTCAAAGGGCTACAAAGCAAGCTGCCTCTATTATAGCCAATGTTTAAAAAATGTTCTTTTGGGAAAAAACATTCAAAAAGACTATCAAAGGGCTACAAAGCAAGCTGATCATTAAGCTTTTTTAACAATTTAGCTTTGTTGTGATGTCACAATGGTCTGAGCGGTTTTTATTTAGCTCTTAGCTCATTTAGCCATAAGTGAACATAATACTAGTAGGCAGTAATAGGCATATCTTGTCACATTAATAAAGCACTTGTTGAAGCTTTGAAGAATTGACGTATTGCCGGCCATGTTTTTTATGTTCCGACACTGGCTGTCATCACAGTACCAAAGCAGCATCACTGCAAATAATGACGTACTAGGGTCAGTGATGTCATTAAATGGTACAAACCATATGTGGAGAGTATGTTTTTGACCTTCCTATTCATCATGCAGTCCATCAGTCCAACACTAGTTTTCGCCCTTTTTTTCAAAACCCTTGCCGCTATTGAACCGATTTTTGTTATGTGCAGAGACTACCATAATGAGTTACAAAGCAAGTTTACATTATGTTCCACTCCATTGTAGTGTCACAGAAAATGATGGACTTTGAAAATTGCACAGAAATAATTGTATATGTAGGCATATTGGGCATAATCTAGACTAGATTGCTCACTAAGATTCTTTCCTTTAAATTTAATAATCAAAGACAAAATGGTTTTCAATGAAAAAAGTCATGGAATCAAACATTGGTTTGTTTATGTTATCACCAGATTTTTACTATAATTTTGCTGAGATACACATCAGAAAACAGCAGTTTTAGAGTTTTATATCATCAGAGAGGAATTTTCTCAAGGAAAAACATTTTTGTTGAAAGATTTGTGATGTTAAAAGTTGAAGATTGAGATATGATTTTTATAAGTTTTGATATATTATACGTGCAACATCATGCTGTGTTTGTGATTGATATTACAAGCCTGTTGCCGTTTCCTTTATCACAATATCATCTGTTTATCACACTATGTGATAATATACTCCTCACGCTGTATAACTCCTATTTAACTGTTTCGACATTCCAATTCTTGGTTCACTTCTTTACTTCAAATTTCTTATTTATTTTTCACCGAAACTCAAAACTTTAATTTTACTTAATTTTTCTGCCAGACTGAAACATAAGCAAAATTTTATTTCACGGTACTACATTTTTCGTGCAAAACCAAAACATAAGCAAAATTTTTGTTTTACTTAATTTTTCTGCCAGATTGAAACTAAATCAAAAATTTTGTTTTACTGTAAATCACTTTTCTGCCAAACCCAAAAACTTTAATTAAAATGCAGACATTATTACCAAGACAGTATCTACAGGATACATTGTCGACAGGATACAAGTTCACTGGGTATATCATAACAGCTTGGTACTTTAATTCAAAATAAATTTTGTGGCTAGGGTAATCATTTATATTAATTTTGCCACTGCATGGTATTACAATTAAAGATGCTCTAACTGTGAGAATCACCTGCCAATGATTAATTATCTAGGTGGGATCCAGACATTGGCTTATCTCTGACCTCAGGTCACAAGTTCGAACAACCCCATTGGCAGAGTTCTGTGAGAGGCTATGGGTTTGATTCCTCATAGGCCAGTCTAGTGGATTATTTCTGACCTCAGGTCACACGTACGGACAACCCCATCGGCAGAGTGTTCTGTGAGAGGCGATGGGTTTGATTCCTCATAGGCCAGTCTAGTGGATTATTTCTGACCTCAGGTCATAAGTACGGGCAACCCCATTGGCAGAGTGTTCTGTAAGAGGCTATGGGTTTGATTCCTCACAGACCAGTTCAGTGGATAATTTCTCACCTAAGTTCACAAGTTCAGTGTTAAACACACTGTAGCTTTGCCATAAGCTAGCACTTTAGATCACTTGGCAACCATGGGTTCTTGAAAATTTGCAAGAAATGTATCATGTATTTAGAAACCAAAAAAAGAAACACCCGAAAGAAAAAAAACAAAACAAAAAAACAGCAACAACAACTGCTTGGATTTAAATTTATCATTCTACCTGCTCACACTTTTAATTGTCGATGCTTCAAAGAATTAGAGAAACTGAAATTGTTTAAACTGAATTAATAGAATTCCAGAAGAAGCTCAAGAGAATGCCATACATTACATTGATTTATTATCTGGAGTTTCCGATGCTTTCCTTACGACACAAACCGACAATAACTGTGCACTGAAAATATCATTAATCTTAAGTTAATTCTTATAAATTAGATTGCCTACATGTACCTCAAAGTTTGAATTTTTTTATTTTATGCGATAGCAGATTCCCCAATGATTTTGGGACTGTCTTAATTCAAAGTTATTGTTTATGTTCTGTTTCAGTGACATCTTTGTTATAGATATGAATGAATCATTGAACTGTATTTCAATTTTGTTAATTCATCTTAATATCTGCAGAAGGATGTGTGATCAAAATAGTTTTTTTTGGGAAGTTGTGATTTATGGCTGACAACTTTGACATTACTACAGTTTATAAATATATTTTTAAAACAGTTGTATGTTAGGGGTGGACATGACCCAGTGGTACTGTCAATGGGTCTTGATGTCAAGGGTTGTGGGTTTGAACCTCACTCTGGACTTTGAAATGTTCTTAGATGATTTTCATCTCCTGCCCATTCTAGAGCTATAAAAAGCTTAATACTAGAAAAGTCTTTTGGATGAGACTCAAAACCAAGGTCTCTTGTCTAAGTGCATGCTAAAGACACCTCTGTAAAGTTTAAAAAAGAGTAGGCCAGCTATGGCCGCTACAGAGGAGACTTAAAACTACAAGCAATTGAAACAGACTAGACCAAGTAAGAAATATTCAATATATTTCACATTTTATATATGTACATTAAGACAGGCAGATTTGAAAAAAAAGTTCACTAAAATAGGAATCTAATATTTTAAATTATTATTTTTGATTTATCATGTTGAGCTGCTTGCATCTTATAATTGGGTGTGGTATTTTTCATGGTATTCTGCTGCTTGCATCTTTAGGTGTTAGTGTGGTATTTTCATGGTATTCTGCTGCTTGCATATTTGGGTGTTAGTGTGGTATTTTCATGGTATTCTGCTGCTTGCATATTTGGGTGTTAGTGTAGTATTTTTATGGTATTCTGCTGCTTGCATCTTTGGGTGTGGGTGTGGTATTTTCATGGTATCCTGCTGTGGGTAATTAAATTCTGAGACAACTTTTCAAACATGCATGTTGTAGATATCATGATAAATAAAAGATTGTCAGTTTTTATTAACATAACATAATCATTGGATACTTCTGAATCAATCCACTACTTAAACCATCAGTTTTTAACAGGACTTGATGATGCAGATGAAGTTCTTATGTACTTTGTACTATGTACTTTAAACAGAAAGGCTGATTAAGTATTTAGCTAACACTTTGGACAACTTGCATGGCCGTAACTAGGGCTTGGTTGTATGTGAGGCAGAAATTTGATGCGCCAAAGGCATAGGCCATAGGCGCGTTTCTCTAGGGGGTCCGGGGGCATGCCCCCCCCCCCCCCCAAATTTTTTAAAACTTTAAGCCAAATTCCTGCATTTTCCTGGCATTTCAAAGGCTAAAAGATGTTTACTCAATTCATGTATTTTGATATCAAAATGGGGTTGTAACTGAAAATAAAATATTTGATAGTCCCAAAGTCATAGAAGCCCGGTATAAAAAAGAAAGAAGGGAATGATCTGAAAAAATATATCAAGTTGATAAAGCTTCGAGTGTATTGCCAAAGTTTAAGCTAGCATCTCCGGATGTATTGGATATGTTCATCTAGTCAGTTGTGGTGAAATTCTTCAATGAGGCACCGAAGTGCCGCCTACCAAAAGTGACTTAACGTCCTCTATAAAAAAATTCTGTGAATGGTGTAGTTAAACATCATGTGTTGCATTTAAATCTTCCCTTATGACTTTTTTACATACATAAAGAAAAAATGGGTTTTTTCAAAGTTTTAGAATATGTAGATAAAAAAGACCAAGCTGAGTTACTTGTTGGTGACAGATATAATTATGCATACTAATATTATTACTACAATAAATGAAAATGTCGACGACTGAAGATTTTCATCTAATAACTACATGACACTAAATCGGACATACTGATCGAGTCGACTAATCTATTCATCAATGTCAAAAGCAAGTGGGATTTTTTTAATTCCAGTACTGTCCCACTTCTTAAGGACTTTTTCAGGACAAACGTTTCCAATAACATCATCACGATGAATATGTAACAGTGACAGGCTACAGAACCAAGTTCCAGTCATTGTTGATCTATTCCACACTTTCAGTCGTCTCATGTCAGAGAATGATCTCTCGCATGAGCATGAACCTGCAGGGATAGTGAATAAAAGTTTGACTATAATGTGAATATTCGAAACTGCGCAGCATGCCATAAATTAATTACGTGAAACCCATTTTGTGGCGATAAAACGCCTTAAATTGGCTATTCATAATGTGAAAAAACATCTCAAGTTTTTTTTATTGTTATTGTCTGTTTCCCATAAAATCTTAAATCGGTTTAAAAAAAAAAAAAAAAAAATCGGCAGAATTCTAGGTGAGGCAACTGCCTCACTTGCCTCAATAGTAGTTACGGCCATGACTTGGCAAACATGGTCCTTGAAAATTAAGAAAAATCTGTATCCTGAAATAGAAATAGTTGGAACTTATCAGAAAGTAATAACACAAACATAAGAATATAAGTTACATGGTTTGTAAGTTTTTGGTATGAACAGGATATTTAAAAACGCAGACTGCAAGTTATTTACCCTACTAAAAAAAGAGTAAAAAATATTGCCAATGAAAGAAGTTCCATTCTTGCAAAGCATCTTCCAAATGAACAGTTTCAATGTTATTAAAGTTCTATTTGATAATCTTTGCATTTAAATATATCATATGAGTCTAGCAGCCTCTGACATTATTTTCATATATTTTAAATCAATTTTGTCAGTAGAATGTTCTGCAAAGTGTTTTATTTATGTTTGCAATTTTCATTGTCTCGATCTAACTCTATTCCATCTGGTATAAGCCTCACAGCTCCCGTATTTTTGTTTGTGGAATGGTTATCAATTGGCTGATTATGTGATTCATTTTAGCCAATCACTCTCTGAGAATTACAAGTAAATTAAAACTAGGTTTTCCACAAATTTAGTTTTTATTTGCAAAATTTCACAAATTTGTAAAAAAAAAAAAAAAAAAAAAAAGTATTTTTCACAAATTTGCTGAAATAGATTACTTTTTAACAGAAATTTTCAGAAATTATTAGCTAATGGCAATTTTGGCAATCAGGAATATAAACAGAATAATAAATAATATATATACCGGTGACAATAATTAAATGTAAATTTAGACTTTCTAAAACAACTTATATCAATCTTTTCATGTTACTAGCATTAAATTTGTGATTTCTGTAGGTAAAAACAATCAATGGTTACAAACCATGTTAAATGATGTCATGGAATTTTTGTAAATTTGATGCTCCTGACTGCAGTGTTTGATTACTTGCATCTACTA
Organism: Anadara kagoshimensis; assembly: GCA_021292105.1. Taxonomy (NCBI): domain Eukaryota; kingdom Metazoa; phylum Mollusca; class Bivalvia; order Arcoida; family Arcidae; genus Anadara; species Anadara kagoshimensis. The sequence continues at coordinate 41,970,935 of CM037858.1, forward strand.
CAGAAAGTACTTGTATTTTCATTTTCATGTGTGGGTACAGAATCAAACATTGAATTAAGATGATTGACATACTGGTATTATGATACATACATATTATATACACAGTGTGTATGTACAACCCTCAGTATCAGGTCGAGTCCTTTTTCCGTAGTCGTATCACTACGAGTCGCGTCGCGAGTAGTGATACAGCTACGGAAAAAAGACAAGACCTGATACGAAGGGTTGTATATACACACTGTGTATATAATATTTTTATCTAACATTTTCAATTAGGTTATTTAAAATAATAAAAAAAAACAATACTTTATGTGAAAAAATTACATTTTACCACAGATAACCACTGAACTATGTTATGACATTTGTTCTACATTCTCCCTAATGACATCACAATGAGAAAGTGCACATGCACTTTACCGCCAATGTTGTATCATGCGTGTTCGATAAAACTTGTATTTCGTCAAATCAGATAGAAAAACTAGTCTAATGTTAGATAAAAGTGAATTATATATAATATAAAGGAAAATCAGTTTGAAATGAAAACTAGAAAATATATTTTCATGATTAAAAAATGTTTTGTTTTTTTTTTATATTTCAGTTTTATGGTTTTAAATCAAACACATATTGATTTAAAACCAACAAAAGAGCATATGTACATGACTTACCGGTATACATGCATTAAAAAAAAATAAAACCCTGAGTTAAAAAGGTTTAAAAAGGTGTCAATGTAGATCAAAGTTGTAAGATTTCAATCAGCATAAAGATGTGTTGTGTGCATGCATGCACATCAGTTGTCATTGAGTTATTTAGTTTCAAATCAATACATTTTTATAGATCTTTATAAATATAACATTTATATGGTTTAAATCAGACTGATTCAAAACCCTCTGATGTTGCTTTAGAAGAATATGTCATGACCACTAAAACTTCTTCTATCCCTGATCAAATGGCACTTTTATATATTTCCAGTTTAATTGTACTGTTTCAGGATCCAGAGTTGTCAAAAAATATCTTTATACTTCACAGTTATGTTATAAATATGGTTTCAAATAACATTTATTGTTGCAAACTTTATTAGTCCTTGTAACAAGTAATTTTCACTACAAATCTAGAATGCATTAAGCTTTAATTGATCTGCTAAATACTTTTGAAATTTTAATTTCTGAACATTTTGAAAAAATAAGAGAATTATTCAGATTTAATATTTAAGGACAGAAATATTGTGAAACTAGAACAGGAGACTCTTACTATTGTCAGTACCTGTGAAACATTAATGTAATGTAACATAAATGCTAGTTACAATGAGAAAATTCCCTTCCCGCAATGCTGGGAATCAAACTTTGGTCGCCAGTTTGTAAACCGAGGGCTCTACCGTTTTGCCTAAAAGATACCCCATAGGTGAGACAGTTAAGTAACATTTATTAACCTGTATATAGTACATACTATACCATGTAGCAATATCGCTACATTAATAAATAAAAATATACCAGAATTTTTGAATATTTTTGTACCCTTCATTTAATTTAACTTTGCCAGAGAGACTTTGATGAATTAGAACGCAGTTTCCTGATACACACAGAAAGTATAGTGTTTACTGCTAAGACATGTTGTCAATTTCAGAAGAAGCATTGGAGAAACAATTTAAATTGACACAGTTGATGAATTGTTAAACACCAACTTCATTATTTACACAGATAAATACCAGTAAAATTCAGACATGTTTGATGATTTTAGAGATATAATTGACAGCTAAATTGTCAATGGTACTTACTCAGTTTTGATCAAATTCTGGCATGCAGTGGTAATGTCACTGAAAGATAATTTTATTGCACACATTATCTCTGTACATCCATGTGTGTTAAAGAGAAAGAGAGAGAGAGAGGAACCCTGTTCATTGGAATACATCTGAGTGAGAAGGTATTCATTGAAATTGGTCAACTTTATCTTAAGTAATCTTAAGAAAAAGTTCGTGTCTGTGTGAGATACTGGTATATGAAAGTGTGTTTTGTTTTCTTTTGTATGACTTGCTTGGGTTCAAAGCCATGACCTCCTGTTCTTGAAGCAGACCCACTACCACTGAACAACTGATGTGGTATGTGTATATGGTAGGGGGAGCTAAATAATTATTACAGTAAAATCTGTATTGCTGTATTGATTTCAAAATCAACCCATGGAACAAAAAAATATGAAATTCATAGATGGTTGGACTTGATATAGAGGTGACCACTATAAGCAAGTTTTACTACAGCACATTTTTGTCTTAGAAGAAAATTTTTTAGAACTAATAAAAAATAAACAGGTTTTGCTGTAAGAAGAAAATAAGGTTTTATAGTGTTTTAACTATTTACCAATGTGTTAATGTAATGCCACCATGGTCTTTAAAGAACTCAATGATAATTGAGCTAAGATGGTGTCTATTTACATGTAATGCCACCATGGTCTTTAAACAACTCAGTGAAATTGAGCTAAGTTGGTGTCAATTTTATGATTTCAGAACATGGAAGTTTTTGACAGTTTTATAGTATTCTCTCATGGTTTATTATTTTTAATATTGCACAAAAATATCATTTAAATGACATTGATATTTGTATTTGAATTTTATGCACAACCAGCAGACAGAGTGAAGTGGCGGCAAAAAGGGAATACTATTTTGAGGCAGATGTGAAGATGATGCCTTTCTAAAGTTGTTAAAGACAATTTTTGTTTATATTTCTCTTCAAACATTTCAATTTCAATTTTACCAAAGTAGCTCGATTGGTAGATTGCTTGCTATGTATGTTGGAGCTTGAGTCCGAACCCCGGCTTGATCTGTTTTAAAGTTTCAAGGCAAGCAATAATTTATATCAAAGTCATTAATTGCACTCTTCTTTCTTCCCTTTGTATAACTAATTTTAAGGTGGTATATTTATTTTGCTGCTAGTTCATGACAGAATTTTTTAATGATTTGAACAAAATTGTCAGTTTACTGCAGAATTTCCCATTAGATTGTAATTATAGCCATACTGATAGTGACATGTTTGTATCTTAACATTACAGAATGATGGATTAACATTTGAAGAATTCAGTATCAAATTGTCACGTTAGAGCAATTCTAGCCGCCATTATCGAGTCGAGGAAAAACATTAGTTAACACTACCAAATATCTTATTTCATCTTCTAGTTGTTATTGTAAAACTGTATCAAAACTTTTTTGTCAGGAATTGATTATTTTTGTTTTGCCAAGTGAAGCATTTACTCCCATAGACAGTTTTTGGATTGTATTCATCACATGCAAGAAAGTGGAAGATGGTTTAATGTTTTTTACCCTTCTTTGCATCAGTCTGTCGGTCTGTAGGTCCAACATGAGTTTCCAAACTTGCAGAATGATATTAAAATGGATTTTGTTAAGTTTAGTCAGTCTGTCACAATGAGTTATTAGATCAGGGTTTATGTTTGATCCTGCTCCATAGATTTTATGGAAATTATGGCCCTTGATCTTCAATAATTTTATTGAAATAAGTTTTTCATATTTTTTTTCCTTAATACATGCTATTAATTTTGAACTGAATTTTTGGTATGCTTGTCAACCAAAATTTTTACAGATCAATTAAGGAATCATTTCAATCCACTCCCCTCATTTTGAAGAAAATGGTGGCTTTTAAGGAATTTTACAGAAATAGGTTTAACTAGAGAACTCTAGATCCATTATGTAGGTGTGAAGGGTATGCGAGAACACTTACTATAAGGTTCTTTCACTTTAAAAAACCTCCATAACTTTTTTTAAAATGGCCACTGGTTCATGTAGTTTTGATGTATTGGAATTGTGGTTTCTTGTTAAAGAGATTTCAGCTTATCACTGACAGTGTTAAGACTGATGCTATCATATCAAGTTTGACCATACAGAGTACAAATTAATCATGATTATCAGCGTAATTTTCCGTTGGTTTGGCAGGAAGTACAGACATATTCCGAGTTGTAATTTTCCGTTGGTTTAGCAGGAAGTAGAGACATACCACTCAGGATAAATTACCAGTAGAAAGCTGTTAAAATACCACTCAGTATTGGTCATTTTTGTCTAAATTATAATGGTCACTTGTGGGTTAATTTGCCTGTGAAATTGGATGTTTCTCTGACAAAATGGTGTTACTCATCACATTGATGTCCGGTATTAACTATTAATGTGATGTATTGGTATTCATTATTGGTAAATGTAGTTATACTGCTGAAAAAAACATGGAGAGCCAATTGACATTCATGCTGAACCCAGGTTCATATACATTGTCCTCTTAATGTCCACAAAGGGCAAGGCATAGCAGTCTGTACAGATGTACTGAATATTTACTGCTGGGTATTACAGTAAAACACGTTTGTAACGAAGCCCTGAGGGACTCTTTTTTTTAACTTGGTTATAAAGCAACTTCTTTATATTGTTATATATAGACTTATATAGAGAAGTGTTCAGGTCAAATAATTGACTTCACTCTATCCATGTATTAGTTTTAAGCGTGTTCGTTAGATTCGTGTTTTACTGTATATAGTGACACCCTTCAAAGGAATTTCTTGCATAGCAGGTAAATGTCACCTCTCCAAATGAATTTCTCGCATAGCGGTTTGTTAACATGCAATGGTACATAGAACTATGTTTGGCAATCTATCATGGTACATAAACGCATGTGACATTTAGCAGTAAAAGGGAAGTAACTCATACATTGTAGGAGTCTAGATACGGTAAACAAATATAGCCACAACATACACATGTCTCACAGACTGTAAAATCTAAGTTAAAAAGACCAAACTTGTGCCGCTTTAAAAGGGTGACAAAAACATAATGCAGAGTTTTTGTATATTTCATGGTCCCATGTACCCTGTCAGAGCTGTCAAAGATCAATATACCCTTTGCCTGCAACACAAGGTACATCCCACCATAACCCTGTGTAACTTACATTGTCTATATATATATATATATATATATATATATGGTTTCAAATGTCTTGCAGCAGTGATGCCATTTTTATACCCTATGACATGTGCACAGTTCATAGTGCAATATTTGGAGAGTTATTCCCCCTGATAATTCTTTATTGATAGTATTTGTTGGTTGCTGTTATGGAGGTAGGGATATAAAGTATCTGGTTTTATTTTTCACTTTATTATCTTTAGCTCACCTGAGCCAAAGGCTTAGATGAGCTATTGCAATCTATCACCGTCCGTCGTCCGTCGTCCGTCGTCCGTCGTCCGTCGTGCGTAAACTTTACATTTTAATCTTCTCCTCCAAAACTACTGGGCCGTATTTGATGAAACTTGGTGATTATCATGCCTGGGTAACAGCCTTTCAAAATTGTGTTCGGGGTTTGGCCACGCCCAACAAGATGGCCGCTGTTACTAAAAATAGCAAAAACAAAAAAATCTTCTTCTCTGAAACCAAAAGGTGCAGGCAAATTTTGATTGGATATTTGGATTCAGCATACCTGGGAACATTAAAATTGTGTTTTTCATGAAAATTAGACGAAAAATAGGTTACGCGTTTTTTGTGTAAAATTACATAATTTTTAAAATGAGACATTTATTGTTATAACTTCATAACGGCTGAAGATAATTGTATGGAGTTTTCACTGTTGATCTTGTCTTGCAATTTTCTTCCAATTGCTGTCAAGGTCGAAGGTCAAGGTCATGTCCCAGTTTTTGACCTTTGATAAAAAATGCTATTTTTTTAACATTTCTTGTGATAATGGCATAGGATTTTCAGTTATTTGTAGGTATTGACATGACGATCATTTTGATACATAGATCAGGGTCATGGGTTCAAAGGTCAAGGTCACAGATGTCCAAAAATACCAAAATAGTTAATTATCTGCAAAACTATGAATTTTTTGTATAGGCATGTATATCAGAATATTGTAGGTAATGGCACAATGGTCATTTTGATATATGAATAAAGGTCATGGGTTCAAAGGTCAAGGTCGCAGATGTAAACAAGTACTGAAATGGTTAATTATCTCAAAACTATAAACTTTTTGTATAGGCATGTATATTGGAATATTGTAGGTATTGGCCTAACGATCATTTTGATATATGAATGAAGGTCATAGGTTCAAAGGTCAAGGTCATAGCTGCGAACGAATATTTAAATGGTTAATTATCTCAAAAACTATAAACTTTTTGTATAGGCATGTATATTAGAATATTGTAGGCATTTGCACAACGATCATTTTGATATATGACTGAAGGTCATAGGTTCAAAGGTCAAGGTCATAGACACGAACGAATACTTAAATGGTTAATTATCTCAAAAACTATAAACTTTTTGTTTAGGCATGTATATTGGAATATTGTAGGTATTGGCTTAACGATCATTTTGATATATGAATGAAGGTCATAGGTTCAAAGGTCAAGGTCATTGATGCAAATGAATACTTAAATGGTTAATTATCTCAAAAACTATAAACTTTTTGTATAGGCATGTATATTGGAATATTGTAGGCATTTGCACAACAATCATTTTAATATATGAATGAAGGTCATAGGTTCAAAGGTCAAGGTCATAGATGCAAACAAATATTTAAATGGTTAATTATCTCAAAAACTATAAACTCTTTGTATAGGCATGTATATTGGAATATTGTAGGTATTAGCCTAATGCACATTTTAATATACAGATGTTTTAGCTGTTTATAAATAATATATTGTAGCTAGACTTTAAATATGTTATATATAGCATACTTATATTAATTATTATAATTAATTTGCAAAAATACTTGCATATTATTGGCCCTTACTGCTGAAAATTTTGATATTCTCTTTTATTAATGTCATTGACCATTGAACCTCTGCATAAGATATGTACTCTTCCTCAGGTGAGCGTTTAGGCCCATGGGCCTCTTGTTTTGATTACATCATACTTGTGTCTAAGCACTAACTTTTTTATAGTCTGGAAGCAAATAAGTATATTGCTACTATACTGATATTAATAATGATTATAGACTTTATTACGCAAACTCAGTATATAAAATTGGTTAGCGTGAATACAAACAAACAATAAACATGTACATATACATATACATTCAACTGGTAAAATATAGTTTATCTTTAAAATACAAATATTTTAGGACAAGTGTCTGCCACTACATCTAGTTATTACCCAGGCAGGGTCTTTTGTTGGCATTTTTAAGCTCGAGATCAATATTTGTATTTAGTTTCCATTCTTAGATTATTCCTATACTTGACTAATACAATTGTTAATTAGGTTAGTTGATTGGTTGAATTTTGCTTAACGTAGCATCAGCAATTTTTCAGATATTCGCGGCAAGCACTATGTTAATAACCTCTATGGATTAATCTGTGAACAAGTTCTTGTATGCATGTGAAGTGCAAGTACGTTGTATGGTCTGCCTTGTACTAGCGCACACACAAGGCGACTTTAACTTGCTAGCTTACAGAGTCAGTATGCTGCAGACAAGCGTATCACTCCTCCAGTCCATTATACAGATACTAGGTGGATCAGTAAAGGCCAACAACAAGGAAAATTAACTTTCCCACATGTGGTCTAAGGAGGACTCAAACTCACAGCGGTGAGAGACCCTGGATTTGTCACTGCTGTGAGTTCAATTTGAGTCGCGCTCAGACCACATGTGGGAAAGTTTGTTGAATGTTGCTTTTACATCACATCAGTAATTTTTTGGCTTTTCCCAAGGATAAATCTAAAGACAATTTTCTGTTGTCTATGTGATTTTGTCCAATTGATTACAATCTGCTTTGTACTTTAACACTGTGTACATCTCCAGAGCCTTTTATAGTGCTAATGCACTTGCTGGCAATATTGTAGACAAACAACGCAGGCTATTCAATTCATTATACTAGTATTGAGGTGGCCAGTAATGGCTTCTGATAGGAAAAAAAACTTTCTCGCTGTCCATTGACAAGAGGTAAAACCCACAAAGGTGTGATAAGTAATGTAATGTTTTGAAAGCTAATGCTTTGCCACTACATAGCCACTGCATCCCCCTTTAAAATGAATAATGATTTGAAAGCTAATGCCTTGCCACTACATAGCCACTGCATCCCCCTTTAAAATGAATAATGATTTGAAAGCTAATGCCTTGCCACTACATAGCCACTGCATCCCCCTTTAAAATGAAGAAAAGATAATGCATAATTATGAATAATTCTAGTTTAAGAAGAAAACTCAACAAAAGATGCCATGGTTAAAATGTTTGGTGACTGAGTGGTCTAAAGTACACACTTTTGGATCACAGGGCCTCTCACCTCACTCTCACAGGGACCTCTCACCTCACTCTCACAGGGCCCCTCACCTCACTCTCACAGGGCCTCTCACCTCACTCTCACAGGGCCTCTCACCTCACTCTCACCTAGGGGCTGATTCTAGTGTTAGAAAAGTTTATCATTTCAATTGCAGAACCTTAAGTTGTTGGTTTCTCCCAGGACTCGATCCGCTTTCCTTATACCATCCAAGAACTTGCTGCTTTAATATAAGAGAAAAATTGTGATTATGGCATAAATCTCAATTACTCCACTCCTCGATCTCCAAGGTTAAAATGAATTTGAAACAAAAAAATGACTGTAAGCTGATCCTCAATGAAACACAAAAGTAATGCATATTCAATGTTAAAATCCATCTTTTACATATATCATTCTATGTAGTATATTATTGCTGTTATGAATAATGCATTTTGATTTTATTTATTAATATAAGTCGTTTACAAGAAGTTTAGATTAAATTCATCAGATACCCATATAAAATGAATGTTTTTGTTGTTAGTGGTTTAATCAACCTTCTCATGTCAGGACATAACACAAGCACCGCAAAGCCAGAGATGATGAAATCTGTCAAAGGCTGAAGATAAATTATGAATTTTTTATTGCCAGACTTGTTAAAATGATTATAATGCTTGTTCAATATGGTAAAGATGATTAAACAGTGAAGATCAATTTATAAATGAATAAATTTAAGCTTGCTTTCATCAAACTTTAAGGAAAAAACCCCTATACGACATATCTCCAATGTGATTAAAATTACTGTAAATCCTCGCATGTTAAACAGGTTTTTGTACCTTAAAATTTATTTTTTGATTGAGGGAGGGGATGTTGTCTTACACCACAGTTACACAAATCTGAAATGTTTTAGAGAATGTCCACATATGATAATTAATGGCACCATCTTGTTTTTGTATATTGGAGTTTCATGATGGTCGATGTATTTTACAGAAAATCCCAGCCCGTCTTATAGGTGGATTAACCTTATAGTCGGGAATTTACGTTATGTGTTGCATGACATGTGTCACATGTTACAGCAAGACTTGTTAAAATGATCTGATGCTTGTTCAATATGGGGAAATTATTGCATCATTGAAGGACAATTAACATGATTAATGAATGATTTTTAGTTTGCCAGCATCAGTTGTAAAGAAAAGTGCCTATATGTTATACCTCTGGTGTGAGTAATGGTGTGTATTACATGAACAATATACATTTTAATTAAACAGATAAACCATATTTGAAATTAAGACTTGATTTTAATCTTTAAACCTGTGATAATGCTTTGTAACATTGCATAATACTTGCTGAAATTGAACAATACAAAACATATTTAAAACTGAAACTCTGTTTTTAATCATTGGACCTGTGATATAGCTGATCACCAGGGATTGGTCTTAAATTTATGAAAACTGGGGCAACTCAATCTATAGGTTTTTATTGTGACAGTTAATGGGCGAAACTATCTTGCCTTTAGAGATCTACAATACGATTAAAGAAACTTTCCTTCATAAAGTTTAGCAAGCATACCACACATAAACATGCATGGGGACTATAAAAGTTTAATAATTCTGAAGTGTGAAAGATATAGCTTTTAAACATTATTGTACAACAATAGATGCATTATGGTGAATAGGTCATGTCAATTGTGAGCAACATCTAGTTATCATAACTTAGGAGGTATATGATTGGCCTGTCTGTCTGTCTTCATTCTTGTCTGTCTATCCCAATACATGTATCATGTCTGCTCCATAACTTCCACATCTATGGATGGATTTTGATCAAACTTGGAACACATATAATACGTACAACATGAGACAATGTGTTGCTAACCAATTTTAGGTGTGAAGGTCAAAGGTCAAGGTCACAACGAGCAGATTTGTCATAAAAATAATTGTTTGCTTCATAACTTCCACATCAATCTATGGATTTTGATCAAATTTAATTGGCACAAATGTTTACCGTCATGAGATGAATTAGTATCTACAAAAAATAGGTTAGAAATCACCAATCAAGTGATGTTGTATTGGTGACTGTGGGCTTTTTGTCTCAGCCAAGGCTCTTTTAGGTTTTTTTAAGGATATTCAGTAAACATCATCTTCAGTTGGTGACATCTCAATGTAAGTAAAATAATAAGTTTTGTTTATAATGAAACAGTCTGAAATATCCAGAAAACTGCATCAAACCAAATACAATAAAATGTTATTATTATCATGATAATGCCACCCGGTAACTTTGTCGCCTTGCTTATCAGATTTCACCAAAGTATTGTGAAGTCCTAAAAAATAATTTCTTTTATATATTTTTATTATAACCCTCCCTAATTTGATTGTCAAACCCCTTTATATTGCTAAAATTTTACTGAACAAATGGTGGCAATGAATTGAGGTTTATTGTACTGCATTGTTAAGTATACCTGAATTGTCTGAATCAATGTGGTAAGTAGGTTTAATTTGTCTGATTGTTCAGACAATTGAAAACATTAATTATGTAAATGGAGAAACGAGAGAAAAGAAAGAATGAAGAACATTTTATTCTTTTTCAGACGATTGAAATTAACATTAATTCTGTAAATGAAAAAATGACAGAGAAAAAAAAAAGAATAAAGTTACTTTTTTTCTTGTTGACAGACGATTGAAAACATTAATTCTGTAAATGGAGACACGATAGAAAAAATGTCGAATAAAAAATATATTTTTTTTGTTCAGACAGTTGAATTTAACATTAATTCTGTAAATGAAAAAAACGACAGAGAAAAAAAAGAATAAAGTTACTTTTTTTCTTGTTCAGATGATTGAAAACATTAATTCTGGTGAGTGGAAAACAAGAGAAAAAAAATTAAATTACTTTTTTTTTTCTTGCTGTTCAAGCAATCAATCGATCTTTATAATAACATTAGTTCATTGAAAAAAATCAGAAATGCAAGAAAAAGATCTCTTTTGATTATAATTCTTTGTCTGGTTTTTCTAACCCAGCATGGAGTTAAGATTTTAAAGTATATAAGAAATAGTGATAAAAACAATAAGTTCAGGATTTGATTGGCGTTTGATTGTTACAATTCTCTGTTGCGGGTTTCTTTTTGGCCGGCAGTTCATTGATTTGTCTTTGGATGATATATTAATGACAAACAAGAATTAACAAGGGATTTTTAAGTGATAGTGAAAATAAAAAAGACTGATTGAAATAATCACATGTGTATTTAGAAGTGAATGTCAACCCGGAGAGTTGTACAATAAAAGCTATATTTGACATGGTGGTATTTAATGGTCCAATCAACTTCTTGTGGTTTTAATATCCTGGAGACTGCAGGAACACCCACCAGTGTTAAACACATGAAATGTCAGACCAGTCAAGAGACAATGATTTTTTCGATATAGAGTATTATAAGTCACAGTTTTAGTTAGTAAAAACTGATAAAAATGTTGGGATGTTATTTTTTTCTTGAAATATGTAAAAAGATGAAACATGCAGATATGGCACAAGATGTGAAATAGATTAATAAATTTGTAGATTTTGATTTCACATATTGGAGGTGTAGCTAGCTTGACAGGAGGTGTTTGCTCTTTGTGAGCTAAAATCCCAGCCTTACGTCCCTAGTATAAAGGGTTCTGTACCAAAAAGGTTGTCTTTGTTTTATTGAACACATTCACACATAATAGGTGTTTATATTTGTATATTTTATATTTTGTAGATAAAGTACCGCCAGAAGTTACATTATTTGGTAGTCAGTACTTTACTTACGACTTAACCAGTAAAGGAAGTGGTATTGATAGTTCAAATGATGAACTTAATATGTATTTCCGTACTACACAACCAAATGGCTTATTATTTTACACAGGTGAGTTATAATGATCTTACTAGTATTTACACACTGTATTTAGTTTTCTTTAATAATAATAATTATTATTTTTTAATAATAATTTTTATTTCAAAATGCAATCCAGTGAAGACATTGTGCAAGAATTATTGCGAGTAAATAGACTGACCAGCTTGTAATAGGTGTATGCTGCCCCATCATTGGTCCCCCCACCCTCTTAACTAGCTAGGAATCACCATTATTGTTTGTCTGTCCATCCATCTGTCTATGTAAAATTGTGTCCTGTCCATATCTCATAAATGCTTTGGACGACTGTTATAAAACTTCACATGAATAATCTTCATGGTCCAAAGGTGTGGCATGACCTTAATCCAAGGTCATATCAGAAAGGTCAAGGTACCAGAAAACATTAAATGTTGGAGGAGAGGTATTTGGCTCTCAAGAGACAGTTCTAGTTTTAAAAGTTTTCTGAATGAGCTAGTTGATTTTCAGACACATATATGCAAGACATTTTTTAAAGTATTACCTGACACTAAGTATGTTTAGTAATAGATCTTCTGATGTCTCCATACTATGAAATGTTGTGATGTATTCCTCCCTTTTCTTCCTGTATAGATCACATTTTTATCCCTGGCCTTCAGTCCTTCCCTCCATCCAAAATTCTTGTCTGGCTAATTCTCCAAAACTATGAAGCACTATTACACGAAACTTTGTGTAAAACATCAACATGGCTAGGAGATGCACATATTGTTGGTTTGCTAATTTTCTTTGTAGTTGTTTCCCTTTGATTGAAAAATCTAAAATGGTAAAATTTTCTAAAACACATGACAAGCCAAAACCTGATGTGATATTTGGCTTTTCTATAGGCTTCTAAACTAATAAATCATTCATTTGGTGAAATTTAGTTGGAAAATAGATCAATGCAAAGCATAAAAATTGACAAGAATTGTGCATACTATCAACCTGAGTTGGTTTGCATTTTTTCCCAGGAGTTATTGCCCTTGGAACATATGTGCAAATCACAAGAAATAAACCTGCTGGCAGGAGTCTTAATTCACTGAATTTGCTTCTCTATATACTAACAATTCTCATAATAAAGTGCTTCCAAATGCATAAATCATACCTTATTTATAAATAAGGTACTGACAGTGTTTAGGTTGTGTCAGTGTTGTGAGTGCAATCACATGGCCATTTTTTTCATACATTTAATATTTTCCTCACGCAATTGAGTTTTCCTGCAATATATCGCACATTCAGGCCACTTCTATAATGTCAAAACCATATGACTTCAAAAATAGAGAACAATCAGTTAAATTTGCATTAATGCTCTAGTGTTTGCCCTCCAGAAATATATTGATTTGTGGAGTTAACAAATGTTAATGTCTCCCTCATTCAAAGGCAATAAATGTATATTAACTACCTTTCATGAGTAGGGGTCCTACCATTCCTATATTTTTCTATGGTTCCTATAATTTTGACCCTTTCCTATATTTTCCTATATAATTTGAAAAACCTCCTATATTTCCTATATTTTTGTTACTGGTAGCTTCAGGAAGTTAGAATTGGGACATTTTCCCCGCATTTAGTACATTTCTGAAGTTTGGACATTTTCCCCACATTTAGTACATATCTGAAGCAAGATTAACATTTATATTTCTTAAGCAGTAAGTGTACATTACAGTTGCTAATATTTTATGTTTGTTAACAAAAGGAGGAAAGGAAATGGCTGAAGAGGGGAGGAAATGTGGCCATGGATGTATATTTTATGTGTAAACTAATTAAAAATATTCCTATAATTTTAGGGAAAACTCCTATAATTTCCTATAAAACTCCTTTAATTTTGACCCCATATTCCTGTTTTTCCTATATTTTTGGACCCCAAAACTAGTAGGACCCCTGTATGAGACTTATATGAAATTTAAAAATCATTAGCAGGTGGGTGTTTTTTATGTATAAAGGCTCAATATTTGGTTGAAATATCTTAAGCAAAAGACTTCAAAACATTTTACATTGCTAATGGCCACAAGCATGCCCAGGTTTCACAATCATTTCTTAGCTAAGATTTTTCTTAACTTAAATCTAGCTAATTTTGGTTATATCTAGTGAGTATTTTTGACAAAACTAAATGCAGATGTCTTAATCTAGAAATTATCTTAAAATTGACGCCTTAAAGTCCTAAATATCCTCAAAATGAACAAAATTATAAAGGATTGAAATTTTGCAATATTTAAGTTAAGGAAAATCTTAGCTTAGTGGAATGATTGTGAAACCGGGGCCTGTAGCTCTAAACTACAACTTCAATTAAAACTTGAAACAAACATTTTTATCCTGACAGTGATTAGACTGCACACTTTATAGGTTTTAAAAGTTAATAAGTCTTATTCATAGGTGAAGGGAACAGCGATTACATGAATGTGGCATTAAAAAATGGAGGGATTATAGTGACAGTGAATCTTGGATCTGGAGGTTATCAAGGGGAGATAAGACCTGATAGATTAAGCTTTGATGATAATCAGTGGCATCATTTACGTGTTACCAGGGAAACAAGGGAGGTAATGATTGCATGTTTTCTTCCTGTTTTTAAATCAATTTTTGAAAAGTTTTTTATATTTCTTTTTTCATGAAATTGAGTGTTGGAATTATAATATACTATTTGAATTTTATCTACTTTTCTTTCTCTATGTAACCTTTTTCCTTATTCTTCTTGGTCTTTTCTAAGCTTTTAATTGAACTTGCTTTTTTTCTTACTATTACACTTTCACAGGATGATTGAACTGTTTGTAACTTGTTTTTTTTTATTTCATATTTTTATATTTGATAATGGCTTTATATCTGCATGTTCATCAATGAACATTAACCTTAAATTTATATATTAGGAAACTCACATTAATTTTAACAGTTTTATCCTTTCAAGTAAACCCAAACAGTCAAACAGAAACTACAAATTAAGTGTTGTTACTTTTTTTAGAAAAATATCGGGTGTTTTAGTGTAAAAATGTAAAATGTTCAATACAAGGAACAGACAACTCATACTTAAATTTAACCAGTACTTCATCATCAAAATATTTTATTAGTTTAAATTATTGAACATTATTGAAATTTTTACAAGCTGTATATATATTATATATATATATATATATATATATATATATATATATATATTATATATATATATAGCTTAAAATACAAACACATCACCTCTGAATTAATTTTTTACTCGCAACACTTGTAAAGATTAAATGTGTTTGTAAAATTGCCTTACCATAATGGCATAAAATATACCTTTTAACCATTTTCATTTTACTTTTCAATAGTATACATTAGAATACATTTGATAATTCCCAAGTTTTAAAAACTCTTTAAACTTCTTTTTACAATTTTTCGCAAAGCATTTGTATCTGACTTTTCTTTTAAAGGCTGACTTTCAAATTTAAAAACTTTTTGTTAATTTTCACACATTTTTCAATCCTAGAATTTCTCAACAAGATAGAAGCAGTGTGTACTTTCATTGTCCAGGAAATTAAATTTTAAGCTAACTTTTGTGTTTGAGTAATGAACCCTAGACACAGCAAGGAATTGGGGAATTTTAATGAAATGTTTTGAAAATTAAAAATATATTCAGAACCATACATGTCAGAGAAAATTAAGACATTTTTTGTGGTTCTAGTGAATTTCATATTTTAAATTTGTTAACCAGGTTAAAATCTACAAGGAAGATAATGAGCAGAAAGCTACGCTAAAGGTCCCGGAATAATTTTATTAACTTAAGTATAAAAGCATTTAAAATTCTCTACAGGTTTAAATTTCATCATTTGGCTGTGGTAGATTATAGATTTGTTTTTTCTTCAAGAAAAACACATTTTCCGGAACAAAATGAAATAAAGTTACAGTTTTATTCCTCAAGAAATATTTCAGTATATTGAACATTGTTTGTAATTATATCAATATACATGTATACCCAAACCCAAAGAATCTACTAACAGGTTTACCATTATTTTGTTGCCATGGAGATATGCTATTTACAAAAAAAAAAAAAACAAAACAAAACAAATAAGTCTCTTTTTTATGCTTCAACAATTAAAACGAAAAAAAAAACAATAAATAATTTTTAGTTTTCTAGAAAATATAGACCATCTTATCATTCATGCAGTGTATTTTTTATTGTTTGTCTTATAATCAGGATCTGATTATTATCTCCCTTTGTTGGAAATCTTTTGATAAGAAGATATACCCTAGTGATAGTGGATACAAAGTTTATGTAATGGAAAAAGTTGTACTTCAGTTTGCTTTGTCAAGAGATATATGCTATATAAACTAGAATTGGGTACTTCAGTTTGCTTTGTCAAGAGATGTATGCTATAAACTAGAATTGGGTACTTCAGTTTGCTTTGTCAAGAGATGTATGCTGTATAAACTAGAATTGGGTACTTCAGTTTGCTTTGTCAAGAGATATATGCTGTATAAACTAGAATTGGGTACTTCAGTTTGCTTTGTCAAGAGATATATGCTGTATAAACTAGAATTGGGTACTGCAGTTTGCTTTGTCAAGAGATATATGCTGTATAAACTAGAATTGGGTACTTCAGTTTGCTTTGTCAAGAGATATATGCTATATAAACTAGAATTGGGTACTTCAGTTTGCTTTGTCAAGAGATATATGCTATATAAACTAGAATTGGAACAAGCTGGAGCATGTTATGACAAAATATTGTCAGTCTTATTCATTACAATTTGAACGTGGAACTTGTGCAAGAAATGGGTGGGTTATATTCCAATGACATAGAGAATCTTCAATTTTGGTTAAAGAGTAATATTTGAATAAGGTATTATTGATTTTGAGAAAGTTTCATCAAATTTATATAATTATTTTATTTGCTTTCTTGTTTAGCTTCATTAATTATGAATGCTTTTAGATTTTTTACTATAATGCCAGCTTTATGGTATCACAATTATCCCAAGCCTATTTAGAATAGCAGAAAGTTGATATTGCAACTTATCAACTTTAAATAGCACTTTCACCAGCATGATATAAACATTGTTAAAGCTGCTCTTTTATTATCAATTTGTACAAGTACTGAAAAAAAATTCCAACAAATTTCACTAAGCATGATATGTTGCTCTTTTTATTAGCATTTCATTTTAATAGCAAAAATAACCTGAAAAAATTTTCTTCCCAAAATTATGGTAAACCTGTTGTTAGATTTTTTGTATTTCAATAGATAGAAACTCAGTATATTACATATATATATATAGGGAACATACCAAATCTTAAATCAAATATTTTATATATATTGTTACTTTGTTTTAGCTACACGTTTTCACACTTAGTTATCGCTTCATTTAGAAAACTTTTAGGGATTGTTTTTTATTAGTAAATGTTTTTCTTCTTCTCTCTGCACTTTATTAGGAGATTACTTTAAATTGCTGTAATTTGCATATATTTTAGTTTTTGAATTTTATGTTATTTTTTCATGAACACATTATCAGCTGACCTTGAAGAATGGTCTTTTTGTAGTAAGTAAATTAAATGCTGCATGTCCTTAGGAGTATCATATGATGTCTTGGCTAACCCTACCCTGAAATGTACCTTTATATATATACACCCAGTATGTCATATACATATTATATATATAACCCATTATATCGGTTTTGTTTTTGTTTTTTGTTATACATTTGTATATATCCTTATTGCACAATAATCTTCATTTTAGGAATTCCATGTAAACCTTGTTTACCCTTCCTAAAACCAACACTGGTGATGTGGTCACAGGTGTGTGTGTGTGTGGGGGGGGGGGAGAGAGAGAAACTTAATAAACTAATTTTAATGTACAGTTTTTCAAATATCAGAGTGTACCTTCACTTTTTGGCTGAATTGAATGACTTGCTGACGTGGCTGATTTGTATAACTTTATGGCTGATGGCTGATTTGTATAACTTTGTTGCTGATTTGTATAACTATGTAGCTGATTTTATGACTTTGTGGCTGACTTTTGGCTGAATTGTACCTGCAAAACTTTTTGACTGATCTGTATAACATTGTGGATGAATTGTACAACTTTGTACAATCAGTTACTGGCTGATGTGTATAATTATGTGGCTGATTTGTATAACTTTGTGGCTGATTAGTATCATTGTGGCTGATTTGTATAACTATGTGGCTGATTTGTGTAACTTTGTGGCTGATTGGTATACCTTTGTACATCCATTTACTGGCTGATTTGTATGACTTTGTGGCTAATATTTATATCATTGTGGCTGATTTGTTTAACTTTGTACATTCATTTTTTGGCTGATTTGTATGACTTTGTGGCTGATTTGTATGACTTTGTACATCCATTTTTTGGCTGATTTGTATGACTTTGTGGCTGATTTGTAAGACTTTGTGGCTGATTTGTATGACTTTGTGGCTGATTTGTAAGACTTTGTGGCTGATTTGTAAGACTTTGTACATCCATTTTTTGGCTGATATGTATGACTTTGTGGATGATTTGATTAACTTTGTACATCCATTTTTTGGCTGATTTGTATGACTTTGTGGCTGATTTGTAAGACTTTGTGGCTGATTTGTAAGACTTTGTACATTCATTTTTTGGCTGATTTGTATGACTTTGTGGCTGATTTGTAAGACTTTGTGGCTGATTTGTAAGACTTTGTGGCTGATTTGTAAGACTTTGTGGCTGATTTGTAAGACTTTGTGGCTGATTTGTAAGACTTTGTACATCCATTTTTGGCTGATTTGTAAGACTTTGTGGCTGATTTGTATAACTTTGTACATTCATTTACTGGCTGATTTGTATAACTTTGTACATCCATTTACCGACTGATTTGTAAGACTTTTTGGCTGAAATGTAAGACTTTGTGGCTGATTTGTATGACTTCGTAGCTGATTTGTACAACTTTGTGGCTGAATTGTATAACTATGTACATCCATTTACCAGCTGATTTGTATGCTGACGAACAGTTAGGATAATGTTGTAATTGAACAAACTTGTAAATGTGATAGACATTAGATTGATGGTCATTAGTCCTCTTATCACCACGGATACGAAAATAACTTGGTTAGCCATCAGCAAATGAAATGGACGATCATTACACAGAACATCATTATATCAAGACACTATTAAGGCAGAAAATGAGCTGTGTGCCAGTCAGCAAGTAGCTTGATTTGTGTAATTAGAGTTCTACAGTGCGGTTCAAGATAAAAAAAATGGCCCAAAGTTGTACAACAAATTTGTCTGAAGGTATGGAGCATTGATTGATTAGAATATTAGTTGCTTCATTTGTAGACCTTTTATTTAGGATATAAGACATCAGTGGACATGTGTTGGTAGCATCGGTCCTTAAGAAATAAGATGATAGTGATATGTATGGTTAAAATTCTATTTTAGGTTAGCCACAAATGGCTGAAATTACACTGATGCAGCTTAAAACAGATATCACTTACTCATCCCATTTAATTTGTGTGAAACATTGTAGCACTGTTTTAAACCTTTTTAACCAAAAAAATCTTTTCGACATGGACCAAAAATTATCACTCGCTCACAGTTTATATATAGGCAACATGATTACAATACACTGTTTTAAACCTTTTAACTTTTTAACCTTAAGAATTTATGGCATGGACCAAAAACCCAAGACATAAAACATGCTCATTGTATACCAGTCTGTATTGTATATATACAGTATTAATGCTTCTATAAAATAAATGCTAGCCAAAGTTGACATACTGCTGATTCAGGGATCCTACCATTTCTATATTTTCCTATATTTTCTATAATTTTGTCCATTTCCTATATTTTCTTAAATAATTTGTAAAACCTATATTTCCTATAATCTTGTTACTGGTAGCTTCAGGAATTCAGAATGGGGACATTTTCCCGCATTTACTACATATCTGAAGCACGATTAACAATTATGTATTTCTAAAGCAGTAGGTGTGTTCATTGCAGTTACCAATGTTTTATGTTTGTTAGTAAAAGGAGGAAAGGAATTGACTGAAGGGGGAAAGAAGGCCATGCATGGATGTATATTTATGAGTAAACTATTTAGAAATATTCTTATAATTTTAGTAAAAACCCAAAGAATTTCCTATTAAACTCTATAATTTTGTCTTCACATTCCTATTTTTCCTATATGTTTGGACCCAAAACTGGTAGGACCCCTGAAGATTGAAGTTCAATTAAATTCAGATGTGATAATGTGGATAGTTTTGAATTCTTGGCACAATTAGAAGGTACTAAAAACTTAAACTGTTCTTCAAGATAGAAAAAAAAACTATTGTTTTGTCAAGTAAAATACATTATAAAATCAGTTCATTGCCACCATTTGTTCATTCAGATTATGATGGTATTTAAAGGAGTTGAGTTGAGTAATGGTGTTTAACGTCCCAGTCAAGAATATTTCACTTATATCAAGACCCAGCTATAGGCGAAGGTACAGAAATTTGCCTGTGCATTGCGCTGATGGCATTATACAGCAGGGTTCCTTAGCCTGCCAATCCCACCGTGACACAGGACCTTGTTTATTTTAAGTTCCCATTCAAAAGAACCATGACTTTCATGTCGAGTGCTTGCCGAAAGAACAGTCACTACCCACTTTCAAGTCTTGGGTCAGACCTGGCCGGGGATCGAACCTACGACCTCCCACTTATGGAGCGAGCACTCTACCAACTGAGCTACCCCAGTGGGTATTTAAAGGGATTTGGTCATAAATTGGGAGAATTATGAAAAAGCACTCACTAAAAAGGATTTTGGGCTCCACAATATTGAGGAAAAAAAAAGGGATAAAGTTTTAGAGGGCCATTATAATGAGGATTAACTGTAGCAAGTTGTCAAAGATAGCTTTGATTTAAAAGATACATAGAAACTATAGACAGTGAAACATAGAATGATTGAATGTTTATGATGTGAATGTGTTCTCTGGCGATCACCATTACAAGCGAGATTTTTTTTACAACTTTACCAATCGCCATTACAAACAGGGTTTATTTTACATCTGAATGGATCCTATTTTAAACCTGAATGATTCCATTAATATATATAATTAAATGATACCTTCATTTCATAGAGCTTGAGTGTTTTTGCTGGAAATTGTAGCACCATTCCAGGATTATATAGGTTAACTTGATCATTGAAGTGTTTGAGTTTTACGAAGTGCTCGGTTTTACGATATTAAATTCAGGGCATAATCGATAGTATCATTGTATTTTTGAGTGTTTGGGACTTTATAGTACAGTCTACATAATTTGTTTGATTACTTGGGTATCATGGACAGTAACTGTACAAGAATTTGCTGCCAATTAACAAAATTAATTTTGTTTTGAAGTCTGCATTATTCTCATTTGTGTTTTTTATTCAATTAATAAAATTATTGAAATGGCAAGTGAAAAAGGTTTCACATATCAGTCATGATATTGTCACTTATATTGAAATGTCACCAACTGGATGTCCCTGCCCTGTGTCATGCTTTTGTTGCAATGCTTTTATGGCTAGAACTAGTTACTAAAGTAAGTTCTTTTATTGTTTACATCATTACTTAAGTAGTGTTGGGTATTAACATAAAGTCAGAGCCTGCTGCCAAAGAACTTTTTTGGTCTTCTGTAGGTCTTTTGACTACAATAGGACATGAAAATAATGTGAAAGTGTGTTTTATCAATTTATGTCCTTATCACTTTGTGTTCTCATTTGGGCCTTTTTTTAGGTAATTGTTGTTACCACACAAAACATGAGTTGCAACAACTCCTAATCTAATACTTTGTTGAGTCCTGAATCATCATAAGACTCACAAATTTTGATACAGTCCAACCTGCCTTAAAGGCCACCTCTGTACAAGGGCCACCTGCCTATAAAGGCCAATAGAATTGTATCCCAATTGTTTTTTGTTCATGTTATTTGAACCTGTACATAAAGGTCACCTGCTCATAAAGGGCACTTTTAATGGTTTCCTTGGGTGGCCTTTATAGACAGTTTTGACTGTACTATCATTTTTTCATCAACAGCCCTTTTTTATGAAAAGCCAAAGTTAATTTATATACCACATGTACCAGTCAATGATTGCCATCGCTTTCTTGCTAGCTCAGCACTGTCAGGTTCTTAAATTTAAGCATCATAAGGATAAAATAGTTCACTGACCAAACCATTGATCACTTTTGTAATGTCTCGCTGATAAATTTTTATTTGTTTGTTTAAATTGGCACATAAATATTGATAGCTTGGAGATTAGAAAAGAATGACACCAACTTAAAATGAGAAAAAATATTATGAAGCCATTATAGGACATTTTGGAGTGATAAATGTGTTGTTAATGTTGTATAGGAGAATTATCTATACATAGATACTGGAATCAGTGACATTTATACAGAGTGTTTAATTAAATTATGTCCCTCTATCTTGTTCGTAACATCACATTAGCACTTATGAAAAATATATTTGTGTTTTTGAGAAATAATGGCATATTAATCTTGTCACATAAATATGTAATAAATACCCATATTGTCCTTGGTTGTTTTTATGTTTTGTAAAAATGTTTTTGAATTATAAAATTGGTTTTTATTTGATAATTCTGTGTCACATGACATATTAATCTTGTAGTCTACATGTAATCTTACCTGCATTGTTATTGGTTATTCTTGTTTTACAAAAACTTGTTCATTATTGGATAATTCTGTGTTACATGACAGAAATTTGATTGGTTGAAGTAAATTGTTTGTTATTGATTAATTCTGTGTCACATGACAGGGAATTGATTGGTTGAAGTAAATTATTTGTTATTGGTTAATTCTGTGTCACATGACAGCAGGGAATTGATTGGTTGAAGTAAATTGTTTATTATTGGTTAATCCCGTGTCACATGACAGCAGGGAATTGATTGGTTGAAGTACAGTTGAATCTCGTTATCTCGAACTCGGATATCTCGAACTACCGGATATCTCGAACTTTTTTTAAAAGTCCGAACAGAGTTGTTCTTTAATAAACCAAAATCACTCCGGTTATCTCGAACTCCGATATCTCGAATTATCAGATATGTCGAACAATATTTTTGTCCCCTTGAATGAAAATCCTAGGAAAATTACACTCGTTAACTCGAACAAAAAATTTAGGAAACTTAAATTTGTTAACTCGAACAAAAAATTTAGGAAAATTAAATTTGTTAACTCGAACAAAAAATTTTGGAAAATCAAATTAGTCAAAGGCTACAAATTTTTTGGTAGAAAAAACACATTCCGACATAAAAAAAATATTTGACTGTCAGCCTCGTGTTGATTTTAAAATGACAACATTGCACTGACCTCCCAATTTCATTAAGCCCTTAATTATTATCCCCTGCATAAGCAATTAAACCCTCAAGGAGATTAACAGGTGTTATAATTACTGCCAAGCTAAACATGGCTGCCGAAAAGCGTGTGATGAGAAGAACATTACTCAATACAACCGGAAGCTTGGGGTGATTAAAGTACACAAAGCGAAACTGGTATGGAGACCAAAGCGGACTCCACTATTTGTCGGCTAATAACAATAGCGCAATCGGTTATTGACAGATTTGAGTAATTAAAGAAAATCTTATAAAACAAAATGCATAATTGAATACATATGATATAGGAGAAAACGGCAATATACAGTTTGACAAGATAAAACCGGAAGCGACTTCCTGTAGGCGTGTACGAGTTACTTCCCTTTTGTTGCCGTTTTTAACATCAGTTATCTCGAACTCCAGATAAGTCGAACTTTTTGCATTTCCCCGTCGAGTTCGAGATAACGTGAGTCAACTGTAAATTGTTTATTATTGGATATTTTCTGTGTCACATAACAGAAAATGATCATGGTTTTCCTCAGCAATATTTTCCTTGTAATGTCTTATGCCTATTCTGCTATATTTGATGTTTCTATCCACAACATATGACCAATTTAACAACAATATTTGTTCTCTAATAATATTAAAGATTTCTTGTCCCTCTTTATTCATTGCTCTTTGGACCTGGGCATTGGACTTATAAAAAATATTATGTCCAGTGGTGTGTTGTAATAGTCCCCTTATCAATCCAAATTCTTTTGTTCATATTAACAGCAGCCACCATCTTGGTTCTTCCTCACCAAATTTGGTTCTATTCAGCCCAAGAGTTTTAGAAGAAGATTATCAATGAAATAGCTGAAAGTAAAAACTCATTTGCATAATCAGGGAAAATTATATATACAGTCCAACCTGCCTGAAAAGCCAACTGTATATAAGGGCCACTTGCTTATAATGGCCAGTAGAATTGTATTCTAATTGTTCTTTATTCATATTATTTGAACCTGTGTATAAAGGTCACTTTTACTGGTTCTCTTGAGTGGCCTTTATTGGCAGGTTTGATTGTACAACATATGTTAAATATACATCTACATTCTATACAGCCAGTGGTCCATAAATGTGAACGCAGAATATTTTAGTGGGGAAGATACAAGTACTGATACTTATCAGAATTAATGGGTACTTAATTAGTACATATATGTAGGTGTATTGTATGATATAAAGTCAGTTTATCAACATTGCTTTGATATCAAAGAATCAATTCTTTAGCAGTATATGAACAAACACACATTATTATTTTATGAAATTTAGTGATTAATGTAGCCCTCAGTTTATTGCTAAATCTTTGTGTGTGGGTTGCCCAGTTTCTTTGTAGGTTGTGTAATTTTATTTGGAAAGTGGGAAAAACAGTTTTATCAGGAAATACCTCTAAATAATTCACAACCCTCGTTTATTGGATACAAATAATATCTAGTAATAGGCTGTAATTAACCAGATAAAAACCAAAATTACAGTATAGCCCACAGCTTTAATACACTCTTCAGCTAACCCTTTTACTCTTTGTGATTGGTACTAATTAGAGGCTTTGATAATATGTTTTTTATTGTGCCTACACCGCAAGGCATTGACCTTGACCTTGGCTCAAAACAAGTGCTTTTGATAGGCTGGTTATTGACTAAGAAATAAAGATAAAAATAAAGGCAGTTATTTGAGTTCAAATAAATGGTCACGACTTAATCTCGTAAAAAAAATTCTAGGATGTTTTCCAATGCTCCTGATCGATATGCTTGTTTTAAAAAGCACTGTGAGTATCCAATTAATATTTCAAAATCCAATTTGGTACTGGAAGCATACAAGGAGTAAGGAGTGCTACATAGGCTATATCTAGTTGAAATCTGGTTTTAAAGAACATTATCACCTAAAAAGTATTTACCAAATCAAAAGAATAGTTTGCAAGAGTGAGAGTGTCTTAGATTCTGAGTTTCCTGTGTATTGTTGAATTAGCTAATCTAAGATCTGTTGTCTTTGGTAAGATGATAAAAGACAATAAAAAGTTGGCCATTGCAAAAAGCACTGTGTTTTTTAATTGAAAATTAACTGTATGTTTATAAAATACAAACATATTCCAATATTTTCAGTATTAATTTTCCACTTGGAAGGGCCTCATTTACTGAAAAGCTTGGTATATGCTATAGAAAAAAAGATTGCTATAAAAAATTGCATACTTTAGAAACGCTTTCCATTCTGATTTTGTGATAAAGCATTAAATAAGTTTTGTGCAGTTGAACCCATCTAAACTGTCATTACTATAAATAAAAAAATTATATATAGTCATTACAGATTTATACATGTAATGTATATAAACTCATTTACTTCAATTTTGATATAAAGATAGTTGATGTTTAGCCATTTAAACTACAGTATATAGAATCTTGGTGATTATGCAAATGAGTTGTTATTTTAAGCTTGTTCTTTGACAATTTTCTCTTCTGAAACTGCTGTGCTGAATTGAAGCAAATTTGGTGGGGAAGATCCATGATGGCTGCTGCTATTATGAACAAAACAATTGTTGTATAACTTTCTTAATGTTATTCCCTAAGGGGAAAATCCTTTTTAAAAACGATATTATAAAACTGGCTCATAGTCGATATTTCGGCTTTAAAAAGCCTTTTTCAAGACACTAGATAATTTAAATTGTATTACATCTTTCCATCCACTTCCATCTCCATTTCAGAAAACAATAATAATGTTTTAAATAGAAATAACAATATTTTAAAAGAATTGTTGTATAGCCATTACAGATGTGTTTTTGGACCGAATAGGTTCACATTTTATATGGAAAGCACATGAGTTTTCTTAAGACTGTTTGTCTATTTCATAAAATATGCAAATAAAATCTTATTTTGATCCAAGGTTTTAAAATTTTTGATGCTAGAACAACTGGTCTAATTTGAATGATGTTGGTGTGAATGATCCTTGGTTGATGCAGATTCAAAATTATGTCTGTCATGGCTGTCCAATATCCAAATACAAATAAAAGTGTCAGTTTAGCAATACTGGTAGCCTATTTGACCACATAATTGCTTATAATTTATGATATTGAACAACATACAACCACATAAACCAACCAGACTTTTTTAGGTTTTATTTATGGTTCAGTTTATACAAGTACTACAGTAAATTCTTTACTGGTGAAAAAGATAGAACTGGTGAAAATTGAAAATGCCATAAAGAAAGGTAGGAATGATGGTTTCTCATACAAGTTAATCACTCTGTTGTGTCAGGGGGGTGTCATGGTTTCCCTTACAATATTATCACTATGTTGTGTCAGGGGTATGATGGTTTCCCCTTACAAGATAATAACTTTGTTGTGTCAGGGGGTGTCATGGTTTCCCCATTACAAGATAATAATTTTGTTGTGTCAGAGGGATGTGATGGTTTCCCCTTACAAGATAATAACTTTGTTGTGTCAGGGGGGTGTCATGGTTTCCACATTACAAGATAATAACTTTGTTGTGTCATGGTTTCCCCATTACAAGATAATAACTTTGTTGTGTCAGGGGGATGTCATGGTTTCCCCTTACAAGATAATAACTTTGTTGTGTCAGTAAACTGTAGTGTGTCATTATGTATACATGATTATGTGTTAATTAGGGACTGTGACCTTTAAATGCTGCTGTTTATAACAAAGTTAACATTTTAACCAAATCAATACTAAACTAGTACAGTTAATGATGAGGTGATAAAGAGCTTCATGTGTAGTGTAACAAGTTTGACCTGACCATTTGACCTTTTATTAGGAATATTCATATACAATGGTCCACATTATGAATGGGCAATGTAAGGATTATAAACAACACATGTTCCCTGCTGATGTAGACGGAATTAGCACGTTTGTTTCCAATACATAAATTTGCTGGTCCTTAATAAATATTCAAAATAAAGGTCAAGCAGACAGGTCAATGTTTGTCTATGGAAAAAATTGTAGCTTCTAAGCATTTTCTATGCCGATAAATACTGGAAAAAATAAAGGCAAAATATTACCAAGACATTTATAAGGATGATACAGAGACAGTAAGTAGGTCAATTGGAATTTATCTGAAGATGCCTGATGGATTATTTGTGGATCTAGACTGATTAAAAGTTTAGGATTGTTGGGTCTTAAGCTGATCTGTTTGTAATGTGTCCTTAAGCAAGACAGTTAATATCACATTCCCCTTGTCAATCAAGCAGGTTAATGAATGGGTACCAGTTAAATGATACAGTTGTAGTTTAAACCTTGTGATAGATGGACACCCTATCCAAGGGGATGTCACTCTAACTTACTTTGTTTATTTGCCCACAATGTTGCAGATTTCACTTTTTAGGTCATTCAGCTATGATACTGAAATAGATGTCATAAGCAAGGGATGTCTTGGTAAAGCACTGAAAATCATTATGTTTCCATCTAATTTTTGTGAGGAAACAGTGAGTGAGCATGCAGATTGATTGATTGGTTGAATAGGGTTTTACTTCCTAGTCAAGAATATTTCACTTATATTGAGATGTAACCAGCTTGTTTATACATAGTCAGGATTCAGAACTCAACCTCCCACATACAGAGTGAGAACACTACAAACTTGGCTACTGTAATGCTAGCAATAAATAGGGTCTTTATAGGTAGAAGATAGATCTTTGCATAGAGATGGTGAAATGAATAAAACAAAGACAACAGCAAGAACAAAAAACACTAAAAATGAGAAAAAAGCTGCTGGATAATGAATTATGGATTGTCTAGACTTTCAGGACTGTCAGACAATGGCGTTTTTTTGGTTTTTTTTTTGTGTCGCATGTTATTACTTATGTTTACTTAGCATAGATAAAGCCATTGTTTTACGAATTCTCTCTGTGTATTATATACTGTCACAATTATTGGGTTTGTAGCTAAAAACATAACCAAGCTTTTAACTTATTGGCTGTGAAATGGTGGACACTCCATAACATTTGTCTGTGGTTTTGTATTTATAGGACTTCTTAGTTGAGGGCTATTATGTCAAGTTACTTAAAGGAATCTACATTGTTTACACAGCCAATTTTTGCTCATGTGAAATTAACGTGAATTTCACATGAAAAATCTCACGTGAAATTCACGTTAATTTCATATGAATATCACGTGAATCTATTTCACGTGTATGACTAGACAGCTGACTATAAATGACTGACAGGACGTATATTTGTTTGTGGTGTAAAAATGTTAATAAGCAGTTTAAGATTCTTATCTAAAGCACAAGCTAACCTCTCACTGCTGAAGTTAGAAGTCCACTCGAGCAGATCCTCAAGTGTGAGTTGGGTTGAGTTGAGTAATGGTGTTTAATGTCCAAGTCAAGAATATTTCACTTATATCAAGACATTACCAGCTATAGGCGAAGGTGCAGAAATTTTGCCTGTGCCTTTTATCTAATGGCATTATACAGCAGGGTTTTTTATCATGCCAAACCAACCGTGACATGGGACCTCA
Source organism: Anadara kagoshimensis (assembly GCA_021292105.1). Taxonomy (NCBI): domain Eukaryota; kingdom Metazoa; phylum Mollusca; class Bivalvia; order Arcoida; family Arcidae; genus Anadara; species Anadara kagoshimensis. The sequence goes on from CM037858.1 coordinate 41,999,782, forward strand.
TTTATTTTAAGTTCCAATCTGAAAGAACCGTGACTTTTATTTCTTAATTCTGAGTGCTTGGCAAAAGAACAGTCACTACCCACTTTCATTTCTTGGGTCAGACCCAGTCAGGGTTCTAACCTATGACCTCCCACTTACAGCGCGAGCACTCTACCAACACAGTTACCGCATTGGTTCCTTAAGTTTCAGGAAGATTGTCAGTTTGCTTGCCAATTAAGTGCCAGCGCTTTTTCTCCGGCTACTGTGGTTTTCTCCAATATCCCAGAACTGACCTCCTCAATATAAGTGAAATCATTTTGACTGGGGTATAAATACTATTATTCCACTATTCTGGTTATAAATTCTCTTGACTGATATATGCTCGTGGCTTTGGAACTCTTGTAGTAAATATAATACTTCAGACTGATTGATAGATTTGCCAGCAACTAATAATTTTAGCTCTTTACATTGAATGGTCAAGGATAAAGGATTTGAATGTTGTTTATTGCCTCTGTCCTGACAACTAATCTTGTGCCAGATCAAATGAATCAGTTTGGATAGTGATAAACATATGTGATATCTATCTATCTGATGCTTATTGGTCTTCCTGCAAAGGCACTTGATTTTTGCATCTCAAAAGTATTAAGGAGAACAAGACAATGGAAAACTTAATAAATAAAGTAAAATGAAGGTAGTAGTCTTTTGGTTCATAAGAAATAAATGCATGTTAAGATTATATAATTATAGAATTAGTTAAGTAGTAGTGTTAAACATCCCAGTCAAAAAATTTCATTTATAGTGAGACATCACCAGTTATAGGCGAAGGTGCAGAATATTTGCCCTTGCAAATGATGGCATTATACAGCAGGGTTCTTTAGCGTGCCAAGCCCATCATGACACAGGACCATCTGAAAGTTCCCATCTGAAAGTACCGTGACTTTCATTTTGTAATACCAAGTGCTTGACGAACGAACAGTCACTACCCACTTTTAAGTTTTGTGTCAGACAGGGTTGGGGAATATATTATTATAGAGCTTCTCACTTTGAGTTCATTGTCATCAAATTAAGCTTTGAGTTAATTGTGGTGAAATTAAGGGTAATTTTGTTTCAAAGTCATTTGTCAATTTATACCAGCTAGAAAAAAGTGGTGTTGCTAAATAAGCCAAAAATCTTTTGCGTTCATTTATATATGTACATATAAGTACATGCACTTACAATATATAGGAATTTGGTTACATTCTACAACAGCAGACTGATTGATAAGATATGACAAAGCCTAACTTGTTATTTCAGCTCTTACATCACTGGTTTTAACTCAGAGGACTTCAATCTTGTCATACAAGAATGTCTGGATGTTATATTTGTCTGTGATTAAGATTATATATATGCTGGTCAATTTGTGATACAATATATCAAATTGAGGGTAAATAGCATGTTTATGGACTGACCATTCAGTGTCCATTTAGGTGCTAGAAAATTGTCACTTACATAAGCAGAGCAGACGTTAACTATGAAGAATTGTCTTGACTGTCTTCTGCTGATCATACAGTGTTAACGTTAACGTAAGAAGTTATAGTGAAAAGTGCTTTAGACTGATTGATAGAGTGGGATGTTGTAACTAATAATTGTAAGTCTTTTTCTTCATATAATGTAAGAGAAACAACTAAAATGTTGTCTACTGCCTTGATCAGTCAGGATTACTAATCTATTATATAAATTATATTACTGTATTTCCATAAATTGATGGCACATGGAAAATGCAAGAATAAAGTCCTATTTTCCAACAAACTCACAAAAAAATTGTCAAAACTTAATACAAAATATACTGACCTAATAGGGAAAAATATTTTTCATTCATGAAAACGTGAACTTAATTCTGTACATAGAGCAATTTTTTAACTTTTTAACAAAACAACAAATATGACTATGTCAAAATTATCCCGTCTGTACCTTCTTACTTAGAACAACTATAAACGTTATGTCATAATTGGAATATTCATGATGATCACACCTGGAAAAAACCCGAGCAACAATGACCTACCTGACCCTAAATGCCCTGATGTAACTTTGAATAAGGCCCAATTGGTGTATCAACTTGCTCAAATTTCCAGTTTTTGCAAAATTTCTCTATGTACATAAGAACTGAACAATGATGTTTTTAATTAAAAATATAATTTGGTTAGGTCAGTACATTATAAATGCATTTTATTGATAGTTTAATGGAAACATTTTCAATTAAAAGAAATAAAGAATAAAAAACCATGTGCCATCAATTTATGGAAATACAGTAGTTGTTTTTGGTTATGGTCATATATGCCCATTGATTTAAGAAACACAGACTGTTTACAAAGTTTTTTTTTCACAATAATCCCAGTGTCTGTGAAATTTGGTCACAATACATTTTAAGGTTCTATTTGATTATTTTCTTAAAATTCACAGGGCTTTTTTTCTTCTAAAAATGTAACTTTTCACCCAAATTTTTTTTTTTTTTTCACAATGGGTTGTTTTAAACAAATGCAAAAAGCAAACATTAACATTTTGTACTTTGGTAGTTGATTTGGTATGTTTATTCAACTGTCTAGAAATGGCATTTATAGGGCTATTATGAACTTTCATTACCATACAAACCAAACTAATCATAAAGGTTGTTGCATGTTTAATGAGTCTGCACACAGTTTTGTGCAGAAATGGAAGTTATAATACTGTTATGAGTTCAATGGTTAAAAAAACATACCAAACCGAACTATCAAAATACAAAATGGTACAAGTTTTAATTACATATGGAAGGAATTGAAAACAAGCTACAAAATAGGATTGCGCAGGAAGTGTAAGTCTGTGGGGTTTTTTTCTTGTTTTTTTTTTAATTTCTCTAAAGACTACAGTTGAAAAAAATAAAGTTTAATATTTGATTCTTCCAAATAGTTTTGTTGTCAAAGGTCAAGGATAGGTCAAGCTAGGTCATCTACTAATACCAACCTCATACAATTGAAGGCACCGTAATTGCAATTCCATTCACAAAGGTCTTTTAAAAATTTGTCATGTTTGTCTTGTATATATATACATGTATACTTCAAATGCCAACTGAATTTAATGAAGACCACTTAGGGACAATGATACCTTTTAAGTTGTTAATGTGTTTCTCTTAAGGGCATTTTTTATGGATGTCTTTGGTTGCTAAAGGCTTCATTGACCATTTTTGTCGTTTAAGTTACATTTAATTCTCAGCTATAAGTGTAAAATATATACCTATAACAGTCATTATAGAGATGGATAAACTTACACAAGTCCTTTTGTGTATGGATATTAACACATTTTTATTCCTAGAGATCGATCAGTTGTTGACTTACTAAGATCATTTGGGTTTTCGTGAACATATTTGGCTTTTTTGTCACATTTGTCATACTTGTTAACCAACTGAAATTTGATAAAGGTCAATGGGAAAGAGATATCATACAAGTTACAACTGTTCTGTTAGAAAATAGATAGTTTGCGGTATTTACAAGATCCCCTAAGTGTTTGTTTAACAACATTGTGTGGGTTTTATATATTCTATTTGTCATTTTATAGTTGTTTTATTTTAGTTTGTCTGGCATTTGTTATATATATACAAGTAACCTAGTTACCTCACAATGCAATGTGATTAAAACTGCTCATTGAAGATTTTATAGTGACCAGTTAAGTGAACACCATCAATAAAACCAGAGATGGTTAATTTAAAAGTAGTGTGTTTTTAGGCTAAAAATTTTTGAAAACAAGAGAGAGGAAGAGTGATAATAAAATCTTGATTCATTGCCATGACAGTTGTTCAGCCCTATTCTGTCATTCTAAAGGATTTTTTTGATAAATCAAGGGGGACTTGATAGAAATAGACACTGAAACTCAAAACTCTTTAACTATGAGCAAGGTGACAAAGTTATCAAGGGATATTAAATAAAGTGTTTAATGCATACTGCTTGCCTGTCACATGTGATAAAATAAAACAATGTTAATAAAATTTGGTGAAGACTTTATTTCAACACCACATACTCTAACCAAATATAAGACATTATCCCACAGAATACAGAATTATAGTGGCAAGATTGAGTAATAAGCTGCCATCCTATCTGTTACTTAATCTTTGTATCCTCTAGAAACATTAATACTACATTCTTTAATTTTTGGCTTTTATCTGTTAGAACTAAGGAGTGATTTTATAAACTGCCCATGCAATCCAAATTTAAGACATTAGCCCACAGAAAATGGCTTTGGTAGTGGTAAGAATGTCTACAATGGCCCATCCTTGGTCATTTAATGGAATAAGTTGAAGTTATTTTTGGCTGTGCAGCCCACATGCATTCCATTACTGGTGCACCCCATTTAGTTCTCCATTAAAATTCCCTGAAGTCTTACATTATGACATTTTAAATACGATATAACCTATTACTTGAACTTTTATGAACTGAATTGAAGTGCAATACAAATACATCAGAAAGGAAAAAACAGAATCAACAGAATACTTGTGGGACATCATCATTTGAGTAAGAGTTTAGAAAGTCTAAAAATACAGATATAAATATATATATTCCTAGTTAAATCATTTCAAGTATAAACATAATATAAGAAAAATTATTGATTTAGAAAAATTGGCAAAGACAAAAATCCTAAAGTTGGAATGAAAATAGACATTGCTAAAAGCTTATAGGATCTTAACCTTTTAAATAAGAGCCTGTGTGACTGAGATCATATGACATAATTGTTGTAATATTGATAATTGTGTTGGAGGTTTTATTATGGCAGATTGTTTAATCCGGAGTTCCACTATTGTTACGTAAACTAGCATAGACAGATCAACTTTCTGTTCCTGAGTTATTGTGTAACTTAATTATTTCATGTCCTTCTTCAAATTCAGTAACAATTATGTGCATGAAAATTACAGCAACGTTAAAAGAAAAAAGGTCCTTGCTGTATATTGAAAATTAAGATGTTCCACTTGAAAAATTGTTTGAACATGCTTGGTGATCGCCAAAGTTGTGTGGTATTCTGAATAAAAAGAAGCATTATAAATTTGTCAATATGTTTTTGAATTTTTAATATTTATGCATGAAAATATTGCAGCAAAGTTATGAGAAAAAGGGTCCTTATTGTATAAATATGTAACAGGAAGGAGGAAACACCGGAAAAAACACTTCCTCACCTAGCTGAGGATCGAACCCGGTACGAGCCTGTGCGACTGAGATCATATGATATAATTATGGTAATATGGAAAATTGTGTTGGAGTTTTTATTAAAGCAGATTCCTAATCTGGAGTTCCACTTTTATTACGTAAACTAGCATTGACAGATCAACTTTCTGTTCCTGAGTTATTGTGTAACTTAATTATTTCATGTCCTTCTTCAAATTCATTAACAATTATGTGCATGAAAATTACAGCTACGTTTAAAGAAAATGCTGTATAGTTCCACTTGAAAAATTGTTTGAACATGCTTGGTGATCTCCGAAGTTTTGTGGCATATTTGAATAAAAAGAAGAAGTATAAATTTCTCAATATATTCTTTAAAGTTTTAACAATTATGCATGAAAAAAATTGCAGCAAAGTTATGAGAAAAAGGATCCTTATTGTATAAATATAAGACTATTTTGTTGTCATGTTTGGCTAAATCACAGTAATGGATGAACTTTTCAAAGACTTCTATATTAGTTGATTTGTCAGGATTGTATGTTTTTTATACAGTGAGAAAATGATATTTTTCTTGTACAAATACAAATCTCTTTTTTGTTTGGTTATATCAAAGTTTGGTGTACGAATATAACAAATATTATATTGTGTTCTTGTTTGGTTATGTCAAAATTTAATGTATAACAAAATAGGTTACACAAATTAATCCACTAACAACCAAAACAGAACAAACATTTGATATTAACTCTTGACTTTTGTTGTGTTCATTACTAATGCTTACAAATCTCAGATTAATCAAATATATCAGATATTCAGTTTTTCTCCACTGGCTGGTAACAGTGGTTTTAACAATTATGAGGTATTTATCATTTAAATGGCCAAAAACAATTAGCATGTATTAGCACCAAGTATTAAGAGTTACAGATAATTGCAATTTTCCAATTCATCAAAAGTTAACATCAGATTATTTACAATCAGTTGATTTGAAACCATAGCAATATGGTGTTTTGTATGTTAACGTTGGAAGCAGTTTACAATTAGCATATGCCTGTAAGCTGTTGTCTTCAGAGTTTTATAAAAAAAAATTTAGAATATTAACGGTCAAATGCATGCAGCCAAATATTTGTGTTGTTTCATTTTAAAGTCTGTTTTTGGTAACCAATGAAATTGGTCATCAAATTGAAAAACCAATAATATTGGTCATCAGAATGAAAAACCAATGAAACTGGTCATCAGAATCAAACAAATATTAGTAAGATGGCAGTTGAGAGAGAGTTGAGAGTTGAGTCATAATGTTTCACGTTCCAGTCAAGAATATTTCACTTGTATTGAGATGTCGCCAGCTAAACAAAGCCTTCAGAAATCATTTTTGTGAAAAACTTTGTACATGTACAACAATCAGACAGTTTATACAGACATCATATTCTGAGATTTCTCTGACACATGGAAACGGTTTTCAATCCAGAACTGAAGTTAATGCAGGGATATTGATAGGGTTCATATTTCCAACTCTTTAATGTCACCGACCTCTGTTGTTTTGAAAAATGAGGGTCTAAAGTTCATATAAACTTAATTTCAGACAAATAATAATGTATTATCCCTGTTAGAAGAAATGACGATTCGCTCTATCGTGACTGCCAAAATTGAATAAATGGGCTAGGATTTGCCCACTGAATGAAAGGGTTATTGTAGGCCAACATGATAGTATTTTGTGTGGCTAGAAATTTATTTTTTAGGGTCTAGGCAGTTCTATATCATTATATCTAGGTGCTCAGTTCCTTAATCTTCATTTAATTCGGTTAAATGATTTTGTTTTGTTGTTTGAATCTTGGTGCTCAGTTCCTTAATCTTCATTTAATTCAGTTAAATGATTTTGTTTTGTTCTTTGAATCTTGCCCATATTAGAATTAACAGTATCCAACTCCAATAAGACTTCTTACATAATGCATGTAGTTGATAATATTCGGTTAAGGATAACAGCAATGACATAATGACATAAATTTGACAGATGATAATACACAAATGTTGTTAAATTTCTAGCAAGATTTTTTCTTGATAGCAGATAATTTTTTCTGGTTTGTGTTAGGCTAAGTTCATATTTCAATTAAAAAGGTGATGAAACATTTAAATAATCGGCATCAGGGAAATGGTTATGGTGGTTTCAGAAGGATTTTTGAAGAGATCAGGGAGGTTAACATGATATCGGAGGGATTTCTAAAGAGATCTGGATGATTCTTATTGTATTGAAAGTATTTCTGAAAAGATAAGGGAGGTTCTTATAGTATTGAAAGGATTTCTGAAAAGATTAGGGAGGTTCTCATGATATTGTAGGGATTTCTAAAGAGATCAAGCAGGGATTTCTGAAGAGATCATGCAGGGAGGTTCTTATGGTAATAGAAGGATTTCTGAAGAGGTCAGGGAGGTTCTCATGGTATTGGAAGGATTTCTGAAGAGATGAGGAAGGTTCAAAATGAGAATTGCCAACTTCTTAAGAATGAAGATTAAGATTTTCCCTATCTGGCACCACAAGAAGTGATTGATTCTATTTCATGAACCACAAAATATATTAATTCAAATAAGAAATGACTTTCTGATCATGATATTTCAAGGGATAATAGTAGATAGTGTGGCACGTGCCAAATTCGATGAAGGGCTTCACCTTTCATTTTGAATTTGGTATGCGCCAAAAATGTGATTTCTTATATTTACAATTCTTTCTTTTAATAAATATTTTGTACCCAAGTTGCGCTATTCCTTCCATATCTGCTCGTGTGAGAAAGGGTTTTTAGCCATGCCAGATCAGTGTGTCTCACATGACCACGTGACCCTCTGTGTGGGACATAATGTAATATTCAGGAAAATTGATGTCATGATCCCAATGTCTTTTATGGGAATTGCAATGCAATTGCTTCTGCATGTTTCATCGAAGAGAGATACAGACATATTGTAAATATTAATAATTATTGACAGGAGAAAGAGTTTGTAAAGCTATTTTGCACAAGTAAAGTCCATTTACGATCCTTTAGTCTCTTGGTTTTTCGTAAAATTCTCTAAAACGAAACTTTTTATTGTAAAAGTAAAATCGTACATGTATTATACAATTCATGCCGTAATTAATTTTTAATATTTCTATCCTTAAACTTTTCTCAGTTTTGCCCCATACTCCGTAAATTTTGGTCAATTTTGAGCAACGGCTATTTTGTCTAAGTCCTACATTTCGGTCGAAACCATTTCGGACAGGGAAATACTGAGCTAATTTGCATAAGAAATACTTATCGACAATATGTTGATACGCAACACTACACATGATTGACAAGGACGGATATTGTTTTCATAAATGTGTTTATAAAATTACTCAAAATTGTTTAAATCTATCAATAGTTATCAATATACATATGGTGTTATAATGCATGTCATATACAAAAAATGCTTATTTACGAGATATTTTTGCGAAATAGCATTCTTGCCACAATTCACGTGCAAATCATTATTTGAGACAACGCTCTCTCTCTCTCTCTCTCTCTCTCTCTCTCTCTCTCTCTCTCTCTCTCTTTGTTCAATAATTCTTACTGAAATTCATTTAAGAACGGTCATACTTAACCCTGAAAAACTTAAAACAATTCACATGCAAATCATTATTTGAGACAACGTTTCTCTCTCTCTCTCTCTCTCTCTCCTTCTCTCTCTCTCTCTCTTTGTGCCATAATTCTTACTGAAATTCATACTTAACCTGAAAAACTTAAAACAATTCACATGCAAATCATTATTTGAGACGTTTCTCTCTCTCTCTCTCTCTTTTTCTCGTTGTACCATAATTCTTACTGAAATTCATTTAAGAACGGTCATACTTAACCTTGACAAACTTAAAACGTTGAATGAAGGAGACCGGACTTGCATAACTATATAGATTCATTAAAAGTTCCACAAATAAAAGAAATGCCACCCGAGAAGTCTGAATTCATTACAGTAAGTGTTCACGGTTTTCCCTTTTCGAAATATTTAATTAAATTATTCATAAATTGTTTTTATTTTTATTTTCCCCCATTTCAATGATTAATAGATCATGGAAAACTTGATACTTTTTGACAAGTAAAATTCTAATATGTAAGAAATGGTAAATTATGGTAACTGATTAAACTTATAAATCGTGTGTACAGATAATTAGTAAGACTGCAAGAACTTTGTCTAATCTACTTGGTGGTTGGCAAGAACTACCGTATTCATGATCAGGTGTACACGTGTTGTAAAAGTCGGTCAACTTTGCCTTTAGCCATTAGGTAACCGGATTATAATTAGATGCGTATGTTAACAAATATTTCTGATCGTTGTAGCAGAAAATATGAATTATATTAAAACGATAAATCAACAACTGAGACATTCACTTAAAAAGAGTTTCAGGAAAACTGATCGTGATATAATTTTACACGTGGTTGGGACTGTGGGAGTGACTATCTTCGTATAGTCGAAGAAGCTAAGATTGTGTTAATGACCCGTAACAGAAACTGATTAGCATATGAAAAACCCTCTCACTCCTGTTTTTGGTATCGCCGCAAAGGTGAGGAAAATGTCGCTAAAACAATTTACATAGCGATATAGAAGGCGATATTAAAAAGTTTTTATATGAAGTCAAGAGGATAGATTAGACGCCGGTTACATCAGGCCACATTACGGCATAGGCTTGTTTTCACGATGCAAAAAGCTATGATTTTTATTCACACGGTAACCCCATGAAAAGGGACAAAAACCAAGAGACTAATTGGTTGTAAACAGACTTTAGTTAACATATTTAAGATGGAGATATCTGTCACAGCTTGTCTTGGAGTGCAAGAAATATCTCCCCTAACACATTCTTAAGTCAAACCATACATTGCATGAAATATATAAATAAAGGTGTTGGTGTTTATAAGTTATCTCCCTTGTATGATTATTTCCCTTTACAACTTCATAGAGTTGTAATAATTTTGGTGATTAAGTGTGCATTTTTATTTTTAATTAAATTTTATTTCTTGAACAAACCATATAATGACATATTGTTACCTCTCCAAGGAAAATGAAATTCTATCTCTAGAATAGACCACATAATGTTACCGACTCTTTTTCCATAATCATAAAATTTATTTCCCGAGAAGACCACATAATGTTACCTTCTTCCAGAACTTTGAGCCTCTTGAAACAGTATTAAAAGTTGGTTGTTGATATGATGACAAAACTTTAGAAGGCTGGCTGCTTTGTACAGTGCATAATTATGTTGTTTTGTGATAGATTTACCATGCAATGTCGTCCATCCATCAATGAAAAAAAGCATTAAAATGTTTGCAAATAACTTTCATTACATGGTACCTTGTTTAGAAGGATGATATGTGAATTAAAATTTGTTGAAATAGCTTGAATTCTTTTAGGAAAATAGAATTTTGACAAGAGATAATATTGTATTTTTGTGGTTTGAAAATTCCCATTTTAACTTGAGACATTCATGTTTTAAAAGAGAATTATACTATCTGAAGAACAATTTTCTGAAAATAGATTCCATTGTTATTTTTCCATAAATAACTGCTTTCAGTTGTCTGAGGTTCTCTTATGGAAAATATTACAGTAGAAATTCGAAACCTACCGTGTTACAATGTAGTATTTTAATGTCAAAGATATTAAAATCATGGGATTTAGATAGAAAAAGAATATTTTACTGCTACATTAGTTTTAAAATATAGGGTATCTTGTTATATATCAAAATTAAAAATATAATGAGGATCTTCAAACTTATTGTTTTCCTATGATATGAAAATGTTTTATTTTCTAAAATTTTAACATCATTTTTCAAAGCAAGGACCTTGTAATGAAAGTTGCAAAATTAATACAAGTATGAGAAACTATATCATTGTCTGGTGGCTGCTTGCTATTTTGTAAAATAGTAAAAGTAATGTGAACGTTATTCTTGCAGGATATGATTGCAGATTGGTAGTAAATGTGTGACAATATATGTAATAGATATAAATCCATATAGTGGGTTTGCACTAAGGGAGATAATTGGTTTATGCACAAAGGGAGATAATTGGGAAACTATATGCCATTAAAAATATCATACTTGCACTGAAACAGTTAATGGGAATTAAATAAGAATTGTATATTAAAATTAAATTATGTATTACTGTAGATCAAAATATTTTCAAAAAAATATATTTAGGACCTCTAATAATTATCTGCAAATATAGATTGTAATATTTATTCATAATTTTGTTAGGTTACCAAATTTTAATATTTCATTGGTTGTTAAATTTTTAATTTAACCTTCAATATTCACAATTTTCAATACAACTTATTATTTTTGCATCAATTATGTTCTGTTGTCAACGATGTGCAGAGAAAGCGAGAGAGAAAGAGAGAGTGATGATGCAAAAATCCTTTAAAGCCAAAATCAAAATTTTTGAAAATGTCTTGATCTACATCATTTTAATAGCATGCAAAGAAAACATTGATTATTAGCTTGTTGTCTTACAGTGTAATGTTACAAAACCATTGCTTAATGAATGTATTATGCCACTATTGTAATACCATAAACTGAGGCTTAATTTTATTTCATAAGTGAAAGAATATTGATTGGGTTGTAAAACACCATTACTTCACTCCACTCCTGGTTTTTTTTTTTTTTTTTTTTTTTTTTTTGGACAATGTGTTAATAGATCCTCAAATTACTGATTTAAGAGATTTTTGGTTAAAATATCTCGGTTATACCTTAATTATGATGAAAAAAGATGAAAAACATGGACAGTAATTTAAAGTCCTCTAAGTTAAACTAAAATGATTATAATACTGTATTAGAAGAAACATTTGTGTGGAAAAAATATTCACAATTTTCACGGTTACTCTTTTATTGCCAATATATATATCTTATCTGCTTAACTTTCTTATTTCCCTTGATACACTTCTCAACAGTCCAAACCATGAAAATTTCTTACGGCGAAATAGTTTAGAAGGTAAAAATCACAAAAGTTTCCTACTGCTAATGTTTCTTCTTATACAGTAATAGCCAGCTTACAGAATTACCTCTACAGCCAAGCTTTTTTCAGATACAACCCATCACTGACATGTCCCTCTATTATCTGCACATTTAATCCATCACCAGTTAACATGCCCACCTGATACCTTGCACAGCCCATCAACAATATGTCCATCCATTATCAGATACAACCGATCAGAAATATGCCCACCCATTATCAGATACAACCCCTTATCAATATACTCACCCATTATCGAGTACAACCCCTTATCAATATGCCTACCCATATCAGAAATATGCTCACCCACTTTCAGTTATGTTACAACCCCTTATCAATTTGCCACCAATTTTCAGTTACAACCCCTTATCAATATGCCCACCCATTATCAGATACAACGGCTTATAAATATGCTCACCAATTATCACAAACAACCACTTATCACTTGACATGCCCACCTATTACCAAATAAAACTTATACCGACATGCCACCTATTACCAGCTATAACCATCACCAACATGCCCACCCAGTATCAGATACAACCCATCATTGAAACTCCCGCCTAATACTAGATACAAGACATCATTGATATGCTGACCTATTGACCTGTTACCAAATTATCCTTCCAAACATTTCTTGTAGGTGGTTAATAATTCAACATCAATAAAAATGGTTTTCTCTGTCTGTGTTTATTGGGTGCCTTGGTTTTTGAGTAGTAGCTTACTGATCACAGGACGTCTCATCACATCTCACCACATCTCACTACGAAAGGGCAATTACCACTTTGTACAGTTCCTAGTGTGAAAAAGCAATGTCAGTTTGCTTGCCAACATGAAGTAAATCCCCATCACCCCACTTCATTTCACTTTGTTTTAATGGCAGTTATTGAGTCACAAGGCAAGACATTAAAATCTGTAGACTTCTTGTTTATTGTATGTTTTAATTTATCTGTTTAAGGTACATGTTACTGTAGATGGTATATACAGAGACCAAGGGACAACGGCAGGACAATACACCATGCTGGGTAGTAACCTGTTATACGCCGGAGGTAGCCCCAACACAGACAGTCTACCAGGGTCCAGAGTAAACAGTAACTTTAAAGGATGTCTGAAAGAGGTAATCAAAATACAGGGTGTTTTAAAATTTAAGAAAGCTTAGGGTATCTGTGAGTGCCTGATATGATTTTGTGGTTTCTTTCAGCTGTCTCAAATTCTTTATCTGCCTGCTTTAATAAAAATGAAACATAGAAAAAAAGTTTGCAGCCTCAGTCAGCTATACACTATTGGATGTGGGAGGTCCAGGTTTTAACTTCAGCTATGGTCTGATCAAGACTTGAAAAGAGGTAGTGGCTGTTCCTTTGCTGAACAATAAGCATTTAGAAATGAAAGTCATAAGGCTCCTTCAGAAGAAACCTTAAAACCTATACCCAAAGGCAGGCATGGCACATTAAGGAACCCTCCCTGTAAAACTTTCTGCTAGCGATACCCAAAGGCAGGCATGGCACATTAAAGAATCCTCCCTGTAAAACTTTCTGCTAGCAATACCCAAAGGCAGGCATGGCACATTAAAGAACCCTCCCTGTAAAACTTTCTGCTAGCGATACCCAAAGGCAGGCATGGCACATTAAAGAACCCTCCCTGTAAAACTGTCTGCTAGCAATACTAAAGGCAGGCATGACAAGATTAAAGAACCCTCCCTGTAAGACTGTCTGCTTGCAATACCTAAAGGCAGGCATGACAGATTAAAGAATCCTTCCTGTAAAACTTTCTGCTAGCAATACACAAAGGCAGGCATGACAGATTAAAGAACCCTCCCTGTAAAACTTTCTGCTAGCAATACCCAAAGGCAGGCATGACAGATTAAAGAATCCTTCCTGTAAAACTTTCTGTTAGCAATACCCAAAGGCAGGCAGGACAGATTAAAGAACCCTCCCTGTAAAACTTTTGCTAGCAATACCCAAAGGCAGGCAATGGCACATCAAAGAACCCTTCCTGTAAAACTTTCTGCCAACTATAGCTGGTGACATCTCAATAAAAGTAAAATATTCTTGACTGGAACAAAACTCCATTCAATCAATCAATCAGTTATACACTAGCTGTTAATGATACATCACATCAGTGACATTTTACTCAGCAACACTAATATGCCACATTTCATATATCTTGCACAAATAAAGTCGTCATCACATTGTGATACTAAAATCAGCTTAAAACTTATACCTATCAATCATTTCCATGGCGATAAATTTCTAAACATTTACTTGTTTTTTGTATTAACAGCTTTCATTTGTTTCATCTGCATATAAAACTGTTTGATTGATTCATTCATTTCTCAAACATCTATTTTTTGGGCTAAAAACTGTACATTTTATTATTTCATACAACTTTTGATTGATAAAAGCTTAGTTATCAGGTCTACTAGGCATGTGATATATGTTAAATTACATTTTCTGACTGTATTTTATTAAATCTACCCGCCTGTGGTTCAGTCACCAAGGTATAGTGTGAAAACAATTATTCGAGTTGTCTCCATCTGAAGTGAAAGTGAAAAAAGAACAAAACTACCGAAGCATTTGTCATTATTCTTACACATATTCATTTTGGTTTGATGTAATAAAATGAGAAATGATGGAAGATAATTTTATGTTTACGTAGGATATTTGATAATTTTGTAGTTTGTCTGGAATATCAGATTGTTATCCTACAGTGATTCCCATTAAATAAATGGAAATATACATGCATGAATTGACATGAAATTGATTATTTTAGATGTATAGTATTGTAGCTTCTCATATTGGCATCGGTTTCTTTACCCATATATTCTACATGAAAACCTATGTGTACTCATAAATTCCATTACCATTTGGGCAAACATTCCTACTTTGTATTGCATATGTATTGTTACATCATCTATGCTGAAAGTATATTGAAAATTAATTTACTTGTTGATTTTAGACAATGTCTTTGGGCCTTGGTGATCAAGTTGCCATTAAAATACATGCTTACAGACCATAGTGCCTCTCGGTTTCTAGATTCAAAGCATGCTGAGGCAGATCCTTGTACTGTGCGAGAAATTTTGTCAGTTTACTTGCTGAAGGTTGACCATTATCTCCAGACACTTCTGTTTCCTCCACTATTCACTGGTGAAAGAATTTTGATGAGGGCATAAAATCATTTACTTAACTCCTAATAATTTGTCAGAACTATTGATGATTTTGATCAATGTCTTGTTAAACATTATGGCCTTGACCTTGCCATCAGAAGACATTCGTCATCAGTGAAATAGATTTTAGGTTTAGGCGAGACGAATTTGAAATTTTTAATTCAATATTTGGCATGCCATGAGTCTTCAACAACGTTATGGATTTTAAGTGTCACAAAAGGATCTCATGAGTCTACAGTAAAACACCTTTAATCTTTATCTTACTCACTTAAACTCTTGTTTTATAGAGGTCTCTGTGGTGGTGTGACGGCTTACAGACAACAGTACCTCTGGATCTCACTGTCTAGATTCAATTACCACTCAGGGCAGATCCTAGAGTGAGGAAGGTTGTCAGTTCTTTTGCCAAGGATTGGTGGTTTTCTTCAAGTACTTTGTTTTTTCACAATCCCAGAACTGACGGCTTCCATATCTATATAGATGAGAGAATCTTGACTGGCATAAAACTATTGTATTATTCTTCACTATTGTTCTTTGAGAGTGATAATCCTTGTCAAAAATTAGTGACTTATTAAGTTTAAACTTAAGTAATTGGTTCTCTTGTTTTTTTTTCCTGTTCTCTAGGTAACTTACAGAGCTGGCAGTCTGTTCCTCGATTTGATAAATCTGGCGGTGTCTGCGAGCGACTTCATCACTGTTGTCGGCAATGTGGATTTTAACCAGTGTCAGGACATGATCGAATCAAAGCCTACCACATTTGAAACTCCAGAGTCGTATATTGTTCTTTCAAGCTGGGATGTTGGAATCCGTGGTGGTTCGATCTCATTCACATTTCAAACAAATGAACCTAACGGTGTCATCATGTATAACAGTGGAATGCAGAACTCAGATTTCTTTGCTTTTGAATTACTAGACGGATATTTAAATTTTGTAATAGATTTAGGATCTGGGTCACAAAGGGTTAAAGTTTTTCCGAAACGTGTAAATGATGAAAAAGCACACACAGTATTATTAGAACATGGGACTGAAAAAAGGGGAACAGTATATTTTGATGGACAACCTAAACAATATGTCGTTCCAGGTGATAGCTCTCACCTTGACCTTGATGGTTCTTTATATGTTGGCGGAATTGAGGATTATACCAATGTTTACACCTTACCAAAAGAACTTTGGGCGGGAATGTTGAAGTATGGATTTGTGGGTTGTCTTTTAGATTTATCGTTAAACCGCAACAAGGTTGATGTCCTGACGCTTGCCAGAAAGCAGATGAGATCTGGGATAAAGGATTACTGCAGAGTCATGGAACCACAGTGTATGACAGGACCATGTATGCACAGTGGAGTTTGTAATGAGGGTTGGAATAGATTCGTTTGTGACTGCAGAATGACAGAATATGTGGGAACCATTTGTCAAACACGTTAGTATGATTTAATTGTTTTTACATGCAAGAATTTGGTTACACAAAATGATCCTGATTAGAAATAATTCGGTTTTAACTATTATGTCTCATCAGTTATTGTTACAGAAAATTTATTTATACTATGGTGGTTATCAAAACACCATATTTCATAGCTTTCTTTATAAAATCTATCTGTAACTTGCTAACAGTTTGATATGGGTACTTGGTCTTAATATTACTATTATTGATCAAGATTTAGATTTCGATTCTTCTGAAAGAAGTGACATGAGTAAGAGGTTGTTCTACCTACATGTGCCATAAATATGCCATAAATTAAAGCAGTCAAACTGAAACATTGAAGTTCTTTACATGGACAAAATGGCCAAATAGTACTGTCATTGGCTTTTGAAGTCAAGGGTTGTGGGTTTGAACCTCACTTAGGACTTTGAAATTTCGGATGATTTTCATCTACCCATACTAGAGCTGTAAAAAGCATGTTACTCAGTAGTCTTTCGGATGAGATTCAAAACCGAGGTCCTGTGTCTCGGTGCACTGACTAAAGACACCTCTGTAGAGTTGAAAAAAGAGTAGGCTACCTGTGGGCGATACAGAGGATGCTTACAGTTAGAAGCCATTTAAACAGACTGAGCAACATAAAACATGTATTTTCATCTTGTGAATGTGACTTTATAGACATGATCTAAAAATTTAAAAGGACTAGTTGCCACAGTTTCACAATTATTTCTTAGTTTCAATTTAGCAAATACAGTTATTTTATGATATTTCTACAACTTCATCCAATCTGCAAGCAAGTGAAAATGTACTGATTGAGGCCTATTCAATCTGGTTTAATATAATAAGCTAATATTATTTCATTTTATTAAAATAATATTTAAACAGTATCAGAAACAAATGGATTAATGGAAGTATTTAATAACAACAAAAACTGTTTGAGAAACACTAATTGTATAATATTTAGTTTTTATTGCTTGGGGAATTTAAAAATTACTTTCAAATTAAATTTAAAATGTTTTTATTTTGATTTACTTTAGTAATTGTCATGAGTTTATAGTTTTTTTAATGTTGAAATAAATAAAGTGACATTGATTATATATATGGATAAGGATTGAAGTGGCATAGTAGTCTTTAACACTTCAGTCAAGATTTTTTTCACTTATATCGAGGCAGTCAGTTTGGGGATGGTAGAGGAAACAAGATATCCTGCTGAAAATGAGTGACCTTCAGTAAGTGATCTTACAGACTTTCTCAAATTAAGATTTGGCCAAGGAGGATTTAAACCGAAGCCATGAGAAGCACTGTGGTCCACAAGCAGGATGTTTAAACCACTTGGCCACTCCATAAGCAGGAGGTTTAAACCACTTGGCCGCTCCTTCAGACAGATAAGAAACTAGTTGTAGTGTAAGATAACACATGGGGTGACATTCATATGTACCGGTAAATGAAAAAAGTCCATATGGTGCCCATCCTCGACACAATTAATTGTACCTTAAGAGTGTTGCTTTCATTTTAAAAGTACTTTTGATAGATAATGTTACACCATGTTTTGTAGTGTTTATATTGAAATAAGTGAGGTTGTCAAACTGATCATTAAAAAGGGAATTAAGTATGTTCATCCATTATTGATAGTCAAACACACATTAATATTGGGTAATCCATTTATCCCAGAACACTTACAATAAGCCAAGCATTAAAATCATCTATCTTAGTCTTTGATCATCAATTAGCTATTATGTGGTTTTATGAATCAAGTGTTGGTTTTATGAACAGAGTGCTGGCATTAACTATGTAAATTGTGTGTACTCAAAGTGATAAATTGAAATTATTCTCTTGGCGTAAAATGTTATTTCTTAATTATTGATAGAGAATTTGTCAATAATTCTGTTTATATTGTCCTTATAAATAAAAAAATTTAGATTTAAAGTTATAAAAAAAATCCAAATAGATAGATAATAAGTCAGAAGTGCATGTAATTTCTGAGTGAAATGGTTTTAAGTATTTGAATATAATGCCCAAGTTAAAAACCTCTAAAGTTATACCAAAGCAATCTAAAGTGTGCAGAGAAAACCTCCTACCTTTGGCAAGAAAACTGACAAACTTTCTCATACAAGGATCTTCAGTCCTGAATGTAATTCACACTTACTGTGTTTCCATTAAATCAGTGCACATGGAAAATTTAAGAATAAAGTCGTATTTTCCAACAAACTCACAAAAAATTGTCAAAACTTAATACAAAATATACTGACCTTAATTCTGTACATAGAGCAATTTTTGTACAGCGTTTCACGATAGTGAACGCGTACTTTGCTATCGCTTTCTTTCAAGATATCGAGCTTCTTTGCTATGAAATTATAAGATATGAGTACACCTGGAAATAGTGCGCCTGGTAAATGAGCGTGAAAGAAGTATATCTGTTTTATCGTGAGATATGTATTCTGAGACGGGTAATGCATTTGGTTACATATGCACATTTGGAATAAATTTTCGGAATACATTTCGGAATCTAGTAAAATATTGCGACGGGATGCATCCAATAATTTCTGCAATTTGGCGAACTGATCTCATGTTTACAATAAAAAGTAGTCCGAGAAGTTTGTGTGCTACGATGTAAAATCATAACTTTTTATGAAATGAACAGCAACGGCAGGTTGATTTAATTCATTCTTCGTGAAATCTACGGAAATTTAAATTTATTTTGAAGGTTATGATAACGTATTTTGATGTTGAGGCAATTGTGTTATATTTTAAAACTGTTTATCGATTAGATTTTACTTTCGTGAAAGGGAGATAATTCGTACAGTGTTGTGTGTGGATTTTAAATACTTCACCATTAACATGAAACGGGAATATTGTGAGTGATAATCAGCAGTTAATTAAAACCCAGATTAACAGCAAATGATCCAGTTACATACAACCGCTAAAATGTACCCCCTCATAGCGACGGTAGGATCTGCAAAACTCTACTTTCTCTCTATCCGAAATGACAAAAGGATCGGGTACAACTTTTTTAAATTTTAATTACCGATTGTCTTTTTCATATATTTATGAAATTATTATTTTCTACCATTTAATTCAGCAATACATGGTTTGGTACATTGTTTCTTTTTCCCCAAAAAAAAAAAAAAAAAAAAAAAAAAAAAAAACATCCGTCGGACTATGCATAGATCGACCCCTTGTGCGCTCAATTCAGTGGGCAATCAATTTCTTGGTTCAGACACTGGAGCTTATTCGCCTGCATAAAATTTTGTGGTGCAGTGGCCAGTGTTAACAATCTTCTGTACGGATTATCCGAGTCTACAATTAATGAATGCTAGAAGAAAATATTCACTTGGTATTTAACTTAGTACTATAAAGTCAAACCACGAATATAGCAAAATTAAATCCCCTGTGAATTAAAGTAACTATACAGTAGGTGACAAGCAATGTTCATGCTCTTGACCACTCTGCCACTAAATCTCCTACTGACCATCAAGGATGGGACATTTAAACTTGACTGCTCGGCCACTAAGTCTCCTACTGACCACCAAGGATAGGACAGTTAAACTTGACCACTCGGCCACTAAGTCTCCTACTGACCATCAAGGAGGGGACAGTTAAACTTGACCACTCAGCCACAAAGTCTCCTACTGACCACCAAGGAGGGGACAGTTAAACTTGACCACTCGGCCACTAAGTCTCCTACTGACCACCAAGGAGGGGACAGTTAAACTTGACAACTCGGCCACTAAGTCTCCTACTGACCACCAAGGAGGGGACAGTTAAACTTGACCACTCGGCCACTAAGTCTCCTACTGACCACCAAGGAGGGGACAGTTAAACTTGACCACTCGGCCACTAAGTCTCCTACTGACCACCAAGGAGGGGACAATTAAACTTGACCACTCTGCCACTAAATCTCCTACTGACCATCAAGGATGGGACAGTTAAACTTGACCACTCGGCCACTAAGTCTCCTACTGACCATCAAGGAGGGGACAGTTAAACTTGACCACTAAGTCTCCTACTGACCATCAAGGAGGGGACAGTTAAACTTGACCACTAAGTCTCCTACTGACCATCAAGGAGGGGACAATTGAACTTGGCCACTCGGCCACTAAGTCTCCTACTGACCATCAAGGAGGGGACAGTTAAACTTGACCACTCGGCCACTAATTCTCCAACTGACCACCAAGGAGGGGAAGTTAAACATACCATGGTACATGTATTTCTTGTTATATTTTCATTACAGCTGCAGCAACATTATCATTTGATGGTGCACAGTATGTTCACATTAAACTACCTAAGATTTCCCATACAGAAGCTGAAGACATTGCACTACGTTTTAGGACAACGAGGCCAAGCGGTTTGCTGTTTGTCACATCATCTGACAGAGTGAAGGACTCGGCTGTGTTGTATTTGGAAAATGGTGCTCTGAAATTTGAAATAAACATAGCAAGTGTTAAAAAGGTAATTAAAAAACTGAAACTTATGTTATGATCTTAAATGATTGTCGATGGTTATCAGCTTTTGTTAATATTTGCCTGCCACATACACATGATATGAGTCTAATCATAGATTATTTCTCAGCTAGATTCATTTATTATACCCCCATAGGCCCATACACAAAATGTACAGTTGTGTATAATTCAATTCTCCTTTGTTTCAAGCATTTTTATTGGTCATATTTTTCTGTTATGTTTGCATGAATGGATAGGCTGTCAGTGACATCATCTTATTATGGAATATGCACAGAGGCTGAGAGGAATTCCTTACTCACAGTGATTCTATTTTTTACTTGCTATGGCAATATTGTTATTTTACTTGTTGATTTTTTGTTGAAAAAATTCTATAAATTGAATTAATTTAATTTAATTTTTCTTTTTTTCTCACTTCACCAATTATTCAGTGTGCAAAATGTTTAATTCTTTCATACTTCGATAACAAAAAGAAAAATTTACTTCATTCCTATAATATAAGAATTACATAATGTTTACGTCCATCTGTCCAAATATTGTGCTGCTCCTATACCTTCAGTATTTATGAATGGTATTTGTCACAGTTATATGAATAGGTAGACTGGAATTGTCTAAACTGTTGTTTTTGCCCCACTGGAAACCATAAAACTTTACTTCCCTGTCACATGCCATAAGTACAGACAGGCACTATATTAAACCCTCCCTGCCCCTGGGTTCCACAATCATTCCTTACCTAAGATTTTCCTTATCCTTAAATCTGGCAAATTTTACAATCCAATAATTTTGTTAATATTTAAGATATTCTGGATTTAAAGGTGTCATTATGAAGATCACTTCCAGCATGTTGCATTTATATTTAGTTTTATAAAAAAAATGTTTGTTATTTCATCTAAAACAGATTGCCAAAATTTGACGAATTTAAGTTAAGGAAAATCTTAGCTAAAGAATAATTGTTAAACTCAGGGGTCTGTTTATTGGCATCAGTGCATTGCAAAGGTATATCAGGCAGCTGGTGACAACTCATTCTAAGTGTAATGGCCGTGACTTGGATATAAAACCTCAATTTTCCTCATCATTTTGTGAATTTCTTTTTCATATTACTGAATAAAGTATCCCAATCAGTTTGAAATTTGTTTTAAAAATTGCTAAAAAGGGCAATTTATTCAGAAAAGTGTAAGAGTGAGAAAATTAATTCTATTTAGCTTAGTGACCCCATTTATACTTTATGTTACTGCAATGACTTGAGCGTTAACTTTATTAGTGCAGTTTCATGATTTGATTTAACTTTTTAGATCCCAGAATGATTTGATTACAACTGCATGTAGTTGTGAATTAACACAATCCAGTGCTAATTGCATAGGTTAAATTTGTCAGAGGAAGACGAAGTTTGTGTGGCTTTACAGCTAAATTGAAATTGATCTCTGTGCATTACTCTGCTATGAATGATAAAAATAGCAAAATATACTGTAACAGGGACAATTTTAGAAGAATTTCTTTAATATTTTTACTTGTACTCTGTCACCATTTTGTTTTATCCCTATGGTTACAATGATGCAAAATCAAGCTAATATATTCAGGGAGAGTCTAGGGCATTCACTGGTAACATATCCCAGGGAGAGTCCTAGGGCATTCACTGGTAACATATCCCAGGGAGAGCCCTAGGGCATTCACTGGTAACATATCCCAGGGAGAGTCCTAAGATGTTCATGGTCCTCTTATTTGATCTTTCACTCTACAATAACACAGGTTTATTTATTTATTTATTTATTTATTTATTTTATTTATTTATCTATTGATTTATTTTATTTTATTTGTTATTTGTTATTTTTTTTTATTTTATTTTATTTATTATTTATTATTTTTTATTTTATTATATTTTATTTATTTATTTATTTATTTATTTATTTATTTATTTTATTTTATTTTATTTTATTTTATTTTATTTTATTTATTTTATTTGTTTATAGGTTTTATTTGTTTATTTATTTATTTATTAAATTAATTCTATTGCAACCAGCAGGAAAAATTGAAAATAATTGCAAAACACATTGGTGGGGGTACTATAATTCACTGAATTTCATTGTTCGGTTGAACTTCTATGAAAAACAAATTTTACTGCATAATCTGAAATCACATTTCAGTAATGTATATAATCTGTCTTTAAAACAAGTTTAATAATTGACGGATCGCCGGTCACGCCCACAATGTTCCGACAAAAACCTGGCATGCTTGAATCACACACACACACACACACACACACACACACACACACACAAACACACACACACACACATAATATGAAAACTCTGCCTGAATTGTGCCATTTAATGACATCATTGACACTAGTACATCATTAACTGCCATGATGATACTTTGGTACTGTGGCCAGTGTCGGAACATAAAAGGCATGGCCGGCGATACGTCAATTGCAATACTACAAAAGACAATATCTTCTCAACAAAAAGTAAATTATAAAGTTTACAAACTGACAAAGAACGACTTAAATTGGAATTGGATATTTGGTAATGTTAACTAATGTTTTTCCTGGACTTGCTAATGGTGGTTAGAATTCCTTTAATGTGACATTTACACTGTATTCTTTAAATGTTAAAGTATTATTCTGTGTTGTTTAAGATACAAACATGTCACCATCGGTATGACTATAATTACAGTCTAATGGGAAATTCCTAAATAAAGTGACAATTTAGTCTTAATTTATTATCCATTCTCGGATTAGATATTGTCTTGTACTGTATTTACAATTTACTGCTATGCATCACTCCCTCAAATCATAGACAATCAGTTGTGGACCCAAGAATTTGGAAAGGAGGAGTTCCATAGTTTCGTTGGTGCAATAGAGCGAAGGGGGTCTTGGAAAATTTCAGAATTTTAGCATGAAATTCTGCAAACTGAGCAATTGACACACATATACATGTGTATATGATATTAATATCATAGACAGAAATATAGGGGGGTTGAATCCTTGAAAACAAACAGTTTTAAAGTCTGTTGATAATTAACTTTAATAAAACTTATTTTGCTTTGAATTTTTTATTAAAAGTGTTTTTAATTCATATTCCAGATTTTGACAGTTGGTAGAACTCGACTGAATGATGACCGATGGCATTCTGTATTGATACAAAGGAGAGGGGAGCATATAGAACTGACCTTAGACCATGAAAACACTGTTGCTGGTATGTATATACACAGGATCATAAGTCATTAAACTTTAAATTCTGAGTCAATTATAGTCCGATCACTTATTTGGTGATGAATACTGATGTGGCCTTAAAAAGATCGTGGATTACTTACCTCAAATTTTATAAATGCTATATGTAGATCTGTTATTTTTATAACATGTGATAAATAGTTTGATCAAATTCCTTATATTAAGTCTAAAAATCAAATAAAACCAGTTTTTATCCGATGCGCATCTGAATTCAGATAATGCGTATCACGTAGTAAAATGCATTATCGCCAATAACTTCATCTTTTGAGATAAAAATCGTGGCTTAGTTAGATGAGCTTGAAGGTTTTGCAGTTTCAAAACATTAAATTAAAAAATTGCGTCGTTCTAGGTCAAACATGTGTAATAAATGAATATCATTCATTATTTTGATGTTTGTGCTGTTTTACCTGTTGTCCATTCATAAAAAGTGCAATGGGTTAGCCCGTGACGTATACTGGTTAGAAATAGAAACACCTGTATAAACCCGTATGGCGTGAATAGGTATTAGCCAATCAGAACCCAATTATGAATAACGTATATGAATGAAACTGTCGAATATGCCATATCAACATATGAGAGGGACAACAGCTACCTTTCAATTAATTGCTAAATTTTGACTCCCGAAAACTAAAAAATTACAGTGACTATTAATAATTTAAGCATGAAGATAGAAACATAGTATTTTAAATACTTATCTTTAAAACAAGACTGCAAACGAACAAGTATTAATTTCTCAACAAACTTTTATCGAAAAAGTTTATTTAAATTTATTCATATAAATTAAAAGCAAAAAATTGAAAAAGCTGAGAATATTAGCAAAAAATATTCAAAATATGAAAAAATATGTTCTAATAACACGTGTGAAATTTCAAGTCTATTGAAGTTATATCAAGTAAGATATTACTTTGAATCACACCACCCATTCAAAACATGTTTTTCATCACTGAAAATGTGATCGGACTATAAAAGAAATGGCTCTCAACAATAAAAAGAACGGTTATAGTATGACTTTTACTTATTCAATGTTTCAAAAGTTATTCTGCTGCCTTTTCAGATAATAAATTTTGATATTCTGAGGGTTTTATTTTTTTTATTTTTTTTTGTTTTTATTTTTTTTTTTTTAATTTCTTGAATTCTACTATAAATAACTTACTTTTGCTCAAATTTTTATTAAAATCAAGATTTTCAATAGGAAATTCTCAAAATATCTAGGAATCTATAATTCATTGAGTCATGCCATACCATTTACCACTAATGACCATTTCCAACCCTCTATTTTGATGATTGGTAAGTTTATGACCAAAATCCCCAGATTTAATGTGTTCAAATAAAATTATGCCATTTACAGTTTTTGTAATTTATTCTGATCTACGTTTTGGAGTTTACCAACTGTTGTAAAATTGACTTAATTGTGAACTTTATATATCTTGCATGACAAAAATTGTTCCTAATGCTATTGAAAATATTTCTCTTCAATACTTGGGTATTTAAATTTTTACCAGCAATGTATCCATGTCCAAATGAGGAATAAAGAATGCATAACATGTATTAGCATAAATTCTTGAATTAATGTTTATTTTTTTCCTGTAGACATGCTAACTGGGAGATATATACCTGTACTCCAAATACGATATATCACATTAGGTTCCGTCAGTCCGATGGTTGCGGGTAAATCTTTACAAAATATTACACCGCATTTTGATTGATGCATTCTTAGATGTGCAGTAGATATAAATGTTTGGCTGTCTGTGTTCATTTAGCTAATTTGGCTTCAGATGACTGTGTTGATGGCATGGTATAGAGTTTGTCTCTTCTAAATATCTGCACATGAACGTTGACCGTCACTTGTGTTTTTAAATATTCTATATGGTCTTACACCGATACAAAAGGAAACTTTGAAGTGATTTTATAATACTTAATGTGTAATTTGAATAGCAACAAAAGCGATAAATTCTTAAGTGGAAGGTTAAGAACCTTTCAATTGATCAATCCAAAAATCAATTATATACAGCCAGATGAGCTATTTAAATTTCGTGAGGCCTCTTGTTTATTTCCTTAGTTTTGTGGCAGAATCAGCATGCTAGGTCACTGATTTATTTGAATTGCCAGTTTTAGGTTACACCTGATGCATATAAAATTTGATTTGACGAATGAATGTGATTTAAGGCACAATTTCTTTAAAACTTTAAAAAGTTTGTTGGACAGTATTTTGTCTTGATTACAGATTGATTGATGTTTGATTTATTTCATTTTGTTGTGAAGTATTATTAGAAGTTGTGATGATTTAGACAGATTTTTGTTGTGTGCAAATGTTATACAAAAAAGGTTGAGATTGAGTGGCAGTGTTCAATCTAGGATTTTTTAAAGGGGGTGGGGGGTTGAAAAACAAAAAACTGTTACAAACACTACAAAATGTAAATATGAAATGTGAAACATGGCTCACTTAGGACTTAACAATAGCATGAATAGGGTCAGCCCTTCTGGATTGAACATTGGATCATGTGGATTGGTATTGTTATGTTTAGAGACATATGTTTGTTGTGAGTTATAATTGTTTAAAAGAATCCTGTTGGGTCCATACAATATCTAGGTATGTTAGTTTAAAAGATATGATTAACAATACCAATATCTCTTTTAATATTCACTATTATTTTGAATAGTTACCGGTAAGTGGCAAAATCCCTTATGTATGAATTTCAAACAAATTCAGATGGAATATGCTTACCAAGTAGAAATATAAAAAGAAATTTAAAAAGTGTGCTATTTCCACAAATTTCTCATTTTGACACATTTTCAACAGAATTGATGTTAATAAATTATTCATAGTTTGTCTGATTTAATTTTTTAAACTTACATACTGATAGCACCATTAATATTAAAATTTAATTTACATTTAATGTGTGGTATATTTTCAAATCTAAGCTGAATTTATATTGATTATAATCATTAATGTTTTAGATATTAATGATTTAAGACACTTTGTCTATATATACCAGTATATACGTTTGTGATTAATTTTTGATGTGGTAATTTATAATGTGGAGTTAAAAACATTCCTGGTATCAGATGTCATAATTCTTAAAATTTGAATTTAGTATCTGTTAAGATTGTTATGTTTTATTCAATTATTTTTTCAATCTTTAGAATTATGTATGTTTTATTCACAAGTTTTGCCAATAAATTTGAATAGTCTTTGGAGTGTGCTAATCAGCTGTATCAATAATTCTCCCTGGATACCCCGATTTCCTCAACCATTTCAGAAGTCAGTCTTTGTAGTGGGTTACTCAGCTGAATCAATAGTTCTTCCTGGATACTCTGTTTCCTCAACCATTCCAAAAGTCAGTCTTTGGAGTGTGTTACTCAGCTGAATCAATAGTTCTTCCTGGATACTCTGGTTTCCTCAACCATTCCAAAAGTCAGTCTTTGTAGTGGGTTACTCAGCTGAATCAATAGTTCTCCCTGGATACCCAGATTTCCTCAATCATTTCAGAAGTCAGTCTTTAAGTGTGTTACTCAGCTGAATCAATAATTCTCCCTGGATACTCTGATTTCCTCAACCATTTCAGAAGTCAGTCTTTGGAGTGTGTTACTAGCTGAATCAATAATTTTCCCTGGATACCCTGATTTCCTCAACCATTTCAGAATGCACCTTAATATTTATGAAGTAATCTTTGACTTTGATGTAAATTTCACCATTCTACCTACAAATACTTCCCATTATCCTAAACCCCAAAATTTCTGTTTCTACTCATTTGGGTCTTGTTGGCTGAGCGACATAAATTGCAGGCTTACAAATTACAGTGCCCTCTCACTACCTAGGTTCATGTCTCACTCGATGCAGCTCCTAATGTAAATAAGTGAGAAAGTTTGTTAGTTCGCTTGCCAAAGTTCAATGATTTTCTCCAGACACTCCAGTTTCCTCCACCATCCTGGAACTGACCATCTTTAAATAAATGAAAGAATCTTGACTGGGACATTATGTATCAATAAAATCTACTCTACTTTATTCATAGCTTTCTTTTAATGTTTAATTAAGTAGTGTAATTAATGGTCATGTCATTGAATTGTTTTGTAACCATTAGTTACGATTGCAGAATTTTCGCAATTTGGCCTTCATTTCAAGTACAATCTATTGTAACCAATGAACTTGTAACAGTGGGTAAAAATCAACCATTGCGAAAAGTAAGCCAAGTGTTACATCTGAATAAAATTTCATTAAAATTGGTTACCATGAATCCATGCTGAAAACGCAGTGCAAATTTTCACAGAGAGTGCTTTTAAATAAAAACTTGTTCCCCTTTAAATCAATTAAAACTAAATCACTTTGATGTCTCTGATGTATGAACATGAAGTGAATGTAACTCTAAACTTAATTCCAATTAAAGTGTCAAGTAACAACACTATGAAATCATTAAAAGCAAGATTCTTGTTTATTAGAGAGTGAACAAAATTATAAGGTGGTCTCATGGGTAATTATTAAATATTTTATCAAGGCATTTATATACAATGTTAATTTCATGAACCACTGATCGAAGCTCGGTCCCTAGATAATCTTTAAACTCTTTAACATTTTATGCACTTAAAAATTATCCTGAAACCGCATTATGGTAATCTGTCTTGGGACTACCAAATTGGTGGCAAAAATCCTCATATATCTTCATTGAACCTGACTTAAAGGCCACCTCTAGATAAGGGTCACCTGCTTTTTAAAGGCCAGGTAAAAAAAAATTCCAATTACTCTTTATTCATGCTATTTGAACCTCTATGATAAGGCAACTTGTCCATAAAGACCACTTTTATTGTTTCCCCTTGGATGATATTTATAGACAAGTTTGACTGTAGTTTCATATTAAATCAACACCTATCTACAATATATTACTGAAGATTGGGAAATGTTTGCACCATCTAATTTTCGCGTGGACGCACTTTAATATTTATTCCCATCTTTTAATTTTTGGGTGATCGTGATTCTGTAGTTATAATTGTAATTACTGCTTTTTTTTTTAGAAACTTTTATTTTCGCGACTCGTTTCACTCGCGAATTTACGCCAAAACAAAACCATCGCGAAAATTTCCCAATTTACAGTATTGTAATCATAATAAAGACTCACAATTTCATTCTGTATATTGTTATATACAGTCAAACCTGTCTATAAAGGCCACCCAAGGGAACTAGTAAAAGTGGCCTTTATGGACAGGTGGCCTTTATATACAGGTTGAAATAATATAAATAAAGAATAATTGGGATACAATTCTAGTGGCCTTTATAAGCAGGTGACCCTTTTATAGAGGTGGCCTTTAAGGCAGGTTGGACTGTACTTAAAATGTAATAACATGAAGGCATGGGTTGATTTAGGTTATTGCTATGGCAATTTTTCCCTGCATAATTTTCTGGTTAGACTGGACAAAAATATAAAATTGTTGTGTGAAACCTTATAGATCATGCCACGTATTCTATTACAAGCAGTCCCTAAAAATTTTCAAAATGGATTTTAAATGTACATTTACATGTATTACAATACACTTATTATTGTACATTTTAATATCTGTATTTTAATGCAGTTAAAGTGTATATAACATGTTTAGATGTGTTTTATGTGAAATTATCATGATAATAGCTGTGGTCAAATTATTTCATTTTTCGTCCTCGAATATTTTCTGCAATTTTACATTTTTTATCTGTTTTATTGTCAAGAGTTAAGTATCATATGAGTGTATAATAGCAGTGATTTACCGTAAATATATAAACTATTACATTCATTCCTCTTATTCTTTACAACCATTGCGATAGCTCAGTTGGTAGAGTGCTCACTCCGTAAGTGGGAGGTCCTGGGTTCGAACCCCGACCGGGTCTGACCCAAGACTTGAAAGCGGGTAGTGATGGTTCCTTCGCCAAGCACTCGGCATTATGAAATAAACGTCACAGTTCTTTCGGATGGGAACTTTAAATAAACAAGGTCCCGTTACACGATAGGCTTGGCACACTAAAGAACCCTGCTGTATAATGCCATCAGTGCAACACACAGGCAAAATTTCTGCACCTTTGCCTATAGCTGGCAACGTCTCGATATAAGTAAAATATTCTTGACTGCGACAATAAACACCATTACTCAACTCACTCAACTCTTATTCTTTATAACAATTTATATGATGCCATTTTATAATGCATATTATAATAGTGGTGGTTAAATTATTTCCTTTTTCTCTCTACAATTTTTTATTTAATTTTTTCTTTTTATTCTGTATATTTTATGATGATTACTTTTTACGGCCTAATTATTTTATTTTTTCCGCTCTGATTGCTGATGTTATCTCTGATTTTGATATTTATGTTGATAGGAGCTTTGATCTTTTTTTCACTTTTTTTCTTGACGGAAAAAATACATAATTACCAGTATGTCAATGTCATAATTGTTGCTAGCATTGCAGTCAGCTTTTTTCAAAATTTTAATTATTACTAAGTTTTTCAACCTAAATATTTAGACTATACGAACCAAACCAAAATATGAAATTTGGTTGACATTCATTCAAGGTCGTATAATTTGATTTTTATTAAGTTTTTCAATGTAAATTTTTAGACTTTAAGTAAATCTTGAAATACAAATTCAAATACAAACCAAACCAAAATATGGAATTTGGTTGACATTGATTCGAGGTCGTTTATCTTGTGGTTATGTTTATGCTTAAAGGGGAGAACAATTATCACTCTGCAAGAGGCATTTAGTCATCTTCATAATCAAAAACAAACATAGTTATTCATGTCTGAATTACAATCCAGAAGCAAAGTAAAAACTTTGGATCTGACAAGTCAGGTTAGACACTTGAACTTCCACCATGGAAGTGAGGTCGGGTGTTCCAGAAGGGTAAGCACTCTTAAACAACTCTTAGTTACTATAGAAATATAACTTATGTATTTAAACAATTTAGACTTTGAATTGTTTTAGCAGCTATGTATTGTTTATAGTGAGCAGTGTATTCTGAATGCAGTAGTCCCTAAATCAAATGTTTGCTAAAGTCTTTAGGTTTTTAGTAGTCAAATGCTTTACTATAATTGTACATGTTGGTAAATTCAAATGGCGTCTCTGGATCTTGCTGAAATGAGTATGAACAGGCAAAATTGATTTTAAAAATTGTTTTTGAAGCATAATGCAAATCTTTGTTGTATATTTTAGATAACATGCCAAAAGATACAAGAGTTTTGGATTACCGAGAAATGCACTTGGGCCAGATGGTTCATGATGATAACATGTTACGACGCCACACAGGATTCATAGGGGATATGCAGCAATTTATATTTAACAACAACCATTACTTTGAAATGGCAAAATCTCAGGACATAGAGAATATTGAAGTAACAGCGCATTTTAAAACTGATGAACCAGTTTTACAATACCCGGTGACGTTTAAATCCCAAGAATCGTTTGTCCTGTTGCCAAAATTAAATGCTTATCTTCATTTTTCAATTTATTTTAAGTTCAAAACGACAGAACTAGCCGGTATAATTCTGTATAATGGAGGTGAAGGTCATGATTTCATAGCCATTGAATTACAAGGTGGATTTTTACATTATGTATATAACACCGGTGATGGTCCACGGAGGGTTGTGGTTAGTTGTCTGAAACCTTTGAACGATAACAAGTGGCATGACGTGTCATTGATGCGGACCACAGTGGAACGTCAGTCGATACGTGTGGATAATAATCCAGAAACAATAGAGGAAATGGGAGATTCTATCAAGTTCAATTTACAAGGACAATTGTATGTTGGTGGTGTCAAAAAGACAATGTATAATTCCTTACCAAAGCAAATATCATCTCGTCATGGCTTTCAGGGATGCATAGCCTCAGTTGATTTTAACGGACAGAGACCAAATTTAGCCAGTGAAGCAGGAGCAGGGCAGTATGCTGTTGTTGAAGGATGTTCAGGTATTATTTATAGATCTGTGAGCCTATTTCATAATGATGATGTGAATGTCTATACAGTTTATAATGTTATAATTTAGCGGGTGTAACTAGCTAGACAGGAGGTCCCTACTCTTCTGGAGCACCTTTCCTCATTTCCCTGATGGACTGCAATTAGCATGATCAATGTTATTTGCCAATTTTCAGAGGTTTTGCTTCACTTTTGGGATTATGATTTGAACATGGATTGGTATGTTGGTGGTTGATTTTAAGCTTTATTTTCATGTGTGTGTTCTAATGGTTGTCATCAAAATTAGAACACATATGTGACAGAATGCAAGGTGTCAGGCATCCTTGTTTTTCTCTGCCTGTAACATTGTTTGATTAATTTGAGGCTACGTATTCAACCTGTTTAATTCTTCAAAATTTATCAATATTGTATAATTTCAGAATATCATTTCCCATCAAATATGTATGTTTAAAAATCAAAATTTTATATAGAAATAAGATTCATATGTGATAAAAAATACTGAGGAACCAGAGCATATTTTTCAAATGTTTGGTCTTATAAATTTTGCAACCAAAAAGTTCAAGATGAAATATACTGATTTTGTGAAGATCAGTTTAACATATCATGATTAAATATGGCAGCTACATATATCTGATTGCAACCAGTTGACAAATGTAGTTTGTAACATGATTCAAGACTGTTTATTGCAAATTTTATTACATAAATCAGTTTCAATTAGACATGATGATTTTAAAAAGAAATCTATGTACTGATGAAAGAGTTACATAAACTATTGCAATACATACAGTACAGGCCTGTCGAAAGTTTAACATTAAGCTATAGCTAATGAATTAGTTCACTTGACAGCTCATCTTGCCCCCCTCTCCCCTCCCTCCCCCCCCCCCCCCCCCCCCCTCCCTCCCCTTCCCTCTAGCTAAATCTCCGCAGCTGCTATATATATTTCTGCAGTTTTTTTTGGGAAATAACTATCCATATCTCGGACACTCTACAGCCAAGATTATAGGAATCCATTATGAGTTTCCATGTAGGATAGGGAAATCTCACCTAATGGGTTGAACATTTCAGTCAAGAGACAAGGCTTGCCGATTCTCTGACCAGAAATGTTCAACCCCAACAGTGAGATTTCCCTATCCTACATAGATAAACTTATAATGGATTGTTTTTCTTTCATTTTAATGGCAAATTTTGGATTCAAATGTGATTTACATAGACATTGACACCATTTTTGTAAAATATAACTTTTTTATTCAATGTTCTACATAAAAATAAATATGATCATTTGAAAGAATGTACCTAATTTTGGTTTATACAGACTAGAAAACAAAGTTAATCACTCTAAAATCACAGAGTTAAAATTTTAAACGCTTTGAAAATTTCTGAATTTTGAAGACTTGGGTGTCATTTTCCCGCAAGATGACAACATGTTCCTCACAGGATGAGGTTATGTGATTTTCTTTTGATTATGTCATCACTAAAGGTCACATGGTCAATTGAGATACATGATCTCACATGGCAAAAAACTTTATCTGACATGAGCAGGTATGAAAGAATATAATCTTTCTTGTAAGCCCAGTGTTAAACTTTCGACAGGTCTGTACTGTACATTCTTATCTTGGAACATTTATTTTATTGTTGCGTTTTGTAATTTGATAGTTTTTCAAGACAGAATGTTGCCCACCTCACATGAAGCTGTCATGTTCGGGAAATTCTATCACATCAATTGAAAAAAAGAAATCAAATTTTTAGAATTTCATGAAACTAGCTTAGTAGCAAAAAGTATTAAAGACACCCTGTATTTTGTTAGATTGTCATATTTAAGAAATTCTATCATTTCAATTGATAAAGAAATAAGATTTTTAGCATTTCTGCATTTTGTAAGATTTTTATATTTTTATAAGAAAGTACCATCAAATCACTTTAAAAATTTTGCAAATAAAAGAGGCATTATGTGTAGGATTTCAGATACTTAACATGCCCTGTCATTTTGTAAAAGAAATTCTGTCAATCTTGTGCAAAAAAGAATTCTTCATTCTTCTTTATGACTTTATAAAAAATCCCACCAAATCATTTCAAAAATTGTGTATTTATGAAAGAGACATTGTGTTTTAATTTCAAAACCACCTAATGGTGGTTGTTCTTTTCTTAATTTTTATCCCAGTATTGCATATAAGTGATATGCCTGTCTGTGGCACACTGCCTCTATGGCCCACTAGTACAAGACAGACCACAAAACACATACATGAATTAATTCTAAGATTGATCCTTAGAGATTAATGAACTTGCTCTCATCAGGAATATTTGAAAGATTGCTGATGCAATGTTAAACAACATTACAACAGCAACAACCTGTTAAAGTGGTGATGAATTTCCTGTTAGGCCATTATTAGAGCAGTAGACTGACATGTTGCAGGTACTGGGCTCAAATCCCAGTAGAGGGTAGTACAAACCACAAACCACTATCTTGTGCATACACAAACTGAAATGTTCTTAGATTAATCCTTAGAGATTAATAAACTCTCAAAGGACGGAAGCTTGTTGAAGTGCTGCTCAATATACTCTGATAAATTTAAAGTGGTGCTTAATTTACTCTGCGGAATTTCTTTGTATCACATTGTTTTAAGAGTACTAGACTGACATATTGCAGGTACTGGGTTCAAATCCCATTCGAGGCAAGTATATTTTTTCTGAAAAATTTAACATATAGCATCTTTCAGCTTTGTAATAAATGATTTTCTGTTTTGATTTACAGGGCCAAGTAATGCGTGTCATATCGACTCCTGTTTTAATAGTGGTCGATGTGTCCAGCAGTGGAACTCATACCTTTGTGATTGTGATATGACATCATATACTGGGTCCATGTGTAAAGACGGTAACTATAACTATCAGAATTATCAGAACTAACATTTTGCTACTTGAACAAAATGTATAAAACCTTTTTGTTTGCATGTTTCTAGAAATAGAAATGTTTGCATGTTTCTAGAAATAGAATGTATTATAAAAAGGTGCTATCCATAAACCTGTCTGATTGTCTGGACCTAAAATAGGGTTTAGTTTGTGACTATGATTTATTAAATCATTAACACTCAAAAGCATTGAAGTTTGCCATACCTCGTGTTTGAAAATGTAATTGACGTATGCTTGAATTAGATGCAAAAAGAATGAAAATTGGCCTGAATTGCGCCATTTAATGACGTCACTGACACTAGTGCGTCATTTGTTGCCGTGATGCTGCTTTGGTACCGTGATGGTGTCGGAACATTGTGGGCATGGCCGGCAATCCATCAATTCCTACTCTTTCATATTGGAACCAGGATGGTCCGATGAAATTCACTTCTGGATTGAAAACTAGAACTTTTATTCTTTATTTTTTTCTATAAGTTGAAGATTAATATCTAAAGGTTATACATCATGCCAAATTTAATCAACTCCAGACATTTAATGGAGTTGTAGTTTTTGTAATGGAATGTTTTTGCTATTGTTTCTGTCAATATTATATAACAGACTTTTAAGTGGCAGTTAATTCCCTTTGGTTATGTAATGGTGTGTTGTCTGTATAACATAAATATAGGTTTTATTATATTTGACAATGTTGATCAAGTATCGGCTTTGCATTATTATATCAGTCACATTATCAGTTGTATAAATCTTGGCATCATCACATGCATATGGTAGTATTTCATTAAAAATATCCACAAAAAATAATCGATGCCAATGGTGCCTTGACTTAAAGGTATTTTCTGAGCCACATTGGAGGGAATGTTTTTGTCACTCATATTACATGGAAATTTCTTTTTTATTTGCCTATGCCAGATTTCCTGGTTTTGCCCTAGATGTTTAATCCCTTAGGTAGGACCTCAGTTCTTTAATGGACTAAAGCATGCACATAAGGATAACAGTTCCTCTCACCCCCTAGGTATAAATCCCACTTGGGACAGATTCTAATGTGAGAATGTTTGTCAATTTACCTGCTAAAGGTCAATGGTATTCTCCTGGCACTTCAGTTTCCTCCACTATCATTGACCTAACTGCCTAGCTATAAATGAAAAAATCTTGACTTAAGGCCATAAGACATATTACATTGTACTCCACTTTCACTCCATGCATATGATCCTCTAATTTTCTTATTCTCGATTTTGATTTCACATATGTCAGGAGCAGCCTGTTAGAGTAGAGGTGCATGACCCTTTGGAAACACCTGACCTCACTTTCCTGATGAAAGTTTACATGTATGTCTTAATTTGCCTGTTTTCAAAGTATTGACTTTAAATTTTTTATCTTAATTTGAACATTAGATTGTATGTTCTTATTTGATTGGCTCAGACTGGTATTTATCTTCTTTTCTAGAGAGTATATCCTACACATTTGGACCAGGACCCGGGCTCATTACATATTCGCATGCCGAGGACAAACACCCAGACACCAAGGAAGACCAGCTTGCCTTTGGATTTAAATCAACTCAAAGAAATGGTATATTAGTGCGTGCTGAAAGTAGTTTATCTGAAGATTTCTTAGAAATTGAATTGGTAAAGCATTTAATCACTTCTTTTTTTTATTATTTATTTATTTTATTTTTATTTTTTTTATTATTATTATTATTTTTTTTTTTTTTTGAAAAAAAGATATTTAAACCGAGCAAATACTATATCATTTCCATGTCAATTAAAATGTTAAGAGAGACGTCCCAACCTTGTTTATCATGATATTTAATGCAAATGTAACTGCATGTAGTTTTTCCAGAAGATTGTATAGAAGTTGAATTGATAAAGTATTAAAATTGATAAAGTATTGAAATTGATAAAGAATTGGAAATGTTTAAAAAAAATACATAGTTTGAACCATGCTAACATTATCAGTTCCATGTCAATTAAAATTGTTTAGTGATAGAAGCTTTAAAACCTTGTATTTAATGCAAATGTTACTTGAGTTTTTCAGAGAATTGTATAGAAATTGAATTTGTAATACATTTAAATGGTGTAATTTCAATGTATGATGTGTAGAAATTGATAGCTTTAGATTTAAACATGCCAATCTATCAATCTTTAGCGAATTAAAAATGTTGAGTGAGAATTTATAAAGTTTTAAAATTAAAATAAATCCAAATCTTATATTAGTTCTTTGGAAGCTTAACGGTATATTAAAAATTAAATGGGTTTCATCAGCATACCAAGTGATACACCAGAATTATTACAGTAAAACCTTGTTTAAACACCCCTTAATAACATTGCCACCTCACTTATAACCACACTTGTTTGAACTTCTAAAATTCTTTTTTTTTTTTTTTTTTTTTTGATCAGCCTCCCTTGATCTATCACAAAACTTCTTTACAACACCAAAATTTGATTGAGCAAGTAGTTACAATAAATCAGTGTTTCACTGGATTTCCATTAGATAACCAGGGTTCGTACAGGCCTTGAAAAGTCCTTAAATTTTGAGGTTTGCCTTAAAAAGACCCTAAAAACAAGTCTGACCCTAAAAAGCCCTTGAATTTATCCTAAAGGCCCTTAAATTTGGCCAGTTGGGTGTCATCTGTATTTTGATATTAAGTGGTTGGGAATAGACTAATATAAATAAATTAATTAATTAACAAGTTACATTGAAATGAGCAATTTAAAGGTACCTGGTCCTGCTGAAGGTCCAACTTCATTCTTCACTGTCGTTACTATGGACACGTAAGTAATTGTTTTATTGATTTAATTACCTTTACACCAATAATTTTTTGCTAAAATTGTCCGTCTGATTATGCCTTAAATTTGCAAATAAGACCATGAAAATACCCTAAAAAGTCCTTAAATTTGGAGTCCAAATGTCTGTACGAACCCTGATAACGGAATTATATAAGTTGAGGTATTCAAAAAAAAATTATGATATTTTGGAATTGGCGGCCTTATGATTCTCCATATTGTTTCTTACAAAGGTTAAGAGGTATTGATCACGTGGCACACAAGAAAAACTCGATTACATCGGTAATGCATTTAAATGGTTTAATTTTTATTCTAAAGAATAATTGGTTCACTACAAACACTCAATTCTGGTTGTTTTAAAATTTTAAGTACTAATTAAATGGTTGTTTTAAAACTTTTAATTAAGACATTAAAATACTGTTTTAATCATCATTTAAAGAAAATGGCAATTAAAAACAAACATTTTTAAAGAAAATTTCATTTGAGACTAATAACAATAGATCCCTTGTCTCAGTGCATGCTAGATATACCTCTTAAATTTCGAAAAAAGGTGGGATACCAAAAACAAAGAGTGACCGGGCCACTATGGTAGCTTAGTTGAGTAGAGTGCTCCCTTCATTTAATATAGGTCCGGGTCTTATCCAGTCTGGTCTGACCAAAACTGGAAAATAGGAAGAGACTACGTTCACTAAGCACTCTGCATTTAGAAATGGAAGTCATAAGGTGCTTCTGCCTAAAAGTGGTGACATTTCAATATAAGTAAAATATTCTTGGGATTTAAAACCCAATTTAACTTTACTGTCATGCTGCAAAGCATTGGGACCTCAGTGGCCAAGCGGTCAAAACAGTACACTTACAGACAGCACCTGTTACTATCCAGGTTTGAATCCTATTTGGGACATGAGACAGATCCTACTGTGAAAGCATTTGAAAATTTGTCAGCAAGTCAAAGGTTGGTTTTCTCTGGGTACTCCATTTTCCTTCCTTATCCCTGAATTAAAACCACCAAGATATAAGGGAATGAATCTTGAC
This sequence comes from Anadara kagoshimensis, assembly GCA_021292105.1. NCBI lineage: Eukaryota > Metazoa > Mollusca > Bivalvia > Arcoida > Arcidae > Anadara > Anadara kagoshimensis. Next base: position 42,038,814 of record CM037858.1, read on the forward strand.
TGGTGCTGTTTTCTCTTGGTACTCCAATTTCCTTCCGCATCCCTGAATTAAAACCACCAAGATATAAGGGAAAGAATCTTGACTGGGGCTGTTTTCTCTTGGTACGCCGATTTCCTTTGCCATCCCTGAAATATAACTACCTCCATATAAGTTCAAGAATCTTGACTCTTAGTACAAAATAATATTACTCTCTACTCTCTGCACAGCTTAGATTTTTGCGGTAAAATTTTTAATGATATACATAAACAAAATTCAATAATGTACTGGGTTTACTATATAAGCTTGTATGTATAAAAATTGGAGTTGGCTGATGAATTCTTGATAGGAAGATAGTATTGATTACAGTGGAGGATAAGTTTTATAGTGCGATACTCCACTTATCAGTAATATCATTGATTTTTTAACCAATGGTACTGATTAATTGAATCTTGTATGTACAGTACAGGCCTGTCTAAAGTTTAACACTAAGCTATTGAATTAGTGCGAAATCTGCAAGCCTGGTTAGCTATATCTAGTCAGCATTTAGGCAGCTGTCATTTATATCGCTTGACAGCTTTTCCGCCACTTGTTATTTATATCTCGGTCATTCGGAAGCCGAGCTTCAACTGCTTGTAGTTACCGTACCTGAGTATTTAACTTTTGACAGGTCTATAATGTACAGCTTGATAAGCTTATGACATGAATGAATTTTCAAGATACATTTAACAATATTAAATTTTGATTAGGACATATTAAGTGTTAGCGGGTTGACGGACCGGCACAATTATGGTGATATGTACAATTTTAATTCAAACAAGATCTTTTAATTTACTGCTACACTCCCCAAGTAAAGGTCATGTAGTGTTATTGGTAGAAAACAAGAAAATTCATTTAAGATTGAACCATTTTTAGATTTCTAATTAAAATTCTAGTTGCACTTTTTCTGCCAGCATGTTTTGGGGAAATTAAAATTTTAGAGAACTTTAAACATGCAGTGCGTTTAATCATTGGAATAAAATGTTCTGAAGCTCAGATGACAATTTCCGATGGAACAGAACCATAGAACTAACTATGTAATCCAGGAAGCTAACAATCTTCAGTTTTATCAGAAGTCTTTCACCTCTGATATGGTATTCCATTAAAATAAAAGCGCTAGGCATCCTTGTATTAAACCCCCAGATAGTCTGCACACTGCTTTACCCCTTTAGATTTATTGATAAAGTCAGAGACATGTCTGTATACCAGTGCTGCATTACATGGCATCATGAAAAGATTTTTATTGTAATTTTGTTTGTTGACAATGGAAAATTTGTTCTCATTTTGCATAGGAACTAAACCATCTCGAACGTATTCACTCTATTACTGACAGAATGATTAAAGCGTCAATGTTTTTATCTGTCTTTGGGATAAAGATAAAAATCACCAACAACAAATTTATCACTTCATGCAAACATATTTTTTCTTAGAACCACAAAAAAATGGACAACAATAATAAAAAATGATTTCACAGAACATCTAATATAAATCTGTATGCGATTTACATAGAGCTGTAATCATGAGACAAAAAGGCACTGTGATATTGCCAAACTTTTGACGATATCTTTGCAATAATAATGCAACATTTCCAGATGAATATGCTCAAAAAATGGACTGAGCTTTTACTAGACTGCAATAATTTCAAACATGATTGAAGAATGATAATTAAGATTTAAAATGACCAATTTTATCAAAGTTTTGCCAGTCAGAAGTGATTTGTTTGTGGTTCATGGCAAAACTACATGTTTAATCTGCTTAAATCATGATCAATACACAAGTGATGCAATGATTTCAAAGAATTTTTTGTAAGTAATAGGGTTTTGAGATATTGCGATGTAAACTTTGTTCCACGATATCGCCATCGGGAAATCCTCAGGGACGATAATCAGGATGACAGTATATAATAACGGCACTAGTCATTAGTTTGACATGTACATGTATTCCAGTACATAGTTCATTGTCTCTTAACAGGTTAATGGGAAGATTTTTGTAGTGTACAACATGGGAACAACACCTATTCCTTTTGGCTTACTTTATCATGAAGTGAGCGATGGGAAATATCATGTGGTCAGATTCACAAGAACTGGAGCTAATGCCACTGTTCAAGTGGATAACGCAAAACCAGCGGAAAAACACCCATCAGGTGAGATTTTGTATACATTAGGGATAAATATCATATACAGTCAAACCTGCCTTAAAGGTCACCTCTATATAAGGGCCACATGCTCTTAAACCCCAGTGAAAATGTATCCTAATTGCTCGTTACCCCTTTTGTTTGAACTTCTATATATACATGATACAAGGGCCATTATTTTCCCATAAATCCCACTTTTACTGGTCCCCCTCCTGGTGGCCTTTATAGTCAGGTTTGACTGTATTCTTTTGTAAATTTACATTTATGGATGCGAAATATAATTTCTTGTTAATGGTCTTCAAACACTACAGAATCCAGATGAAGAAACAACAGTAGACCAAGGGAAGCAACTCTTACCATTTGTGTATAGAAATTGCTGTTTACTGATAAAGCTCTATGATTTTTCTTATGGTGTACGATATTTATATTTCAAATATGTCTTTTTCCGACTTATTTATATTCACTGTTATAGGCTGGAAACTTATATCAAAATTTGCTGAAATGTGATTTAATTGTCATAATTTGATATTAATTTTTACAAATGAAGGAATTTTACCATCTTGTTAATCTATTCATTTTATTTTTCTTGCACACCGGGTATAATGTATTGAGAATATTTTGTCACTTGGATTTTTGTGAATGAAAAAGGATTTGGTGTTTGTCATGCACCAAAGAAAATGGTTCAATTTTTGTCATATATTGAAGAAAAGTTGTTTAATTTTTTGTTATGTATCAAAAACAAAACGGTTCAATTTTTACCAGAATTTGAATATCAGTTGGAAAATCAGATTTTAGAATTGACTGTGAGTTAATGATCGAATGCAAATAATTTTTTATTATCACTACAAAAACTGAGTAAATATTTTGTCCATGAAGATTTACTATATAAATATATGTGGTACAAAAGAATATCTACCTGCCTACCTATCCTCTTCGCTCCATGTGGAGCATAAGGTCAATACAAGATTTTGCCATTCAGATCTATTTTTTTGCCTTTGTCTCAGCCTCTCCCCAAGTTAGCTGCAGATCTTTTAGTTGACCTTCTACAGTTCTTCGCCATGTTGTTTTTGGTCTTCCGTGAGGTACAAAAGAATATTATTTTACAAATTCTTAAAAATGGAATTTTTTTTAATTTTGTGTTAGTCTGTTTATGATTGGTTGCCTTCATTTTATCTTTGCACATACAATAGATTTTATAATATTGAATATGTATTCATTTTGCTACTGCATAAAAAAACTTTGATGTTTTACAAAAGCAAGCCCATATAGGAACACCTGATCTCAATATTTCTTAATATGACAATACAGTTTTTTGGAATGAATTTCTTGTAAAGACATTATTGCATTGAAAGTGTCAAATTGTTTGAAGCAGCTTTACTGGTTATATTCAAATAGCTCTGTGCTGTCATTAGAAATTGTAGAGAGAGAGATCTGGATGAAAACAATGATAAGAGATGCATGTAGGTAGCTCTGTGCTGTCATTAGAAATTGTAGATAGATAGAGAGAGAGAGAGAGAGAGAGATCTGGATGAAAAGAATGAAAAGAGATGCATGTAGGTTTTGTGTTTGTAACACTTTGAAAGTAATTGTTGGATAGATAGAAGTTAGTTTTAGAGGAGATCAGAAATTATAAAAAGATTATATGAATCAAAGGTGAAGATAGAATTAAAGGAAGGAAGGATGAGATTTGGGAAAAAGAGAAATGAATTCATTGTTATTGTTTAACACTTATTGTGTGTTAGTAAAAATGTTTAGATTTTTTTATATTTACTATGTTGGAATCATAAACAAATTATTTCGAATACTGATAACAATTAATAAGACATTTAATTTAAAGTAAGAATTTTTTGAAAACACAATGTACTTAAAATATGAAAATGCTAAAATTGATAAAAGTTTATTCATAAAAAACACATATTTTGTCAAGTTTCACCTGCATTTTTACAACAAACTTTAAGCTCGAAAAAGTTGTGAAATAAAGACAGTACTGAGAGGATTTTTGTTAAAGATACCTGAAATGTTCTTAAATTGTCCTGAAAATCACCAAAAAAATTGTTTTTTACCCCATTTGGTCAAAAGTTTTAGTTTTAAGATGGTTGATAACCTTATTATATATTTTTTGAGTTGCTGTGTTATGCATATGTTTATGTAGTGTTTATTCCAATATCTATATGTACCAAATTTAAATTGTTTTTGTCAGGAGAATTTAAAATTATCATATGACCTATGTATGTAGATTTTAGTATAAAGTGAATCCTGGCTTCAAGAGCACATCTTTATAAAAAAAAAAAAAAAAAAAAAAAAACATAACTATCGATAATTCTTTGATATATGTCAAAGCTAAACACAACTGACTGATTAGGTCTTATAAATGTAAATTTGTTTATTTTTAGCTTTTTACTGTTGAGATTTTAGGATCAATTTTAGACTTAAAAAAAATTGGAGGAAAAATGTTGCAAAAATGTAGATTAAATATACCTCATTTAGCACCTGTTATGAATATAGCTATATTTCATATTGGAACAATTTTTTTAACAATTGAAATTATATCAGGATTTGAAATGGTTTTATTAATAAGTACATATAATTAAAAGTTATAATGATCTCAAAAGATGACTGTGATAGACAGGTTTCACTGTATACAGTTAGGGTCCCAGTTTCAAAAGTCATTTCTTAACTTTTTTAATTTCCACAAACTTAATGTTAGCAAATTTTGGCAATACATGTAGCTAACTTAACAAGCATACAGGCACCATAAGCGTAAATTGATTTTCAAAATGACACCTTGATTCTTGATTTCCGTAAAAACTATCTTCTGGGCACTCTGGTTTCCTCCACCATGCATGAACTGACTGCCTCGGCATAAGTGAAAGAATCTTGCCTGGGCATAAAACTCAATTATTCAGTTCTACTCCATTCATTAAAACTATCGAAGGAATTCAGAATATAATTTGCCATTTGCAAGTTAAAGAAAAGTGAATGATTTGAAACTGGGACCTGTTTTATATATTTTTATAATATAACTATGTTTATTTACTGCCACTGTCAATCATCATCAGAATCCCTCCTGTCATCAATACTAAACCGGGATACTGACAGATTTGAAGGTAATTTGGATCTAGTGAACAAGAAAAGATATGTGTGCAAACTATTCATTTCTATGTCCGTGCCTACTTACTGTTACATCAAAGATACCAGTGTGCCAGTCTTTCAAGGCTTTTTCAAAATTGCTAACATCTTTATGGAGCAGTTTTATCTATTTTTAAGAGTTTTGTATGTATACCAGGGTATATTAAGTTTATCTCTATGCATATTGGTCTCAAATTGGTCCCCAAGTTCTTCAGTATATTTTAAATGCAATTTTAGCAGGAAAAATGTTTGAAAATATTGTTGAAATAGTTTTTGAATATTATTGTAATAACTTACAGAAGCTGATTGTGTCAAAAGTATTTATGATATACCCATAATTAAACTGCAGGTTTTCAGCTTTTCAGAAAAAGTCTCGAATGTTGTACCATTGATCTAGTATCATTTAAATACATTATCCCCAAGCTGGCTGTTCCATGTAAACTTATCATAACACCTCCGACATATATTGTTTAGTCTGTAACTTCTTTCACAACTATACAACAATAATTCCCAATTATCAGCTCAGTGCTCAGTTAAATACAGTACATGTACCATGCATACCAAAATAACAACCCACACAGCAGTTCTCATTTGGTCTTCACCAAATATCAGAAAAAAACACTGCATTTAACTTGATTGTGGCCATTCAGTGTTAAAGGATTTGGTTAAAGTTTTCTGTTTCAATAGATGAATGTAAAGTACTCTATTCTTTTGATGGCTTATATGTGTATATAAATAATAGTGCTATTGATATATTTTTTAGATCAAGACTGGAAAGTTTTCAACAGCCAAGCTAGGATTTACATTGGAGGCAAAATGAATAAATCGGGAATTATTGAAAAAGCATTTAATGGAACAATAGCTGGTTTGTTGTGTTGATGTCACACATACACACAAATACACACATATTCTCTCTCTCTCTACTACTACTACTACTACTATATTAGTATATACCAGTAACTGTAACATAAAAAAGAACAATTAAATGAAATGCATGGTTGGAGTTTGAACTTGAGACCTCTCACACAATTGTTGGGTGCTCTACAAACTGAGTTACCCAGACTGCTAGTTTGAAACCAGGGATCATATGATATTCATACCGACTTTATCAAGCGAACCATTTTGATGCAAGATAGATGTTATACTTAAATTGTTCCTTTTTAACATGGACTGCACAGTATAGAGACTATTTATTCGTATACATCAGCTATACAGGTCAGAGGTCATGTTGGATGTGAAATAGATTTAGAATTAGTAAACAGTAAATGTACAGTAAAACCTCAATTCATCGCCACCATTTGTTCAGTCAAATTTTGGCGTTATAAAGGGGTTTGGCAATAAATCCAGGGAGACCCATAAAGAAAAACTTAAACAAAATGGATTTTGGGACTTCAAAATAGTGTGGCGATAAGCGTGGTGGCAAAGTTATCGAGGGGCATTATAACAAGGTTTTACTGTATATTAAATCATACAACATACATTCTAAAATTACAGAAGTACTCAAATACATGCTCATTTGAACTTAAACAAAGATTATTCTTTTGCATATACACAAAGAGAGAGAATAAGAGAGAGAGACAGAGACAGAGAGAGAGTGTAGTAGTGAAGATTTATGTCCCAGTCAGAAAAATCTTTTACTTATATCAAGGCAATCAGTTCAGAGAAATGAATAGAAAATATGATTTCCCTGAAAAATCCTCCAACCTTCCACAAATTCTTAACTTTCTGACACTTATGGATCTAGCTGAGCAGGGTTCAAACCTAAGCAGGTACTGCAAAGTGCACACTTTAGACTATTTGACCCTCACAGTCCCCTTGGAGTTGAGTTGAGTAAAGGTGTTTAACGTCCCAGTCAAGAATATTTTACTTATATTGAGACGTCACTAGCTATAGGCAAAGGAGCAGAAATTTTGCTTGTGTGTTGTGCTGATGGCATTATACAGCAGGGTTCTTTAGCGTGCCAAGCCCACCGCGACATGGGCCCTCATTTATTTTAAATTCCCATCCGAAAGATCCGTGACTGATTTCGTAATGCAGAGTGCTTGGTGAAAGAACAGTCACTACCCACTTTCAAGTCTTGGGTCAGACCCAGCCAGGGATCGAACCCACGACCTACCACTTATGGAGCGAGCACTCTACCAACTGAGCTACCGTAGTGGTTACAGTCCCCTTAGAGAGTGAGGAAGTATTTGAATCTTCACATGTGACATTAAACGTTTTACTTGTTAATTAACAGGTTTAGTATTCAATAGTATACCAATTTTACGATTAGCTTCCAAGAAAAATCCACAAGTATCCATCAGAGGCAATGTTCAAGTTAAGTAAGTATAAAAATTCTCCAGACTCCATATAAAGTAAATCTATACATGTACTTGGTAAAAAAAAACCAACTATCTTGTCAAGTGCTGTAGATCAGTGATAATAATATTCTTGCACCCCAGGTAGAAAAATCCATCAAAAGAGAGGTGCAAGATATCTCCATCTTGTACCCCCTGTACATTAGATAGCCTACACACTGTTTTTCCCGTATCAACAAAATCACAGGTGTATCATTAGGTTGAAATTGATTTTAAATTGAATCATTGTATTTTCTGGTGCAAGAAATAGAATCAATCACTGCTTGTAGTGCCAGATAAGGAAATCTCAACCCTTGTTCTAATATATTTGGTCCAGAACTGGGCAAGCCTCGTTCTTACCAAATATATTAGAACTCAGGTTGAGATTTCCCTATCTTGCACCGCAAGTTGTGATAGATTCTAATAATCTGATACACTCACTATTCAACATAAATTAAAAAAAAATGAAATGGATTTTCACTTATCAAGAGACTAAACTAACTGCAGCTTTGAACAACTAGGCCTCCAAAAAAGTCATCTGCTTATAAATTTGTAATATGAGTTTATGATTACAATCAATCCAAATTGTTATCTTGAAACAATGTTGCCAGATGGTTTGATATTAGGAATAAAATACAGTCAATTTTATGTTTAGGGATAAAAGTTGTAATTTAGTTTTTAAAACACTCATTATATTGTCCTTTTCTCTCAAATAAGAACCAAACATCTTGTTCCAAGGCTTTTTAGAAATGTGTCCTATATGTTTATGACTGTGTGTACACATGTTACAATAGTGGACCTAGGAATTTTGGAAAGGGGAGGTTTCATCTTTTCATTGATGCCAAAGAACAAACTACGGGGTCTGGAGCATGTTCCCCAGAAACTTTTTAGAAATGTGTCGTATATGTTTATGACTGCGTTTACACATGTTACAGTAGTGGACCTAGGAATTTGGAAAGAGGAGGTTCCATCTTTCCATTTATACCAAAAAATAAACTGCGGGATCTGGAGCATGTTCCCCAGAAAATGTAGCAAAAAATCCTGCAATTTCCTACAATCTGAGCAAATGATAGACATATACCTGTACATAATATCATGGATAGAAAAAAGGACAGGGGGTTCATCCCCTGGACCCGCCTTCTGGGTCCACCACTGATGTAGTCATACAAATAAATATTTTCTGATTTATCAATAACTGATGAAAATATATTGTTTATTCTCTGTATTTCAGAAAACCTAGCAACAATGGTGTCAATAATATTCAGTCTACAATGGGTGTTCGGGTAAGCATAATGCATTTATACATTTGTTTTATTAATATATTTTGTTTCATTGATCCTGAAGTAAGAGCATTATTTTTTTTAGCGTTTACCAGGATAATTTTTATTTTATAGTAAAACCTTGATTCATGGCCACCAAAGTGTTGGCATTACAAAAGTAATGAATCAAAATGGGGGAGGGAGGGAGGCTTATCTAAAAAAACATAAAAGAAATGGGGTTTTAACTTCAAACAACTGTGGCGGTAAGCAAGGTGGAAAAATTTTGGAGGGCAATACAACAAGGCTTACCTGTATCTAACACAGCAAGTAACATAAAGTAAATTGCATGGTAATACACCAGTTTATATGTGGCTGTTTAGAGTCCATAATTCCAGAACATTGTCACTGTGAACTCCCAAGTTTTCTTGATTTATTTGGCAACTTTTGTTTCTCAAAATGTCCTGTATTAAAAAGGTTTTATTTTTCACCATGATCTTCCTACATAAAGTATTTTTATGAATACATGCATATTTATCAGACAGAAATGAATAAGGAAAAACATGGCAGTATTGCAAATTCAAATCCCGCCAGTCAGGTATTCATAGAAGGCTTTCAGGATAATGTACTTCTTCACAGATCCAAGAAAAGTACAAATTCCATCAGAAATTCAATTAAGAAATCCAAAAGAGAAAAAAGAACAAACACATGGAGGGGAAATAGTGCTAGTCCCAGACGAGGTGTAGATGTGTCAGTGTCACAGGAAATGGAATGGCAGACACCAGAGCCTGGTTCTGGTGATGACCATAACCATAGTGATGACGAGGATGATGATGATGTGGTTCATCAGTTATTCAGTGGTGGTGGCTCAGCAGGCGGTAACCTACCAGATTACGAGGATGGGGAAGCGAATTATGTCAATATTCCTTCACATTCTATAGACACAGTGAATCCAGAATGGCGGAAAACCCTTGAGAGTACTTATTCTAACCCAAATACATATCAGGAAAAGAAAGATTCAATACATCATCACTTAGGAGACGATTCCATTGTCAAAAATTCCAATGTTCGCTGGAATCTTATGAAGCCTCCTGCCTCTGACACATTTCCTAAAGACCGAGGTAAATCTCATATACTTTTATCAAGTGATCAGATGAACAAAAAGTTGTCACAAGAGAACAGAAATGTAGTACAATTGTCAGGAGGAGAGGTTGATAAAACCAGCTTGAAATCCACCACAGAAGTGTCGGGAGGGGATGTCACTACTGATTCAAAACCTTCTATTGAACTGTCAGCAGAAAATGTTAAGACCAGCACTAAATCTGCCACAGAAATGTCAGAAGTTGCTGAAACCAGCTCAAAATCAACCACAGAAATGTCAGACAAGGATGGTAAAGCCAGCACAAAATCTATTGCTGGAGCAACTACAGAGGACGCCATTGTAAGTTATGATGAATGAGACCTAACATGGATGCTTCTGCATGGATTACTACATTATAGTTTAAAGCAAAACCACTAATCAACAGTAAAACTTGCCAAAAATTGTAGTCTAACAGATTGGCTTGCATGTCCTGCTGAATTTAGACTGACTTCTTGGTAGTGATGGTAGCAATGGAGATGAAACAAGCTACTCTGTCAATTCAACATGGATAACTTAATTATGGTTTTAATTGGACCCACTAACCACCAGTAATACTGACTGAAATTTTAGTTTAAGAAACTATCTTGCATGTCATGCTGAGTTGAGGACTGATTACTTGGTACTAAAGGAGATGAAGTGAATATAACTGGTTATCTGTCCTGCATTGATTTTAAATGTAGATATTGACTTTAACCGATACAACTGGGATTAACTAACGTTGTTTTGCCTGCATGGATAACACAGTGATGGTCTGAAATAACCAACTTAATAGAAGTGCAAATATTCTGAAACTAATTAACATAATTAATTTGCAATTGAATAATGAGACTAATATTGTATCTGCATGGGTTATAAATTAGTTGTGTAGTCAACCCTAAGATGGTACATTTTAAGTAAATACTGTCCAACCTGCCTTAAAGGCCACCTCTATGTATCCCAGTTGTCCTTTGTTCATATTATTTGAACCTGTATATAAAGGCCACCTGCACATAAAGGCCACTTTTACTGGTTCCCTTAGTTGGCCTTTATAGACAGGTTTGACTGTATACGCTGATCATGTAATAAATTCAGGCCCTGGTTTCACTATCATTTCCTTACCAACAGTTTAAATAACTTAAATTCAGCAAATTTTGGCAATCTTTTTCAGTACTTCAGATTTATGATTTTGACAATACTAAATACAAATGGTTAACACCTTAAATTTCTGAATATCTGAAAAAATTAACCTAATCATTAAGATTTTAAACATTTTGTTTTTACTTAAGCACACAACACCAACAGGGCACTACAAATGATATTAACTTCCCTTCCTTTAAAGACTCAGGTTTAATTTTTATTTTCATATTGCAGCACACAACACCTAGACAGGGTACTACAGAAGAGATTATCTCCCCTTCCTATGAGGGTTCCGGTTGCCAGAGCGACGATGAAGATGAGGATTGTACATCATCTGGTCAAGAAGAAGAAATATTTTATGCACACAGTACAACGCCATCTACACCAAAACCGTCTGTTACACCATCCACGTGAGTTTCTTTTACACAATATGTACAAATTTTAGCGCATACTAATTTTAGGTCAAATTATAATTTGGGTCAGTTCACATGGACTTTAAGAATTAGCGTAAACCTCGTAGATCACCTTTTCCACCATGATCATATTTAATTTTAAGGTAGTGTATCATCACAAAAATTGCTGAAATTTGTGCATTGCTAAGATCAATACATTTAAAGTAAGTTACTAAAACAAGTTGCTCTAGATATGTTAAACCACCTTTTGTAAATACCATTTTGGTGCTATCAATGGATAGGGTGGGTGGGTCAGGCACAGTTCATAAAATGCTAACTTGTAGGCTATTATATTTTGAATAAAATATAGTGTATCATACCATTTTGGTTCAGTTTTGTGAAAAATTATCTGGATAAGTAGAAGTCATTCACTCCTAATGGCATGCTTGAAGAAACAGCTGATTTAATTAACTTTTTTAGCTCAACTGGCTATAGCCAGCTGAGCTTATGCCATGGTGAAGCGTGTGTCCGTGCGTCCGTGCGTCCGTGCGTCCGTGCGTGCGTCCGTGCGTAAACTTTAATCTTCTCCTCTGAAACCACTTGGCCAATTGGAACCAAATTTGGTGTGGAAAGTCCCTAGGTGGAGTAGATTAAAGTTTGTACAAATTATATTCCTGCGGCATCCAAGATGGCCGCCATTGCTATAAATAGCAAAAACCTATAAATGGTCATTACTTGTTTATTTATGGACCGATTTAGTTCAAATTTGAGATTTAGAAAGTAGATGTCTAGCCATTTAATATATGTAACGGGTTTTTTTGTAACTTTTTCTGTTTGCTCGTAATTAGCGGAATATGCAAATTAGATGCTAAATATAGGCAATTCTTTGAAAATCTTCTTCTCTGAAACCACATACCCAAATGATGCCAAATATGGTGTGGAAAGTCCCTAGGTGGAGTAGATTAAAGTTTGTACAAATCAACTTTGTGCGGCATCCAAGATGGCCGCCATTGCTATAAATAGCAAAAACCTATAAATGGTCATTACATGTTTATTTATGTACCGATTTAGTTCAAATTTGAGATTTAGAAAGTAGATGTCTAGCCATTTAATATATGTAACGGGTTTTTTTGTAACTTTTTCTGTTTGCTCGTAATTAGCGGAATATGCAAATTAGATGCTAAATTTAGGCAATTCTTTGAAAATCTTCTTCTCTGAAACCACATACCAAAATGATGCCAAATATGGTGTGGAAAGTCCCTAGGTGGAGTAGATTAAAGTTTGTACAAATCAACTTTGTGCGGCATCCAAGATGGCCGCCATTGCTATAAATAGCAAAAACCTATAAATGGTCATTACATCTTTATTTATGGACCGATTTAGTTCAAATTTGAGATTTAGAAAGTAGATGTCTAGCCATTTAATATATATAACGGGTTTTTTTGTAACTTTTTCTGTTTGCTCGTAATTAGCGGAATATGCAAATTAGATGCTAAATTTAGGCAATTCTTTGAAAATCTTCTTCTCTGAAACCACATACCCAAATGATGCCAAATATGGTGTGGAAAGTCCCTAGGTAAAGTAGATTAAAGTTTGTACAAATCAACTTTGTGCTGCATCCAAGATGGCCGCCATTGCTATAAATAGCAAAAACCTATAAATGGTCATTACATGTTTATTTATGGACCGATTTAGTTCAAATTTGAGATTTAGAAAGTAGATGTCTAGCCATTTAATATATGTAACGGGTTTTTTTGTAACTTTTTCTGTTTGCTCGTAATTAGCGGAATATGCAAATTAGATGCTAAATTTAGGCAATTCTTTGAAAATCTTCTTCTCTGAACCCGAATACCCAAATGATGCCAAATATGGTGTGGAAAGTCCCTAGGTGGATTAGATTAAAGTTTGTACAAATCAACTTTGCGCGGCATCCAAGATGGCCGCCATTGCTATAAATAGCAAAAACCTATAAATGGTCATTACATGTTTATTTATGGACCGATTTAGTTCAAATTTGAGATTTAAAAAGTAGATGTCTAGCCATTTAATATATGTAATGGGTTTTCTTGTAACTTTTTCTGTTTGCTCATAATTAGCGGAATATGCAAATTAGATGCTAAATTTAGGCAATTCTTTGAAAATCTTCTTCTCTGAAACCGCATACCCAAATGATGCCAAATATGGTGTGGAAAGTCCCTAGGTGGAGTAGATTAAAGTTTGTACAAATCAACTTTGTGCGGCATCCAAGATGGCCGCCATTGCTATAAATAGCAAAATCCTATAAATGGTCATTACATGTTTATTTATGTACCGATTTAGTTCAAATTTGAGATTTAGAAAGTAGATGTCTAGCCATTTAATATATGTAACGGGTTTTTTTGTAACTTTTTCTGTTTGCCTATAATTAGCGGAATATGCAAATTAGATGCTAAATTTAGGCAATTTTTTGAAAATCTTCTTCTCTGAAACCGCATACCCAAATGATGCCAAATATGGTGTGGAAAGTCCCTAGGTGGAGTAGATTAAAGTTTGTACAAATCAACTTTGTGCGGCATCCAAGATGGTCGCCATTGCTATAAATAGCAAAAACCTATAAATGGTCATTACATCTTTATTTATGGACCGATTTAGTTCAAATTTGAGATTTAGAAAGTAGATGTCTAGCCATTTAATATATGTAACGGGTTTTTTTGTAACTTTTTCTGTTTGCTCGTAATTAGGGGAATATGCAAATTAGATGCTAAATATAGGCAATTCTTTGAAAATCTTCTTCTCTGAAACCACATACCCAAATGATGCCAAATATGGTGTGGAAAGTCCCTAGGTGGAGTAGATTAAAGTTTGTACAAATCAACTTTGTGCGGCATCCAAGATGGCCGCCATTGCTATAAATAGCAAAAACCTATAAATGGTCATTACATCTTTATTTATGGACCGATTTAGTTCAAATTTGAGATTTAGAAAGTAGATGTCTAGCCATTTAATATATGTAACAGGTTTTTTTGTAACTTTTTCTGTTTGCTCGTAATTAGCGGAATATGCAAATTAGATGCTAAATTAAGGCTTTAGACTTTCTGATTTTATTTATTATCTCGAAAACTATCAACTTTTTGTATAGGCATGTATATTGGAATATTGTTGGTATTGATGCAACGGTCATTTTGATGTATAGATTAAGGTCATGGGTTCAAAGGTCAAGGTCACAGACGCGAAATAATATTGAAACGGTTCATTATCTTGAAAACTATAAACTTTTTGTAGAGGCATGTATATTAGAATGTTGTAGATATTGATACAATGATCATTTTGGTGTATAGATTAAGGTCATGGGTCGAAAGGTCAAGGTCACAGAAACAAAACAATACCGAAAATGGTTCATTATCTCGAAAACTATAAACTTTTTGTATAGGCATGTACATTGGAATATTGTTGGTATCGATGCAACGGTCATTTTGATGTATAGATTAAGGTCATGGGTTCAAAGGTCAAGGTCACAGACGCGAAACAATGCCGAAATGGTTCATTATCTCGAAAACTATCAACTTTTTGTATAGGCATGTATATTGGAATATTGTTGGTATTGATGCAATGGTCATTTTGATGTATAGATTAAGGTCATGGGTTCAAAGGTCAAGGTCACAGATGCCAAATAATACTGAACCGATTCATTATCTTAAAAACTATAAACTTTTTGTATAGGCATGTACATTGGAATATTGTTGGTATCGATGCAACAGTCATTTTGATGTATAGATTAAGGTCATGGGTTCAAAGGTCAAGGTCACAGACGCGAAACAATACCGAAATGGTTCATTATCTCGAAAACTATCAACTTTTTGTATAGGCATGTATATTAGAATGTTGTAGGTATTGATACAACGATCATTTTGGTGTATAGAAAAAGGTCATGGGTCCAAAGGTCAAGGTCACAGAAGCAAAACAATACCGAAATGGTTCATTATCTCGAAAACTATAAACTTTTTGTATAGGCATGTACATTGGAATATTGTTGGTATTGATGCAACGGTCATTTTGATGTATAGATTAAGGTAATTGGTTCAAAGGTCAAGGTCATAGACGCTAAATAATAACTTAATGGTTCATTATCTTTAAAACTATAAATTTTTTGTATAGGCATGTATATCAGAATGTTGTAGGTATTAATACAACGAACATTTTGGTGTATAGAAAAAGGTCATGGGTTCAAAGGTGAAGGTCACAGATGCAAAACAAAATAAAAAACATTAATTAACACAAATTAAATATTTTGTATAGGCATGTATATTAGAATATAATGTTGGTATTGATGTAACGATCATTGTGATTTATAGATTAAGGTCAGGGGTTCAATGGTCAAGGTCACAGATACGAAATAATACAGAAATGGTTAATTATCCTGAAAACTATTTACATTTTCTATAGGCATATATATTAATTCATCTACTATTTTGATGCATAGAGAAAGGTTATGGGTTCAAAGGTCAAGGTCATGGATGCAAACAATTGCTGAAATTGTTATATCTTCACTATTTGATCAGATAATGACATGGGGTTTTAATTTTTTAAATATTCTTGTAATCTTGTAATTATCTTCAAATGAGGTTAAGGTCAATTGTGAAGGTTATGACCTAATGTTTTACCTTTCCTGGAAAAAAAATTGTTGACCCAATTTTTAGGCAGTGTACAAATAAGATGTTTGTTTCAATCAAATCATTGAAAATTTTCTCCTGAATTGGCCAATTCTAACCCAATACAGCATGAAAAGTCCTTTATTAACAGTAATCCAAAAGTTGTGTCTGGCATATCAGCCAAAATCCAAGGTGGCGTCTGTTCCTATACATAGCAATAACATGAAAGACCAATGCAGATTTGTTTTCCAACCACTTTGGTTCCAGTTGCAATTGTAAAAAAGGAGGGGAAATGCCATTTCACAAGATTTGCATGTTTTTTATCACAAATGTAAATTACCTGCCAGTTGAGCATCACAGGCCCTATTGGGCCTCTTGTTTTCATATTGTTGAAACTTAGATGTTTTCTTTATAGTCACAGAAGAACTGTTTTGAGCACGATTTCTTTGACTGTTTATAAACACATTTTATCTTTAGTGATATCATATTATGTTTTTTTAGCAGAAAGAGTTCAAATCCATGTGAAAAATCAGACTGCACAGACTTAACTAAAATACAACCCGAGATAGGTCCAGCAACCGGGGATGTCAATAGAGAGTATGAAGAAGGTGAATCAAGTGAGACCACTAACAAGGATGTTATGAAACCCAGAAATAACGGCAATGGAAATAAGCCAAATATTGGATTAATTGTTGGGATTATAGCAGGAGTGTTAGTTGCCTTAGTAATATTGGGATTTGCTTTATATAAATTCAGTAGCCGTGATGAAGGGACTTACAAAGTTGATGAAACACAAAATTTTGCTTGTCTAGATTCCAAAAAACAACAGGGTAATGGGACATTATTAAATTCAAATGGTAATACAGTGAAAAATGGGAAGAAAAAAGATGTAAAAGAATGGTATGTGTGACTTTAAGATGTAGATGATAAGGGAGTTTGGAAAATACATATCATGGGTGGTCTGCAGGATAAATGTGATGTTGTTAAAGTTTACCATGTTCATCGTGTTTATAGAGTGTATAAGGAATCACCTCCTTAGTACCTGAATTACATTTCAAAAAATGAAGAGGAAATTATGTTTTATGAATGTTATATGGTAACGTTTGACAGATTTTTTTCTGTTTCAACACAATGTGGATAATGACAAAATATTGATTGCTTCTGAAGAATAATAAATGTGTAATTGATTTGTGATGTTAACAAAAACTTCCAGAGATTGCTAAGCTTAAAATGTGAATGTATGACTGCTATTAATATGCTGTGTAATATATGGGAAACAGTGCAAATATTAATTCATTATTTTGGTGCTCAGATTTGAACAAACTTTTCAAAAGTTCTTTTTTCACCTATTAAATATGTGTTTCATTTGCAGATTTTTGAATTTATCAACTGATACATTTACTGTGCTTATAATCATTGGTAGATGTGGTAATTGAAAAAAGTATTCTTGTTGGCTATTGGATAATTCCTATTGGATGAGTCCTGAATGGCAGAACCTAGTTTGTGTTATGGATTTTCATTGGCTATTGATCATGTGATATGTGTTATGAATTTTCATTGGCTATAATAATAATGTGACTTATAGTATAATTTTTTATTGGCTAATCAAGTTTGTATATGTGTTGGATTTGACCAATTATATTTAGTCATTGATACATTCCATGCCAATAAAAGCAGCAGATTATGTTCCAAGCTATACAGGGGATGGATGGACTTTCCCATTATAGAAACAGCAAACCTAGGCAATAAATTGATTCATCATGGCGTTCAAAGTTAAAGTTTACTGTCATTTTAACAACATAGTAAAGAATGAGGGGTCTGTGCAAAGATGAGGATGGGATTGAGATTGCACTTACAATGTTGAATTGACTTGCAAATAATTTCATTGTAAATAATCCAGTCAAGCTATTAATTTTACATGCTTTTGAACATGTTTGAATGTATTGATCTAGTGTGTTACAATGTCTTAAGTAAGTAATTTTCATAAATCAAGCATCATACTAGTATCTTGTAACTGCAGTTACAGTGTGGAGGGATTAGAATCCAATGTTTGTGATATTTATTATTGGAAATTGTTTATGAAGGAAAAAGGCCATATATATCTTGGTGTCCATGTTATGTTTAGTAGACATGTGTCACAATTGACATATCGCTGACCACGCCCACAATGTTCCCACAAAGGTCTGGCATGCTTGAATTACATGCAAAAAGAATGAAAAACTCTGACTGAATTGCGCCGTTTAATGACATAACTGATACTAGAACGTCATTAGTTGTCGTGACGCTGCTTTGATACCGTGATGGTTGCCTTTGTTGGAACATTGTAGGCGTGGCCGGCATACGTCAATTACTGGAGAGATGATGAAAGTCAAATGACAGATGACAAAAGGGTTTCAAGCCCTCCTTGAAACATGTTGGGTATTGCCATGACATCAATGGAACAACAAGGATTTGATGCTTCAAGCTAGCGCAGTATTAAGAGATACATTTCTTGTGATACTAAATGAAGAAACTGATATGTACAAACATTGAAACCCTGGTTATGGATGTGGTTAGATACATGTAATAATCGGTCATTGTTATATGAAGCCAGTACAATGAGATAAGCATGTGAAATAATTATAAAACTATGATATGTTTTGATTGCTTAATATATTTGTGAAATAATAATGAAAATGTATGAAAAATTTTAATTGATAGTGTTTGTGATAAATCTAAACCACATTTTAGATTTTCCTTCTATACAGAAATAATTTTGTTCAGAATGTTAGCAACGTAAAAACAAATAAAGTCTGCAAAGCCTTTTTAGGCTTGTAAAGATTTTCCGAAGTACAAACCTTTCATCAAATACTGTAGTCTTGGTCCCTTTAAAATTCTCCTAGATTAATGCTTTTTTTAATTCGAATTACTTTGCAACATTTATCCTGGCACTTGGTGAAAATGCTAGTAAATGCAATATTTGGCTAGTAATCTTGAATAAGCCTAAAATGAATTTTGCTTTTTGTTTTATACTTACTGTTTCCCTTACAAATCTACCTGCTTACAACAGAAGTAATTATATTAATCAACTAGATGAACATCTCCATACAAACCAGATATGATGATTTTAGAATTTTTATTTCATTTTATCAAATATGGTATTGAAGTAGTCACGTGAGATGCAGTTGGACAGCAGAGTCAACATTCTGTACATATTACTGAAAAACAGTTACTGTTGATACATTTTTGCTACAGCAATATTAAACCAGAATTGAAAAAAGGAATAAATGTAGATATGGTAAATAGTTAAAGTATTCATATTTATTTTAATTAATTATCTTTTTTTTTTTTTTCAACAACTGCCTGGATGTCTCTTGAACTCTCACGTGACTTCTTCAGTACCATATTTGACGAAATGAAATCATCAAATTATACGAAATTTATTGGAAGTATGATTTCAATTCCATGAAATCATATATGGTACTGAGGTAGTTACGTGCCCAACCCACCCGACCCTTTGGGTGGTAATCTTGGCATTTGTTTGCTCTAAAGTCTGATGGGAAACAAGCAGATGTCATCTCACATAACTACCTCAGTACCATATATGATTTCATGGAATTGAAAACATACATCAATATATTTTGTATAATTTGATGATGATGTGTTTGGTTCTTGTCTATCTAAAACATTTATTTAGAACATTTTTATTTCTACAATGGCATTGACTATTTATTACTTCACAATATTTAGTAAAAAATGAAGACTTTTCATAGAACTTTTGAATTAAAACATTCCTCATTTATTTTGTCTCTTATCTTTTGACATTCCAAAATTTCTCTTCAACAAGTATACCATTACTGAAACAGGTATATGCATACTATTTTAATCCACATCACATAATTAATCCATACAAAAATGTTAGGACGCGAGTTGAGTAATGGTCTTTAACCTCCCAGTCAAGAATATTTCACCTATATCAAGACATCACCAGCTATAGGCGAAGGTTCAGAAATTTTGCCTGTGTGTTGGCTTATGGCATTATACAGCAGGGTTCTTTATTGTGCCAAGCTTACCATGACACAGAACCTTGTTTATTTTAAGTTCCCATCTAAAAGAACCGTGACTTTCATTTTGTAATGCCGAGTGCTTGGTAAAAAAACATTCACTACTCAATTTTAAGTCTTGGGTCTGATCCGGCAGGTCAGGGTTTGAACCCACAACCTCCCACTTACGGAGAGAACACTCTGCCAACTTAGCTACCAAAGTGGTTTACAGAAATATTAGAAATTAAAACTTACCTGCAAGAATTAGGTAAATACATTGTATATATATTATTCATCATAATAAACATTTCATATAAATGACAAAGTTGTTGAATTTTTATAGACCAGTTTTATGTTACAACTTGTGACAAAGTAAATTTGTTATGTATTTTCTTTATGAATTAATTTTACAATAGTATACAAGCAAAGTAAAAAAGTATCGAATGTTTCAAGACAGCGATGAAAAATACAAGTGTGATTATTTCAGTTGCAACAAAATTGCATGTGTGATATTATTTAAATGTTAGTATAATTGTATTCAAAGTTAGAAGCACCTGCATTTACCTTTACTTTAGATTATAATTATTGTCTTGGCACAATGAAGTAGTCAAGACGAGACAACTTAACCCTGATTAGGTGTTACTGTAAACAAACTTTTTTTGCATGTGATTAACTTTTTTTTTGTGTATTAGTGAGGAAAAAATTAATGCCAAAGTTAATTAATTGGAACATGTTTTGGAAAATGGTATTATTTATACCAAATATTCAGCTATAGTCGGTAACATGGAAGTTAATATTTGTGAAATGGTTTTGGCAAGAGAATCATGAAAGTTAATATTTGTGAAATGGTTTTGGCAAGAGAATCATGAAAGTTAATATTTGTGAAATGGTTTTGGCAAGAGAATCATGAAAGTTAATATTTTTGAAATGGTTTTGGCAAGAGAATCATGAAAGTTAATATTTGTGAAATGGTTTTGGCAAGAGAATCATGAAAGTGTATATCTGCGAATTAAAGTGGGTTTACAGCACTTTTGTTATGATTTGCTATGATTTTATATATAGACATTTTAGTGCTAATATTAAATTTACAAACATACCATACCTTACCATCAAGATGTAGTAAAGGAGAGGAGCCAAAAATTACAAGTTGTTTTCTTTTCTTTGAGTTTGTTTAAAAGTTGATTCATAAGATATTATGTATGAAAATATTTGTAAAATTTTACATAAAATCATGTAAAAATTATGTTTTATATAACCATAATATTTCTAAGATATTTGCAGAAAAAATTCAATTTAGTTTAATAGGCTTTACATGCTGATTTCATTTTCATGGACATGATAAAGTTTTTTGTTTTATTTTTAAATTTTAATAAAGTTACAAGTAATTAGTGTTCTTTCTTTTAAAAGATATTTCCTTTTAATATTTTGATATTTTAAAGAAAATCATTTTTATTATCCTCAGTTGTTAAAATATTTTATCTAACTAGTCATTTTATATATTATATATAACCTTTTATATTGAAGACTTCGTACATACTGGAGACGATAAGGGTTTTGTTGGCTTGTCCTGATAAAAACCCTTTCTATTGTATTTTAATTATTTGATAATTATGTTTGTTGTTATTTTGTTTTTTCAGTTCACTGTGTTGATAGTACTGAAGTAAAGGCAAAAACAAATTTGCCTAAAATATATATTGAACAATGAACAACATTGTTCATTAAGATATTTATTGTTATGTGCATATGTACAGTAATGCTATTCATAAAAAATAAATCTTATGTACATTATAATGTCCCTTTATAATGTTCCTTGACAACTACTATCCTTGATAGCAAACTACTCTGATATCTTTCAGAGTGGGATTTGAACCTAGGCAGTGAGCATAATAGAAATGCTTTAGACCCCTTGGACACTTAGACTGTAGAACTGATGATATCAATGGATATCAGTACCATATAGTATACTTTCTAATTTATGTTCCCTGATATGGCACCATTTGTTTTACCCTTAGTAACTGTCATCAACATTGTAAATATAATATTGTTTTATAAAAAAGTGTTATGGCCATCATCACAGTATTGTTGATCAGTTTGATGTCTCTGTGTCCAGGATTGCCCTGGATATATTTGACATCTCACAGTTCCATGTTCCTTTCACACAATTTTGATTACACATGTGGCGGGTGTAGCTAGCTAAACAGGAGGAGCTTACCCTTCCGGAGCACCCGGCCTCACTTCCCTGGTGGAAGTTCACGTGTCTAACCTAACTTGTCAGTTCCAAAGTTTTTACTTTGCTTCTGGATTATGATTCGGACATGGATTAGTATGTTTGTTTTTGATTGTTCCAATATGTTCCCAAAAACTAAAACAGTTTAAAAAAATCTCAGAAAAAAAATTTTCAAAAGAAGACCATGTATGGTTTGTCAAAATTATCAAAAATTCTTGTAGTCTTAAGACATGAAGAAAAGAAGTCTTAAATATGTACAGCTTTTGCAATCTACTTGAATGGTACTTTTTTTTACTCTTGAGATTGTGGTTTAGACTTGGGCTGGTATGTTTGTGTTTGATGTATCAAGAACATAATGAATAAACAAACATACTTATCCATGTGCGAATCACAATACAGAAGCAAAGTAAAAACTTTGAATGTTACAAATTAGGTTAAACACTTGAACTTCCACCAGGGAAGTAAGGCCTGGTGCTACAGAAGGGTAAACAACTAATTTCTCTATTCATCAGCCTTTAAATTTGACATAATCCTGTGATTACTCTAGATCATATTGTATTGTTTGCAGCCTCTGCTTTCATAATCATATCTGGTTTATGTTTTACTCAGTAACAAGTATTTCATTTTGAGTGCCAATGGATTTGTTCTTTTTACGGGTATAAAATGCATGTATAGTTTAGCTTTCATCATTGTAATAAAATAGGGTTATATATACCAATATTTCATGCCAGTATCATTTGTTATGAGATTGAGTTGTAATGATTTAACACTTTTCATGATTTTAATAATATTACTCATATGAGTATTGGTTGTAATGTCCCAACACTTTCATGAATTTTGGTCATAATGTCATAGCACTTTCATGAGTTTGGGTTGTAATGTCTCAACACTTTCATGAATTTGGGTCATAATGTCATAGCACTTTCATGAATATGGGTTGTAATGTCCCAACACTTTCATGAATTTTGGTCGTAATGTCATAGCACTTTCATGAATTTGGGTTGTAATGTCCCAACACTTTCATGAATTTGGGTTGTAAAGTCATAACACTTTCATGAATTTCATGAATTTGGGTTGTAATGTCATAAAACTTTCATGAGTTTGGGTTGTAATATTATTACATTTGCTACGAGTTTGAGTTGTAAAGTTTTATGTAGGCTCATGGCAGTTTAAAACTCAAACAAATGCTATAAGCTATATCAGATGGTATGGTAGGTACCCCATTGGAGTTTTAAATGTAAATATCTTAATTAATAATTTGAGACTGATATTATTGTCAAACCCATCAACATGAATGCTTCTGTATTGTATGGTGACATATTGAAATATTGACACCAACAACCATTTACTTGTATTCCTTTACCAAGCAATAGTATTTATTTCCGATAGACTGAAAGATAAAATGAGATTTTGCAGTTAATTTTAATTGTACATAAAATTGCTATTGAAAATAATTAATTAATATGCATGTAGCTTTTTTGTGACTGCAAACTATTTTACTATCCAATTTCTTACGATCAACTGATAACATAAAACATGAAATATAGCTATACATGTATAAAATTGTATATATAGATAAATGATGAATTTGAAAGCTTTTACTTTTTTCAGTGTTTATGCTTAAAGGATCAACATTGAAATATAGTTTTAATCATATATATATTGATAGCTAACTGGATATCACATTGTGGTTTCAGATCTCGGCTGTGCCTGTGAAATTCTCAATGGAGATTTCTTTATCTCCTGGCCAAACTGATGGCATGGAAAACCAATTTTCTAGCAGTTTTTTTTCCAGAGTAGTCATTAGAGTCAATATAAAAATACTTACATCAGACAATTCATGTGCTTTTTATTTATCCAATTGATAAATTGTGTTGTTTTGACAAACTCCCCAAGCCAAATGACAATTCATTTTCATCACTTGCTCTGCCATTGCTAAGTATACATGTATCCACCCAAAAATTTATCCACCAGACTTAAAACACAGGGTCGTTATAAAGTTATTCAAAATCTGCAGGGTTATTATAAAAATAGTATTGTTTTTATATACCATGGGTAATTTTTTAATTTTATTATTTATCTGGACCCTTTTAAAAATCAATTTTTAAATGAGTGACAGTTTTGTATTTGCTGTAATATAGTAAGTACTTACATTTTATATATAGGTCACTGCAACCTTATTGTTATTCATTTTGATACATTGGTTTTTGATGTTGTTGTGTAAGCTTAACTGTACATAGTGCAGAAGAGCTTTATACCATAAACACTACTGGTATTCTAGATTAACTTAGTCTGTCAATGTTTTTAATTATTTCTCTTTAAAAGGGTTTCTTGGTGGCCAAGTGGTATAAAGCACCTACTTCCAAATCACAGCACTTAGGTTCAAATTCCACTTCGGTCAATTCCTACTGTGAAAAAGTTTGTTAGTTAGATTGTCAAAAGTTGGTGGTTTCATCCAAGCTCTCCAGTGTCCTTCACCATCCATAAACTATCTGTTATTTTATCTTGACCTGAGCATAAAACTTTAATACCCTACTCCATTTTTAAAAAAAAGTTTGGTAAATATTTTGTTCTAAAACGGCATTGGTTGATGCATTTAGCTACAAAAATCTAAAAAATTAGAATTTTTGTGATTGTTTTTTACTAAAACTTTTTGCCAACCATAGGAAAAATCTATTTTTAAATAAAAAATTTCTTCCAATAAAAGCATACTGCATGTAAATGAAATAAAAAAATAATTAAATCGAGACTGATTATTTTTTCTAGAATATCAGTAGCATGGGCATTAAGAAACAATGTTAAATGTTTTTGGACTATATGTCCAGCAGGGGACTCTGTTGTTTCTCTGACTGCTCTGGTTCATTTTAGATGTTGCAGATGGGTAAAATCCATCTCTAAACAAAATGATACTACACACATAACAAAAAATATAATTTGTGGTGTTTTCTGCATTAACTAGCAAGAGTTTTAACACAGTAGAATTTCACTAGATAAATATTAACACATTCATCAGAAGTTCCATTTTACCAATATTTGTTCATTTGTGATGTATTTGTTTTAAATGATATGGTTTTTTGTTGTTTTTTTTTTCAATTGTTTGTTTTTGTCTGTACAAAAATAACAATATGTTGTAATAAAATTTTAATAAGATGGTTATAATATTTGTCTTTGATTTGTTAGTGACTACACTTGGCTTTTGTCATCTATAGTACCTCTAATTCCAATCAGGCAGATCCTTCAGTGAAAAAGCCATCATAGTGTAAACAAGCTCTGTTATAGCATAAGTATGAAACAAAAACACCATTAGCTGGTGAAGCACATATATCGCTGCATAGAAAAGACAAGTTGACAATAGGAAATCTAAAGTCATCACGTTTGACATATATAGCTTCAAATTAAGCATTTGGTGGATGTCACATACAAGTTCAATTCAAAATAAGAAGCAGAGGAATCTTTCAAGCTCACTAAAATGGACAACATTCACATATTCTCTTAAGTACGATTATTTAAAAATAAATGAAACGCCATCTCTATATCTGTTTGTGGAGTTGAATGATTTGGTGAGTCTGCTCTCCAGTTTTAAGGTTCTGCATAAACCCTGCTTTCTATGAGTAAAGAAAGAAACATAGCACAGTGTGTGCCCATTGGTATACCAAGGTTTGTTAAAATATTTTATTGTCAAACACATCAAATATGTTGTATATCAAAAACTCAACATTTTGTTGATAATATTATTAGCATACTAGTATTTTTGTTTGCAGTTTGTCTGGTGCTCAACAAAATAACTAGAACTACCATTCAGCACTAAGTATTTCTATGTTGTTTTACAATACTTGTGAAAAAGACAGATAAATGATTTGTTTTTGCTCTTGTATCAATTTCAAATGATTCTATTGTGTAAAGTGTAAAAAATTGGTAGTAAAAGTTTTATTTAGAAAATTGTAATTGCCCTACATTGATAGCAAACGCCAAACAAACCACAAAACACCAAATTCATGTGGCATAACGAGAGGAATATCATGCACATTTAAAATTTTTTCACGAGAGAAGTATTAGGAACAAGATATTCTAGTAATTCCTTAGAGTTATACTAAATCCACGTTTCATTGATACTAGATGGTAGTATATCTGCTGCTCCTGCTTACGGTGTATTTGTTTCCCAATTAATACGCTAAGGTAGAGCTTGTTCTTTGTACAACCAAGCAGGCTGCTTGCAAATAAATTGTTGACTCAAGGAAATTGCAAGCCTAGGCTTATCAAGGCCCTCAAAAAGTTTTATGGCCGTCCTCTAAGTATTGTTGATAAGTTTGATGTCTCTGTGTCCAGGATTGTCCTTGATATATTTGACGTCCCATAGTTCCATATTCCTTTCACACAATTTTGATTACACACGTTGCGGGTGTAGCTAGCTAGGCAGGGGGGGGGGGCTTACCTTTCCGGAGCACCCGGCCTCACTTCCCTGGTGGAAGTATCTAACCTAACTTGTCAGTTCCAATGTTTTTACTTTGCTTCTGGATTGTGTTTCGGACAGTATATTTGTTTTTGATAGACTTTATCAGAATGTGACTGAAGACCATCATTGATTACTGAACATTAGTGTTGGAATTACTGATACTGATTCAATAGTACAATCAAATAAACCTGCTATATATTTTCCATTATATGTAATTTTATGAAGTTTAGGAATCCAATACAAATAAGGGGATTTAACCCACATGGATACAACAAAGAATCTTGATTGCACTTTTATATCCCTTGAATTTGACAATACTTATATGATAATTAAATACATTGGTGGATTTTGTTGAATTCTTCATGTAGGTAAAATAACAACTGGTCACTTATGTCACTAAAACTTTATAAATTTGATTTATTGCAATGGGCTCTTACAATATTTCTGTCAACTGATGACACCGACGAAACACCTGGAAAAGAAGAAATATTTCATTAATATTGAATTGCATTATATTCCTAAATTTGCTGCTAGTTAAAATTTGAAAATCCTCAAAAACTAGGGTATACTCCCTCATGCAAAGTAAGTATTTCTTTAGTTAAATTTTCAACATCTTGATAACACTTTTGGTTTTATAATTTTGGACTGAGCACTACTAATGAGGAACTGAGTCCGAAACAGCCGTCTAGTGCTGTAGAAATAAAACTGATATAATGTGTAATAATAACTTTTAGTTTAAGACAAATTTGCAGTTAACATTTATAATTATACTATATGTATACATGTATAAGGTATTTGCAATTAAAAAAGAATAAAAAGACGCAATGCAAAGCAGTGATAAAACAAGACAAACGCGCATTGTAACATTCCCCAAATTTGGATGGAACTGGGGTAATTGACCAGTGGTGTGGTTATACCAAAATTGACAATTCGATCCTCCCAACCTATTTCAAAACCATTGTTCTATAAATATTAAGTACATTGTTACATGATACGAGCTATTATCTGATATATTTATTAAAACAAATTAAATATTGAATTAAAGGTTTGGTTTGTTTTCAACACAAATTCATGTTTGTAATTTCAAGCATGGCGCATGATGCCAGTTTTGAGTTTTTATACAAATGTCGAATATTTTTTTATAAAACAATTGCATTGTTGTTTAGTTTTGTTGTATGACGTGTTATCACAACTGCATAATGTGATGTTTTAAGACAAAATGTGTGTTATAATGAATTTAGCGACCCATTTTCGTAAAAAAGACATTGCTGCAGAAACGATAAACAGAAAAGTATATGTAACTTCGTCTTGGGAAGTGATGGAGCATTAAAGTGATGGGAATAGGACGGCACTTAGTGAAGATCGAGGGGGAAATCGAGGACCTGATACCATCACTGATCGGATGATATTGAGTCTAACGCAGTTATAATTTATTGCTAATTTACAAATATTATCATAGGAATTCTACATGTTTATTTTGGCCATGCAATCATATTTCTCTGTAAGTCACATAATGTAAACATACCACATAATTTCATTGCAATTTCTAATTCTTCTTTCATGATTTGCAATACACGTTTAACGCCGAAATATCCCTGAAAAGAATAATTCCAATTTTATCTGTCTTATTTCTTTATATATTTTAAATTTTCGGGGATATTTTTTTTTATTTTTTATTTATTTTTGTTAGCTCTCATTAACTTATACAACGTACATACATACATATATAAATATATCCAAAATACATATTATACACACAAAAAAAGATTGCAATTATATACAAGTGGAGACTTGCTAAATACATTCAAACCTGTCTATAAAGACCTCCAAAAGGAATCAGCAAAAGCGGCCACGTGGGCAGGTGGTCTTTTTAAACAAATTCAACTAATATGACCAAAAAACTTTTAGGTCAGACTGCATATTATATATATATATATATATATATATATATATATATATATATATATATATATATATAAACAAAACAAAATTATACAAATTTTCGGGGATATAATTTATTTGTCTTTTGAATAACGATATATTTTCAGCATCAAGTGGAATATGAAAAACAAATGAAAGTCCTAGAAATAGACTGACCAAGCAAGAATACGCCACAGTTTCAAAACGATGTGCTCAGTAATATGTATATAAACAGTTTGGTGACTAAAAATTATTAATTCACAGCTAGTATTCATTCATTTAAAAAAAGTAATTAAATATGCAGTTGCATTATAATTACGTATGTATAAACCATAAAGGTAAAACGCTAATCAATACGCTACAAAAGTAACGCAAAAAATAAGAGCTACAGAGATACAAGATAATTGTGATCAAATTTAACACCAATTATAAACTTCCTATTGGACTTTCACAATTATTTCCATGGAGAATATTGTGTTGAAGAGAATCAAAATCATACATACCAATCCATGTCCAAATCACAGTCCCAAAGCTAATTAAAAACTTTGTTGAAACTGCCAATTTAAGTTTAACACGTGACCTTCAACCCTTTGTGCTCAGAAGGAAGAAATTTTAACTTATAAAAACAAGTTCTTGACACGAAACAAAACGGGTCAGTGCACGACACATGGGTGAATGGAGATGCTATATTAGTGATCATTAAGGTTATACAATATAAAAAAACAATATATCTATACAATGAGAGAACATTGAACGAAAGAATACACCATCCACAAATACTAACATCAACTGTCAAACCCCAGGCTACCGGTCTGCCTATAAACACAGCTTTAGCTCCCATAGCCAGTGCTTTTAGTACATCTGTACCCGATCGTATTCCTCCATCTATATAGACCTCACATCTGCCATCGACTGCTTTAACCACTTCTTTCAATACGTCTATCTAAGATAAATAAAAACAGAAATAGCATACCATAACACACTTGGTCACACAGTATATATCAATTGTATTAAACGGGATTGTTTATAAAAATTGTAAGTCTTATAAGCTGTAATGCTGTGTTTCTCAAATATTTTGAGTTTTTGTTTTTTTAATTAAGATTTGGTATTTCAAAATTTCAACTTTCTGCTTGTACATATTTGTTTGATGTGTCAAAGAATTAGATTGTAATTTTGAATCTAATTTAAATCTAATAAAACTAAACTGTTGCTGGCACGCCATCCAACTGTCTTCCACCATGATTTGACACCATGATTGCATCAGCACCATGCCGTAAAGCTTCAACAGCATCTGAATCTAAAGTAAACATATAAAAATTTGACATCTGGAAACATCTCGTACCAATCCAACACAAATTAATAGCAGGTTGCTATGTTAAAGGAGAAAAGAACATTTTTTAAAAGCACATATAACAATACAAACACATTTTTTGCAACAGAAAGATAATTAGATACTGGTGTATTCACACACGAAAGATAATGCTCCCACCTATTGCACTACAAGATATGCTTGTGAAGCTAGGTTTCTTTTTCTTGGATATTTAGCACGCATACCATGATGGACACTTTAAAACCAAAATTTTTATTTTTTACTTTGAGAATTTTCTTCTAACTTCAAAGTTTGTACCATTAGTTTTTGTCCTACATCAAAATTGTCTTATTTTTGCAACATGGGCAGTTTTTATTTAAAAGATTAAATCCTGAAACGGAAGAATGAAAAAAATACATTTACACAGTAAGTGACACCGTAACGCCTGAAATAAATGACATTCTAATGACAGTCATATTTGATGCAAATGTCTTTGGATTATTGATATTTTTATTTGTTATGATCAGAATAAGAAAAATAACTTACATAATGTTTTTGTGAGCCTAGATAACCCTATCAAACTCCCCCATCGGGAGCTGTACTAATAACCTAACATGGTCCATTAGTAGACTAAGCTTTCTCCGAATACTAAAAATCAAAAACAAACCTACTAATCCATGTCCGAATCACAATCCAGAAGCAAAGTAAAAACTTTGGAACTGACAACTTAGGTTAGACACGTTAACTTCCACCAGGGAAGTGAGGCCGGGTGCTCCGGCATATGGATGCGCATATTTTAAAACATCTTTACAATTTTTAATTAATTATTTATGTTCTGTCAAACTTAAATACTGATTAAATTAAAAACTAACCTGACATTATTCCTTTGACAACAACAGGTAAGTTTGTTTGACTTTTCACCCATGAAAGATCGTCCCAGGTTAAACAATCCTCATTTTGGTTCAATATAAATGTGACAGGATCCTTGCCTCGTCCTTGTTTCAAGATTGCTTCATAAACCAACTGATTGTCATAATTCCCACATCTACAACGATGAAAGTGTTTTGAATAACATTCATTTGTAAACGAAAGGTAACAGGACAGAACCTTAAAATATATTTCCTCATGACTCAATTTTAAGCAAGCCTAGGCTTATCAAGGTTCCCAAAATGTGGTTGCCATCACAATATTATTAATAGATATGATGTCTCTGTATCCAAAATGAACTTAGATATATTTGAAGTCCGATAGGTTCATCTTCCTTTCATTACTAATTTTGATTGCACATGTGTCAGATGTATCTAGCTGGAAGTGCTAACGCTTCCGGAGCATCCAGACACTTTTCTGGTGAAAAATCACGTGTTTAGTCTAATGTGTTAGTTTCATTTTTTTCTAGTACTATGTTTTTTCTCATTTATACTAGTATATCTGTCCATTTGGTATGATACCACAATCATAATGATGCAGACATTTTGCAGGTTTTTTTCAAAAAATTTTAACAATTTTATGCTTTCACCATTTGTCTATTAAGCTCAATCTTTATCCCATCAAAGATTATGTGAGTATAGGTATACATTTTTGACAGTGCTGTAATTGGCTTGTTTATGTCGTGTTCGTGATCGCGCTCTGTTTTATCAAGACCATTTTTTCAGTTAAAAGTTTTCTTTTTTTTATTTTACCTTTTTAACAATTTAGACATGATTTTATTCTTTTGTCCAATATTTGCAAGTCTTCTTCCAAGTACAGGTGTATCAACTGTGAACACGATTGCCTTGTATCCCGACTTTTCAGCTCTTTGTAGTGCATCAGCTGTTAAATTGCGTTGCTTCTTTAAGTAGAACTGCATCCATTTAATGCCATTTGGTACGCAATCAACTAATTCTTCAAGTGAATGAGATGTATAGTCACTTTTAATGTAGCACGTGTTTACATCTTTACATGCTAAAATAAAATGTTAACGATACTACAACATTGTGTTTAGTTTATAATTGGAAAAAGTGAACAAAATTAAAGTCCAATAATGGACATATATTGAGACTTATAATAAATCTATTAACACCATCGAATTAGCTTGACAAACTTCAAAACTGCAATTGCAGCAGTTCGCACGTTTTTACATTGTTCGTATAATACCACAATTACAAATGCATTGATCAATAATTTTTTATGTCAAATAAATATATTTAACGATAACCACTCAAGATTTATAAAAGTATAAAAAAAGAATTAAAATTCACAAATGAAAGGTAAAATACAACAAACGTAGTGAAATCTAAATTAATATACCGCCAGCTAAACCAGGTTCGCCATCTGGATGACAATTTGCAACACACGAAAAGGGTGAGACACCTATTGGTAAATCAACTTTGCTTCCAAGAAGAGTTGTTGTCAACGTCATTTCTGATACGCCTCTCATTAGCTTGGGACGAAATTGATACCTAAAACAAAAAGTTTACTAGATTCACCTGTGACAAATGTGAATATATGGTGTATAATTACTTTAATAGTAAGGTAAGGTAATAGTTCTCTATCTAGCAGAGAGAGAGAGATACAGAGAGACAGAGAGGGGGAACATAAAAGGTTCTATATGCAGACAGGTTTTATTTTAGTTCAAAATGTGCTTAAAATGGATAGGTCGTTCATGATTTGGTATGATATTTTGAATATGAATCTCAATACACTCTCTCATCTGCAATAACCTGCAATTTCTTGGGCAAAAGTTATTGATATCAAATTTAAGTTTTACCATTAAGGTTTATGTCAATTTGAAGAACATTTCAAGCGCATTATAATACTTAGCACAAATCAGTCCAACCTCAAAAACAAAAATATCCAAGTCAATCTAACACACATCCACCGCCTAGAAATCAGTTTTAAACTTACAACATTATAAAGTATTATGAATTTAAATAAAATCGTACAGATAAAGATTCTCAATTTTGATTTCACACTTGGCAGGTGTAGGTTGTTAAACAGAAGGTGCTTACCCTTCTAGAGCACCCGGCCGCCCTTCTCTTTTGGAAATTCGCGTGTTTTACTTAACTTGCCTGTTTCAAAATTTTTCTTTGCTTTAATACTTTGATTTAGACGTTGATTAGTATTATTTGATTTTGATTTATTTGATACAAAATACCTTTTAAATGCTAATTCATTTTCTCTATATGTTAGTCCATCATTCGCAGCAGCTTCCAAAAAATCTGCTAAATGCTTCGGTAGAACTTTCTTTGCGGCATCCTCATATTGTGCAACAGAATAATACATGTTTTTATTCTCCATATCTTCACAGGAAGAAATTCAACAATTACCTAGAACATATGACACTATGATGTGAAATAAAAACAGTCTACAACTAAAGTGTTCCGAACGACACAAGCGCCCATTCTGATTGGTGTACATAAAGATAACATTATTTTTTTCGACAGGAGATCTGCTACGTAGGAAATAATCAATGAATGAATTTCAATTGCCAAGGTATTTATAAATTCATCGCAGCTTTTTGTTTACGCAAAACTGGTAAGATTAAGTGCAGTACATCATTTTAAGAGAAAACGTTTCTTTATTATTATCAAATGTACACAATATTTAGGACGAGGAAGCTGTTGTCTACGCTTTTGAGCCAAAATGAGACGGAAAAGGATTAGACTCTAGATGATGTATTCAACATTGCCATATTTTTTAAAAAAAAAATCGATTTCGAAACATTTTTAGGCACCAATTTACGGGACAAATTACACATTAACATATCTCTGAGGACCATTTTGGACAGAATAGTCGTGTATTTGTTCCCTTTGTGTAAACATATAAAAATAAATTCATATTTGTTTCGTTTACGAACCTTTGAATCACTTGCTACAGTTATCATTCCCACCGACCTCACTACCTATTAACCATGTTCTTGGCTGTTATTTACCTGTTATTTTTGTACATTATGATTCATAGTAGAGAATTTTCCTTCAGGTATTTTGCTTAAAAATCCATTTTGTATTTTCACGCAAATTTTACCTTTTGCATAGAAAAATATTAGAAACAAACATTTTCAAAATTATTCTAGTATTGTTTGCAATACCTGTCGCGATCCACTAATATCAATTTTTTATGTTCGTTAAAACAACATAAATTAGTAAAACTTACCTTAAATACGCATCTGGTTTACATATTGTACTTACGATAAAAGGCCATATATTATATTATTTATCTTAAAACAGTGTTTATTAATACTGGTATAGTCGTCGTCATGAAATGGCATTTCTTTGTATTTAAGTTGTATCACTTATTTTTAATATATTATCTATCCTTGGCTGCTCTATCTATTGCAAGGTTGATGTCTTTATTTACCTATCGCGAGTTATTAGGTGGCCAAGTTACAGCTTGTTGTAGCTCACACACGCTGCATCCTCATTTTGGCAAGCCGTTTGTCAGAGGATGATGTTGAGAAAACATTAAAACATCTAAACTTTATTTTTACATATCATTCGTCGCTTTAACTACTATAAGGTTGGTGTTTCTATTTATATGTAACAATGTATCGTGTGACGAAGTGACAAACTGTTTTAGATCAGACATACTTCATCCTTATTTAAACCAACCATTTGTCAGAAGACGGTGTTGAGAAAACATTTAAACTTATGCTATATATCTTTGGTTGTTTTGACTATTGTCAGGTTAAATATTTCTCTTTACTTTGTCGCAAGTTATCAAGTGGTCAAGTTGTAGCTTCTTGTAGGACACACACACACACACACACACACGCACACACACACACTCATTTCGACCAGCCATCAGTCAAATGAACGTGTTGAGAGAACATTAAAAACATTTAAACTCGAGTAATATATCCTTGGTTGTTTTGACTGTCAGATTTATGTTTATATCAACCTTGTCGCGAGTATCAAGTGGTCAAGTTGCAGTTTGGTAAGGTTACATATAGTCTATGACTGCATCCTTATTTAAGCCAACCATTTGTAATGCAGTGATGTTCAGATATCATTTAAAGGTTAACGTTATATAATCTGGTTTGATTTGACTATTTCCAGGATCATGTTTCTGTCGGCATATAGGAGTTAAAATTGAAGTCTTTATAGGCCACTTACAGTCTGTGGTTGTATAATTTCTGCTTTCAGTCTTTACTTATATAATGTTATTCTGAATAATATAAAAAAAACTTTAGACTTCGTTTTATTCTATTCTTTATAATGCCGCTTATTAATACACTGCGTCATATATGCCATGTTACAAATGTTGTAGTCCGCGTAATATTCCTCGTGTTACACATGGCCGGCCAGCTGAATACCTTTCATGTTTTTTTTTATTAATTTCTTCGGGAGTAATAATGCTATCCCCTTTCCATTTAACTCAAACAGTGATCGACTTAATCTTTGACATTATCCATGAGTGCGTTATTGCTCTATAGATAATAACCTCATGTCACATTTTCTGGTTATTGATGAAACCATTAATACTGTCACATAACGGACAACGTGGTGTAGAAATTTTTAGTAAATAAGTGCAGCAAATTGCTTGTTTAACTTAATTTTTTAGGGTTTTTTTATGACAGAATCGTCTCCCAATAATATGTCATGGTAGAGGTTATTCCCACCACGAGAACTTGCATTTAAATTTTATACAACGAAGCAATCTGCTTGGCCCAGGGGTATTACAAGCCTATGCTTATCAGGGCCCTCAAAAAGTTTTATGGCAGCCATCACAGTATTGTTGATGAGTTTGATGTCTGTGTCTAGGATTGTCCTGGATATATTTGACGTTCATAGTTCAATGTTCCTTTCACTCTCAAGTTTGATAGCACACGTGGCGGGTGTAGATAGTTAAGCAGGAAGTGCTAACCCTTTTGAAGCTTCCCTGGTGAAACTGCATATGTTTAACCTTATTTCTCAACTTCTCAAATTTGTTTTGCTTTTAGATTGTGCTTTGGATATGATATGTTTTTTATTTAGACCATAAGACTTACAGTCTTCTTCAAAAGCTGATTGCATTGAATAGTATTACTAAACCAGCATAGCCATTTGAGTTGAAAAAAAAATGCTAGTCATGTTATCTGATGAGGTACTGTTTATTTATTAAAAAATAATATATATAAAAATATTACAAATTTGATATAATGCCAACGGTGCGAACAATATCTCTGTCAACTAACGTCACTGATGAAACACCTACAAAAACAATAAAGAATGATTACTTACGTAATAGGCACATGGGTCAAAAGCTCAATAGGACTAGGCCCTAACCTTTTTAATTCTAGGTCCTAATAATTTCTAATGTGTTTTTATAAATTCTATAATTTAAAATTTGAATACTTTCTTTAGTTTTTAAGTTATTCGGCAATTTAAAGTATCATTTCGCAGACCATTCTAACCATTTTACATACAATATGTATTGTAAGTGTTCGACAATTTGTTTCTGAAGTACTGTACAAGATCGTAAAAAATAAGCAGTTTTAAGTTAGGAAAAAACTTAAGTATAGTAATGGCGGTCATTTGGATTTCTGACGAACATACTGAGCGCAACTTGTAATATGTATCAACTAACTCATCAAAGTTGCTTGTATTTGTCCAGGCGGCTTCCAGAGAAGAATTCCTATATTTGATTTAAAATATTACCTCACTTGCTAATCAAGAAGAACCTGTCATATATATATTAAATTCTTAATATACGAGCGTACTACTCTCTATATAAATCTTATTTAAAGTTTATTTGCGTTGCCTATTTAAAATAACGGCCGCTTTCTTGGATTTTGAACTTCACTAGAATTAGTTACAAAACATTTTAGCTTGTTTTTTATTGATCATATATGTTTTAAAATTATTTTTTACTACAGATTTTGTTACTTATTGGTACATAGGAATAACTGAATACACATTCTCATTACAGTCAAAAACAAACATATTAATCCCTGTCCAAATCACAATCCCAAAGCAAAGGAAAAACTTTGAAACTGACAAATTAAGTTAAACACGTGAACTTCTATCAGCGAAGTTAGGTTTGGTGATCTGATAGGCTTAGCGCCTGCTGTTTAGCTAGCTACATCCGTCACATGTGTAATGTAATTATGATATAAAAATAATATAAATTTTTAATTGGTTGAAAACCAGTTTTCTATATATTAAAACTAAATATCAACTGGATATTTCATTTTCTTTTACAATATATAGATAATAAGTATATTGTTAGTTTTACCAAGGCGTGATTTAAAACTATTTCTTGTTTCTCAGATTTAAATAGACCTTTATGCATTGTTATTATTGCATACGGAAGCGGGAATGTTTTCTAAACATTAAAATGTTTCATGATGGAGTAAAAAACAAACAATACCAATCCAAATCACTATCCCAAAAAAAGTATAAAAATGAAATTTTAAGCAATACGAATAATTGCTGCAACAAAGTATCATTCATTTAATACAACAATCAATCACTCCACTTTGGGTGGGTGGATACAAGATTATATTCGACGTATAGTCTCGGCGATTCTTGCCCACGTTATTCACCGTAATTGAAGTCATTAATTGTATATCATTTCTGTACATATGAGGAATAATAAAATTAATATATATATATATATATATATATATATATATATATATATATATATATATATATATATATATATATAATAAAAAAATCAACATTGAAATATCATACCACATAACTTCATAGCGATTTCGAGTTCTTCTTTCAAGATTTTAAAAACATGTTCTACGCCACATTTTCCCTAAAATAAAATACCACAAAGCAATGTCATATAAATTTGATTATATTTAAATGTCTTTTCTGTAACTTGTTGCATCGTCAACCAACATTAAACTGTCCGCATGACTTTGAATATTTATTATGAATCAGTGGATTAATGTATATGGAATATTTATTTCAAACACATATTCTTTTAAAGAACCAGTGGTCGAAGGTTTAAGACAGTAAGGAAAATATCAAACTGAAGTTAGGTGCTATACATAATTTAAACTATAAATACTAATGTATTAGGTGGACCAAACTGTATGAATATTCGTAATGGAAGGCCAAGAAAGGGACAGATCAATGCTGTTTCTCTATACTGCTTATTATATTACACTGTGTTTCATAATTATAATTGATGGATATATTTCATCAAAAGAACCAAAACTAAAATAAAACAAACGAAATATCAAAACAAAACATTTAAACAAACGTAACCCAAACAAAAATTATAAAAAAGAAGCAAACAAAATAAAATATTCAACAAATCTGAATAATGTTATTGGTAAAACGCGCCATCTTAAAAATGATTGTAAATGGGGTTTGCCAGTGTACCACATGATACCCCGATAACGTTTCTGTGGAACAATTATTTCCATGGGGATAAAATCCATACAGTTCACGTTTTCCGAAAAATGACGTTTTTACGGATTATTTTGACGTAAACGTTTTCCGTAACGTTCCGCACAAACGTTAAGGGGTATTGATCACGTGATGCACTTGCCAATTCCATTGTACGAGAGGAGGTC
This sequence comes from Anadara kagoshimensis, assembly GCA_021292105.1. NCBI lineage: Eukaryota > Metazoa > Mollusca > Bivalvia > Arcoida > Arcidae > Anadara > Anadara kagoshimensis. The sequence continues at coordinate 42,077,386 of CM037858.1, forward strand.
AAAAAGTTCATAGAACGGGGTATATATTGCCGCAACAAACCATACATTTTATTATTTTTTCAATATAGTCCCCATTTACCCCTGTGCACTTAGCCCACTTTTCTTTCAGACTGTCTATACCTTTGAAATAGAAGTCTTAGGTTTGGTCCTGAAACCATGCCTCTGTGGCAGCCTTAAGTCCATCATCATCAGGAAATCTGCTTCTCCGTAAATGGGATTTCAAATTTCTAAATAGGAAATAATCACTGGGTGCCAAATCGGGACTGTAGGGTGGGATTAAGTTGTTAGAATTGCATTCACGAATCGCTGCTTGTGCAATCTTTGTCTTGTGCACAGGAGCATTATCGTGAAGAAGCAATACCCCTCGGCTCAACTTTCCCCTCCTTTTTCATTTAATAGCGCTTTCAGCTGCGTCATTAGATCAGCATAGTAAGCCCCAGTGATAGAGTTTCCAGCAGGTTTATAATTGATCGACAGAACACCCTTAGAATCCCAAAACACAGTGGCCATGACTTTGCCAGCTGATGGTTGGGTTTTGAATTTCTTCGGTGGGGGTGAGCCAGGGTGCTTCCATTGCATGAACTCTTTTTCGGTTTCTGGGTCCCAATGATGAATCCATGGTTCATCACCATTTACTGAACGTAAATGGAAGCTCTCCGGTTATCATCATAAATGCCAAGAAGCTCTCAACTTGACTGGAGTCTTTGGAAGCGATCCTGCACATTAAGGTTTCTGGGGACCAATCTTGCAGACACTTTTGATATCCCAAGATGCTCGTGGATAACCGTGTATACACTTCCATGTAAAAATGTCACACTCCCTAGCTATGTCATCAATCCTAATTCGACGATCATTCATGATGAGGGTCTCCACAGACGAGACAATTTCCTTTGTGATGGCATCAGCTGGCCGTCCTGACCGTGGGCCATCCTTCAGTGAGGTACGTCCACGTTTAAATTCAGCTGACCATTTTGCCACTGTGGAATAGGCAGGACCACTGTCATCGTACACCTCGGCCATTCGCCGGTGAATTTCTTTGGCATTTGATCCCTTTACCGTGAGAGCTTTATTACTGCTCCAAACTCAACATTTTAATTTGCCATCATTGCTTGATGGTCACCAACTTTAAATGCTTTTGAGAATTACACAAATATGTTGTGACAAATAAACTTGGTATGTTTAAAATGGCGGTATGTTGTGTTGTCTTAATAAGTAAAGAAAATGTTTGTTACGCTTGGCTGAATACGCTGTTCTATGAACTTTCTGACTTCCCCTCGTATCTAGTCTATATCTTAATGAGAAATAGTTAATTTTATATTAAACAACTAACCTTGCAAACTAAATAGAATTTTAAGCGAGCGTATAATTCTTTAAAAATATATTCTGTACATTTTGGTATAACTCAGTGTTTAAGAAACGCATAAACGATAAGTTGTATAAAAGTTTTGGTTTCATAATTTTGGTCCAAGCACTACTAATGAGGAATTGTCGAGTGTTGTAAAATTTAAACTGGTATAATATGTAATTATAAATCTTGATCGGCGCGAATTGAATTCAACTTCTGAAAACAAAGAATAACTTCTCTCTTAGGTTTAGGAACAATTTCAATAACGAACTAAAAAAAACTAACAAATATTCGTAATTTAACGAAGAGTTAGACAAGTAATTGTTTCATTAAAACTTACTTCAGTTGCCAATGCCCAGGCAACCGGTCTGGCTATGAATACAGCTTTCGCTCCAAGAGTAAGAGCTTTAAGTACATCTGTACCCGATCGTATTCCTCCATCTATGTATACTTCACATCTACCTGCAACAGCTTTTACCACTTCTTCTAATACATCTATCTAAATGACATAATAATTTTGATACTAGGTATGTTGTTTTGAGCGAAATTTTATTTCGAATAGAAGGAAGTCTACATCTATAGATATTGCACTTGACAAAAGCCAACTCACCAAAAACACAAAACAATAAAAATAAATAATAAACGGTCAAACAAGGCGATACAAATAAATGCCAAACACATATTGGGACCATTATTAACATCCCCGACCTTAGCTTGGACGTTCATTGAAGTTAAAGTCCAGAAGAGTGGCAAGAAACTTCTAAGGGGGACTTACTATTCCCTCTATCAATACAGTTTGAAATATTTGATATCAATTGACATTCTGTATCAGAATAATATGAGCTGAACGATAGGATAAAACAATCAAATAACTTTGGGTTACACAAATATTAACTGTCAATACAGATGCTAGTTTAAATGATTAGGAAATGATGCTGTAGCTAGATAGACAGGAGATGCCTACAGTCCAAGAGATGATTACTCTTCCGGTGCACCCCACTTTACGGTCCTTGTTGAAGTCGTCCACGTGTTTAATTTACCAGTTTTTTTTTTTTATTTTTAACTTTGCTTTTGGTATTGTGATTTGCATATGGACCGTTATACATTGTGCATTTGTGTTTGATTGGAGTATTTACGTCTCTTACAATTTCATTTATATTTCAATTTTTTATATTTGATGAAAGCTTTTGATGTATTTAAAGATAAGAATAAAAACAAACCGTTGCTGGTACACCATCCAATTGTCGACCTCCGTGATTTGATACCAAAATGGCATCAGCGCCATGTAGCAAAGCCTTCTCAGCATCAACATCTAGTGAAACCATTATATAGAAATAGCTGGATTAAGTCAAGTCTAAACAATATCTTTATAATATCATATGATTGAACTTTAATAATTCAGTCTATAGGTGCGCGCGCGCGTGTGTGTGTGTGTGTGTGTGTGTGCGCAATCACAGAGTCATTTTTGTATGTGTGCAATCAAACAGTCATTCTACAGATCCATTTAAATGGAATATTGAATTCTTGATACTTTCTTTCTTTTTCATAAATGTCTCAGTTTGATATAAAAACTTCTTATAAAAGAATTGATTATGGAGAAAAGTATACGCTGTTACATTATGACCTGAGGACGTAAATTAAAGGTGCAAAAGTACTTTTACAGTTACAATTGCTAAACCTTAAATATTTGACAAAGGTTTCGTGTAGTTATTTCAACTACTATTAATATCGATAAACCTTTTTTATTATTTCAGCACTAGACGGGTGTTTCAGAATTTCTAAATAGTAGTGCTCAGATTTAAATTTCGGAAATCCAAATATTTTTTAAGAAACTAAAATTTAAAAAATAGAAGGAAAAAATGTATCTTACTAATTCCACAGAAGACAGTATTTGAACAATAAAACATAGCTTAGGTCTTTTTAAAGCAATTTTAATATTTAACATTCAAGATAATAAGCTTTATTTGACAAAACTAGATGTTGCCTTCTGGGTGAACTATATCCTCGTATCCAGCACCTTTTGGAATTAACTTTTGGTTCAAAGACTTAAAAATATAAACCAAACATACGAATCCATGTCCGAATCACAATTCAGAAGCAAAGTAAAAACTTGAAATTGACAAGTTAGGTCAAACGCGTGAATTTTTACCATGGAAGTGAGACCAGGCGCACCGGAAGGGCAAGCACCTACTGTTTAGTTAGCTACGGCCACAACAGATGGTATCAAACACAAACATGTCGGTCATTGTCGAAATCACTATCTATCCCAAAAATAAAGTAATCATTTATGTTAAACTCGTGAAATTACACCAGGGAAATGAGGCCTGGTGTTCCGGAAGGGTAAACACCTCTCCCTGCCTGCTAGCTAACTATACCTGCCAATGTTGAAATTAGAGTAAAATGAAAGAAACCTGGTATATATAAACCTGTCATTATTCCTTTTACGACAACTGGTAATTTGGTCTGACGTTTTACCCACGACAGATCATCCCACGTCAAATTGTCTTCCGACTGCTCTGATATAAAAGTTAGAATATCTGTACTTTTGCATTTTTGAAACATTGTGTCATAAACCAGCTGGTTGTCATAGTTACCTACTCTAAATACACAAAATATTTTAATATAAAATTGGAAAACTCCTTAGTAAAATCGATGATATAAGAATTATATATTTTACCAATGTTAATTTTACAGCACTAGACGACCGTTTCAAAATAAAATTCCTCACCAGTAGTACTTGCATCAAAATTGTGAAACCAATTTATTCAAGGGGTTGAAAAAAAATACAAAGGACTAAAATATATTTAACAACAATGAAATGTTTTGCATGAGGAAGTACACCTTATTTATAGGATTTTCAGATTTATTTAAAAATCCTATATATAATTGACGTCCTATAATTCCATGTTGCTGTCTTTTCAATTTTCATTTTGCACATGGTGGGTGTATATATATAAACAAGAGGTGTCTAACCTTCCAGAGCACCCGGCCTCAATTTCCTGGTGAAAGTTGACATTTTTAACTAAGGTGACAATTTTCAGTTTTTTCTTTCCTTTTGGGATTGTGATTAAGACATCTCATAGACCGGTGTTTTGTGGTTGAATATAAAAGGAGACGCGATTTTAAAATTCCTATCTTAGACCGACAACTGGGCATAATGATCAAAGAGTGGTTCAAGAAATGTGATTTTGCAAGGCCAACAAACACATTTCTTTTAAACCCAATGTCTCTACGGACGTATATGTATAATAAAGAAAAACATGCCTTATTTTTAAGCAAACATTCTTTTGTGTTATGATAATATTTAGTGCTTTAGATTCAAGACCGTTTGATTAATATCATGTTTGATAAATATAGACAAGTATATTAATGTAAATTTATCAATTTTGTGATTTGGACATAGACTGGTATATTTATTTTTTATTTTTAATTCTATGTTGTAGAATTTTCCCCGAGGAACTCATTAATTAAGTCGCGTCTTCTAATGCATAACAAATTAACTAATCATTATGATTTGAACATGGACTGGTATCCGTATCTCTGCGTGTGGAAATTTTCGCAAAGATACCATTATTAGCCCTTAGCATCTTATCATGCAGTATATAGTAATGAAACACAATCATAACAAATCCTCTCTTATAACTAATGATAGAGATTTAGTGTAACTTTGTGAATTTTTAAATATCACATGCGTTATCTTTGCAAACAACTTTTGGGTAGCTGTAATATTTAAAAATACAAATTATTTAAAATATAATATGAATTATAGTGCCATATTGCGAACTATATGAACATATGAATTTACACCAGGAAATGAGATGGTTTGCACCGGAGGGGTGAGCACCTGTTAGCTTGCTACATCCACTACATGTGGACTCAAAATTAAAAGGACAAAGACGAAATAAAAAAGATCCAAGACAACATCATTCGGAAATGTGAATATTGAGATATTTTGTATTACCAAAGTCTAATACAACTACGCAACTTTGAAAGCGCTCTAGTGCAGAATAAATCAAAGTGTGAGCAAATGGTGTTTTTGTCTTTTGTAAATGCAAATCAATTTGAACGATTCTAATAACAAAAAATAAATGTTCAGTCCAATTGTTGGAACCGTAATGTCTAAGCATGTTTTCTTCCCTTTCTGTGTTACCTTTTAAACAGTTTAATGACATCATTGCGCATACAAGCTATTCTTCTTCCGCTCACAGGGCCATCTATAGTAAACACAACCGCCTTGTAACCCGACTGTTCAGCTCTTTTAAGAAGGTCCACCGTAATCTTGCGTTCTTTTAGTAGATAAAATTGCATCCATTTCAAACCACTTGGGACAGCGTCCACTAGCTCTTCTAGTGATTGAAAAGTGTTGTCACTCTTGATATAGCAGGTGTTTGTTTCTCTGCATACTAATACATAAAAATGCATTTAAATTTAATTTAAACTATCCAATGTGTATTATATTTTTCGACGTTGGATTAATTATATTAACAACGTTGGATACGTTTACAATTTCAACATTTTATCCAAAAATAGAATGATTGGATATATTTGACGTCCGATAGTTCCATGTTCCTTTCACACATTTTTGCTTGCACACGTGGTGGGTGTAGCTAGCTAAACAGGAGGTGCTTACCTTTCCGGCGCACCCGGCCTCACTTTCCTGGTGGACGTTCACGTGTCTAACTTGACTTGTCAGTGCAGAGTTTTTACTTTGCTTCTGAATTGTGATTCGGACATGGATTAGTATTTTTGTTTTTTTAATTGGAATCGAACACAATATCTACGACACAAAGAATGTATTTATGCAAACTTTATATTGAATTATATCTAAGTATTGAAGAATTCTAACATAAAATCATTATCAATTTTGTCTTTTTTCGTCAAATTTAACTCCACATCAAGATATATAGATGACCTTCAATCTCGTAATAATTTTTTATTTGGAGACGTGTGGATGTCATCTATTCTAGTAAATAGTAATTTGGAAGTAGTGAGCGATTCTTTATCCTCAATTATAATAAAAAACAAACATACTAATCTATGTCCGAATCACAATCCAGAAGCAAAGTAAAAACTTTGGAATTGACAAGTCAAGTTAGACACGTGAACGTCCACCAGGGAAGTGAGGCCGGGTGCTCCGGAAGGGTACGCACCTCCTGTTTAGCTAGCTACACCCGCCACGTGTGTAATCAAAATTGTGTGAAAGGAACATGGAACTATGAGACGTCAAAAATATCCAGGACAATCCTGGAAACACCTGGGAAACGCTCTTTGAAACTTTATCATAAACATGATAACCTAAGTATTTCGATAGTCAACTTTATTTTTCTATTAATCAAAACCTTTGCCTCTCCTGCTTATGGTGAATTTGTCACTACTATATACAAAGTTGAATACTATTCCATTGTTGACTCGGGGATATTGCAAGTCTCCGAAAAGTTTTATCGCCGTCATCACAATTTATTTGATAAGTATAGTGTCTCTCTTTGAAAAATTAACCTGGATATATTGGATATATTGAAAGTCCACGTCTTAAACTAAATTTGCAAATTTTAATTTTGTTTTTTGGATTGTGGTTTGAACCAGGTTTTTGATTAAATTCAATTAAAATGCAAAATTGTGACTTTTTGCAATTTAACACTATTATGTACCTGATGCTACTCCAATTTCTCCATCTGGATGACACGATTCTACACATGCAAATGGAGAGATACCTATCGGAATATTAACATCGCATCCGAGAAGTGTTGTTGTCAGGTTCACGTTTGTAATTCCTTTCATAAGTTGTTGTCTAAAACGATATCTAAAATAAAGCTTTAAATAAACATTTCTGTAATTCCTGTCATATACCACTTTTTAATGTATTTTATGATTAAATTCAAATAGAAGTATATGACATTCCTATACTGTATAAGAAAAAATATTCGTGTGGAAAACATAATTATTCCTTTTTTCACGGTTAATATATCACTAATATATATTCTCAGCGAAAATGTCATATTTTACTTGATACACTTTCCCAACAGCAATAACCGTGAAAGTTTCTTATCGAGAATTAGTTTAGAAGATCAAAATTGCGAAAGCTTCCTATCACTAATGTTTCTTCTTATACAGCTTATTACATTACAATATATTTAGATTTAAAATGCCTTACTCTTGAAGTAAAAACCTTTCAAGGAAAGTTTAACTGTTTGCTGTATATACATTTTAACCGGGTGACCAAAATAAAGCTAAAATCACTTAAGATACATGTAGGTCATATGACTCCAAATTGCAGACAACTGTTCAAAGTGATCGTTAAACCTCCATGCACTGACAACTTTACCATACATGGTATCTCAGTAACATTGGTGTAGACGAGGACCAAATTACATGTTGAACCGGTTTTAATTTTACAACAGTAAGCCGTCCTTTCGGAATACAATTACAACGAACATATTAGTTACTTAATATCATTCAAAATATCATTCATCACTATGGCAGTCCAATATTCCAAAATGCCGTCTCTCATATACCATTTTTTGAATTTAATTATAAAATACATTACAAAATGAATATATTGTCATATACCATTTTTTGTTATTAAATTTTAAAAATGGTATATGACACGTCTAATATATATATATATTTCATATGCCAGTTCAAAATTTAGTTTTATAAACATTGGTCCCATGCGTAAATCTCGTTCTGTCAGTTTCTTATTAAGTTTATTTGTATGCTTATTTGCATTAAGACATTTCTGATTTTTAGCTTAAAATTGCTTCTTCAATCTATTTAAAACTTTACAATCTTAAAATTAACCTTACCTTTTATAAGCCAGTTCATTTTCACGGTATGTTATCCCATCATTAGCTGCACCTTTAACATAGTCTGCTAAAACTTTCGGCATTATTTTCTTAGCTGCCTCCTCGTAATCTGCCACACAATGATACGCTGTCTTGGATCCCATCTTTCAAAACTAATGTATCAAAAACAAACATACTAATCCATGCCCGATATCCATTCAGAAACAAAGTAAAAACTTTGAAACTGACAAATTAAGTTCAACATGTGAACTTCCACCAGGGAAGCGAGGCCGGGTGCTCTGGAAGGGTAGGCACTTCGTGTTTTGCTGGCTTCATTAGTCACATGTACAATAAAAATTGAGTAGAAAGAACTTTTTGACGTCAAACATATCCAGGGCAAATCTTGGACACATAAACATCATACTTATCAACAATACTGAGATGACGTCCATAAAACTTTTTGAGGGCCCAAATAAGCTTAGGCTCGTGCATATTGAAATAAAACAAACAGTTTAAATGTTCATTTAACATTTTTATGACTTGTTTGAAAAATTTTATCCAAACCATATGTAGACGTTGAAGTACCTCTCTTGCTTTAAAACACAGAACAATTCTAAGGTTTATTTTATAACAATTATAAACCAAATATTAAGGAAACTGTTCCACTTTATTTTACATTAAAATCTAAATGAACATTCAGGATAATATATTGTACAAATGTATTAAAATTCCAATTACAGAATAGAATCAAATAAAAATATGCTGAACCGAGAACCACAACGTTATAAACCAAACAGCGAATTATTACTATCTAGTAAATCACTCCGAAGATTCTAATTTGCCGAAATCCTTTACACAGCAAGCGACTTAACAGTGCAGTTTCGTCTTGTTAACTTGTTCTTTTATGGTACTGCTTCTTACAGAGATCAATCGCAACAAAAGAAAAAAGAGTCGACCACAAGAGCCAATACCATTGTCATGCATATGCATCTCTAAAATACCATGGGATGTCCAGTGGCCTAAAGCGCGAACATAAAGATCACATAAAGTTCCTCAATTCGCATTATCTTTTTTCGAACAATGTGGGTATTTCTTTAATAAACTTTATAGAACCTCGGTGTATTTTTTACAATTGGATTCAATTGTTTGGTAAGAACTGGTCCAAATAAATGTTTTCTTGTTCGTGTATTATATATACAGTTATTGTTTACTATTTTTGTAATTGGCTGTTTCCAGAGTGCGTATTCTTTAGTTATATATTACTTTCCTGATGATAGTACTCAAACCACTTACCTTTTAGTTATTTCTTTCTTATAAGTAATGACCGGATAATGACCAGGGTGCCTCTTCAGACAACCGGCCTACAGTAATCGAGGATAATCTTACGCACATATCATATCTTGTTTATGAAAAGCTATCTAGGTTTATCTTAATGAGGACATCGAACTCATGAGCTATCACTAGTCTTACATTTAAATAAACTATTACTGATTAATATTGTAAGCTTCGTATGTAAGGGTTACATTATTACATTATTTTTCAACATGATCTCCTTCGGTTTCCATAAACTTTTGACATGCAAGGTGCTATCGTCTAACTGAAAGTGTGTACCGGAGATGGCTGTTTAGCAGATAAATGTCTAATGGAGCGAGATCAGGCAAAATTGCAGATGCTCAATCTATTTATTAAAGAAGCAATCGTTAATGACAACCATCGCAGTGACAGACTTGTGACCAGGCACATTGTCAAGGTGGAACAACATACTTTTAGTGAGTTTTCCGCGGCGCTAGGAGTTGAATATGTTCAGTTTCAGTTTTTTCCCGCACCTACATCGGAAGTGATGCGTAGTACTTATATCCCATTGATTGTTTGTCTCTCTTTGGAGACAATCTATCGTCAGAATACCTTCATCATTACAGAAGACGAAAGTTATAATCTTTCTAGCTGGTGGAACAGTATTCGTTTTTTTTTGGGGGTCGACCGGGGTTCTTTCATTGTTTCTAATGTATTGTTTTTGGCATCTTATATAAAATCATGGACCTTCGTTTCATCCTTAGTAACAAAACTTTGAAGAAAGTTAGCAGAGTCAATCTCTAAATGGTTTAGATTATCACGCGACAAATTGCGCCTTGTGTGTTACTTATCATCTGTCACACGTCTTTGTAACCAGCGGACTGCAAGATCCTCTGTCTGAATAGAATGGGCTGTTTCCTTTGAAATAAATTGTTGACTCGGGGATATTGCAAGTCAAGGCTTATCAAGGCCTCCAAGAAGTTTTATGGCCGTCATCACAGTATTGTTGATACGTTTGATGTCTCTGCCAGGATATTGCCCTGGATATATTTGACGTCCCATAATTTCATGTACCTTTCACGCAATTTTGATAACACGCATGGCGGGTGTAGCATGCTAAACAGGAGGTGCTTACCCTTCCGGAGCACCCGGTCTCACTTCCCTGGTGAAAGTTCACGTGTCTAACCTGATTTGTCAATTCCAAAGTTTTTACTTTGCTTCTGGATAGTGATTCGGACATGGATTAATATGTATATCTTTGTGCAACTCGCCTGTCAGTCATAGCAATATCATAGTCGTCCTTGACCGTTTCTGGGGTTGCAACTGTGACAAGCCTATGGGGACAGGAGTTATCATTATGACTCCGCCATCCATCTTTTTACTGTAGCATATGACGGGGGGACTTTTAATAGTGTTGCTACCATATCGAAATGAATATCCTTAGATAATTAAATCTTTCCTATTGAATTTTTTTAATAAATGTTCATTCATCGGTTTTGTACGTCTCACAAGACATTTACCTTTTTCACTTTAGTGTTACTTTGTCGATATCTACTGACCATATGACACAAATCTTTGAGTAAACGGTCCCAAATATTCTAAGAATGGTAGGGTTGTAAGGGTCATCTATAGTCAGGGGGGCAGATTTAGTGTTACTTTGTCGATATCTACTGACCATATGACACCAATCTTTGAGTAAACGGTCCCAAATATTCTAAGAATGGTACGGTTGTAAAGGTCATCTATAGTCAGGGGGCAGATTTAGTGTTACTTTGTCGATATCTACTGACCATATGACACCAATCTTTGAGTAAACGGCCCCAAATATTCTGACAATGATAGGGCTGTAAAGGTCATCTATAGTCAGGGGGCAGATTTAGTGTTACTTTGTCGATATCTACTGACCATATGACACAAATCTTTGAGTAAACGGTCCCAAATATTCTAAGAATGATAAGGCTGTAAAGATCATCTATGCTAACTGACTCGCAACACATGAATTATGCATCGCAGAAGTTTACCAAATATGTTAAAAGAATAAAATAAAACTAAAATTACAACTGTATAAAGCACACTAGCGAAAGGTGTCCATCTCCCAACATTTTAACCCTCCTTATGCCCACCACAAGTAGATTGTATATCCAAGGAAACATTTTCATTCGAATATTATTTCCAGGATAATGACAACACAAAAAAATGATATGGCTTCCATTTCAAGTTTGAAGTTGAGTGAAGTTATTTACATTTAATTATTATTGTACTTATTGAAAAGAAAGCTTGAAAATCTGTTAAATGCATTTTTCATTTCAAAATTTAATCGAAATAAATATCTATGTACTTTTATCAAATGTCGATTTGCGAGCAAGTCTCTCTAATTCTCTCTTTGTGACCACTACTATTGTTCAGTCGCTCTGAGTTTTTTTCGCCAAGCACTTGGCATGTAGACCTTAAAACTGCTGCTTGAGTGGAAGCGTTGTGTTGCTTTTTTGTGGAGCTTAAACGCCTTTATGCATATGGCAATATATCTCTTTGTACGTCGTTTATTTCATCTATAACATTTTGCGCATGCCAAAAGGCGTGTGTATTTGCTTTGCATTTTAAGTAAGTTTGTATTTATAGATTAGAACATTACAGATAGGACATTTTCAAGGTTATTTCGAATAAATTATGTAATTTTATACATACATGTAGATCAGAAAAAACAAGAAATCAAACATAAAATGTTTAAATACGATTTTAATATGTTTAAGGTTCAATTGGTTTATGATATTCCTGTGTTCCTTACCAACAGCTATTGTGGGAATTCTTCCAAATTAAAATGTGTGTTCATAATCAAAATCTAATGAAGGTTCCTGTAAGATAATAGGTAACAACATTTTCCAAATTTCAAATTTCTTTATTTCTTATTGCATAACAAAAATAAATAGAGAGTGTATATTAAATAATATACATGTATACTGTAGTATAAATATTTTAACCTGAAGTACCTTTTTTCTCTCCATAATATGAAAGCATTTTACAAAAAATAAATAAATAAATGAAAATTCTAGTAGTATCTATATTGTCATGTGTAATAAAATAAAATCCCACCTAGATCCTCGATTACATCCGCCTCCCGGAACTGAATTAAAACAGAGAAAATATTTTGTAAACAAGATTTAAAACAGTTTATCATTGCTATATCACATGTACACGCCGCCACCTATAATATATATATGTGTAAAAAAATTATATCAAGTATGCAGGTGAATGTACTAATTTTATTATTTATTTTAATTTGTGATTTATATTACACCTTTGGGCAAGAGATACTACCTAAAAATGACAAATGTGCCAAAACAACATGTCGTCGGGATGAGAAATGTAACGCTGCCATGGTAACAGTTCAGGAAAAATTAGAACAGCAATATTTAATTGTAGAAAAATTACAGGAAAAAGTTAAACGCTTGGAAACAAAATTGAAAGGTAAGAATGCAAAGTGAAAATGTAAGCGAGAGTGGTGTTTGAGTATTAATTGAATAATTTGTGTGCATATAAAGTGTTTTACTGTGGACTATTTTCGCCAAATTCGTATTAAATATGGTTTATTTGTGTGATTCAGTACCTTATTCAGTACTTGGAAATTTTCCCAGGTGATTTTCATTTTCTGACCACACTAGAACTGTAAAAAAGCTCAATACTAGAATAGTCTTTCTGATGAGACTCAAAAACCGAGGTCCTGTGTCTCAGTGCACGCTAAAGACACCTCTGTAGATCTAGCTTTCGAAAAAGAGCAGGCCATCTGTGGCCGCTACAGAGGACGCTTAAAATTAAAAAGCGAATGAAACGAACTGAGTAAAGTAAAGGTCTCGTAAGTTTTTTTAGGCTGAATGTCGCAATCTTATTTGTGTTTACTGCTTTAATAACATTGTTTTATGACATGTGACACTATAAAAATAAAATTTATTGTTATCATTAAAGTACAGACTTGTCGAAAGTTTAACTAAGTTTACGAATTAGTGCTGACATGAAAGCTCGCCTCCGTCCCTCGACATCCATATATCGTCAGGTAGTTTTTCGACGGATGTTATTTATCTCTCAGCAGGTTTTCGGATACAAGTTATCCTCGGCAAAAGAGCTGTGACACCTTTGTGTTAGCTCAGTGTTGATCTGTCGACAGGCCAGGGGTGTACTGTATTTCTAAAGAATCGTAAGCGATTGATTAATCTGAAAAAGTATACCTATATGTCAACGCGTTTGGCAATGAACCGTGAGAGAGATACCCATGTCAATCGTTTTCTGAAATATTTAAAGTATTTCCTAATTCATTAGCACACAGAATAACAATATGATACATGACATGATACTTATGGAACATATATATGTTTTATTTGTGTCACGCCCGTTGTGACATTTAAAGTTAACTATAAAATATCTCATTAATTAGAACTCTATACCTTTCAATTTAACTTGTGTGTTGGTTTGTCACATTATGCATTTTTTTAATATTGCGGAAATTCAAACATTTTAATATTAGTAAAAGTAAAAAGTCATCATCCATGTTTCGTCTGGCGGAATCTATAATGACTGACTGATTGATTGATTGATTGATTGATTGATTGATTGATTGATTGATTGAGGTTTTCATGTCCCAGTCAAGAACATTTCAATCATATCAAGACTAAGAATATAAACCTGACCATTAAGATAATAAATTACAATCATCTTGCATTGATGGTTATGCAAAATAAAGAATATATTGGTTACACGCGTGGTAGGCGAAGTCTAACTAAACGGGAGGTGCTTACCGGCTTCACTTCGGAAGTCCACGTGTTAAACCTAACTTAAATTGTCAGTTTCATTTTTTTTTTTACTTTGCTTCTGGATTATGATTCGGACATGATGGGCCTGTATGTTTGTTTTTGATAATTTATTATATCAGTCTGTTTAAAATATAAGGACTTCTTGTACTCTACTTGAATTAAAACACTGAACAATTGCAATTTTTATAGAATATTCAATGAAAGCTTGCGAGTTTTTTTTTTTTTTTTTTTTTTTTTCTATTCCAGCGTAATAACGTTAAGGTGTCCTGTCTTATGGCGAGTGACTCGGTGGTCTGTTATACATTTTTTTCTATTCCAGCGTTCAAAATCTGCTGACTACGAAAGCCTGTTCGTGCAAATTTGTAATCTGATTTTTTTCAAATCGTAGGTACGATTTTTACAATCCTAGCTACGAATTAAAAAATCGTATCTACGATTTGAAAAAAAAAATCAGATTAAAAAGTGGCACGAACAAGCTTTCGTAGCTGACTGATGAGGAGATCACGGAACAATGCAAAACATTTTTAAAGAAATGAATGTGGACTGTCGTCAATAAATATAATTCTATCATTAAAGAATATATTTATACATTTCGCTTTGAAATAGTTTCAGAATTTATTAGTAGTGGTTTAAGTGTTTGTTCACTTGTTTATTTTGTGGTATTTTAGCTCCTAAGTATGACGCCGGTACTGCAGTTGGAAGAGTGACCAGTAACATCATCAATGAAGCATCCGGACTTTGTGCCAGCAGACGACATAAAGATGTCTTGTACACTCACAACGACTCCGGAGGGGAAAGCAGGGTATTCGCTATTGACTCCAAGAGTGGGAGAAGACTAGCGACTTTAAACATAGACGGAGCGGAGAGTAAGGACTGGGAAGATATAGCATGTGGTCCGTGTCCTGTTGGGGGACATTGTGTCTATATAGGTGACGTAGGCGGAAACGTAAAGCGCCCTGGTAACGTCGTGTATAGAATCCAGGAACCGGTAACAATTGAAGATCAGAATATAACTATAGATGGAAAGTTGGCTTACAGGTACTCATAATATCAAGCATAAACTTACCGGTCAATGTCGAAATTAAAAAAAAACAAACACAAAGCAAAACCTTTGAAAACTGGTAAATTAAAAAACGTGAAAACTTCCATCAGGAAAGTGTGGCTGGATGGTCCGGAAGTGTAAACACTTTCAGTCTAGTTAACTTCATCCGCGATATATATATATATATATATATATATATATATATATATTATTGTGTTTGTCAATGTTTTTGTGGTTATGGCGATTGCTCTCCAATTCTGTATGACTAAGTCACACTAGTATGCCCTTTGAAAATACAGTTTATACAAAATGCCTCTATGATACGAGATGTTGCTGCTTCGTAAGCCTATAATGTCACCCACAACGGTTCCATGTACAATGTAATGTATTTGTTTGGTGACCATGTATGGTTTTATAGAGTTTGAATCCAAAATGTCTAAGCCTTACTGATGAGGAATTTTATTTCGAAACGACCGTGTAGTGCTGTAAAATTAAAACTGGTATAATATGTCAGTAATGAAATATTGAGAAGATTATATAATAAACATGTATAATACACATCTTCCAATATATGACTCATTTTAATACTTCTCTATAAGAGTTGAAACTGTATTCATATAAACTCCGATTTGTTATTTGAAGCTGGAGTGAAGACAATTGTGAGACATTAATGGTGGATCAAAACGCAGATATGTACCTTGTGTCAAAAGTCGGTCCTGGAGAGTATAGTAAAGTTGTTAAAATTCCAAAGACTTTATGGGGATCATCAGAGGTAGTAAAGATTCCAGATGGGACAAGTCTCCCATTGATCTCGGAAACAGACGACCCTGTTGGTGGGGATATTTCTGCGGATGGAAAACAAATACTGCTGAAAATGTATGGACACATTTGGTACTGGGAAGTTAAAGACAGTGTTATTGACGCCATGACGTCACCTCCCATTGAGTTACCAAGCCGGCACGAGAGGCAAGGTGAAGCTGTCTGCTGGGACGCCTTAGGAGAGGGATATTACACTCTGGCTGAGGGGTACAATTCTACTCTATGGTACTTCAAACAGCGCACTGCATTTTATCCGAAAACAGGTGATTTATATATAGACACTTTTCTTCAGTTAAATATATCTTAAGGCGTTCAGGTAAATGCCATATAGTACCATTTACCTAGCTCGATGTGTATGATTTCCTTATTATTGGAAAGGTCACTGTGAATTCTTCATAGATTTACAAGTATATTTTAATAAACTTTCCAATCAAGGCCGAAATGGTTCTAAGTATGTTCTTTTGGCTTCAATGAGATACATATGGCGGGAAACAGTATCAAGACCGCTTCGTGTCTGCGGGGCAGTGAATTGCCACAGACTGTTCACATTTCATTGTTGATTACGTCACTGATACCACCAATCAAAAGATGTATCAAGATCTTATCATTTTAATCTTAAATTATAAGATCTAAATACATTTTTACTGTTTACGCATGAATTTTTAAGAAATATGCTTCCCGGAAAACCGAAGACATTGTGACGTAAATAGTGTTATCAGTGACGTAATCAACATCGAAATGAGAATAGTCTGTGGCAATTCACTGCCCCGCAGACACGAAGCGGTCTTGATACTGTTTCCCGCCAAACGTATCGCCGGCCACGCCCACATCACAATGTTCCGACTCTGACCGCACTACGGTACCAAAGCAGCGTCACGGCAACTAATGACGTTCTAGTGTCAGTGATGTCATTAAACTGCACAATTCAGGCCGAGTTTTGATTCTTTTTGCGTGTAATTCAAGCATGTCGATCCTTTGTCGGAACATAGTGGGCATGGCCGGCGATTCGTCAATTCTCCAATGACGACTGGCATGGTATTTCTTGGATTAAATTGTTAGTTTTTGAGTTCTGATAATTCAAACATTGAAAATCGTAATTTTAAAACTTATGTTCATAACAATCAGCTGGTTAGTCTTAGTTAGTGTTTTCCCTGATCATATATATATATATATATATATATATAGTCATTAATTAAATTTTCAAATGTATAGCTTCAAGAACTTGTATAGAGTCATGCAAACCATCTACCTTACCATTCAGTCGACGTTGTTTTGTTTTATTATAATTTTAGCTGACAACCGGATCGTGATAAAGAAACAGGGTAGAAATGAATCTGAATTTGAATGCGTGATGAATACAGGTAATCATAAAAATGACCATAGCCACCAACTAAATCAGAATTTTATTTCAGAAGCCAAAAGCTAATATGTAAGTAACTGTTGTTTAAGATTTCAAAAAGTAGACAAAAATACCAAAACAATTGAATACAAAACGGTTCAATATATAGTGTGTTATCATTTTTTGTTTGTTTGTTTTTTGTTAAAGTATCTCTGGTGGTAACTGATAGCTGTTCTGTTTCTTTAACTTAATTAAAAAATACGTAATTCATTTTACATTTAAAAACCATTACTGGGACCTACGACGTTAGTGGGTTTTCTCAAAGCATTCCGGTTTACTCCACCATTCCAGAACTGATAAGTGAAAGAATCTTACAAGGACGTAAAAAAAACCATAACTCCATTCTATAAGGAACTCAAGTATTGTTAACATGTTATATATATATATATATATATATATATATATATAATATATATATATATATATATATATATATAATAGTTTTAAATTTAATCGGAAGAAAACCTTTTTCTTTTAGGCTCGCAGAACGTCAAATATCATATTGCATTTCCTGGAGACAACGAGGCGATGCAGATAGTATTTTCAAGTTCTGTAAACGGATGGGCAAAATATGGATTCCTGCGCAGATACGATGTGAAAATATTACTTTGACAGAAGGAACGTCGTTCATTGACATTGCAGACGAAATGGGGACTAACTTTTTGGAAATCGAGGAAAAGGGCATATACATAGAAACCATGGCAACGACTACGGTGTATTTGAAAGTAAACGTTTTAAGACCGTCTCTAACTGCTGCTCTTGACTATAATCAAATTGGAAAGGAATATATTTTCTCAAATCCTCTAATGAGGGTTTTTACCATAGTGGGCACTACTAACGAGACAAAAGTCAATATTAGCTTACATCCGGGCTTTAGAAACATCATCTACAAAGACGAACGCGTATTGGATGGGGACGAGGGCATTGATGTTGAATTGGACCAATTGGATACATTCTCTGTGGCATCTCCTTATACGGAAATAGTAGCAGATAAGCCATTGGCTGTGTTCACTGGACCATCAAACAGGCTTAGTCAGATAGACCCAATTACTCGATTGGGTAAAACATTCATCATACCTAGAATTTTCAGCGGATTGCCGTATACAATTTATGCTCCATATGACAATACGGAGATAGAAGCCATTGTTGATGACGGTTTAGTGACAACATATAAAATGAATAAGTTCGATGTCGACGGCAGTTTTATTTCGAGTAGTTCACACGCTTTGTTTTCAAATAAAGCCATATCTGTCGTTTTTCCTTCAAGCTATGGAACTTTATATTTCCCAGACATCAATAAGTATCGTTTCAATTATTCATGCCCTTTGCTTGGTACAGAGGAAACGCCCAATTATAAAAACACCATCCATATTGTGATGAAGGCCAAATCAATGGAAGGTTTGACAATCAATGGACAACCACCAGAAAATGCAAAAATCCGTGAAAACGCTACTTTTAAGGATTTAAATATCACATATATTTCTATATCTACAACTATACGAAAACACGTCTCTGTTAAAAGCGATTTTCATGAAATGTTTGTTTTTATCTATGAAAACCTAAATGGACAGAATTTTAACTTCATATGTATTTAGCAGGGGTGCGATTTAAGCACGCACTAGTTAGTGAGAATTTTTTTGTGGCCCAAGTGTTACATATGGGAAGCTTGTTCTTGTCTAAGATAAGTGTTTGCTAGATACCACTTGCATGCCGTAACTACCATTGAGGCAAGTCAGGGGCGTAGCTGGGGTGTTTATGATGTGGACGCCTAAAGAGGGCAGGGGGTTTGGGGGCCGCCCTGATGCGAATTTTCGGCCCTCCAGGGCGCTATTTATCAGAATTTTTCTTATAATTGTATGCTATGCTGTATAGTTTTTTGTCTTTTGAGACTGGTTCATTCTTAAACCTGAAGACGAGGTACAAGGGGATCTGATGTTGTATGGCATAAGCACTACGAAAACAACACACTCATAATTGAGAAAGTCAAGTTAAATGGGAGTTCAATTAATATAGTGGTGAGGTTAAACGGAGGAAAGGAAATATATTTGTAAATATATTGCGTTAATACACAATGAAATGTGACGAATGGCTAGTAGAAGTTCTTTAATGTAATTGTTAACAGGCAATCGTACCTTGTGTATCTGGACTCTGCTGTTAAGCTGCTGGACTAACTGCGCTCGAGTTATCGGCTTTTGAAGCTGAGAACAAATCAGATAGTTTCAATTGTTTTGCCATGCCGGCAAAGTCAAGACAACACCGGAACCGCACCTCAGAGGCTATCGAAGTCACGTATAAACCGAATTCGTATCGTATATAACATTTCCGGTGAAGACCAACGTTTTGGTATTAGAAATATATTATACTCTCTCTCTCTCTCTCTCTCTCCGTTTTTTTTTTGTTTTTTTGTTTTTTTTTTTTTTTTGCGAAAACGATGTGGACGTTTTTGCGTACAAACGTACGCCTGGCTACGCCCCTGCAAGTGAGCCAGTTGCCTCACCTAGAATTCTGCAGATTTTTTTTTTTTAACCGATTTCAGATTTTATGGAAAACAAACTTTTACTCACTATCCCTGCAGGTTCATGCTCATGAGAGAGATCATTCTCTGCCATGAGACAACTGAAAGTGTGGAATAGATCAACAATGACTGGAACTCGGTTCTGTAGCCTGTCACTGTTACATATTCATCGTGATGATGTTATTGGAAACGTTTGTCCTGAAAAAGTCCTTAAGAAGTGGGACAGTACTGGAATTAGAAAAATCCCACTTGCTTTTGACATTGATGAATAGATTAGTCGACTCGATCAGTATGTCCGATTTAGTGTCATGTAGTTATTAGATGAAAATCTTCAGTCGTCGACATTTTCATTTATTGTAGTAATAATATTAGTATGCATAATTATATCTGTCACCAACAAGTAACTCAGCTTGGTCTTTTTTATCTACATATTCTAAAACTTTGAAAAAACCCATTTTTTCTTTATGTGTGTAAAATAAGGTCATAAGGGAAGATTTAAATGCAACACATGATGTTTAACTACACCATTCACAGAATTTATTTTTATAGAGGACGTTAAGTCACTTTTGGTAGGCGGCACTTAAGTGCCTCATTGAAGAATTTTACCACAATTGACTAGATGAACATATCCAATACATCCGGAGATGCTAGCTCAAACTTTGGCATTACACTTGAAGCTTTATCAACTTGATCTATTTTTTCAGATCATTCCCTTCTTTCTTTTTTATACCGGGCTTCTATGACTTTGGGACTATCAAATACTTTATTTTCAGTTACAACCCCTTTTTGATATCAAAATACATGAATTGAGTAAACATCTTTTAGCCTTTGAAATGCCAGAAAAATGCAGGAATTTGGCTTAAAGTTTTAAAAATTTTCCGGGGGGGGGGGGGGGGGGGGGCATGCCCCCGGACCCCCCCTAGATAAACGCGCCTTTGGCGCATCAAATTTCCGCCTCACATACAACCAAGCCCTAGTTACGGCCATGACTTGCTCGGTCTTGATGAATCTTCGTAGAATCAGTTCTTGGTTGATGTAGGTGTGCATTTAGCATCTTGTTTCTATAGTTCCTGATCACATAAGCAATTGCTTTTAAAAATAGGGTATTCAAGATAGACTTTTGAAACTTGATATATACATACCAACGGTATTTGGACATTTTATTTCATCTTCTGACTTGAAAAGTGAATGAGCTCGAGTCTGATTATTCTATACATGTATATATTGCCCATTAGGGGTACAGAAACTTAGTATGTGCAAGTGAATGAATCGATGATGATTTTAAAGGGGTTCAGAAACTAAGTAGATATAAAGCTTTAAGCTTGTTATACAGTACTTACTTAAGCATTCTACAAGCACATGTATAATATATGTATATAGTATCTACAGATTATGTACGATTTTGGATATAATAAATACATGTAATAATTTTGTCTGTATAGATTGTTCACGATCTGATGGCATTATTATAAACATGCCATCTAAACCTGTAATGATAAATATGCCATCTAAACCTGTAATGATAAATATGCCATCTAAACCTGTAATGATAATTGATTGAATGGAGTTTTATGTACCAGTCAAAAATATTTCACTTATATCGAGATGTCACCAGCTTCAATTGAAGTGACAGAAATTTGACCCTTTGCAGTTATGCCACGAGAGTTCTTTAACGTGCCACGCCTGCCATGACACGGGACCTCGGTTTTTAAAGTATCTTCCGAAGGACCCTGTGACTTTCATTTCTAAATGCCCAGTGCATGGCGAAAGAAGTCACTACCTATTTATTAAGTCTTGGTCAGACGACAGCCTCCCACATACAGAAAAACGAGCACTCTACCATTGAGCTTCAGTAGTAGTGTGTTATGATGATGGATTAGTTCTGTATATAATCACGCCATACTACAGTTTATTTTGTTACAACAATCTCAATGCTGAATAATACACATTCCCATCAATTGTGGATTGCCTACATGCCTTCTCATACTTTATTTGTTGCATCAATCCTAATATTAAAATGGACCCTTGTAATCATCATATCAACTAAACTATACAAGTCATTCACAATTTAATGGTAGGAGTGATTATAAACATAGGAAGTCTTTATAGGCAAACGACATTTACCTTCATTAAGAAAATTCATAAAAAAGGACCCACCCAATAAATGGGAAGTGCTAAGACTCACATGTAATACTTAAATAATGCACGATTCCTATTAGGTAGAGGAAAACAATTGCTTTTCCAATACATAAATACTCTGGTCCATAATAAATACTTAAATTAAAGGTCAAGTGGGAGGGTCAGTGCTGTTTGCCTATACCATCCAAACAATTGCTTCAGTATAGGTAAACAAAACTGACCTGTCCACTTGACCTTTCATGAGGAATATTCATATAGTAGGATCCACCCAATACATGGGTACTGTTAATATCTAAGTTAATACATACACAGTGCACAGGTGTACTCAAAGAGGTCAGTATATCTTATGATATATATAATATAAACACCTGTGCTCCCTATACATAGATGTACCGGTACTTGGTCCATGATAAATATTTAAATGAAAGGTCAAACGGACAGGTCAAAGTTGTTTACCTATATATATTCAGGCCATTCTACCTTTATTTGCTACAACAAGATTGAAATAGACTCACTATATACATGTACATTATACATTGCCATCAAATTATGAACAACCTGTTAGCAAAAAAGAATATAAGACTTTTTAAGTGTTATTTACATTTTATTTAAATGTAAAAGTGTTTGGATTACAATTACCCATTCAACATTTGGAAACAATAATAATAATGTCTGATGAAAATCTATGCTAAAATATACATAATAATTCTGAAAAAAAAAATAAACAAAAACAAGCACCATTCAATCTGGATATGGAAATATTCGACATTAAGTTCCAAGAAATGAAAGTTTAGGACTAAAAAGAAATTGTTCTACAAAGTTTTGATTTTTCATTCATACACATGAAACAAGAAGAAAAAAGCCAGATTACTAATTATTTAATGAATTGCTCATTATTCCATGACATATTAACTGAGCTAACAATGCCCCTACACATAAACATTTATACATGAACCCCTAGATGAATATAGTTTGTCAGCGATATTGTGGCAGAGTCTTTATAAACATAAGCGAGTTTATTGTACATTAATAGGTATTAATTCTGTGTTATTGTATAGGTATATTCACGCCATCATGCGTTCTTTTGCCAATTCCGCCTTTATATATCCCTATCTTAGGCTATCTACATTATATAGACTCTTCCATGTTTATAAACACTCTGCCAGAATATCGCTGACAGACTATTAAAGACTGTAAAAAAATTGAAAAGTACTAAATAGCTAATGTGTAGTTGAATCTTGATTAATCACATTTTAACTTTACAAAAAATATGATAAAGGGCGACACCAACATAATCATGCACACCGTCAAGACAATTTATCAATAACAGATATGTGTATTGTACATTATTATTTTAACTTCATGTATAAATTTATTAACAGGTGGTTTTTTTTTTTCAAAGAGGTATCCTTGAACATTGTATAGGTTAACGTTTTGCAAAACACTTCAAATTTTATGGTTCTATTTGTAATTCTATTCTCTCTCTCTCTCTCTCTCTCTCACACACACACACACACACACACACACACACACACACATCTATCAACATATCTATTAGAAAGCAAACTTAAGAACAAAACATTCATTATAGACTGGGTTTTCTATCTTCACCTTTACCATCAAGAAAATATAGTGAATATCTTATTAGAAAATTAACTGAAATTGTTATGGAAAATCGTTATGGCACATGAAACATGAAACGAATCAAATTCAGCAGTTATTAATAGGAAAACGGATAAAGGTATTGAATTGAGAAGGAAAGATAACATATGCAATTCTTTTGAAGTATAATAGCTTAATTTTCAAACGCATGGATACTAACAACATGTTGTTAGAAAAAATATAGAAACTGACATTGTTTGATCACAAAAGTATAAAGTTGTCAAAATTTATGGTATTCGATTGCTAAATTTAAATATCAAATTCAAAGCAAAACAAAAATGTAATTTTTATCACTACCATGGTGTGTGTAAATAAAATGACATCTATATTTTTCAATCATTTTGCTCAGAGTTACAAACACAACTACTGCTATCACTTACAAATTAAAGTTATTGATGTGGTTTTGATGCAGATTCTATCATACTAAGATATCCATATATCAACAGACCTGTGACTCCTTAAAAAATTGGAAATTTTTACAAAAAAAAAAAAAAAAAAAAAAAAAAAAGAGAGAAAGAGAGCAAATTTTCAAGTAAATAAGAACTATAAATTATTTAAAAATAATGGGAATGATGTGCATGTTAACAGTAATAGAGATTTTATTTACCCTTAAACAATGTATACTGATACCATATTACCGGTACTCAAAATACTAGGCAGGCATTTACACAAAATGTTAAAAATATTCACAAAATAGTGTATTATCCACCTCTCCTGGTTTTAAATATCAAGATAATCAAATCTATCCATTCAGTTTTCTTTCAGTCATTGCAATATATACAGATTACAGACATGCCTACATGTATACATTTCACTCGCACAAAAAATATGAAATATGATCATTAATAAATGGAATATCAGTTGCAGCAATACGTTATGAGAACTCTAAATGAACAAAATGCTGATTGCAGCAATATATTATGAGAAGATTGAATTCTATAGTGTATTTAAAGCTTTTTTAAAGAGACCATGATGTATTCCGACCATTTACTGATTATTTAGCCTTTTCAGTAAAATTTTGAAGTAGAAGACAAATTTACTATAGTGCGCAACAAGCATGGAGTAATATGTACTGCAGGAAAAATATTCACAAAATGTAACGAACTTCATCCAAATCCAAAAAGTGAAGTTTCATTGTACAAAATACTAAGCAAATAATAGCAATAATATTGTGCAAATACTATACTGACACCTTGTACATTCCAATAAAAATTTATTACCATCAAAATATCAGAGACTAGAATGTATTAAAAATGTTACCAATAACAATAATAATAATAATACAATCATAATATGGAATATAGGCAAACACAATTGACCTGTCTACTCGGCCTTTCATTAGGAATATCCACCTAAGAAATGGGTAGTGTTAGGATCCAACATATGACACAGATGTGCTCTATGGTGTGAGTATACCTCAAGATATATACAAAATAAACACCTGTGCTCCCTATACATAGATGTACATGGTTTGTGATAAATATTTAAATGAAAGGTCAAGCTAAGAGGTCAAAGTGGTTTGCCTATAAAGAAAAAGATACACACTACAGTTCATGTGCACTGGACTTTTAATTTTAAATTTAAAGGTGTTTGAATAATTGATTTGAAAAGATAACCCAATGTGCCAAAAAAGAATTTCAGTTATGCAAGGTATTGTGTAGATTTCGTGAGACATTATGAGTAATATTATCACTGTTAGTACTGTTTATCAACACACTGGCAAGACTTTTTTCAGAGACCTTCATAACATTTTGAGATTAAAAATCCTGCTAACCTTCAAAATTTATCATATATATATATATATTGCAATATTATACATTAGATCATTAACATCAGATAAAAATAAATAATTTAAGTTAGATTAGCACTCATAGAAGTCTGCTTAACTTGACATAGCACATTTTACACAATTATAATTATGTGTTAAAAATGTTTTTTTTCTAGACTTTTAAAACATTTTTATACAAATAAGTGTACAGTAAACTTCATTAATTGTACCTTGATAACATTGCCACCTCGCTTATCCATTTACTTTTTTGAAGTACAAAAATCTATTTCTATGAGTTTTCTTCGATTTGTTGCCAAACCCCTTTATAACAACAAAATTTTACAGAATTTTGTGCCAATAAATAGGGAGATTTACTGTATTTTGAAGAACTAAACATTTAAAATGTAGATTTGGTTATGTCTTCTTTAGATATAAATTTGAGAACCTGGAAAATAATTTAAAAGACAAAAAAACTGGGAAAATAACTAGTTGCTTGATGAATGTTAAAATGAAGATCTACATGTATATAACCAGTAATGATGTAGCATTTTGGAATCCAGTAATGGTGTTTTATGTCCCATTCAAGATTCTTTCACATACAGTCCAACTTGCCTTTAATGTCACCTCTATATAAGGATCACCTGCTTATAAAGGCCAGAAAAACTGTATCCCAACTGTTCTTTATTCATATTATTTGAACCTGTATATAAAGGCCACCTTCCCATAAAGGCCACTTTTACTGGTTCCATTGGGTGATCTTTAAAGACAGGTTTGACTGTATATTGATGCAATATAGCCAATAATAATGAAATATTATGGTATTCACGTCAGCTGTGTCATTATGATTTTTTTCGTGTAAGGATAACAAAAGAAACCTACATGTATTTGAATGTCACAAACATGACATCAGTTAAAGTCGTTACGATTTTTTAAAGTGAGGACAACAATTTGAATGTCATATAATGTGCTTTTAAATAAAATTTATTTTTATAGCACTCATTATTAAGATCATATAATAAATATCGTACATAAAATAAATTAAGAGTTTTGATTGATCACAATGGTTGTCTTCAGTCCAACTGAGATTTCAAACAAGGAATGAATCACACTTATATCTCTCTCTCTCTCTCTAGACTACAACTTCCTTACAGAATATATCTCTAAACTTTTCATGGATTAACATTTAAAAATAAACAATAAGGCATCTCCAATCTAATATGCATGTAAAGAACACCCATAATATTATGGCAGAGTGTTTATAAACATGAAATAGTCAATTGACGGATCGCCGGCCAAGCCCACTATGTTCCGACAAAGGGTCGACATGCTTGAATTACGCACAAAAAGAATGAAAACTCGGCCCGAATTGTGCGGTTTGATGATGTCACTGACACTAGAACCTCATTAGTTGCTACGACGCTGCTTTGGTATCGTAATGGTGGCCATTGTCCGAACATTGTGGGGGTGGCCGGCGATACGTCAATTAGGAGAAAACGAGAAAACCAAGAAACAGAGGCAATCTCAAGTGCATCACAGTACAGTACAGTCTTGTTGCCAATTCACCTCAATAAGTTTGCCTACTCGCTTATTGTTATAGAATTTTAATTTATTTTTCATTACATTGCTCCTTCAATTTATCATCAAACTGTTTTATAATGCCAAAATCTGACTAAACCAAAAGTGGCAATTAATGGAGGAGTGATTATTATTATTGTAAAAGGAAATACAATGAAGTGGAAATCTCCAATTCATATTAAACTAAACAACCTTGTAGAAAAGTAGATTTGCTATTTACTCTGCCAAAATGCTGTGGATAATCTCTACTTAATCTATGTGAATGTTATGATATTTTTATCACAAAAACATGAACAATGTAATTTCAGTATCATATGGTAAAAATTATGATTGTGCTGAAATGATGTATTTTCACAGATTTAAAAAATACCTACAGATCATTCAAACATCAATACTTGCAAATACCATGGAGATGCAGCAGTTCTGCACAAAATGAAAGTTTGTGGCATAATACAATGTATATCATATCCTAGTGGTTCAGACAAAGTTTGTGGCATAATACAAAGTATATCATATCCTAGTGGTTCAGACGACTAGCGGATACAATTTTTTAGCCAATGGACATCTTTATGCATTGTACATATAAATGGAGAAATATTTGCATTATTCATTTTGCATACTTTTTGGCATACTATTATAATAATTTTTTTTGTTGACAGTGATTGTAAATACACCAACAATGTAAAAATTTTACTATACAATAAAACCTTGTATCACCACTGATAACTTTGCCACCTCGATTATCACCACACTACAATTTTTTATGTTCATCGTCATAAGCCTCCCTCAATTTATTGAAAAACCTTGTATAATGCCAAAGTTTGACTAAAAGAGTGGTGATGTTGAATCAAGGTTTTAATGTATATTGAATTCAAATATTTGTGAAATTGTTATTTTTTTTTTTATCTTTTTACTCTTGCAAGTTTATTAAATAATGAAACCAACACAAATATTTCCCCTTTTACAGTTAAAAGCATATTCCACAATAACTACATGTATATGTAGTCCCGCCTTAAAATTGCCATATTTATGCATGCACCATCAATATAAAAATACAAAATCTTTGTTTGTATGCGATTATGTTATGGTTTGCAAAAAATGCCCAAAATGTCATCCATGATAAATTGTCAAGATTTGAACACAACCTATCCCAAAATAAATACAATTGACTGTAGATCACCAATCAGCATCTCCTGTTGCTTTTTGAAATACATAGTCTTTACCATTGAGATTCATAATACCATCTTTCAAATGAAATTTCCACTTTGCCTTGTTTCTGTTAATCTGTAAATAATCCAAATAATCTTATACCATGTATACAGTACAGTAAAACCTTGTTATAATGTCCCTCGATAACTTTGCCACCTCGCTTATCGCCACAATATTTTGAAGTCCCATAATCCATTTTGTTTATGTTTTTCATTATCCGCCTCCCCCAATTCATCACCAAACCCCTTTATAATGCCAAAATTTGCCTGAACAAATGGTGGCGATGAATCGAGGTTTTACTGTAAATGTAAGTACAATCATCACAATTAAGGTTTTGTTTACAAGTTTGAGCTGGCCCCGGTTTCACAATCATTCCTTAGCTAAGATTTTCCTTAACTTAAATCTTGCAAAATTTCAATCTTTTTTAATTTTGTTAATTTTGAAGATGTTCAGGATTTTTAGTGTCAACCTGAAGATATTTTCTAGATTAAAACATTTGGATTTAGTTTTGACGAAAATATTCATAAATAGTTCCAGAAAATGATTCCCAAAATTTGCTAAGTTTAAGTTAAGGAAAATCTTAGCTAAGGAATGATTGTGAAACCGGGGCCTGGTTCAATATACATGTTTATATTGTCACTTGTCAAGAAATTTCTCATATAGCGTTTGGTTAACTTGCCAGAGTATACGGAACTATGTTCATTAATCTGCCTGGGTACATATCCAACATTTAGCAGTAAAAGGGAAGTAACTAGTACATCACAGAAGTCGTTAAATAAATCTTTGAAAAGGTCCATGGGGATGGGTGACACATCAAACATGTATTGCTAATAATTTTTTTTTTAATTATGGGAACAATTGTGTGGCAGGGTCAGTGGTTTTCTCTGGGATCTATAGTTTCTTCTGCCATTCTAAATTTGTCTGCTCTGATAAAAGTGAAAGAATCTTGAATAGGACATAAATTGAACAATATTATTCAACTTCAATCTATCCTAAGTGTATGGTTGACCCCAGCCCTTAAGTTGGCTTTCTTCCTTTCAACATTATTCATCTTCAACTGCCGGTTGTTTTTTTCAGACATTCAGGTTTCCTCTACCATCCCTGAAGTAACCATTTGAATATAAGTGATATAATCTTGACTGGGGCATAAAATTCAATTACTACACACCACTCCAACCCATCTTCAATCAATCTTGTTTAGTTGACCCTTGACCCCTAAGTTGACTTTCTTCCTTACCTTATCATACTGACAAACAACAACATTATCTGTGTCAAATAATTCTGAAGGGTCAGCATCACTTATATCATCCTCGGAATTTAAAGGTTCCTAAAAATTGAAAAATAATATAATAACCATGATGCATGTACAATATTTACAAAACTAAGTAAGACCCTCCATTGGAACCCTTTTCAGTATTTAACTGACATTATTTTTCGATGAACTGTTATAGTGTGAAAATTTTCCTCATGGCGTATGATAAATAGCAAAAAGTTCCAATTGATATTTCTAAATCAACATCTTTATTCTTTTGTTCAATCTGGTATTCTTTAATGTGTCCCGAGGGCACCACTGATAATAAAAGATATGAAAAATACTTTTCCTTGATTTTTCAAGATGTCACTATCGCATGAGATCAGATGATCATCACCTATAGGCAGTAGGTGAAGTGAAAAATCTTTACATTTGCAGTGTATCATAGGCAATGCAGGGAGAGTTGAGTTGAGTAATGGTGTTTAATGTCCCAGTCAAGAATATTGCACTTATACTGAGATGTCGCCAGCTATAGGCGAAGGTGCAGAAATTTTGCCTGTGCGTTGTGCTGATGGCATTATACAGCAGGGATCTTTATTGTGCCAAGCCTACCAAGACACGGGACCTCGTTTATTTTAAGTTCCCATCCGAAAGAACCATGACTTAAATTTTGTAATGCTGAGTGCTTGGCGAAAGAACAGTCACTACCCACTTTCAAGTCTTGGGTCAGACCCTGCCGGGGTTCGAACCCACAACCTCCCACTTACAGATGAGCACTCTACCAACTGAGCTACCGCAGTGGTACAATGCAGGGAGAGTTCTTTATTGTGTTGCGTCTACCTTATTTGGATTTGAATTTAAGCAGTGAGAGGCCTAACAAAAAATTAAAATAATCTCTTGAGACACAAATACCTTCCATCCCCAATATTGTTGAGTTGTTATTTCTAAGATTTGACCTTGTGACCTTGACTCTTGACTTATGCACCAAAATTTGGTATTTAACACATTTTCTCATGTTGGTTTACATTTGTGCCAAGTTTAGTCAAAATCCATCTATAGACATGGAATATACGGAATGGGCATAATATTGGCATGGCTGGCCAGACATTTAGAGGGATTTCCATTTAAACTCCTAAATTGTGTATAAATTTCATATAACGATGATAACTGGTCATCAGTACCTCTTCTTCTCCTTGTGCATCATCATCTTCATTCTGCTCTTCATCATTTTCATCATTATCATCATCATCAAAATCGTCATCTTCTGAGGAACTTGTGTCATGGGCACCGTCAACCTGCTGGATTATACCTTGTGGATTCTATCGAGGTGAAAATTGAAAGTACATATCTAGTTTTATAAACAGTATCAGATTAGCATTAAAAACATTTTCATGGTCTCATCTCCTAATAAGACAGTAACACTAAACCAAAATATATATTGACTGCATGCATTCATTTTTTTCTCAAAAATATTTTTTATCAATATTCCAATTTTTCAATATTTTGGCAAATAATGGATTTTTATTTTTTTTTGCATTTTTTTTTTATCATTTCAACCGATTCTTGACAATAAAATAATATTTCTGAAACCAAGAATATTGAATCATAATTAGTTATATAAAGGATAACAACAATATTAAAACACAATATTTACATGCAAGTGTGCGCAAATAAAGCTGTGTAACTTGTAAGTACAAATAAACTTTTAAAACAATATTGAACATTACTGTTAAATGCAAAAAAAAAAAAAAAACGAATGTATTAAGTGGTTAATCAAAACTAAAATTAAAAATTTTAACAAGACTTCTAGCGATAAAGTGGTGCAAGATGCTAAGCTAAATTATTGCTAGTTATAAACATAATTGCATTTTTAATCACTTAACAAAAGGCTGCAATATTAGTCAAATGCTTTAAACAAAATTAAACATCATCATCACTTTGGATTTTATTTTGCATCATCACTCCAGGTTATATTAAAGGCCAAATCCAATACCTCATCATTAAGAAAAGTAAAAATTACTGGTACAATGCCAAATGGAAATGCTCTCAATAACTATGTGGTAGTCTCTTCTTATCTTCATAGAAAGGTATGGCCAAAATTGTCAACATCCACAATCAGTAAAGACACCAGAATAGTGACAAATGTGTCTTGCTTCCATTGAAGTTCAAAAATTAAGACTAGACTGCCTAAGAACTGAAACCTTTTCAGACAGGCCTCAATATTTTGTAAATTCTCTTAAATATGGTCTTATAGTAATTTTAATAATCTGAGGCGGTAAGAATTTCATTCTAATTTTGGATACCACAATGTCATCATATATAGCATAAGGATACCGGTAAGTTGTTATTCAGTTCATAAATACACCACTTTCAACCTAAAATGACTTTCAAGTTCACCACTTCTGTTATGATTTAGACTACCACCCAACAGATTTCAAGATACAGTTCCTGTATATAGTCTTACTTTATAGTGATGGTGGTGGTTTGGTGGTGGTGGTTGTTGCGGTTGTTGTTGATGGTGTTGGTTATAATGGTGTTGGTGGTGGTAGTGTTGATCTTGTTGATTAGGAGGGTGGTGGTGATGAGACGGAGGAGGCGGATACATGCCTCTTTGGTGGTGAGGCTGGTTGTGATGGTGGTGTGACGGAAGAGGCTGATGCTGCTACAGTAAGCAAAAAAAGTTATTAAGCATAAATTATATAAATGTTAATAGTGCTAAGACGGTGGTGCTACAAAAATGTTAAGATTTGAAGCTGATAATATAAGAACATTGAATAAAGTGTTAAAAAGGAAAACAATACCGAGAAAACTTAAAATGATTAAAATCTCTAATTAAAATCAAGAATGTTTATAAAGACTACTAAAATATTTAAATAAAACTCAACAAGAAAGGTGGTGTTTGTTTATATTATGTAGCAAAAATACTGCTATTTAAAATCCCTGTACGGAATATAAATTCCCCAAACTGCCCAGTAATTCCACAAAGTCCCTAAAGTCCCCAGTATATTCATGAATTTACTTATATTACAGAATCTTACTGTTGTGAACATTAGTAAAAATTTCATGCTACACAATAGGAATTTTCAGATCAAGGAAATTTAGAAATAAACGAGTTTTTATGTGGAAATTCTCATAGGAGTATAAATTTTCATCCAGGGAATTTCAAGATATTTCCATATACAAAATTAAGTTTTCTCAGTTATTAAAAAGTTTTATAAAACATTAAACAAAGTTACAATATCAAATATAATATATACTGGTATACGCATTAAACGAAGCAAGTGACAAAATGCCAGCCACATGTATGTATTAAATTTCTTAAAAGATCCATTTATAACCACTGGTGTACAATGCAATCATTTCATCGCATATTTTCAAATTGAGTTGTCTATTTTTAAATTTTGTTTATCAGTCATCAAAGCAAGATGAAATTATAAGATTAGACAGAGTTATTTCTATCGTCAAATTTCCACATATTGTTATGGTGACAGGTTCTGTCGTCCCATGGCCCCATATAATCAAAATCATCATATCTCCTTTGATGACAGATAAATTTCAGTCTATTTTAAGTTGATGTGACTGGCAATGTGTCAGTTGAATAAAGTGAAATGAAAGAATG
Source organism: Anadara kagoshimensis (assembly GCA_021292105.1). Taxonomy (NCBI): domain Eukaryota; kingdom Metazoa; phylum Mollusca; class Bivalvia; order Arcoida; family Arcidae; genus Anadara; species Anadara kagoshimensis. The sequence continues at coordinate 42,110,607 of CM037858.1, forward strand.
CATATCAAAAGAATATTAGTGACATCAAATTTACAAGTAACTAATATTTTTCATTTATAATGTTAACAAATTTGACAACAGATGTGGATATGTGGCAACTATGGCATAGGTTCTTTTAATACAGTTAAACTTCAATAATCTGAAATATAAACGACTTTGATTTTCACTTCTTTTGGTTTTTATAGTGTTCCAAGTTATAAAATTAGAAAATACCTCACTTAGACCAAGTAATTACTTTCAAGTTACCCTTAATATTCAAAAAAAAAAAAAAAAAAAAATATTGAAGTTCAACTGTATGTATAAAAGATGCATTTCTTAGCCTCAATTTTTCATCTATGTTCAAAACGAAAAGATAATTCTATAATTCTAATACATGAGAGGATATAAATTTATAATTAGAAGCAGTAATTTTTGGTCAAGTTTGGATTCATGTATTTCTGAACATTTTCATATTTTGAAAATATACATGTATATGTGTGTGTGTCTACAAAGTTAATTTCAAGAGGGGCTTCCTTGTAGTCTCATGCATGACAACAAACAGTTCAGGGGCAGAAATAATTTAATATTAGTACACATAAGGTACTCCAAAAGTATTTTTAACATAACAATGTAGAGTACAAGAGTTTGTAATAATGATGAATATTAAATTGCATGCAAAGGCAAAAAACAGAAAAAAATAGATGACAATGTGAGTGCCAAGAAATGGTGCATTATTAACACAAGTATTAAAATATATATAGTGACATTTGGTCAACATGCTTATTTCGCTATTAGCTTTTTTTAAAACAACTGTCCAACAATTATCAGGAAATTCAGATTGACCATCATTTCTATGTACTGAAATTTGCAATTTTAGGTCAGGCCAGTCGATTTTTAATCCTTTTTAAAAAATGATTTTGAAACTTGTAGTTTTAAAAACAAATTTTAACCCCCAAAAATGCCAAATTAACATCCAAGGTGGTGCAAGAGGGTATATATCTATTATTCTAGTAATTTAAATACTAGCCTTGTGAGATGGTCAAATTGGAATATCCCAAATGATATTTTAGACATAATTGCCATTGTAACAACATTTACAAAACATTATTGCAAAAAGACATGAATAACAATATAAGAAAGATATCTAAGTTTGTAATCCTTCATCTTGTCTAGACGGGTTACCTGCTGTGTGGCCTGCACAACTGTTGGTATATTGGTCTGACTCTGTATCATGGTTGCTTGTTGAGGAATATTTACAGTACTGGTAACCTGACTAGCTGCCCCCTGGGCTTGTGGTAGTGCTTGTATAATGAACTGGCCATTAGCTGTAACATTAAATATATACAGTATATACAACGTAACAACTGTAAACTGAAGATCAGGTCTTAAAATCACATTTATTTGACATTCTCCTGGCAACATATACATGTACAAACATCCTACTCTTTGTAAGCAATAGTTGTAATTGAATTTTTTAATTAATCTGTATTTCTTATTCTCTCTCTCCATCTCTCTCTTTGTGATAAAATTCTACTATAGTAATATGTATACGTAAGTAAGTAGTATAAATTATGGAAATTGCAGAATATATTATAAATTTCTATCAAAATTATATCTCTGTGTAATTTATTTCTTTTCACCAGACTGTGTATTGGTTTGGTAATGACATGATCCATTTAGTCCCTCAAATTTTAAAACTACTAGAATTTATATACTAGTATTTTGTATTACTGACATGATAAAGCAATTATTTATTCCACATATTGATGCATTGGGCGACAGATAAATACTAGAACTTCTCTTGAGAGCCAAATACACTCCCCAACATCTACAAAGGTTTAATGTTATATGACCTTGGTTCAAGTTTATAAAACATCTTAAGACCATGAATATTATACATGTGAAATTTTATTACAGTCGCCAGAAGTAGCTATGAGCTGAGATATGGCCTGGACATGATTTTCAAACATACTTTTCCCATGACCTTGACCTTTCCAATATGACCTTAGTTAAACATCATGACACACCTTAGGTCAATGAAGATTATTCATGTAAAGTTTCATGCCAGTTGTCCAAAGCAGCTATGAGATATGGCACAGACACGATTTTACAAGGACAGACAGACATTGCGATTCCTACATACATTCCTCAAACTAGCTTGCAGTTGATATAAAAATGTGTTTGTGTGTCTTGAATATTATAGAGGGTTGTTTTGTTCATTTTGTAAACTTTGTTTTCTATTCAGATATTGTTACAAACCAGTTGCCTGAAGTGTTAAGCCTTGATTAGCAAGAGCTTGTAACTGTTGTTGGAATAACCCTTGTGGTAATGCCATGGTAGCTGTGGCTGCTGGGGCACTCTGTAAATAAAACGTAAACCAAAATATATAAATTGAATAAATATCACAAAAATATTAAAATTAACATGAAAATACAACACTTAACACAAGATGTCAGAAAACAACATAAACATAGCTTACTGGTACTTATTTGATAAAGTGAAAAGAAAATTGATCCCTTATGCAGGGGTTCAAAATTCCCTGGGTCCGAGGTCTGGGACCTATTGATTTTACCTTGGGACAATTGATATTTAAATTGTAAAAGTCTGATGGACCTGCCATTTTTACCAGAATAATACTACTTTTCAATACCATAATTGCACATACATGTAGGTCTTCCAGTGTTAATATTGGACTTTCATGACTTTGTGTGGGACCTGCCAAAAATAAAGGCAAAAGGTCCTGGACCTTCCATTACAAAACATAATTTTGAACCCCTGCTTATGGTGACAAAAATAGAATCGATTACACATATTTTCATATACAGTGCATGCTATTTAACCAATTTAGAAATGTTTTAAATGTTTATAAATTCAAATTTAAAAGTTTAAATATGATGAAAATTGCAATATGAATCTTTGACCTAACCAAGATTTCCAAGTTGAAGCTGATGCCAAAATGACAGGATAAGCAATATCTTCGTATGAAAATGAGGTAACACTGGAATAGTGAAAATAAACACCAACATATGAGTACCAGTGCTCAATCTAAAAGTCTTTGCATCATTGGTTCCAAAGTAATAATATTGTCCCAAGAAATATGAGACAACCCTGGCCCATCCTTTTCGTCTTACCGGTAGTTGGGTTTCTCTTTTTATTTTTTGTTTGATTTGATACTATCTTTTCAAATGAAAAGAATCAAGATTTGTTTTTATGATGTCAACTCAATGTTTGAAAACATTGCCTTTGATTTCTGTGGCCTAGGCCAGGGTGACCCCAACAACCACATCCCTGGATTGAACACCAAGGATGACACACATCTCATTGTGATATACAATCAGAAACTGTACAATAATCATGTACTTACAATTTCTCCACCTGTAGCTATTTGTACAGGTACAGGGACTTGTTGAGGTACACTAGGTGCAGCAACTGTAATACAAACAAAACAAGAAAATTGAATAACAACAAACTTTATACAAGATGAAAGAAAACAAAAAGGATAAGAGCACTGATTAAAACAGTTTTCAATAAAAAAAATTCTTTGATTTCAATGTGTCATGATTTAGTAGGAGACCTTATACAGAAGACAAAATCCTTAGATTTAAAATAAAGATTTTCAAAATGGATAGAAGATGATAATGTTTTACTCTAAGGTTAGAAAACATATTTCCTTAATAAGTGTCTTCAGATCAAGCCAAGGCAAACCCTTGTTTCCTTTACCATCCCAAAAATGACCACCTCAATATCAGTGAAAGAATCTGACTGGGGCATTCAATTCTATTACCGGTACTCTACTCTACAATCACTTGTTTCATTATAGACCTTACCTGTCTGTATCCTAGATGTGGATTGTGCTTGATGTGGTATTACTTGTGCATACTGTAGTGTAGCCGGTAAGGCCATGGTTTCCTGTTCCTGCAGTGAGGTCAGGTCCAGTGCTTTGGATTGGTGCAACTTCTGTTCCCATAGCTGTTGTTAAATCAAAAATAATCTTTGTAACATTTTCAGATATTTCAACCATTTCAAAGATAAATCTACCATAAAGTTTGATTATATGTGGATTTAAAAGTCATGATATGGGATAACGATAAAAGGTTCCTGAAGTCCTGAACTGTAAAACATATGGTACTGGTAGTGTACATGTACTATTTGAAAAAATTGTTTTGTGTTAATTCCAATTTTTTAACAATTTATGGGCAATAGTGATTGTCAGTTCTAACTACAGTAAAACCTCGTTATAATGCCCCTCGATAACTTTGCCACCTCGCTTATCGCCACACTATTTTGAAGTCCCAAAATCCATTTTGTTTATGTTATTCTTTATCCGCCTCCCTCAATTTATCGCCAAACCCCTTTATAATGCCAAAATTTGACTGAACAAATGGTGGCGATGAATCGAGGTTTTACTGTACATGTATTATTTGACAAGAATGGAAACCAATCTGATAATCTCTAACACGATAATTCAACAACAAAAGCAAGAGGCCCATGGGCCTTAAAGCTCACCTGAGGCTGAGTACATATCTCATTAAGAGGTTCAATGGTCAATAACATTAATTAAAGAGAATGTCCGAATTTTCAGCAGTAAGGGTGAATTATATGCAAGGATTTTTGCAAATTAATAATATATCTGAAATCTAGCTACAATACATTATTTATGAACACCTTTCGGTCAGGTGAGCTAAAAAATATTAAGAAATAAACATAAAAAGCTTCATTATTTTTTTAATATGGCCTAAAAATAAGTGTCTTTCTGTTATCTTGACATATCCTTAATTTTTATGCCTTCCATAAAGCCTTTATGACAATATTTTGACAAACACTGTTATAGTTGGTCTTTTTATTCCATATGGTCCAGGTAATGTTGTTTAATTCCTCTACCTACCGACCCCTATTTAGCAGAAACACATTTTTTCTTTAGCCTAAGTACATAGTAAATAATGATTGATAACAATTATTGATATACTGAGGAAAATTTCAGATGATGCAGCATAAACTATTTATACACTGCTTGGCTAATGAAATCTATATTCTAACATACCTGTTTTAGTTCTTGAAGCACTTGTTCATCAACACCTTCATCTAAGAAGGCTTCTCGTACATTGCTTATCACATCATCAACAACTGACTTGTATAGCTTTGGCTGAAACAGAAAAATAAGATTTTTCAATTAATTCACAAGTCTTAAAGAGTTATTTGAGAGAGATCGAGAGAGAGATCAGATGGTAAGAGTTTGAACATTGACCTATACCCCGGTACATTAAATAAATTAGGGGTAAAACAATGAGATTAAAATCTATGTCGTATTTACACAGACACATATGTAAGAAGTACCAGTATAAGAGGACAAGGGAGATAACTCTTATGTCACCTTATACAGGTCTATAATTTGTAATTTACGGTGTGGTGCATATTATATTTTTCTTAAAACTAATTTTTTAAAAAGTAACTTGTATATTTTTAAGTTCTTGCACTTTCAACACATTTATTTGCAGTTTAATAAATTTGACGCTTGGAATTTTTCAATAATAATTGTGCTAATATTTATTGATCAGTGTATTTCTAACAAGCTGTTTATTTTTAGAACATTTCAAAGTAAAATGATAAAAGTATGTTTTTGTGTATTGGTTCCTGTGACCTTGTTGTGTATAGTGAACATGTGTACTGTTTTGTGACATATCTCTGTTCATGTGTATTTGTTTACTTATATATATATATGTTATTCACAGTTCTATAATCACGAACAAAATTCGTTGCATTCTGGTGTTGCTCACAGATTTTCTTTTTGCACGAAACCCTCTTCTAATCTCATTAAACAGCAAATTGTGAACCTAACAACGTATATTTTTCATCATATAAGGAACATCTGGTAAGAAAAACTCAATTTATTTTTCCCGTTTTTGAATTTTTATACGGTAATTATTTTCGACATATCCTATTTTGTAATTTACTTCATTCTATCAAAACATTTAGCAAATATTTATGAATGTTCCAATTTTCTGTATTTCCAGACTTTTTGTACTATTCATTAAATTTGCAAGCCCTCGAATAAACAGAACCTGAAGACACTGTTTGTATTATATGCAAACCCCGTGTTATATCTCTTATCTTAGGTCTCCTCGTGCCATGCGGCACCGTGTTATATACATATGAGACTATTGGTTTTAATTCCATGTCACATTCCATTGTATGTCAATAGTTGCTAAACTCAGTGATAGTACAATGTTGTATGTCAATAGTTGCTAAACTCAGTGATAGTACAATGTTGGAAATACATCCATTGTGACAATCTACGACTGGTAACTTTTGAGAAAGACTGGTTAAAATTTATACCACATTAAACTTAAACATTGAAATTATCAGACAAGGACTGGTTGAAAATTTGATTTTTTGTCAACTGACACTGGACATTACATGAAAATAATTTCGTATAGCGGCTTTTAACAATGTATGTCAATCTGTTGGCACTCTAGCAGTGATAATGTCAGCCCATCTAAACTGGTTTTTTTTTGGAATAGGATTAGGACAGGTTAGTTTTTAATGTGAAACAATACCAGCTGACTTCAAGCTATAATACACACATGCACATGGTATATTGAAGAGTAGGAGGTAAATTAAATTCAGAGCTGATTAAAATTAATGATTATTCCTTTTCCCTGGATCCAGCATTAAAGCAGAAATGTAGCAGTCTGGGTAGCTCAGTGGTAGAGTGTTTGCCTATAGTGCAGGAGGTCCCAGGTTCGATCCCCAGTATGACCCTGCATTTTTTCTCTTTCCTGTTACCGGTACATTTGGGGGCTTGTCTGACCCTGGGAAGTGGCTGACTATCAGGTTGGTCTCAGGGTGGCACCTGGTTGTTTTGAATCAAGGAAGTTGAATTGAAAAATAGGAAGGGAGGAATGTAGCAGTCTGGGTAACTCAGTGGTAGAGCACTTGTCTATAGTGCGAAAAGTCCTGGGTTTGATCCCCAGTCTGACCTGCATTTTTTCTCTTTCTTGTTACAGATCAAAAATATACAAATGTAGATGTTATACTTATAGGAAAGGGTGTGTCTGTGGATTCAACCCAAGACCTTCTGTACTATAGATGGATTCTGTATCAACTAAGTTACCCAGACCACTACTCTCCACCATTTGAACTTTTCCTCAATTCAACCACTTTGATTTAAAATGATGTCCGGGGGTTACCCCAGACATATGCTGAGGTAGGCTGCTAACGAGTGTTTGTAAGCTTATCAAATCATGCAAATGTAAGGTTCAGGAAAATGGAAAAAGATGCAAAGTTGGTCTAGGGATCAAACCTTGGATGTCCCTAAATGTAAGTGATTTATGGACCACAAAAACATGTGTAGTGACTAATATTACACCCAAAGATAAAACTGAAAAATTGCTGATGTTAACAAAAACGGTTATACTATACAATGCGTTGGGTTGCTATTGATATATCATATGCAGAATTTTTTTTAATGTTTGCTTATGTTTTTAATATATTCAAATACATTTGTACTATAAAAACCACTGCAGTAGCTCAGTTGGTAGAGTGCTCGCTCCGTAAGTGGGAGGTTATGGGTTTGATCCCAGGCTGGGTCTGACCAAAGAATTGAAAGCGAGTAGTGACTGTTTTTTCGCCAAGCACTCTGCATTATGAAATGAAAGTATGGTAACTGTTCTTTTGGTTCGGAACTTAAAATAAATGAGGTCTTGTGTCACAGTGGGCTTGGCAGGCTAAAGAACCCTGCTGTATAATACCATTAGCGAAATGCAAGACAAAATTTATGCACCTTCGCCTATAGCGGATGACATCTTGATATAAGTAAAATATTCTTGGCTGGGACATTAAACGCCATTACCCAACTCAATTCAAATACTATAAATATACCAAACACAAGTATTCAAAATCAAATCTTTCTAGGCATGGAATGCAGCACATTGTCTTTTACATTTTTTTTTTAAATTTGGCTTTGTTGTAATTTAACAATTCAGCAAATTCTGTATGTGTATATCTGTAATATGCTTCTAGGCAACCAACAGTTAGGATTTTATCATGATCAACAGGTGGTTGAAAATATTTGACCGAAATGTCACATTACTCAAATTAAATTTTACAGATCTATGTCATTTTGGCCTTTGTATACTGATTATATCCAGGTGATAAAATCTTATTCTAATAAAACGTGGGTCATCGGATGTAATTAAAAAAAATTATGGAATGATTCAAGCAAGACCTTCACAGTTGTGATTTTTTGTACTTTTTTTCAAAATTTGGACTAGCAGCTGCAAATGGTGTCAAATTTTTATCACGAGAAATGCTCATTAGTGAACAGTAATTATTACACGACAAACGTGATGTGTTGGATAAGGTTACACAGACAGTAGACAATATTATTAATTTTCTGTCTAAATTTAGAACTGGCAGACAATCAACGGAACTGGAAAATTTTCAGGAAAAAAACTTGGAAGATTAAGCGACAAACATGTTACAAAAATTATTAATAGAATAAAAACTTGTACAAAACATGCTAAAATTTTGAAAATTGAACAGAAAAATAGCTTTATGATTAACGAAAAAATAAACAGATTTTCAAAATGGATCCCAGATGATTTACGTCTGTCCTTTCAACGACAGAAAATATGTTTATTTAGTCGCTTCACCCCAACCGATTCCCCCAAAAATTACACCAAAACACCCTAACTCACCACTGGATTTTGTGACGATGTCATTTGAAAGCAGTTAACTAATTCAGCCTTTCAAATTCCTACAAATTCTCCAGGCTAGTGGGCTTCTGAGAAGCCGGTGAATTCTGCCACAGTCTTGCTTTTATAGCCGATAATAAAGACCTCTTCACTAGAGGGGGATAGGACTATTGACGTCACAGGCACCTTGCCGAGGAATTGAACATTCTCGCGAGGTTTTTCGTGATTATCGATCAAAATGTAAACAAAAGCACGTGGTGGGTAACGCCCACGTTTACAACAAGCGAGTAGAATCCGGAATATACTAGTACATATTTGTACCGGTAAAAACTGGAAATTTAATTTATAATTATTAAAATCCAGTACAAATCGGATAAATAGTGACATATTGATTAATTTTGTACTAAGAAAATCCTGGATTTACTCGGAGGCATTTTATGTCTTAAAAAGTTGTACAACGCATGAAGAATTATATCATAACAAAGCTCTGCATGTATCAATGCTATATAGTCTATCTGGTCGTAACAGAAGTATATATTGATACTCAATATATGGACTTTTAATGATAATTAATCCAAAAATACAAATCAAGGTTGTTAAATAGTGTAATATTAAGATGCATGAAAACCCGTCATTTATACAATCGTTCACGATGCAATATTAACCCCTTGATGGTTAATCATTTGTCCTCGGTAGATCATCAGTATAGCATCAAACATGCTAGAAACCATTTGGTCAGATGTTTATCATCATGGCTAAACTTCTGGGACCAGTAACGCAAGGGTTGATACGTTTAGTCAGTCGATTAGTCAAAATTTGAATTTTGCATAATTTCGAATATTTCAGTGTAAAATTAAAGTTCAAAATTTTAAAAATGGATAGAATTTACGCAAATTGTCATGAAAAATATATAATATGTTTTCCCGGATTTTATTCTATTGACCCCGATCTACTTTCGGTGAATATCAGACAGGCGATGATGATTTGTGGCCCAGAGAAGATTTGTACCGAAGTGAAGCACCGGAAACGGCGATTCATGACCAAATTCCACACGTTACCAGCTACAAGGCATTTTTTCTTTTTTCAGAAACTGGTTACTAGTAGCTAACTTTTCTCCGTCACAATTAACTGGCTACTTGTTTCTTTACCGACTACCCTTTTTCGCTGAGACAGACGCTCTTTCACTGAAGCTTGCTGGTACTAGAAAATAAGTCAGCTGAGTCCATTCCTTGATGTTACGTAGAAAGAACTATTTGGTTTTGTTGGGTTAAAAAGCCAGTGGTAAAAATACCTGTTTGTTTATAATTATTTATTGCTATATAATTTGAGAATTACAAGGTTAAAAAATATCATTGTTACTTTGAAAAAATATTTTTTAGGCGGACGTGTTGCGTTATTAAGTTTGTGGCGTGTAAAGTGGTTTTGAATCACGATATGATTGCAAAGTACATATGCTATCGGTAGCAACTATAATTAAATCAGATACAAGTTCATTAGTTCTTGCAAGTGCAGATCTTGTGCTCCCGATACAACAAATTGGGTTTATCAAGACCCTAAAAAAACTTATGATCATCATAACAATATTGTTGATAAATATGACTGCTCTGTATCCAAACTATCCTGGATATATTTGACGTCCCCAGTCCTTGTTCCTTTCATTGTCAATTTTGATGGTGTAGGTTCCTAGAAGGGAGGTGCTTATTTGTCCGGAGCACCTGTTCTCACTTCCCTTGTGGATGTTTACGTATTTAATGTAATTTGTCAGTTTTCAAAGTTCATAGTTTGCTTTTAGGATTGTGATTTGGACATGGACTGGTATATTTGTGTTCGATTATATGGCTTACCAATATAACACATCACCGATTGTAATGTCACGTCTTGAGTATGAAGTCTATCACTCGTCCATCCCAACCTTGTAATGCTTAAATGATCTAGCTAGCTACTGAGAAACAGTAAACCTTAGATCAGGATGTCCCTTTTCATTTTTTCGGTCATTAAATTATGTGTCGTCTTCATCTATTTGCAAATTAACTGTGTATGCGATTTGATTTTTTAGCGAGAGGTTTTATTTTAAAGTGGTATGAATTTAAACTTCAATTTCCAATATTTCATATACTATTGCTCAAACAGATCAACCTAGTTCTTTTCAAAGAACCCAGTTTTTTAAAAACAATTTTGGTTGAATCTTCATCATTATAACCAATAAAGTCAAATATTTTTAGATCTTTTAGTAAAATGGAACATTAGTGTTTTACGCCCCAGTCAAGATTCCATCATTTATATCTCGACTGTCAGTTTTATGATGGCGGGGGAAATCGGAATGCCAGGATAATATCGCCGACAAGCTTTTTCATACTAGCATCCGTCTGAGTGGGATTCAAACAAATGTGTTGAAAGAAACTGTGATACGTAATCGCGCTTTTAGCCCACTTGGCCACCTTTGAGATATCTGTAGTAAGAGGTTTAAAATCATATTGCTATTTTAGCATACATCCCAAATTCCAATTTTAATTTTAAACACAATCTGAATGATAAGGTTGCAAGCTGAATAGCATATGATTGACAATAGCCAGTGACAACAAGACCACACAACAAACATGATGAGAAACATACACATGTATGAGAACTGAAAACAATATCAATAATTTTATTCCCGACTTTGAACTATCATCTGACAACATGGCATTTATAAGTCGTCCAATAAAAAGACATAATAAATATTAAATATAGAATTATTTTTTAATTTCTAAAACATGAAAATAGCAATAACAAACATAAAACAAAGTTAAAAGACAAAAAATCATTTTCAGAATTCAACGCATTTTGAAAAATGAGCTTTTTTGGAAGTTCATCACTGTAAGATACCTTTACAGAGAACCCTCTTTATAACGATCTTCACAAGAATCTTGGATTTCTTTTAATTAAGTCATTTGATTTTTTAAATTAAAAATTACCACATTATCCACTTATCATACAGTAAAATGTCACTAAAATTGAGATCTTTGTTACAGGTAGGAATTTTAAGTTTCACACATTCCACACTTCCATAGCTATTAGCTTCCGGAAGTACAAAAGATTCCCGGACCTTTCGCTTCCGGGTGTGGTAGCACTCTACCGGTAACACGTCACAGTCCCTTTGATAACTTTTCCCGCCAAGTATGTAAATGTTTTGACCTGTAAAATAATATGAAATCAAATAAAGTTAAAATAATCTGTTAACTTTTCATTACAACTAGAATAGTATGTCCTTTTTGTTAAAGTATGGTTGCAACATTGTCGTAGAAATGTATTAATTTTGCCGAACAACAACTGAAATAATTTATAATTCATACACAATGTACCAAGTGAAGGCCCGACAGAAAACAACATGCTTCTAATGAAATTGACGCTTATCAACAAGAGGGTGAACAAGTCCTACTATTACAATCAAGATATAAAACATGTTCTACCAAATGGTTCTCATCAACATTATAACCTCACTATTAGTTTAAACGATATTTATTTCAATAAATATATACATGAACAATAACATTTCATCAAATAGACAAAAAGGGGATTCCGGAACAAGAGTGAAACTCTTATATTAACCAGTCTCCCTGGATACAATACATTACAAAACATATAAGGAGCTTACTTAACTAATAAAGTCAAGAATAAATAATTAATTAATATGTAAATAAATAGCGATTAAATAAATAAATAAATATTTAAATAAGTAAGTAAATACACAAATAATAAGTAAATAAATAGGTATGCGAATATAGGTATATAAGAAACAAAAACAGAAAAAGAAGATATTAAAAAGTGTAAATACGTAATTAATGTAAATAGATAAATAAATAAATAGGTGTTTGAAAATAGGAATATAATAAACAAAAACCGAAAAAAAAGATACTAAAAAGTGTAAGTTTTTAACCTCACTATTATAGCAAGTTAAACACTAATCAATCATGATAATGATACCAGGACCATTCCTCGCAGAAGAATCTGGTAATTAATTGACGGGTCGCCGGCCACGCCCACAATGTTTCGACAAGGCCGCCACCACGGTACCAAAGCAGCGTTATGGCAACTAATGACGTACTAGTGTAAGTGACGTAATATTAAACTGCGCAAGTCAGGTCGAGTTTTCATTCTTTTTGTGTGTAATTCAAGCATGCCAGGCTTTTGTCGGAACATTGTGGGCGTGGCCGGCGAAACTTCAATTATCTTAATAATTTGGAATCTTAGAATTTGAAACCAAGTACAAAGTTGTTGACAAATTGATAAAGTTCAATAGTTATTATGTTTTTGTATTGTATTGTTTTGTTTTATGCTAAGACCACCTTTAATGTGAACACTGTATTCTGCCGCTATCGTATTTAATATGTAATAAATCTTCGACTGAAGCTCGTTTTCGCATTATGCCAATAAATATTATTATTAATAATAATTTAAGGAATGCAACGTGTCATTTTGAAAATCACTCCATGCTTATGATATCTTAATTTTTTATTTGTAGCTCCAAAAACGATTGCTAACATTTGTTAAATTCAAGTTTTTAAGAAATGATAGCGAAACTGGTGCCAGGCATTGGCTCTTGGAGGACAAATTGTCGTTGTCCAAAATGTGACTTTGACATTGGTATTGTAACATACATTGTATTTGTCCCCCAGATAACTATAATCGCATGTGACTTAAATACTAACCAATCATTATGGTGCCAGCATTTGCTCTTGGATTGCACAAACTAGGATGGTTGTTGTCCCAACAATATGATTTGTCACCTTTGACCTTTGTGTTGTAACTCGATATTGCGCCTTCGTCTTTTTCAGAGAATGATTCAGAATCGAAGCCTCTTCCTGAAGATGAAGTAAAACCTATGATAATGATGAGTTAAGTAGACCATTTTCCTTTTCTGTCGTTTAATAGGGGAGATACAACAGTATCACATATCACATTACAGCAAAATATACCAAACAATTCAAATGAATGAATTCTCTACAAACAACTTGAAAACGCCAGTCTCGGAATTATCACTTAACAACTTTTTTTATGTCACCAATTAACGTGTCTGAAGTATGAATTACCCAAAGTAATCAAAACTGCGTTTAAAAATTCTACACAATGTTAATAAAATGCTACACCGTAAACAAGCAAACAAAAGACAGGTCATAAGGACAGGTTTCAAGACTAGAGGCATGGTAATGTCTAGTGGAGATAATGCATTGGCCTAAAACTGTGAAAAGTATGCAAAAATTATCATGGGAAAATTATGTATCGACACTTGAACATACTGCCGGTACTGTTCACGACAAAAGAATGCTGATGCTAAATATTCTTGTATAATAAATGTATGGTATAGTCATACTAAGACTAGATTCCAATTTGTTTTAATCAAAGATTCTAAAGTCTGGACATTTTAAATGTTTTTCGCCTTGCGCAATGACGCGATAATACTACTATAACAACGCGACTCTATCTGGATAAGCCTATGTTGAACCATGATTCAGTCTCAGCAATTTAATTAAATGTGCTAACGTTTTATTTTTCATGTTATGAAGTAGTAAAAATAAACGCATGGCAACTATAAAGGTCTAAACAAGCAAGACCTGAAACACATATTGGTGCCTACCTCCTAAGATATAAACACGTTTTCCTACAGAAATCATGTTATGTTTTTCTCTTTCATGGGGTAACTTAATACCATCAACTGGCTCTTCCCAAGTATTGGTCAACGGATCAAATGTCCTACAATATAAAAGATGTATATGTGTATATGTGTTAATTACTATAACTATTAGAACGTTATGTACAAAATAATTAGACTTGGTGAGTGAATTAGAATAATACAATTGGCGTATCGCCGACCACGCCCACAATGTTCCGACACTGGCCGCCATCACGGTACCAGAGCAGCGTCACGGCAACTGATCACGTACTAGTGTCAGTGACGTCATTAAATGGCGCTATTCAGGCCGAGTTTTCATTCATTTTGCGTGTAAATCAAGCATCCATAATCCAGTCATTTGACGGAACATCAATTGAGGGCGTGGCCGGCGATACGTCAATTGTCACACACACGCACACGCACCCCCCCACACACACAATTTTATCATTGAATACATTCGAAAAATTAGAATATGACAATATTGTTTATGTTAAAGATCAAATTGAAAAAGGTATATGGCACAATGGTTCATGCAACTCTTAATGACACAATGGTTCATGCTCTTCAAAGCTCTAATTGGTTAGTGCTAATGTTAGTGCTTGTTGAAAATTCAACTTAATTTAATAGAAAGGAACCTTATGATCCTTTCTGTAACTCATCCTATAATTTCCAGTGACTGTTTATAATTCTTTTCTGGTTTTTAAATTGGGTTATCTTTCTTCATACGTACTGCATACAGTAATGTTGCATATGCATGGTTACAAAGTTAGAAAGAGCATTTCCGGTTCATCTGAGCTATATGATCACTCAATTAACATGCAAAGTGCCACTCATGGAACGTTTTGAAATGCGATGTGTTAATAAACATTAAAAACATAGGTGGTAAGTTTCTGCTTACACTTGGGAGTACCGTTTAAAACTTTAAGGAAAAGAGTTGTCTCTCTTCAAACAACGATCTGAATATTGCCTAGTGTGTGTTTTATTAAACATAAAAAGGAAAAACGCACATTATCAAATTTTCTTTTAAAAATTAATTCAAGCATTTTTTAATTTGGGTGTACGTTATTTGTGATATTATTTTACAAATGCGTCGTTTCAAGTCCAGCAAACATCTGACCATTAGAGGACCCAGGGGACTGATCAGTAGACGTTAGTAAATTATGAGAAAACGAATTATGAGGATCAATGGATTTTCTGAAACACAAAATCTCAGTCCTACCGTATTAAATACAAACCCAATTTATTGGACCCAATAAATAGATTAAACTAAACAATGTCCTTTTTCTGACTCATTCATTTCCATATAAATTTGGTTGACATAATTCCCCTCTGTTCTAAAGAGAGTTAATTACTAGCTATAAAGTACCAGAAAAAGTTAATTACAATTTACAATTAGTCATCACTGTCACGGATTTTGTTGATGACTTTCGATTTCAGTTAGACTAATTTTACACATTTCTTCACTTTTTCGCGTGATATGCATTTAGATTTTTGTAAAAGCATTGTCATATTTCATTTTTGAATTATAATTGCATTCAATTTTTGAATTATAATTACAATATTATAATTATTCACCCACCATGCTGCGACTATGTTGATTTTCGTAAACACATTTTGCAGATTTCCTCTTATGTTTTCGTTTTTGCATCCATGTATATTTGTGCGGTGTGGCTTTTTTTTTTTTTATTTTGTATAGCTTTTATCAATAACTAAATTGTTTTTTACCTGGCGTTTTTCTCAAATATTAGCATTTTCATATACCATTTTTGAATTTAATCATTATACAATACATGTATTATAATTACTTATCCACCATGCGGCGATTATGTTTCTTTCGTAGATACATTTTGCAGATTTTTTCTCATATTTTCGTTATTTTTATTTATTTATTTATTTATTTATTTATTTATCTATTGCAAGCATGTATATTCGTGCGATGTTTCATTTTGATTTGTAATTTGTGTAGCATTTATCAGGAGATGATAATTTTTATCTAGATTTCTTAGCATTTTCATTATGTGAAATGCGTTCGGGTTCTATTTTTTGGACAGACTTTCATGTGTATCCCCCATTAAAATTTCAATTTCAATTGGGAAAGACTAAATGACAAAATCAAGCCATTTTGATTTCTATGAAAATTAATTGTCTAAACATTTACAAAAGGAAGTCTGTTCCCATTTTTTACTAGAATATCATATTATTGAAATCTTTTTGAAAATAAGTTTGCAAAAGTATAACATGATAATTTTTCCCGTTAATCCAAATATGAACATAGGGTTTTTGTCAATAATAGTGAAATGTAATATTATACAATTATAGCATTTCAGTGAGTGCGATATGATGTTTTATCGGCAAAGAAAAGCAATATTGGCCGAGGCCGTAGGCCGAGGTCAATATTACTTTTCTTTGCCGATAAAACATCATATCGCACTCACTGAAATGCTATAATTGTTTTATTACATGTAAATTATTTTAAAAATGAGAAGACAAGTGTTATTTTTTACTAATAAATATATTTTGCGTTTTATGTTCCGACACTGGCCGCCATCACGGTACCAGAGTAGCGTCACGGCAACTAATGACGTGGACGTTCTAGTGTCTGTGACGTCATTAAATGCGCAATTCATTATTTTTGTCTTCAATTCAAGTTTCCAACGGTGGATTTGATTGGTTTAGTGCAATATGGTGTTTTATCATGTTCCAGAGTGCAATATGATGAAAAACGGTGTTGCGCGTGCAAGTAGTTTAACCAATCAAAACAAAGATCTCAGAATAAAATCATATCATAATGTAATAAATATATATATATGCTAAATGTAAGCATATCTGTATTATGCTATTTTTGAATGCAACATTTCATAAAAATTCTAAAGTAGCACATGATGACATACCGATTGTAGTTTCAAAATTAAATGGGTACAAATATAATACCGGTAAGTTTTGACACTAGGACCATATAATTATTTTTAATCCTTGCGTGCAACCAAAAGTAATTCAATTTTGGTGACGTCTCGATATAAGTAAATGTTCTTGAATGGGACTTAAAATTCCATTCAAACACCCAACCTTTCTACACCCTACAACGCTATGGGCTTAAAGCGGGTTCCCAGCAATTTAGCACCCATAAAAACTGTGACCACGAGCATCTAATCAGAATGCATTATTTGCAATTTTTTAAACCCCAAATTTTCGAATTCAAATGTATATATATTATATTATATTTTCTAATTAAAAACATCTTTTAATTCAAATGTATCAAGACTTTTTTAAATTCAAAATTATATATATTTTTAATTCAAATGTATTTTTTTAAATTTCAAATGTAATATTGCTTAATTCAAATGTAAAATTGTTCAATTCAGATGTATTTTTGAAATTCAAATACTGATTTTTATGAATGTATATTTTTTTGTAAAAAAAATTGAATAAAATTATTACAATGTTGTACATGCCGTAGATATATCAAAAGTAATTTTAACCTTTTTGGTTTAATTTCAGTCTATCTAATTTAGGAAATATTTCGTACAGATCAGGATACGTGCGAAAACTAACGCAACGGAACTCCAGGAAGCAGTTAATTCTAATTTTTCATTTCCTTAAATCCCACATTATTATAATTAAAGGAGACAGAATTTTAACAGCAATTTAACTTTGTTTTACAAAAAATTGAAAGGTGAACAATATCTTACTATGTGAAAACTGATACATTAAAAGGTCGTATTTAAGTAACGTTTAAATTAGAGTATTTAAAATATAGGGGTCATTGAGAAAGATAAAATGATGTTCAAATATTTGATTTATATATTATCATATTAATTATGGTGTAAAGACCCCTTTTTATTGAAATTTTCCCACCGAAGTTTTTCTGAGTCAAATTATGAATCATCTCGATCGCGGTTACTGACATCGCCGGGTTGCAAGTAAAAATGAATTCACTCACGTTCGATGTTGAAAAAAATTACAGCTAGCTAAACCATTTCACAACTATACGAGGACACATAGTTTAACCTTAGCGATTTTTTCTCAAGATAATGCAGCAGCCTCGCTAACGAATCAATGCGCTTCCTGATGTTGAATTAATTATTTGATATTTTAGTATAATTTTTTCTTTGTTTTCCAGGCGTTTTACACGATGACTCATCTTTACTGTTGGATTTTATTGTTATACCTGTGAGTTTGTTAGATTATTCAAGATCCTTTGATCCGGAGTTGAACAATATAATAATAATATTGCCTTTGGATATTAATATGATCCATAATTTACCAATAATTTATTTGAGAGAGAAAAAACCTTGAAGTACTTTCTCCTTATAACCGTAAAATTAACAATGACTTGTAAATTCATCAAAAACCACGATCAAACAGTTCTTCTAATCTGGCCTTATTTGTAAATCAAATATTACAAAATTCCTTTTGATGGAAGAGACTTTTTAAAACGTCATTATTCATAGATTTATGATTTTGATACCTTTTAAAACAATAATCAATATTATTGACAATTAAACGAATAGATGAATATGCAATAGAGATATATGCGTAAACCCCCGTGTGAAAATTATTTTTAACTTTCGATCTTGACTAAAATTCTTTTGAATTATAGCGTGGGAAATTTCAATTTTTACTTCCACTTAAATCTTGTCCTATGGCTAAAATAACTTTATAAAAATAGGATTGATTTTAGTAAGTGGGATATTTTTAAAATATAATGGATTATATAATTACTCATTCTAAAATGTAAACATTTTCAATATTTGTCGACGGATTCTATTTTTCCAGATTTTTATAAATATCACTTTTAAAATTTTTAAAGCTATCAATCATATGACTAAATTAATTACTTACTTTTAGGCTATAAATTAAACGTGTAACATATAAAAAAAAATTCAAAGTGGCACATTAAATTATTTATCGGATGCGCTCAGTTTTTTCTTTGAGAACTTCTAAATCAACCACAGACATACCAGTGCATGTTCAGAGCAAAAGTAAAATCTTTGCCGGAAAACTGGTAAAATGAAACTTAAAATATCCGGTTTGATTGGATATGTCCATCTAAATCGCCGTTCACATGCGTTGATTTACTCATGGGGTGCAAATTTTGCATACATGTATATGCAAAATCTGCATCTGGATGCAAATTTGGACATGTGAACGCAATTGCATATATGCAAAAGTAAATATATACATGTGCAAATATACACAGAGTGTAAGTTTGCACCTACTTAGACCAGATGCAAATTTAAATTTGCATATTTACTCCTAGTGTATTTTTCGTCATGTGAACGGGGCTAATATGGAATAGACTGCAATCTTCGATCGCGATACGCCTTATTGCCTTGTACAACAAGTGACTAGACCCTGCGAAAGTCTTGCTATTTAAGCAGTAAAAGTAAAATTTCAGTGTATAAAACTGTAGCACAAGCGAGAAAAGCTTCAGGACATAGTAGTAAGCAAACAATGGTTGTATAGAACCAAGAGCATAATGGAGACGAGTGAAATGTAAATAAGAACCAGAAAATTGCTGGATGGGACCGGGTTGATCAAACATTACATCTCTGATACATACATATTATACACAGTGTGTAGGTACAACCCTCAGTATCAGGTCGAGTCCTTTTTTCGTTGCCGTATCACTACGAGTTGCGCGACGAGTAGTGATACAGCTACGAAAAAAGGACGAGACCTGATACGAAGGGTTGTACCTACACACTGTGTATATAATATTTTTATCTAACATTTCCAATTAGGTTATTTAGAATAATAAAAAACAATACTTAATGTGAAAAAATTACATTTTACCACAGAAAACCACTGAACTATGTTATGACATTTGTTCTACATTCTTCCTAATGACGTCACAATGAGAACGTGCACGTGCACTTTACCGCCAATGTTGTATGACCACACTATGTGGTGATACAAGATTCTGTATCATGCGTGTTCGATAAAACTTGTATTTCGTAGAAAAACTAGTCTAATGTTAGATAAAAATATGTATTTTATAGTATGCCAATTTTTAGTTGACAATTTTGTAGTTTCCCTTTTTTGGGTGTGGGTGACTGTTAAAGGAATGACAAAGAAACTCTAACGACTACATACTTTTTTCTATTTTGAAATAACAGCGTTTTTATAATTTTGGGATAAGCTTTAGCGCTGATCATTTCAGAAGATTAAATAGCTGAACATTCAAACACATTTCAGATTAAATAATAACCCAAGTTTTACTTGTTCCGCACTGCATAAAATAGAGGTAGGATTTCGTTTAAATTTTGGTAAATTCATATACATGTAATATGGTCGGGACAAAGTGGCATCATATAATATGTAGGCGAAGTCTGGTAAAAATCTTATCAGAGGGAGTTTAATAAGTGCAAACACGTGACTTAAACCCACAAGGAGTGGTCAACATAAAGAAAAAAACAGACTTCTTTTGACTCCAAAGGAACTAGATTAAGCCGGATTTAACTTATAATATTATTATTGCATACAGCTTTCAGCAATCCTAGTTTTTGAACTTAAAAAATAGAGAGAGTTTGAATCATGCTTTATTGACCAAAAGTGTTTTAACCAAATTTTGGGTGCAGTCAACCCACGAAAAGGTGATGTCCATATTATACAAATTTTATGACCTTTTATAACTACACAACAAGCTTAGTGTAGTTTTTTGGCAATCTGTTGATCAGTAGTCACTCATATGTAATGAATGTAATCAACCACAAACATACCGACCCATGTCCAAATCACAACCCACAAAAGCAACGTAAAAACTTTGCAATTTAAGTATAGCACGCACATTTCCGGTCGGGTGATCCGGAAGGATAAGCACCTTCTTATATATGCAACAATATATAGGATGTTTAGATCCTCCAAAAGCACTTAAATTGTATCATTAAAGGCAAGTTTGT
Organism: Anadara kagoshimensis; assembly: GCA_021292105.1. Taxonomy (NCBI): domain Eukaryota; kingdom Metazoa; phylum Mollusca; class Bivalvia; order Arcoida; family Arcidae; genus Anadara; species Anadara kagoshimensis. The sequence goes on from CM037858.1 coordinate 42,131,831, forward strand.
CACCATTATCCAGTGACAATTCCAAATACTGAATTTTATAGTTAGTGGTTTCAAAGTGTTTTTCTCGGTTTTTTCCTTCTCTTTGTTTCATGATCTTGGTTGCCTTAGCTTGTTTTGGTTTTTGTATTTAATTCGCTTGTTGTGTCTTTTTTCGGCTCTTTTTCTTTTCTTTTTTGCATTTAGTTCGCCGGATGATTTGTGTTCGGATTTTTCGGTTGCCTTAATTTGTGTTTTTCCCCGTTCATTTCGTAAATTATTTATTGTTGTTGTTACGTTGTTTTGAATTTTCGAGGCGGCATCTTGAAAATGACAGTGCATAGGATAATCAACAGTGATTTTTAATGTACATGTATATATGATGCATTAAACTTTTGCTGAAGTCGTTCTAGTAATGATAAAAAAACAAACATACTAATCCATGTCCGAATCACAATCCAGAAGCAAAGTTAAAGCTTTGGAACTGGCAAGTTAGGTTAGACACGTGAACTTCCACCAGGGAAGTGAGACCGGGTGCTCTGGAAGGGTAAGCACCTCCTGCTTAGCTACCTACACCTATCCATTCTACTGCACGTGAAACACTTTTGAACTAAATACTATTCCTTTAGAACAAGTGTCAATATTGTAAAACCAATTTGATAAAACAAATATATAAAAAAAATGGACCGAATTATAATACTGCCTAACTGAGCTTAGTATAATTGTGTTAAAGGCCTATATGATGTTTATGATGCCCCCATATGATCATGAAAAACTAAGTTGTATGATTTTTATTAATACCGTAAACGACAATAAAACACCATCTGTTGCATTATAAATAGATATGATTCAGAAACTTATGTTGCATGTTTTCAGATCAAAGTCCGTCTCTATACTACACTGCAGCAAAAAATGTTTGGGAATTAAAACAATCGTGAAAAATAACACGACCACGGCCATGGCACTGTGAAAAAATATTAGAATTTCAAAATAGACAGTCACACATACCATCAAACGACTTCATTTTGGTTTATTTATTTATTTATTTATTTTTTCTTTCATTAGGCCTAGTTAAATATTTTTAATACTGAACTAATGTAATTTTGTCAATTTTGATCTCAGAAGTACATTTTTGATATATATATATATATATATATATATATATATATTATATATAGTATATCCTTGTTTTAATTAATTGGTACTGCCAATAGCCACAGAAACATGTAGTTGTCTTGATGAAACAAATGAACATAATTAGTTTCTGTTGCATTTTATTTCCATCTTAAACCATTGTTAGTCATCATTGTCGTTCGAACATTGTGTTACCTATCGTATTGGTGATGTGTGGCATTTAAATCCGTATAATAACAGAAGTCTACAATTAAAGCTAGAGACTTGAAGTCATGAAGTTAAAATATAGGTCTCGAGCACAAATTAGTGCTACCAGGGGAGGAAACCAGGTGTCTCAACTGTATTAATTATTCTGCTTGTGTATTGTCGTTCAAACATGGTGTTACAGGCATTGGCGAAGTCAAACCTTTGAATTCAGTACAATAGAAGATAGCAACAAGTTAAGAGACTAATTACACAGTCAACGCATAGACATCTTTTGCACCAAATTAGTGCTACGTTACCTTGAGATGAAACCAGGTGTTTCAACTGTATCAATTATTCTGCTAGTGCATTGGCGTTCAAACATGGTGTTAAAGTCAAACCTTTGAAATTTAGTATGTAACAAGAAACCCACATATAAAGCAAGGGACCAATTACACAATCAATGCATAGGCCTCTTTTGCACTAAATTAGTGCTACCTTGAGATAAAATCAGGTGTTCCAAGTGTATTAGTTACTAGTATTCGGCCGCCTAGTGTTTTGTCATTTAAACATTGTGTTACACAGCATCGGCGAGACAAAAGATTTGAATTCAGTACTAGTATAATACAAAAAATCTACAAATAAAGCAAGAGACCAATTACACAGTCAACGCATAGGGCTCTTTTGCACCAAATTAGTTTTACCTTGAGATGAAACCAGGTGTTTCAACTGTATCAATTATTCTTCTCTAGTGCATTGGCGTTCAAACGTGGTCTTACACAGCATTGGAGATGTTTGGAATTCAATTTAGTATAATGCAAGAAGTCTACAAATGAATCAAGAGACAAATCACATGATCAAAGCATAGATCTTTTTTGCACCCAATTACTTGTACCGGGGGAGGAAAACCAGGTGTTGTAATTGGATTGATTAATCTGCTGGGAAACGGAGAAACACGTAAATATATGTACATCATCAATGGAAAAGCATTATGCAGTAGTTTTAGTAAAACATATCAGTTTATAATGTAGTTTCTACCTTTTGTTGCATTCACTGAAATATACTAGTTCAAAAATGTATTGAAATACGCGTTCGCTTTGAACTCAAAGATAAAAAAATAAGAAATTCTTAGAGGAAATTAAATGATCGTCATGTAATAAAACATATGGACTGCAAACATATATATTTTTATTTAAAATTGATATTTAAAATTTGATTTCAATTGAAAACCCTTAATCATCATGTACAGTATAAGTCATGAGTACCGCGCATGCACGTGAGTTCATCCGTTGATAACAATGGACATACTGTATGCATTAAGATTTTGAAACGAGAAGCTAAAGTGTTACAGATGAGTGCATGAGTCAAGGTTCAATAATTTGTAAGTCATTACCACAATGAGCCACAATAACATAAACATAGGGTACATACGAAACCCACATCACAGGTTTAAAACAGTATACCGGTCGGTCATGTGCAGATTTAACTGGTTTTCATTAGCTGAGTCATATTTTACCCTCTTTCATTCATTCTTTAACTCTTTATAGTAATTCAGGATTAAGGGGGGTCTCAGATTCGGATTAGTCAACTTATACTGTATAGGCATTTTTGTTGGCTTTTTAAGACCCATAGGGATTTAAAAGAAAAGTTAACTTGGTGTGAAATCTTATGTGGTTTTTAGGTTGTGCAGACAGCTGTTTTTTTATTGAAATAAAAATCTAAAACCGTGATGTAATATATAATAATAATAATAATAATAATAATAATAATAATAATAATAATAATTTATTTGAGAGTTTGTAAGCGAATTTAATATTTTACTCTAAACTTCGGTTGCTGCCTAGGAAACTAATGTTAAACTTGCACATATTCAATCAAGCAAACTACATTAATATTGTAACAGGAAAGAGAAAAAATGCAGGGGATCGAACCCGGGACATCCCGCACTATAGGCGAATGCTCTACCACTGAGCTACCCAGACCGCTACATCCCTCCCTTCCTGGTGAAACCACCCTGGGACCAACCTGCTGGTCGGCCACTTCCCAGGGTCGGACGAGCCCCCAAATGTAACAGGAAAAAGAAAAAATGCAGGGTCGAACCCGGGAACTCCCGCACTATAGGCGAGTGCTCTACCACTGAGCTACCCAGACCGCTACAATATGATAAATGTACGGTCTTTTCTTTTTCAAATTTAATTCGATCAGTTTGAATCGCAGATGAAACAAAACATAATCTGAGATCTGTCTGGAAAACTGTTTAAATGTTTTAATTTATAATGGATTTTGTCATGTGTATTTATTCATTTTATAAAAAGTCATTTTAATAGTCATGCACATATGTTGCATTTCGTGTCTATAAATTGATACTGATTGGAATGAAGAAAGCGATCATAATATGTTCCGTTAATAATAATAATAATAATAATAATAATAATATAATAATAATAATAATAATAGTAATAATAATAATAATAATAGCAGCGACGCGAAATGACCAGACCAAGGTATCCGCTCGAACGCCGCTGCCGCGCGGGACTGTGCGCTTGAGTTGGTCAAACCGTACCATCACGATTAAGGTTGTTTTAAGTTTTTAAAAAAGTAGTTCAACCTTTTTAATTGGAGCAGAACATTTGTAAAGATCTGTCACGGTTATAACTTAGTCATACTGTCATGTGCTTCTGTTTTTCACAAAAAGTAACACATGACACTGAATACATAAGTACTTCGATGTTATCTTTTCACTATCCCTACAATCTACCCAAAATCAAACGTTTGTTTCGATAAGCGAGCTGATCTAGCAAGGATATGCCGTTATAACGAGGATTTGCTGTTTTGAAAAATACATGTACACGAACTATTGTTTTATTACTAGTATATTGAATTAATTGATTGATGTAATAATTATAATGCATTTGTAGGACCAAGCACAAACAAACCAGACCATGTCCAAATCACAATCACAAAAGCAAAGTAAAAGCTCTGAAAACAGCAAAATTAAGTTATCCACCAGGGAAGGCCGGGCGCTTCGGAAGGGTATCTTGAAATTTTTTTAAAGGACAAATGAATGGATAGAATTTCAAAACATAGAAATATAATACATATATTTGTCATTCTTTAAAATGAAAGTAAACATTTTATTTTACTCTATTCTTTTAATGAATCATTGATGTGATTGACACATACCTGTACCTATCACATACATGTAATCATGACATCCGAATTTACCTTTTAAATCAAATACTTATATCGATATATCGTTTATTTTCACTTTAATATTTTTTCACAACTTGTTAGTGCATATGCTGAACAGTTTGATCACAATTTGTCAATTTTAATCGATAAATCGGTGTTTTAATCATAAACCTTTAAAATGTATTAAAAGTGCGTTACTATGTTTTGTCGCGTTTCAAATGAGGATGTTAAAAATATAAATACATGGATTAATGTATTCTAAACTACATGAAGCCCATATCGATCAATCATTTTATGATGTTTGTTTATTATATACATGTAAATGTATTACAATATTGCAACTTTTAAATGTCAAAGTTACTTTTTTACTATTAATAATAAAAATTTTCAATGATCGTAAGATGCAAACATCCTTGAGCCACTTAAAAGGATATTTACACGACAAACTGTGCATGTTTAGTACGAGTTTGTGTGAGTCACAACATCACACAACATTGAACAAAGACTTGCACAGATGTTTCCTCACTGATGATCCCCAGAAAGCATGAGGCCCAGGTGGGTTTTTCAAGAGCATTCCTTTGAATCCTTACAACTTGTAGAAAGGTACAAAATACCTATGTATAGGTATTTTGGCAACTTACAACAAAATGGAGCTTTTGATTCCTTGCTATGGGTCCAAAGTAATTTTTCAATTCTTTATTTCGTAAGCAAACACTTATGGGTTACACAATTAAATTGTAAAATTAAGAGACTTGGACTGTAATTCTTCATTTTGGGGTAACTTTTCTGGGAATTTCGGAAAGTTTGCTACTTTAATGCTTCTAAATCTTAAAAAATCGTGTCTCAATTTTTTACATATCGGCTAGAATAATTGATACGAGCATGTATAAAGGTACCTTCTCCTAGCTAGGTTCCAACCCTATACTCGGGGCAGACCAAATGTGAAAATTTGTCAGTTCGATTGATGAAGGTTTGTGGGTTTTACCGGGTACTCTGGATTTCTCTACTATCCATAAACTAACCGTCTTGATATTCAAGTAAGTGAAAGATTCTTGACTGCGGCATAAAAGTTTATTACTGTACTTCACTCTTCCGCTTGCATTCAAAATAAACTAAAATGCATTAATATATATACGAATAAATGCCTTATACTAGCAAAAATGTAACACTATTTATGTCCATAATTTCTACAACAGAACAGAATGATCAAAATTTGTGCACATGTGTGCATGTCCCTTAAAACAATTCTTGATGTAAAAATAAATTCTCAGCGATTTTTAGTTGCAGTTTATACGGTCTGATAAAGTAATAAGATCGCCAGCTGTAGGCAGGCTTCATGATATAATTTTTTCATAATACGGGATGCATTTCATATGCAGCAGGGTGACTCATGTTTAGACTTTTCTTGTCTAATTAGTTGTTCTTTGACGTAGGTAATATCATCGATAACAACCTAGATCACCGGCTAATAACCCAGGTATTGACTTAATTGGATGGAATTATTAATACCGAGCTTTAGTGGATCAAATTAATATTGCGATAACTTCATATCTGAGTTATAATGAATATATTTTTTTCTACTGTAAACAAACATTAGATTGTATTATAAATGACGGTCTACCTTGAGTTTATTATTACGGAAGTCTCATATTTTAATTAAATAAATATGTTTTGGTTGCAAACTGGTGCCGAAGTAATAAAGCCTATATTGGGTTAAACATCTGGTTCGTTTCGTTCTCACTATACACGTAGAAACAAGGCGAACCTGCCTAAATGACTACCTCTATATAAGGACCACTTTTACTGGTTCCCTTGGGTGGCCTTTATAGACAAGTTTGACTGTATATGTAGATGGGCGTTATGTGTGGCGATGTCTCCTTACATAGAAATTAATAACCGTATTTCTCGAATATATAAAACTGTTGAATTAACCCTTAAGTGTTAAAAATTGAATTAAAAGTAGAGAGCGTCTAAATTTTTTAATTCACGAACATCAGACTTTGTGACGTTTAGGTTTATTCAAACGATCTTAAGCAATTTCCCGTTTCCATCTTTAGTGACTTTTATATATGTGATTATTTGTATTCGCGCGCGCGCGAGCGCGTGTGTGTGTTTGTCGCATTTCCAATGCCAATGACGTCATCTTGCACAGTATGTAATGATTTATATCTATTTATAGTTAAGTTTTATAATTGGTGACTAAATGGACATCTCCAATAAAACCGCAAATAATAAGGATTTGGTAACACTGACGTGGATGACTGACTAGATGAACATCTCCAATAAAACTGAGGTTTATTAACTCTGCAGATTATCATTAGTTATACCTTTAATTCATTTAATAATTTTCAAGACTATTTTTTCTTTTCGATGGGCATGTGTATAAGAACTGCACTCTGGTTTCTCATCGCTTCATTAGAGTTGTTCAGGTGCAAATTCTTTCTGGTGGTCTAATGTCTAGATATGTAGAATATTTTATCTAATTTTTTTTCATTTTAAAATTGCATAATCATATTTTGATTAGAATTTGATAACCTGGAAAAGTAAATATGTACTGTTTGATTAATCTAAATAACATTTCACCTACATTTACAAATACCTAGGAAAATATAGGTCACTTGTATCCGACTTCAAAAGACAATGCACACTGCATTACAACTAAAATTATAGTTATACAAGCATGGTTCTGATAGGTATTTGTTGGAAACGAAAGCGAAAGTAACACAAACCTTATAGGAACTATCTAGGTCCCTTGTATCCGACTTCAAAAGACAATACACACTGCATTAGAACTAAAATGATAGTTATACATGTTATAATGGGTAATTGTTGGAAACGAAAGCAAAAGTAACACAAACCTTATAGAAACGATCTAGACTTCAAAAGACAATACACATTGCAAAAACTGCTGAAGTGATAGTTGTACAAACCTATATATGGTTATAATGGGTAGGCGTTGGAAACGAAAGCAAAAGTAACACAAAACTTATAGGAATTGATCTTTTATCTTGTTTTCTAAACACAATACATTAATACCAGTGGATTCATTCTTCATTCGCTAAGGAAATCGGTTCTTAGTTATTATTGTAGTCTTCCTTATATTAATTAATGGATTCTTATAGAAAATTACAAGGCACTGGAAATATCTGCTGATACCTTGTGAATCATTATAGAAATACCTAATAAAAGTTAAATTATAAAAACGAGAATTATAGAAATTATTGGAAAAACTCATCAAAATTGCTTGATTACCAAGAATTGTAGACATAATTTATAGTCTCACATTTGTGACATTCTGTTTTATTGGAGATTTCCATCTACCCAGTAACTAAGGAGTCTTCAAGGTACATTAGTACATTCCGTTATAAGAAAAAACAAGAAGCCCATGGGCCTTATACGCTCACCTGATAACTAATGGCTAGCTGATAGATTTAAAGAAAACATAAATACTAAACCCCAATGAAATTTTTCTTTACATCAAAGTGATCATTGCATCAATACCTACAACATTCTAATATACATGCCTATACAAAACTTTTATAGTTTTCAAGATAATTAACCATTTCAGTATTGTTTTCGCATCTGTGACCTTGACCTTTGAACCCATGACCTTTTTCTATACCTCAAAATGATCATTGTATCAATACCTACAACATTCTAATATACATGCCTATACAAAAAGTTTATAGTTTTCGAGATAATTAACCATTTCGGTATTGATTCGCATCTGTGACCTTGACCTTTGAACCCATGACCTTTTTCTATACATCAAAATGATTGTTGTATCAATACCTACAACATTCTAATATACATGCCTATACAAAAAGTTTATAGTTTTCGAGATAATTAAACATTTCCGTATTGTTTCGCATCTGTGACCTTGACCTTTGAACCCATGACCTCTTTCTGTACATCAAAATGATCGTTGTATCAATACCTACAGCATTCTAATATACATGCCTATACAAAAAGTTTATAGTTTTCGAGATAATTAAACATTTCCGTATTGTTTCGCATCTGTGACCTTGACCTTTGAACCCATGACCTCTTTCTGTACATCAAAATGATCGTTGTATCAATACCTACAGCATTCTAATATACATGCCTATACAAAAAGTTTATAGTTTTCGAGATAATTAAACATTTCCGTATTGTTTCGCATCTGTGACCTTGACCTTTGAACCCATGACCTCTTTCTGTACATCAAAATGATCGTTGTATCAATACCTACAACATTCTAATATACATGCCTATACAAAACTTTTATAGTTTTCAAGATAATTAACCATTTCAGTATTGTTTTCGCATCTGTGACCTTGACCTTTGAACCCATGACCTTTTTCTATACCTCAAAATGATCATTGTATCAATACCTACAACATTCTAATATACATGCCTATACAAAAAGTTTATAGTTTTCGAGATAATTAACCATTTCGGTATTGATTCGCATCTGTGACCTTGACCTTTGAACCCATGACCTTTTTCTATACATCAAAATGATTGTTGTATCAATACCTACAACATTCTAATATACATGCCTATACAAAAAGTTTATAGTTTTCGAGATAATTAACCATTTCGGTATTGATTCGCATCTGTGACCTTGACCTTTGAACCCATGACCTTTTTCTATACATCAAAATGATTGTTGTATCAATACCTACAACATTCTAATATACATGCCTATACAAAAAGTTGATAGTTTTCGAGATAATTAACCATTTCGGTATTGTCTCGCATCTGTGACCTTGACCTTTGAACCCATGACCTTTTTCTATACATCAAAATGATCGTTGTATCAATACCTACAACATTCTAATATACATGCCTATACAAAAAGTTTATAGTTTTCGAGATAATTAAACATTTCCGTATTGTTTCGCATCTGTGACCTTGACCTTTGAACCCATGACCTCTTTCTGTACATCAAAATGATCGTTGTATCAATACCTACAGCATTCTAATATACATGCCTATACAAAAAGTTTATAGTTTTCGAGATAATTAAACATTTCCGTATTGTTTCGCATCTGTGACCTTGACCTTTGAACCCATGACCTCTTTCTGTACATCAAAATGATCGTTGTATCAATACCTACAACATTCTAATATAAATGCCTATACAAAAAGTTTATAGTTTTCGAGATAAGTAACCATTTTGGTATTGTTTTACATCTGTGACCTTGACCTTTGAACCCATGACCTTTTTCTATACACCAAAATGATTGTTGTATCAATACCTACAACATTCTAATATACATGCCTATACAAAAAGTTTATAGTTTTCGAGATAATAATTATAATCAGAGGTAAAAAAAATTAGGTCACGACCTTCATAATTGACCTTGACCTCAATTTGAAGATACTAACAAGAAGATGTCAAAACTGAAAACCCCATGTCATTATCTGGCCAAATAGTCAAGTTATAACAATTTGAAGCTATTTTACGATTTTTTCAAAATTAAACGCAAAAACGCGTAACCTATTTTTTGTCCGAATTTCACAAAATGAACAAACTATAGGCTAAAGACCCTAGAGAAGCCAAATATCACATCAGATTTTTTCTCTAATCAATACTTTCGGAGAAGAAGATTTTTTAAGATTTTTGCACCCCTAGGTCACCTTGACCTAGTTATGGTAGCCATGGCAACACCACGAACAAATTTGAATTGCACCGACCAAGACATGCATCTGACCAAGTCTCGTTGAAATCTGCCCAGTGGTTCGTGAGAAGAAGATGAAAATGTAAAAGTTTACGACGACAACGACGACGACGACGACGACGACGACAGACAACGGACAAATTGTGATCAGAAAAGCTCACTTGAGCCTTTGGCTCAGGTGAGCTAAAAACTTGACGCTGTCAGACTTGTAAGCAATAGTGTAAGCGATAAGAGGAACAAGTATTATATATGTCCTGCAAGTTTAACTTTATGAGGAATTCAGAGAGAGAGAGAGAGAGAGAGAGAGAGAGAGAGAGAGAGAGAGTTAATCTTTGATGTTTTGTTGAAAGTCTGGAATCGTATGACTTGTACAGGGTAAATCGACAATTTTTCGGAAGTGTAAATGCACAGAGATTGAAAATGGATTGGAAGAGTTCCCACTTCCAGTAAAACCATGGACCCCGATCCCAAGTGCATATGAGATTGTAATTTGAAGTATTTTCCCCATATATATAGGTTGATTGATAGAAATGCAGGTATGATGACACAATATAAATAAAAGGTAAAATTCGGTCAGACAAACAATAAGCAGTGATTCGGTACATATTAGTAAGATACTAATTAATGAAATTATTGTTCAATTAATAAAATTCTAAGCACGAATTGAATTTGTAATTTCAAATAACAAATTATGCGTAACAAATTATGCTGATTATTAGTTCAGTGGGTGCTTCAGTACATGTAAAAATCTAAATTAAATATGATTACTAAAATGTTATTTATCTGAATTTTTATAATATATGACACAGCAAATATATACAGCGATATATTGCAAATTATGCATTGATGTAGAAAACCGCAAGATGAAAAAAAGGTTGTAGTTTACCATGAAGCACGGTACAAAAAACAAGTGCAGTTTAAAGTTCGTTTTAATCTAACGCGCAATCACAATGACAAAATTCAATAATTTTACACCAATGTGTACGAACTTTGAAACAGGAAGTTCGATTTCAGTAATTTCCTGAAATCAACATTATGAAGGAAGTTGTATTGTAATTTTCTCTTTCCGATGAGCCTATATTATTTATTTTGATTATCATTGTTTATATCTAGATACGTGCTTTTTTAACATACGCGCACTTTCATCAACTACAATTCTGATACGGCAAATAAAGTTTTAAAAAGACCAGACCAATTCCGCTGGTAAATAGCCTTGTATGCTTACAGATGATTGTTAATTATATATCTTAATACCAATAACATCATGTTGGAATTTATTTGATTTTTATGAAAATGACTCGACACCAATATCAAAATTGTTTATTTTCAGGATGTCATGTTGAGTTGAGTTGAGTTGAGTAATGGTGTTTAACGTCCCACTAAAGAATGTTTCACTTATATCGAGACGTAACAAACTATAGGCGAAGGTACAGAAATTTTGCCAGTGCGCTGCGCTGATGACATTATACAGCAGGATTCTTTTTCGTCCCAAACCTACTGTGACACGGGACCTCGTTTATTTTAAGTTCCCATCCGAAAGAACCGTGACTTTCATTTCGTAATGCTGAGTGCTTGGCGAAAGAACAATCACTACCCACTTTCAAGTCTTGGGTCAGACCCGGTCGTGGTTCGAACCCACAACCTTCCACTTATGGAGCGAGCTCGATACCATCTGAGCTACCGCAGTAGTGTTTTAGGATGTCATGATCTAGTTTTCAAATAAAATGTACTTCGTTTTTTATTTAAAATACTTTCGATTGTAGACACATTGCAACCAGAAACAACCACATTAATTCATGACCAAATAACAATCCTAAAACACTTTCAAAACTGGCAAACTGAGTTAACACATCAGACAAGGAAGTGAGACCGGTCGCTCCGGAAGGGAAAATACCTTCTTTTAACACATCAGACATGGAAGTGAGACCGGTCGCTCCGGAAGGGTAAACACCTCCTGTTAATCTACGGCTACACCCGCCACATGTGTAACAAAATGAACCAGTGATTCGTTATAAAACTATTGCTAATTGCATACAAGCAATTGTTTTTGTATGCAAATATGGCAATAGGTTTTCGGTTTACGAATGATCAGACACCACAGACGTGAGAATTCGATCTATTATATTTTTCATCAACAACATGGTCTTGTGTTTGTGTGAATCAGTTGTTGAGTTTATCTGACATGACTGTGAACGGACATACCATGAAGATACACACCTGTCGAAAATTTAGCACTAAGTTAACTTATTAGTGCCAGTTCATCCCGACACCCCCCCCCCCCCCCCGTTAGCTAATTTTCGACAGGTTTTCGGCAGCTGCGATCTATCTCTAGGCAACAACTCAGCCAATAACCATCTGTATCTCGACTATTCAGCAGTCGAGCTTTGGTTCCTTTTCGTAAGCTCAGTTTTAAACTTTCGCCAGGTCTGTTCTGTACCGTGAAGATATATCTGGACATATCCTGTACCGTGTTTGTTTTACACATACCTTATTGTGATAAACAGGGGTTATTTTTGATTACGGACGAAAAGTTCTAATGACCAAAACAATGCCAAACATTACTGTCTGATGGCTAAAACTGTCTATTTATATTGCTGATATGAAATACCAGACGGGTTCGTCATCTAGTTCATCGCCATTACTTATAGCGATGTTATATATGTACAGGTTGTTTTGTTTAGCCTGTGATAATATTTTGACCAGAGGTTTGCCAGGTTCTTTATAAAACAACTTTATGTTTATATATATACACTTGTCAGTTAAATACCATTTTTGAAATTCTTAAAGGGAATAAAATTGTCACGTGTTGCTTTTGAATGTTCGCCATGTGTCCTTTTTAATGCATTGCTTAAATTTCAAATTGTTTTGTTTTTAAATATTAATAAAATTTTTAATAATAATTTCGATTTTCCGAAATAGTTAAACCGTAAACATTAGATTTTCGACAAAGTCATTAGTTTTCCACATATTAAGTCATTACTTATATTTGTATCAAGATCCATTAAATTGCAGACATCTTGCCAATATGCATTGAATTCATTAACCACATTCTTGTTCTCAAAAAAATAAAATCCACAAAATTAATCATATTCATTTTAATAATATTAATATTGATAGCAATGCACGTTCCTTGGATTATCATGACAAAACATTTTACATACGTATACGTCCTGGCAAAAGCATTTAATCTCTAAATACTATTCTCACATGGTACGTTTGACAATATGATAATTGAAATAAGCCCAACTTGCCATGTGCTACATTCGAAAGTTAGAATTTAGCACATGACAACGTGAGCTTAACTTTTAATTTAGCATATGATTGATTGATTAAATTTTACGTCGGATTCAAGAATATTTCACTTATATCAAGACGTCGCAAGCTATAGGTGAAGCGGCAGTTTTTACCTTTGAATAGCACTTAGGGTCTTAAGCAAGGACGGGTTCCTTAACGTACCACACCTACCGTGACACGGGACATCTTTTTTAAGTTCTCTTCCGAGGGACCTCGTAACTCTCATTTCTAAATGCCAAGTGGAAGGCGAAAAACGGTAACTACCTTTTCCCAATTCTTGGTTATTCCCCGCCCGGGGTACAAACCCACGGCCTACAACACTCTACCAACTAACCTACCGTAGTGGTAATTTAACATCTGACATCGTTTTATTTTACAGTCTTGGAGGTAAGCTTTAAGCGTCGTAAGAGTCATCACACTGAAAAGAAATGCCATGTAGAAATGTTGAATGCTGTTCTTACAAATCTCAGAGGAAATGCTGATGATTATGACGGTAATAAATAACACGTGAAAATAGATTCTACAGCATTTATCGATATTAAGCGTAAATTTTGATGACTATATTAGTGAAAGGACAACTAGCGGATCGTTATTTCTTGATTGATCGATAATTATAATGATGACTTTTACAATAGAGATCCAGTCATGAGGGACGTGTTAATATCCAAAGTTGTGATTTTATTTCTGTAATTGAAGCGCTAATCAACTTCGTAATTAGCCTATATCAGGCATCAACATCTTCATTTCATGTGTACATTCCCTGGGCAAATTTATTTTATCACCTGATGAAAGAAAAAGCAGTAAAAATTATTTTATTTTATTTTTTTGCCCATAACAGTATCAGCGTTTTATGTAGAAATTAGAATTTTTGAAAGAAAACGTGATGGATTTTTTTTGCCCATAAAAGTATTAGCTTTGTACGTAGAAATTATAATTTTTGAAAGAAAAAGCAATCAAAAAAAATTGTTTGCCGATAAATGTATCAGCATATTATGTAGAAATTATATTTTTATTAAATAAGTTAATTCGAATTTAAAGGAGGCACATAGCATTTGGTATCATAACAAGGTTCGTCATAAACTTAAAATTCAGTACAAAATAAAATAGATTTTAATAAGTAAGTGTTTTTACATTGTTGAAAATCGAATAATTTATGTATTCGCGAACAAATCCCAAATGGCTGTGTGCTTATGATAAAAAGTGGTCTCTAGTGTAGATAGCACATAAACATACTGTCTGAATATCATATAATATTTAAAAATTTGATGGCAACTAATTATTTGAATATTTCGTTATAAAATTAGAAAAAAACAATAATGATAAATAACCATAAAGGTATTAAAAGCAAAAACAATGGTGTCTCAGAGTTGTAGGTTATGCATAAAGGAATAATCAAACGGTATTGACAGATACTATAATGTATTTTAAGATTAAATTTAAAAAATGGTACATGACAGTATTTTGGTAACAGAAAAACAAACTTTCAGGACAATGTACAAGTGTAATATGTTTGCAAACAAGTGAGAGATGTTTATTAGCATTAAACAAATTACGTACTGATGGTCATGGAATATTGACAATGTTAAACAAGAAATGAAGAAGTAAAGACGAATAAGAAGACTAAGGCAAAGATGACTCGGTACAGAGATAGCTCTCTGATGTGACGAGCAACTTAGTAGAAAAGTCCAAGAGGCAAGTCAAAGAACAACTGACCAAAAACGATATAATCAGAACGAAATTAGGAAAGTCATCGGACGAAACAGAAAATAATGAAATGCAGTGGCCTTGTGTTGACCCAGTGCTTTGGTTCACGGACGCCGTGACGAGAGGTACGTGTAGCAGTAGATTCCACTGAATTTGATAAAACTTATATCGTTTATTTAAAGCACGTGCCTTCACGTGTCTAATTAAAATTTACTTCCGAATAACAAGGCAAACAATCTTATAATTTTCTTCTCAAGTTTGAATGGGCATTTAAATGTGCCAGTATTAATGAACGTGATTTGTCGCGTGCCGCTAACATTGCACACACACGTGTTTTATCAACATAAGGTTTGATGTATTTTTACTGTATCATTGTACTTGGAAACATTAAAATTCCATTATAGTCCTTAACGAGACAAATGACCATTGTCCGGTTTAAGTATCGGACATAAGTGTGACTCATTTTCAATAATTGAGTATGCTCATTTTCAATAAATTACCATGACAATGAATTATGACTATATATGCGGTCAAAGAAAGCTATTGAAACGGTTATCGCTTACAATAAATGATTGATGCCGGTCGTCAGGAGAAAACTGCCCTATACAGCCGTAGTAGTTAAAAACAATACCAAATATCGGTGATAATTTTAGACATTTTTATAATGAATACAGCCAAGTTAGATGTTGTTTTGAAGCCAACTGGCGCCAAAAATGAGATAAGTGTGTTGCATCTTCGCTCTATTGTCTACAGAGTGATGAGTCAAAATATTTGTAGTACACGTAAAAATCAATGAAAACTGTGAAGATTATCTGTCACAGCTAACAACAGATGGAACTTGATGTAAAATTAGACGCACTTATAATACATATTATAACGATATCATTCGAATAAAATATTATAATCAAAATGATATTTTTCTCACGAATGTAGGTTAGATCGACTAAAAACTTTATACATAAACTAAAATTTCTGATATGTTTTATTTAATTAGTTTTCCATCTATAAACTTAAGGTCCTTTAAGTTAAGCGATAAGTTACGCTTGATGATGTTTGATTCGGTAGTCCAATGGTACAGCGTCCGCCTCGATAGCGGGAGTCGTGGGGTCAAAGCATGCAGTCTCATAATGAGACTTTAATGCTAAAATTTAATATGCTGCTTCCTTGTCTGGAATAATGTTTTAAGAGGACAGGCTATCGACTGCTTAAAAACGTTAGTATATAATGTGACTGAGAAGTGCTTTGTTTGTTGTAGTCAATATTCTGCCTAGGTAAGCCAGCGTTTTACAAATAAGTCGGTCTGAGAGCGCGCTAGGCCTAGACCTAGTGTACCAGTACCATTCAGACCACAAAACACTCGCTCATCACGCATACATGGCCATGGTCTTAGATTAATCCTACGAAATTAATAAATGAGTTTTCGTTGCAAGTATCTGAAAAAACTTGATGTGACGTAAAACAACATTGTGCAAAACAACAGCAAGAACATTCAATGATGGATTTACATACATGTAACAGCATAACGTTTACAAGCCTCCCCAATATCAGGACTGAACGACTGAAACACGTTAAAATAGACTACAAAATATCTCAATACTATGCTTGATATTAATACTACCGGAGAGGAGAACCTGGAATCCATGTATTAGTCACACAGATAAACATCTCTCGGCTATCAATTAATTTATTAATTAAAACAAACTCGACAAGTTCTCGATTAGTAATAATCATAGTATACTGTCATCATAGTTTTTGGTGTTTGTTTCTTAATATTTTTCTTTGCAAAAATTTGTTTTGTTTTCAATGTACCATTGGTATCTCAAACAGATCACGGTAACGTAGAAAACCAACGCCTATTGCAGTTTGCACGTAGTACTATGCGATTAAATATCTTAGTTAAAATTTCTCTAGGACAACACCATACAGTAATACTGCTTTGTAGCACGGTATGCGTTTAAAGCAATGGTAATGAAAGGTCGGTTCTTACATTACCGACAGTATACGTACTGCATAAATCATATTAATTGTCACATCATAAATTTTTGAATAGTTCATTAAAAAATCAAATTTTATGACATTATAAAATACTTACATAAATTCTACATTTTAAATGCAGTTTTCAAAAATATTTAAAAGCCTATGTATTTGAGAGTAGACTGTTCGTCAATTCTTCAAAAACATGCAGCACGCATGCGCATTGCAATCGTCAGAGAGACAAGGTGTCATGCAGTCAGGCGATTCTTCAGAAACCTGCAATACGCATACGCATGCTCAAATACAAAGATACAAGGTGCCATGCAGTATATTGACGCGTTTTTATGTTATCTGGTAAATCTCGCTGGCTGGTGTGTAAATGTTTAATGGGGTATAATTACCACCGTGACAAACTAATTATCCACATAAAACCCAACACTACAAAGATAAGAAATATGAGAATAATCAAATATAATTATACCGTTTAACAGTTAAATGACCAAGCAAAGTCGTGAATGTTGCAAATATTAGGGCCATTATACTGTAGATGTAATTGAAATATCTGGGTTTTTGTAATTTTAGCTGTTTTTTTGCCTCTTATTTTGCCAGTAATTAGTCACCAGAGGTCGCGTTTCAGGAAATGTTTATTTGGTAAACATGATAATTTATGAGCATAGTTATAGTTAATTTAATTATTTCTTAAATTGACATTTAATTATTAATTGATTTAATCTGACTAATGATTCATGAAAAATGTGGAATTTACTATAAAATGAAGTCTTTAAGAATGATACCTTTAACCGGGAAAATTTCGCGTGACTGAATTTTCGCCAAAATTGTTATTCCAAGATTTCAAGTACTTGTAATTTCGCATACTTTTAATTTCGTGTCACCGGATGATGTATAAATGCAATAAATATAATATCCGCGAACGTTTTATTTTGCATCTATTGGTATTTTCGAGAATTAACATAAAAATAAAACGACCGCGAAAATTTACAGTACTAAAATGAACATCATCTTGGTTATTGAAATGTTTGCAAATCGAACATCAAAGCTTGTAAAACGACCGCGAAAATTTACAGTAGTGAAATGAACATCATCTTGGTTATTGAAATGTTTGCAAATCGAACATCAAAGCTTGTAAGCCTCCTCAAGCTATAAGCCGTTATTAAGCCGTCATTAAGCAGTTTCTGCCTTACATGTTTATATGCATTTCTTTTTTTAAGATTAACAATACCATCATCTAAAACTATAAAGACAGTATATATTGCATACTAAACGGCTATTAGGTTAATGACATGGTTTTTTTCTTTAATTTCTAAACAATTTGTTTCTGAAAAAACACAAAAGATGTAAATGATGCTTTAAAGTGTCTTTGAAAGACTCTTTGTAAACCGTATACAGAAAAAACAAACTTCATCACCCCCAGGGGCCTCATATGATGTCATGGTAACATTTTTAAACGCGTTAAACAGAGCTTAAAGTTACTCATTTCTTCCCATTTTTTCACTTTAATGCATGTGTAGGCTGTTTAATGTCATCATTAAAGGTATTTCCAGTTTGTCGGAGAATATATGCTTGATTTAGGTAATATTGACGGAAGTAATCGCTAGAACTATATCAGTGAAATTTAGGGAAAATTAATAAAATTCAGCTAGCAAATAAGAGGTGCTTATCATTCCGGTTCATCCGACCTCACCTCCCTGGTTGAAGTTCGCGTATTACATCAAGTTTTAACGGGTTTACTCCGATTTTTGTATTGTGTTTTGGACATAGGATGGTATTTTTGTTTTGATGAAAAATGTCATACTTGTTGCTTAAAAATTGAATGTTTTCAAACTAAATATATATCTCACATCAAATTCTGAAGAAATGAGCATACTTTTATTGAATTTTATTTGTAAAAACTTTTTCAATTGTTTCTTCAAAAACTCATATATGACGATTAAAACAAGTTTAAACTAAAACGACATCTACATACAATTCTAAATCATAATGTATTTAATTATTTTCTTATTTTTACGCTGCGTGATATTATCTTCATTTCATTCAGAAATCTATGATCCAAAACTCACAAGTTGATGAATCATCCGGCATACAACTTGTGTTACCAAGCATACGTTATCCATGAAATTAGGTCCCCTGTCAAATAAGGCCAATTAGGTTTGCTTAAATAATATTAACAAAATATTTTTGACCCTCTTGAGTTAAATTATCAAATTTTTAAGATTCATATCAGGACGTCCGCCATTTTGTCGCTCACCACGCTCACGATAAAAACAAAAATATTTCTACTCCTCTTGTTTAAGTGATCAAATTTTTTAGATGCAATCGGGACATCCGCCATCTTGTCGCTTATGTCTCTGACAAAAATTATTTATTGATTTACAATTTTTTGTTTATCGTAAAGACCTTTTAAATACAAAATATTTTAGATAATCTTAAACAAACAAAACAATAGATTTTCAATAGAGATTTTTGAAGCATGAAATTCTGAGTCACTAAAGATAAAATTTTATCTTAACATTACTTAAACTTATGGTCGGTAAGTAATGGGAAGAATTTAAAACAGTAAAACAATTTACTCACATATCTGACAAGCCTATAGTTTTATTGCGAAACAATTATTACATTACGAATAAACCGTATTTCATAATAAATGACAGTGTCGATCAGGAAATTAATATTATTGTTGCAAAATAGTTAAACATTTTATTTATCATTTCAGTATTTATAATCCTATATTACATACAGCCAAAAGGCTGTCAAGAGATACAGTACAGGCTTGTCGAAAGTTCGACACGAAGCCTGCGATTTAGGGTAAAATCGCCAACTCATCTCAGCTCTTCGTTAATTGTATCTCGACAGCTGGTATCGATATATCACACGGCAGCTTTTCGGCTGCTAGCTGTCCATATTTCTGTCTCTTGGCAACCTTTTCGTTAGCAGAGAGTTAAACTTTCGACAGGTATGTACTGTATCTAAGAATACGGAAGACAACTTTTTGAAGTATTTGTCTTTGGTCTTCAGTAAACATGAAAGTATAACGTAACAAGATATCCAATGTCTTGCAACACACACGTATATATGGTGCATCATAATTGCAAATGCGGTAATATAGCAGTGATTGTAGTCATTGTATAGAATGAAAAACAGAAGTTTTGGTGCGTCATTCAGGAAATTTAACATTCAAATCTATTATGCAACTTCTTCATAAAAAGTCTCTGAATTGAGCGCTTCGATATTAGTGAAAGAATCTGGACTCCACTACAACAGTATCTCCTCTATTGATCTAAAATGTGAAACACTGAATAGCTATATATAGAAAGACTAATTAGAAGGTGTCAGAACTTTATTGTTCTAACTTGGTTTTGGTGTGATATGGTTTTTTTTTTGTTGTTTTTTTTTGTTACTCTTTCTATTACCAATGAGATGTTAGACAACAGCTGTAAAGTTAATTAGGTAATTGTAATAAATTTAAATGTATGATTGTGGACTTTTTTTTACTTTTATCATTGTTTAACTAATTAAGTTTAACAAAGTGCATGCTACCAAAAAATCCTGTACTTAACCACACTTAACGTACATCGATCATTGCACTATATAAATATTACGTCATAATACGCTCAATGGCATTGCCATAAATAGTGCTACATCATCCATGAGCGATTTTCCAAGGTTAAGAATTCTTGTGTCAATTCATAAATATGTTAATTATATGTTAATTAACATAATCGATATGTCAAACACTTAATAACCCCCGGTGTTGATTGCTTTCACAATGTTCATCAAAATAATTACGTTCTGTTTAGATTTATGTAACAGAGTAAATTCTTGTAGTCAGTTCAACCATACGGAACAAAAATCTGCATGGGATGTTTAGAAACCTTAAGGAATTCCCTGTAGAAATTGTCGTCACATTTTACAATAAAGTAGGATTGTTGGCGTCACCATGTGTGCTGGTAACGTCGCTATGGCAGTCTTTGCCCAACACCCATGGGTGAGTATTTTAGTGATCGATGCCCTTTAAAATTTGTCGCATATTTCAGAACATTAATATTTCTGATGTATTTGCAAAATGAAAGTGAAAAATTATACGGGAGTACCTCGTTCGGCAATGTTCTGTTCTCGAAATGAAAACATGGAAAGGTTTATGGTTGCTTGGAAGTGCAATATATGCTAAATCTATACAATGTAAGAACAAAGAATTGGCAAGGGACTTTGTGATCACCTGAAGACCTTGAAACCAATTGTATTTACTTGTTTGACATTGGTGGGCGGATTAGAATAAATTCATCACTAAAAATTATTTAACCATTGAACTGTCTAGAAATGGTGTTTATAGTGCTATAACTTCCATTGCCGTGCAAAGCAAACTGGTCATAACGCACCAGCGCGCGTTATTCGGTTTGCTTTGCACGGCAATGGAAGTTATAGCACTATAAACACCATTTCTAGACAGTTCAATGGTTATATTTACATTTCGCATTTTTTGAAAATCTTATTTTTGTTTTTGAATCCTGAAATAAATTTAAAACACTGCTATTTCAATTCCTGGAACAGCCTATCAATGACGTCACGGGCATAGGTGTTAGCAAGAAATGAGTGACGTCACATTAGCAAATGTAATAATAGTCCTATAACTTCATTTGGTCTAAAACAGAGTTTAATACAATCAAACACCATAAATGTAAATATTTTTAAAATAAACTTACCAAAACACATCTGAACACTGATGTTTGAGATTACTGATACCCCCAGACACGTAAAGAATCCCGCCATTTTCACAGCTAGCGTGGTCAGCTCTCTGACGAGGCAAAGGGGCTACTGTTGTCCATTTATCTGTAAACGGATCGTAACATTCACAGGAATCTGTCACTGAACC
The DNA here is from genome assembly GCA_021292105.1 of Anadara kagoshimensis. Classification (NCBI taxonomy): domain Eukaryota; kingdom Metazoa; phylum Mollusca; class Bivalvia; order Arcoida; family Arcidae; genus Anadara; species Anadara kagoshimensis. Next base: position 42,153,842 of record CM037858.1, read on the forward strand.
ACCTTCTACTTCACCACCTGGCAAAACGAACAAAAAAAAAACTATCAGGTGAAATTTATAAAAAGGAGACACAATAACCAACACACCAATACAAAAGCTCAAATAACAGTCTTAAAGCAAAGAAAACTGACAAATTTGGTTAAAACGTGTACTTCCACTTCGGAAGTGGGACCGGCTGCTCCGGAAAAGTAAACACGTTCTGTTTATCTCGTTACACCATTAAAATTAAGATTGAATATGGAGCAATGGGGCGTCAAATATATCCAAGATAATTTTGGATACAGAAACACCATACTTATCCACAATACGCCTTGGGATGCAATATCCCTGCAATATCACAAACGATGAACGAATTTTTAACATTGTGTAGTGAATAATGGGTTTGGTTTGTAAATCAAATGTATAAGCTTTTCATTAAAGAAAAAAAGAAACAATTTCTTATATAAAATTGTGTTTTACAAGTAAAGTACAAGGTTTAAAGGTTCAAAATTGTACACGCTGGCGAACAACAATGTCTAAAGGCAATGTTCTAAATCTATACTTGCACTCGGTTGGCCTACCCCAATTAGTGCATGATTTTTAAATATACTTACTATTTTATTTTAAAAAACAGTTTATTAAAATGCGAGTTTATTTATAAGACAAAGAATATTGAAATTCAATACAAAAACGAAAGTGCAATTTAAAAAAGTATTCCTTGGCATAATAGCACACATATATATGTGCAAACCTCCATGAAACATTAAAAGTAATCCTCGTGATAACAGACATACGCCAATGTCATGTTAGTGCCAAAGCTTGGCAGCATTAAAGGTACTAAGAACACTTTGACTCACTATATTTGATGGCATTCATTAGCACATGCATGTCATGTACTATGTCAATTCTTTGTTTCATTTATGCCAAATTAAGACCCGTTGTTAACACATTGATGACGCATGTTAAGAGAGAAACTAAACTAGATTAACAGAAAACGTTCCTTTCGTTTTTTAGATTAAATGAAAACTCAAAAATGAACCGCTATTGATGTCACAAATTAAATATAACAGAATGAGTGTAGAAAAACAACAAATGAATGAAGACAAATAATGACACTATATTTCGATTGGACTAGCGTAAATGAGGCTTAAAGATCTCAACTGGGTTAGCGTAAATAAGGCTTAAGATATTGACTGGACTAGCGTAAACGGGCGAAAGGTATTGACTTGACTAGCGTAAATGAGGCTAAAAATATCGACTGAACTAGTGTAAATGAGGTTTAAAGGTATCGACTTGACTAGCGTAAATGAAGCTTAAAAACATCTTATAGTTGGCTAAAAGATACTAGTGTTTTAACCACTCTTTACTCCACCGTTTTTAGCATCCTTCAGAACATCTCTGAGCTCGACTTAATGTGCTTACTTAAAGATGCGATTCTGTTTTGTGAAAATAGATTAATACTAATAGCAAGAACTTTTGCAATACAATTGTAACTTTAGATGTCAATGTTGTTTGCGGTCCGAGAAAGGGGTTCCGGGGTTGAAAACCCTATCTGCTTTAATTTATTTCTCGCCATCTATGGTAATATGTGCGTTTCATTTGCTAAGATTGCTGGAAATTGCATGATTTTATTCAACATTTCAAAACTTTTTCCGGCACTGAATGCGATAAATTGTCATCGATATTATTGGATATTTTCTAAGGTGCATAGTTTACTCTGTCAATGCAATATATTGTTATTTGATATGATTTACTAGATTTGTTTATTATACATCAGTGCGATGCAATATATTACCATTGATATAATTTGATATAATTATTTCCAAGATGCAAAGTTTGTTTCGGAAAACCATTAATGTTGACATAAAAGGCATAAAGGATATTGTTATTGGAACAGATGATTAGGCGGTCTAAATGTGACTTCTATAAAAGCTTCAATTGTGATATTAGAACGAGGCAGATTAGCGATTTGTGTCAGATTGAGACAGGTCTTGTAAAGGAATGGTTATTTCTCTATTTAATTAACTAACATCTGTAATTTAATATTTCAAAATGACTCAATCTTCACTCGACATTGACTTTTCTAGCAGAAGGATATTTATTTTAAGTCAAAATAAACGCACTATTTCTAAGGTTTATTTCTAGACAAATGTTACTAGCATATGATTTTGCATTTAGTATTTCTGAAGTGATTATTTTTTGTGGTTTGTTTTTTTTCACTCGGTTTGTCATTTGCTCGTTTTGCATAGTTTTGTCTGTAGTCAAATACCGAAAGCCTTGCCCTGTATATTTCATCATAATTTTTCCATAAAGGTGATAAAAGATTTTTTTTCATTTAAGACATTGCTGCGTTTTAATTTTTATGAAATAATGCATTCAAAAGTATCTCGTGGCAGTTAATTGACGAATCGCCGGCCACGCCCACAATGTTTCGACAAAGGTTCGGCATGCTTGAATTACCCACAAAAAGAATGAAAACTCGGTCTGATTTGTGCCATGCAATGACGTCACTGAAACTAGTACGCCATTTGTTGCCGTGGCGCTGCTTTGGTATCCAGATGGCGGCCAGTGTCGGAACATTAAAGGCATAACCGGCGATACGTCAATTGTCATGTGCTTCTTATGAGTGCATTATTTGTTAATTGTCATGTTCTACTTTAAAATGCATTATACCACGTTGATCTAAGTAGTACATTGCATTAATAAGATGTTTTATTTCCTATTATTTCATTTCTGGTTAGAACGAAATATATGTGTGTAACGAAATCTGTAGGTAATCTTGAAAGTAGATCAATATTCTACCCGAAACTTCATTTGGTCGACAACCAATCACAGCTCATGTCTCATCTAAGGACACAATGTATATGTTCAAACCTTAACGACCGGAAACATTTTCCTTTATCATTTAATGCATCGAGTGTGTGACAAAAATTTCAAAAGGAAAAAAAATTATGAATAAAAAATCACTCAACTGTTTAAGATTGTGCTTAAACCTTAAGGGTTGGAACATTTTCTTAACCATTTAATGCATCAACAGTGTGACAAAATAATTTCAAAAGACAAAAATGATCTGAATCAAAAATAACTTAAATGTTTTAATTGGCTGTAATCATCTTGGGAATGGTCTTTAAAATGTTTTTATTTCTTTTTGATGCTTTACCGAACATTGTCTTAGAACTCCAATACACAATGATAGTTATCTAACAGAGCATCTTAATAACACTGGATAAAACGGCAATGTATAAGATTTCTTAGAAATATTTCATTAAGCAATTATATGTTGTTGTTCTTTTAAGTTGGAGTTAATAATAAATAAGTTCAAAGACATCTATGAAGAACAAAGGAACTAGATTGTTTAGGATCGGGTGATCCAAAAAGACACAAAATAGTTTAATAATATGAATCACACAAGAGAGGCAGATAAAAATTACCAAGTAAAAAAAATATAAAATGTGAAGAGCATAGAATTTCCAAGTTCATTTGGTTCAGTGCTTTAAAACAATCTTCTATGCTGTATTCAAGGATTGTATCATCGGCGCCAATGTCATACATATTAAGGGAAATAAATGTGAAAGTTGCACATTAATATTCATTATAACTTTAATGGGTTCTAAATTTTACCTCCAGATATTCGTCTAATAAGGCTATTCTATGTGTAATTATAAAGAAATAGGCTGCCTTTATCGAAGTAATTACCATGGTGTAAGTATTGTTTAGGTGTATCTTAAATTACCATGGATATATTTCACGTCCAGCAGCTCCAAGTTCCTTTCATTTCTAATTTCCACTACACACGGGAGAGGGTTGTTTAGCTAGATAAAAAAGAGTCGCTTATCCTTCCGGAACACCTGGTCTCGCTTCCGTGACGGAAGTTCGCGTGTTTAACCTTCAAGTTTTTACTTTGCTTTTGGGATTGTGGTTTGGACATGGGTTTGTATGGTTGGTTTTAGTTTTTTTTTTATTTCAATGAGACTTTTCATGCGGATGTTTTGTTTATTGCTCTAAATGGGATAAAAAAATCCAATAATAAATTATAACTAAAAAAAAGAACACAAATGCTCCAATCAAATTACCTGTTATATAAATACAACCGTTGACAACATCAGCTGTGTGACGACAACGAGCATTGGCTAAACTAGCTCTAGCGGCCCATTTACTGGTTGCTGGGTCATATCTCCAAGTCGATGCAATATACTCTCCAGTTTCCCAATTTTTACCACCAATTATATATAAACAGTCATCTAAAACTATAGGCTTAAATCCTACAAGGTTAGACAGTTTCGGAAATTTGACGACGTTTGCTTTTGGAAACAGTCTGGTCCCCGACCAAGGATCAATCATGAAGTACAGGATTCTTGGACTACCAGTTACCTGGTTAAACATGAACACAAACTCGTATGTTTTAAATCCGGTCTGTAAATCGTCAACACTGTCTGCATAATCCATTTTAATTACTTTATAGAAGAAATTGTAGTTTTACCTGGGATGCAAAATAAAGAATAAGAGACAATTAGATAGATTTAAACGTGCATGTGCTTCACGTAAGCACTGCTGCTTTTGCAAATGACACTTACGACAAGTGTCATATCGTATGGGGTTTATAAAACAGATGTATCAATAATGTTCGATCACCCGGTCCGACTGCAATTTTCCCTGTTACATATATACACAAGTTATACTTGCACATCATTTTAATACATAAAAGACCATTAGATACAAACTGTTTATGTTTTGTGAAATCATACAAACTTTTGATTACATGTATTTGATAAGAAGTATTGTAATTTTACCTGTAAAAGATAAAATAAGGAACGAAGGTTATACACACGTACGTATTTGATGGTGCTTTTGCAACCGTCACAATAATTGTCATGTGCTACTTTTGAATGTATTATTTCATAAAAATTCAAAAGTAGCACATGACATTACTAAAGAAAATTGTACAACATTTGGGCTTTTTGGCTTTTACATGACATTTCAGTAAATGGTCCAAATTGATTTGAAATATTAATACACTAAATGGTTGAATGAATTTAGTTTTAAATCAAAGTACATTGTAAATATTATTTAACTGATACAACTGATACAACACCAGGTAATGGCAATGTTGCCCATGCAATACGCTTGTAGCAATGAGAAGTGAAGTTTCTTTTTCATGTCATGCGCCATTTGACAGTGAGGTATCACTTTTAAGGTATTATCTAGAAGATCCAGACTCGAATTCAGACAGCCCATTTACAGTGTTGGCACTCTACCAAAACAGCTATATAAGTGGACAAACTGAAAGAGGAACAATTCTAAAGAAACAACAAAACACACAGAGAAACTCAACATGAACATACAAGCTAGTGTGTGTGTATGTGTGTGTGTGTGGGTGTGTGTGTGTAAAAGAGAGAGAAAGAGAGAGAGAGAGAGAGGGCATACCTCGTTGTGTTCTTTGCAGCCATGCGTCACCATGGACAGACTTAATCTGTGCGCAATGCATGCATCAATGAAAATAAATTTATAAATAAATATCAAAAGACGAACGATTTAAAAATGAAAAGATTAAATATATGATATATGTAAGAATGTATTATACGTTAGAAGGGATTAATAACTTAAATTTTCATTTATATGAATATGTACTTGTAGAAAGATTAAAAAAGGTTAATCCAGATATACAATCAGACAGATTACGACACCATTTTGAAAATTATAAAAATGATACGTTATAGTTCTTCATTTGCGCAATATTAAAAGATGACGAGGATAATTTGCGAACATATCTAACTACAAAGCCAGGTATGTTCAAATAACAGTGCGTTTCTAAATTCTCCAACATCAATCTAAATATGTTAGCAATTTTTTCACAATACATGTACACTGCATGAATAAGTAAAAAATAGAAATATATTCTATAAACTAGCACGTTCTATAGCGCAACCTGATATAGAAATAATATTAAATAAAACCGTCATGCCAAAAGGTTTTAGAATTTATGAATTGCATATTTTCAATTTGAATGAACAAAAAAATATAATTATGGATTCGATTAATGAAAGATACTAGTAACTTCAATAAGGTATGTTCTGATTTACGAGCATGAATTCATGTAGTCAATTAAAGTTGTTATGATTTTGAATGACCTATTAAAATGATTTTGACTTTCCCATTTATATAAATATTATATCATATATCAAAATGAAAGTTTAATACTTCTTTTCAGTAAACTATTTTGTATAGGGTATAGACCGGTTAGGTATTTAGTCTAATTTCAGTCGGATTACCAGTGAATAAGATTATTTACGTACGTAGAATTTAAGTTGCGTCAAATGAACATTGATCATCGTAACTTGGTAACTTTTTGTACATCATATGCTCTCTGAAGAACCAAAAGATTAAGTTGATTCAGATTTTATCAGTGAATCTATACTCTATTCTAAACAGAAGGTGTCTAGCCTTCCGGAGCAACCGGCATCACGTGTTTAACCTACTTTGCCAGTTTCAAATTTGTCATTATGCTTTGGGATTGTAGTTTGGACAGATTGGTATGCTTGTTTTGATAAATACTCATATTCTTGGAAACATCAAGGTGCAAATGTTCTATCAGTAAAATAGGATAATACATATACATTTTATACATGTATTCCAATTGAATGCTTAAACAAGAAATCCTTGGTCTCTTTTGCAAAATACTAAAAATTGAATTCCAAGTACTTGCCAAAACAAAGCAATGAAATTATTAGATACAAATGTTTTGGGAAAAGTGTAGCAAGTACATGTATTTGAAGAACAAAAGACATGCATTTAAATATTTAATCTTCAACATAGTTTTTCCTGCTGTTGTGAAATATGAAGTGCAAAATAAACCATATTGCCAAACATGTGGAGTAAAGTCCATATCTCAATCACTGTCTAGTGATTCTTACGGTGTACATTACATACTTGTCGAAAGTTTAATATCAAATTAGTGTAAAATCGGCAGCTCATTTTAGTCCCTAGAAAGCTATATCTCGACAACTTCTCGATAGCTGCTAGCTTTTAAGCCACTATTTATCCATATCTCGACAGCCTCACAGTTGAGCTTCGATTCGTTTTAGTTAGCTCAATGTTGAACTCTCGAATATTTGTACTGTGTTTGAAACACACCAAACGCTTCGTATTTTGTCCCAGACGTACGCTTAATTCGATACGACCGAATAAGCTTGTTCAATGTTACATTTACAGAACCATGAATTTAATTTCTTCGTTATCAGTTTCCCCTCTCTGGTTTTTACCAAATGACATCTGATTCAACCATATAACTTTTAATTATTTATTTCATTTTGAAATGCAAGCGATCAAAATGTACAATTTATTCGCTTTTTATTTAATTTACATTTATGAGTAGCCATGTTTTGATTTTAATCTGATTCTAATGTAATAATAATCACAAAACACACCCTTTGTTATATCTTTTTCTTCAACATATGTTTTGCGTTTTCTCTGTAATAAATAGATACGTTGATTTTAACTGAAAATATTCCTTTACAATATAGACTTGTCGAAAATAAGACTGACAGAGCCAACGCATTAGTGCCGAACCGGCAGCTCATTTCATCTTCACAAGCGATATATCGATGGCGTTTTAGCAACTGGCCATGGTATTTTTTTTCTCTGCAGCTTTTAGCCCACATGTATCATATCTCGATCACTTACCAGCCGAACTTCGACTCCTTTTCGTTAGCTCGGTGGTGTTAAAACTGTCGACAGGTCTGTCTTGTACATTCATGTCAATGGCGAAACTCTCTCATTTAGATTTTTAGATTTTTGCACAATGGAATTTTGTTTTGATTTTTCAAAGCATTATTTGATTTTAACTATACTATCCAAAATTAAACACAAACATACTGGTCCATGTTCAAATTGCAATCCCAAAGAGCAAAGTAAAAACTGACAAAATAAGTTTAACACGTGAACATCCACTACCGAAGTGAGCTCGGGTGAACCTGAAGGGTAAGGACTTTCTATCTAGCTAGCTACGACCGCAACATGTAAAATTAAAATTGGGAAAGGAATATGACAGTGTATCCTAGGATACATTCGGATACAGAGACATTATCACCTTTACTATTATTGTAATAGAAGCCATAAACATTTTTCAGTCTTGAAAAACGCTTGCAATATCACTGAGTCAACAATTCATTTTTAAGCAGTTTTCTTCTTTTTATATATAGTTCTCATAGTTGGAGCAAGCTACTGTATGTAATGATTTTGGATATATATATTTTCATTTAAAGGAATTTTTTTTTTTTTAAAACACCATTTTATATTTGCTTCTATTTTTATTTGAATAAGTTTGCCGGAGTTGTACTATTTGCTTCTTTTTGAGTTGTAATACTTCATAAAAATTTAAAATTAGCTCATGGCAGTTGTGTTGTATACATTATTTCCGCAATATGCTACTTGTGACATATACATGTAGTTCAATATACAAATTCAATACTACCGTATCACACGACATATTATTTAACATTATGTGTCATACATATCATGTGTTAATGTTATTATTGAATTTTAAGATAAAATACAACAAAAGTAAAAAATAAAAATGACACGCTTAAAAATAATAAAAGTAGTACATTACTGACTTGATATGAAAAACTAATACACAAATCGATCTAAGTTGTAACACAAATGCATACAGCGTGCAGTACAGGCCTGTCGAAAGTTAAAACACCAAGTTAATGAATTAGTGCCAAATCGACAGCTCATCTATATCTCCACAGCTTCTCGACAGCTCTTTTCTATCTCTTGACATCTTTTCTGTCCCAAGTTATCCATACCTGAACCACTCGGCAACCGATCGAGCTTCGACTTCTTTTCGTATTGTTCAGTGTTTAACATTCGACAGGTATGTAATGTAATTTCGCTGTTTCTTGTACATGTATTAAATTTCAACTCACCTACACAAAAATTTTAAATTGTAACACATTGACCTAAATTATCATTTTTGCCTCAGGTTTTTTTCTTACTCACTGAAGGAAACATATATCATGACTAAATGTAAATAGGTGATAATTTATTTTTTAAATACATCCAAGCAAAAGGAAGTATGCATTTTAACTTTTTAGTTCGGTTTCCTTGAGCAATAAGTTTTGGTTGTTGACACATAGAAGTACATAAAATTATACAATATTTTTTCTTAACAATAAGCTTTATTTTATCTCAATTCCTTTTTTTTACAATGAAAAAAATATTAAATATCAAGATTGTTTAGTTACATATGTATAAAGACAGATATTGCAATTGGTTTTATTCAGAAATAATAGTTGTCAATATGCTAATTTTAACGCTTCATTTTAAACATGCAATTAAAAAAACTTGGTGGTTAAAATATAAAATGTTGCAGCTGAATGACATAATTAGAGCCACCAAGTGTCAAAATTCTAAAATAAAAATTCTGGGATTGATAAAGGAATGATAGATGTCAATTTGCTAATTTCAAACACGTCATTGGATATAGAAAGTGAAAATTAAACGTGACAGTTGCGATAAAATATGTAAAATATAGAAGCTGAATGACACATATTTGCCTATAATTAGAGCCACCATGAGTCAAAATTCTAAAATAGATTTTTTTCTTGGAGTGATTAATGTTTCTAAGATAAGTATTGTTTTAATTCAGGAATAATTGTTGTCAATGTGCTACTTTTGAGTGCGCCATTGGATACAGAAATTGAAAATTAACATGTGATTATGACAATAGGATAATTTGAGATTCAAAAACCGTAATTGGTTGACTGAATATAAAATATTGCAGCTGAATAACACATGCGTGTCGATAATTAGAGCCAATAAGAGCAACAAGAATCTAAAGCCACAGAGCCACTCGGAATAATTTACTACTTTTGGTTGTTAACATAAAAGTAATTAAAAATACTTAAACAATTGTTTGATGAAATATAAAATATTACAGTTGAATGACACGTTTCTGTTCATAACCAGAGCAACTAAGAGCCACATAATCCCCCAAAAGCCACAGAGCATCAGTGTACCACATGCCCCACCAAGAGCCACAATGTCCCTAAGACCACAACACAACAAAACACAAAACACAGAAACACACCCGTCTCGATATAAGCGAAAAAAATCTTCACCGGGGCTGAAACACTACTACTCAACTAACACACACTTTCAGGAGCAAAGAAAAAATGTTTGAATGTTTCCATCGCTTGATCTATGTACAGCTGAAATAGTATGTGTCTACATATTGGCGAGCCAATAGTCAGTTCAAACTGGTTGATCAAAAGAAATTTTATGGTATACATGTACTTATGAGAGTCAAATTCATTGATTTGGAATTCCGTCTTTTTTAAAATGTCAACACTTTAAGTCACGCGACATTTAGTTGTTCATATGTTAATAGCTTCCTGGTTTATTTATTTTTCCAAAGTTGTATAACAAAATACCACTATATCTAGGTTAAACATTTCCTATGCAATAATATTACAATAATTATTTAAATACACCTTCTTGTGCAATTTTAGGTGTAGTAATATTGGTGAACACTCTCTTTAGAAGGTAAATCACACACAGTTTTTGGTTTCATGAAAATCTGCTCATCCATATAAGCATCACTGGTTGTAGAATAAGAGTGATGGTTTATGGCCGTCCGAAAGCATTAAAACTCCAGGGCCCGTCCAAAGTCGGGAGTTTTACCATCTCAATATGTGTTTTCTGGCATTAACTTGTATTGTGGACATATTCCTGGTTGCTTGGTTTGCATGTGCATGTTATTGTTTTTGTATTTCTTCCTCACATTTTGCTGCTACAAATGTATATTCTCATAATCACTTCCTTCTGTTAGGGTTTAAATTCTAATTTGTACAGTTTTCGTTATATACAATTGCACACATTTATCTATCTACGTTTTCATTTCATTCTCTATCCTTTCTTTGGATTAATCTACAAGTGTTAAACAACGTGTTTTTATTCATAAAACTTGTAAACTGTTCTTATACTTTCGTATCAGAAGGCAAGTAAATGAAGATTATGCAGTATGCATATACGGGTATCAGGATATTTTACATGCTATCAGCAAACAAATTCGTTATTAAATTACGATTACAGTTAACATATGTACCAAATACAAACCACCACTGCGGTTACGTTTTGGCTTTGTTTCTTCTAGTCCATGCTCATTTACTATTCGTTTCCTTCGGAAGAGACCTTAAAAACCGATGCCCCGTGTCACGACAGGCATGACAGGTTAAATAACTCTCCCTAGGCCGACTACATTGCCCTGGCCGCGCTGCAAAAGTAAAAATTTCTGCCACTTCACCAATAGCTGGTGACATTTCGATATAAGTGGAATATTCTTGTCTGGGAATATAACCCCATTCAATCAATAATTACTAATTAGTTTCAAATTTAAAAGTAGATATTTTCGTAAACAAAACTCTTAACGAGTAACTGAATAGGTAGGAATATATGTTTTACAATAGAATTACCATTGCTAAGACCATCACATATGTTTTAATATTTGTATAAGCACAACTCCAGGTTCGCTGTTCTCTGGTACCATTTTATGCTTTATTGGTCTTGCTTATTTAAATCTCTCTATCAGTGCTTCATGTTTGGTTTTGACTTTTGGCAATCATGGTGTCGACCCATTCATTTTTATGTTCTTTTAATGAATACTTCTCTTAGTTCTAGAATTTCTAGACAAGCATTGACCGTTTGCATTCTTAATAAATCAGCTGTAATCTGTAAGAAATAAATTGAATAAAATCATGCAACAAACACAAAGACACCGTCCCATGTCCGAATCATTATTCGAAAAGCAAAGCATAAACCTTGCAGAACTGACGAATTAGTTAAACACGTGGATTTCCATCAGGTAACTTTGAGGTCAGGTGCTTAGAAACCATCAGGTAACTGTGAGGTCAGGTGCTTAGGAAGGTAAAGCACTTCCCGCCATGTTTTAAATCAAAATTAATAAAAGGAACTGTCATATTATAAATTTTTTAATATTTCATTCAGAAAATTCAAAAATTTAGTCATATTATAAATTTTTGAATATTTCATTCAGAAAATTCAAAAATTTATAATATGACAGAACATCTGACTGTAGTAAAAATATTTAATAAATATTGTAATTCCATGCAAATTCGTCGTATGTATGACAATTGTGCACTTGACAGATTGGTTTTAGGCATTTAAACTTTGTCCTTTTTCTGGACATGGGTTATTCATCACAAGAGTATGTTTTTCTTTTATTTATTAGGTACTACAGTTTATTTATATAAATACTACTATCATTTAGGGCAATGTATCTGGGACAGATAAAAATATTAAAAACAATTTTTTAAAACAGTGAATAGAAAAAGTGAAAAAAGGAAATTAGGAAAATCTAAAGATAGGGGATTTGGTGAGATAAATGAAATTGAACGAGTCATTCCAAAAATATGGACAAAAATAGAAAGATATTGTAGATGGTCTTTAGATCAAAGGTTTATTTACCCCATTATTGCCTCTGTTATCTATCTTTTACTTACATGTATATCAGTAAACAGGTGGTTGAGTCATCCTATGTATGTATATATATGTAGGTCAAAGGAGAAGACGAACACAGCTTGAGGCTTTATTTGGGACCTGCACCATCATAAAATAGATAAATCATTCAGAACATGTATTTGTAAACAAACTAAAGGGTCATCAGTAAATGTGTATGATCAACAATGTCCATGGCCAATATGGTCAATATTTTTTGGCTAGTACGGTTATAAGACTCTCTGCTGCAAACTGTCGAAATCGAACATGATGAATTAATAAATCATGAATTCCGTTATTACTAGAAATAGAAAACATGTATGTGAAAATAAACTTAGGGGTCATCGATAAATGTGTACGGTTAACAATGACCGTATGCATGACCAATGGTCAGTACTTTTGGCTAGGATGGTAAAGATTCTCCACTACAAAACACCATGATGCATTAATAAATAAATCTGTAATTACTAGAAATGGAACACAGGTACATGTAAACAAACTAGGGGATTAATTACCGATTATTTTTGTACAATCAACAAGTGAATGCCCATTGAGGATTGGATAGTGAACTTTGGCCAGAGATAGCTCTCAGCAGCATCTTGCCAACATGTTATTATGGTCCGTCGGACATAGCATTTTATTGCCAGATATATGCACGGGGAACATGTAAAATTAATGAGCAAACATGGGGTTATTGGGTTACTGTGAAATCAATGATTTTTGTGGGGTCTCAATTTTCGTGGTGTCGCGCACAATTTTCGTTGTTTTCATCGTGGACATCCTGGCGTACAAGCTTACATTTAAACGATATGTTATAATTATATTAGAGACTTAACTTAACCATACAAATAGCTCAAAGAAATTGCATTATTTTTCTTACATTCTTGAAAATATGAACACCACTCAATAAATAATTTCACAGTATTTTAAAAGTAATGTTGGTCACTGACCCTCATACATTTTCTACTGCAGCTTGCCAACAAACGGTCATCAAGATACTATTTTAGTCAGTATCATGATGCATTGGTCATTTGTACATTGGTGGTCTTCGTGTCTTATAATGTACTTATTCTTGGACCATGTCCTGATTATCATTTGGATGTTTCAGACATGCTAAACGTATCTGAAACTCGCACATGATGCATCGGTCAACATTCTTTAATACTGGAAATATGTCCGTGTGGGTTGCACCTTGGTGGTCTGCATAGTTCATAACGCGTGACCTTAATTTTTTTTTTTAATTGAACAGAATAGGTCACAATTGATTTCATGTCTGAAAACACACACACACACACACACACACACACACACACACGCAGAGAGAGAGAGAGAAGAGAGAGAGAGAGAGAGAGAGAGAGAGAGAGAAAACATCATATAGATAAGATAATAAATAGTTTATTTAAGTGCCACATATCATAAAACATATATATACATAAACATAAACGTTTTAAAATTTAAACATATTATGACATCCAGCCTAAAAGACTTATGAGACACTGTATGTACAATTAAGAAAAGCAATTATCTGTAATATGTGTATTTAACTCGCTTGAATTGATCTGTCAAATCTTGGCATGTTGTTTAATGTTACGTAAAATAATAAACACGGATTGAATAGGTAAAGAAACTTATTGATGACTAATGACTTCATAAATTATCTGTATCGAATCGGAAAATATTGAAGAAAACTCGGCATATTTGAAATTTTGTAAGTTAATTAACACAGACTGATTTGGTATGACAAATGCATAAGTTTATAAATTTCTGTACTTAATCGGAAAAATTGCAAGAAAACTAGTACTCGATTTGATTTAACTAATAAATAACAGAATTAAAAGTTATTACTTATAAACAAAACAAAGGTTGATTTGGTAAATGCAAATAATGATGACAAACTGTTTTATAAAGGTTTTGAATTGAATCGGGAATTTTTAATAAACTTAAATTTTGTGGCAGTAAATTAATAAGTACTAAGACATAGTAAAAAGGAAATGTAATGACAGAAACAATGACAATCATGTTACGTTAAACAAAGGTTGTCATGGTAAATAATAGTGGTTTTTATTTCAATTTTATTAAATTGTTTGTGACGAACTTGATAAGCTCATATGTCCCTAATGGCAATCTGGTATAAAGGCCAATTTTGGCTCCAAAAACGATAACATCATACCCAAATTAAGCATTGTATTTTATCTCAAAATTTGCATTACAAACACATGTGTCATATATATATTTTTAAGTAAATTTAACTATAAAATACATCCAAAAAAATTGTATATGCCACATGTATTCAAAGTTTCAATGAATCATTGTATTTTATCTCAAAATTTGTACATGTATTGAAAGTTTCATTTTCATAGCGTTTTATGATTAAACTAGAGAATTGAGATGAAGAGTTCATGACCTAAATAGTAATTGATGATATAGTTTTACGAGCTGTTTATATCTATAGTTTAAAAATCAAAAGTCCATGAGTACTCTTACGGGTCTCTACAAATATTCAAAAATAGACTAGAACTGCACAACAAGTTAGTTATGTAACCCAATACAATTCACCATCTCCGGATTTATTGAAGTTGTCCATTTAGTCAGTTAAGTACTATATGAGATCTATTATCAACTAGACGCACTTATGCCTTCGGAAAGCAGATACTTTTTTCATTTTTCATAAATTTAGAACATGGATTTATAAATTGCTAAACCAAAACACATGCCTAACACGATTGTTTTTACTTCTTATGCATAAATTAAAATTACACAAATGTATTAAATTTTCAGTGGAAGTGACCCTTAAAATTTATACATCTATAATACGTGTAAATGTCATTCCACTTTAACTTTCATATTTTGACCTTAAAATCTTGCGGTTAAGTCTGCGGTTTTGCGGTTAGGATAGATCGATTTCAGAGCCTTCACCAGTAATGTCTGGCTGGATGAGGCAAATATTTGACCTTAATTACAAAAAAACTATAAATACTTTTACATGACAATCACATGTACTTTCCATTTGACTGATTTGACCCCAGGTGTTAGATGGACATTGGGTCACTCACACGATGGGTCGACTGACTTTTTGTGTTGTTCAGTTATGAGTCATGTAAGTGTATAAGGTTTACTACAATGAGAAAAAGATAAAATATTTCTCCTTTGGGCGTTGAAGGAAAATTTTCACATTCTTTTAAACTTAAAAATTCAGTGAACATTTACACATGTGCATATGTGTGTGTAAAGTTAAAATTTTTATTTAAAAATAAAAAATGAATGAACAATCATGAATCGTAATATTGGTGTATGAAAATGCCAATTTCAATTTTTTATGAGTTGTTTTAAAATGTTTAAAATGACAGAAAATCTAATTTAACTTATAAACGAAATCATGGTACATATCTTGAAATTAACAGCAATTCTAGATCTTTGAAAGGGGTTAAAAATCTTCGACACTGATTTTAACATACAAAATTTATTGATCCCACCACAAACCCCCAACAAGTCAAAAAATTAAAATGGTGGTTTAGTGGGCTGATTTGTCGGAGGTGTGATTATTTATTTGATTGCAAAAGAAAAAAGTTTTAAATTAAAAGTTATAAGTTAATCAACGAAACGATTGTGGAAAAATTAACAGTATTTAAAATGTGTATAAATGTCAAAAGTGTAATTCTTGTCTCGGCATTTTTGTCACCCAACATAAAAAAGTGGGAGACAATACGAAACCGATCATCCCAGCTTTTCTTGACAATGACGGAACAAAAAACACTAATTTTAATGCTAATATGCGGTTTTGCATTACATATTAAATTGACAGTTTTGAACACATGATGAACCAAAGTTGATATGTGAAAATTCGGAGCGTGCGGAGAAAGTCGTATCAAGTTGCTTTGCGTGCACGCGTGTCAGCGAGTGAAACAATTTTTGCATTATTAAAAAGAGGGGTGATTCATAATGATTTGTTAATAATAGCAAAAACACACAATGCTTTTTGAACGGAAAAGGTCAATCATGTGCAAAAGAAAGGTCTATTATAGCCACAAAAAATTATTGCAAGTATTCAAGCGAACTTTACGTGACCCTATCAGATCTTTACAACCTTTGCATATACACAATACATGTTTGAAAAAATAATGTTGTTGGCCTGGCTGCATCTATTTCACGATAAACATACCAAGGGCATTTAGTGTTTTATTGCTTCGGTGAGTAATGATCGTATAAGATTTTCTCAGCAGTCAATTTTTCATTCATCTTTTTTCTCTTTTGAATGTCAGGGGCGCTGGCAATCATTCAAAAATTTGAAGTAACTTGATACAAATTTTATTCATATAGATCTGAATCATAAAAATATATTGTTCTTGATCGAATTTTTCTTAATCACAGTGACGGATAGCAATAGCAAAGGTACAAGTATTTACAGGTTGTAAATGAAATGAAATATTGATTTAAATTTACGTCCCAGTCAAGAATTTCCACTTATATCGAGATGCCATCAACATCTATAGATGAAGTGACAATAAGATTGATTATGCTCAGAGCAATGTGCGGGGATGGTGCTTTGTCATACCACGCCTATTGTGGCATCATCATTATGCAAGACAGGAAATATACTGCAAATTCAAACTCATATATAAAAAGGTTGTCATTTTTTTTGAAAAATAATTATTTTTTGAAACCAAAATAAAGATAACAAAACAAAACGCGAATGTACTCTCTCATTCTGCTTTCTTTGCTACAAGCAAGTCTGTGATTCAGTGAGTGCGGTTATCCTTAATTTTTGATTTTGTGTGTATTGCACCAAACAACATTTAATATTTAAAAAAGAAACCTTATCAACTACAGACAGATAAAGATGCTATATAAAAATAATTAATCGCTAGAAGACTTTGACTAATTCCACCGAGGTACAGAAAACAGCTGATCCACTTGTAGGTCGTGCACGTAATCCTCTTTATGCCAAATCTGATCCAGTGTAGACTGGCGTTTTAGAAATATCTCCTGGCGTTTGATCCTGTTTCAAGACTTACTAAAATCCGTTTGTTAAGTCAAAAAGTCGTGTCACTGCAGGTACTTTCGCTGTTTCTTTCCTTTTTTATTTCAATTCTCTGGTTTTAAGCGAATACACACACACACACACACACACACACACACACACACATATATATATATATATATATATATATATATATATATATATATATATAAAGATACATCCAATGTCACTATATAGGTTTACTGAACTGATATTGTGAAACATTGTTCCGTGTTTGTTCGACATTTGCACGACTTTCTAATAATAAATATATCTGTCTTGTAGTTCAATTGCCACATATGTTGGGTAAGTTCATGTACTAATGTTGAACTTTGTCCGTGTATGATGCTGCTGTTACCCCTGCTGTTTTGCACGTACCATGTATGATCCTCTTAGTTTCAAAGCATTGTGTATAAAATGATCTCTTGGCTCTTATTTCCAGGCTCCAGTTTCACAATTATCCCTTAGCTAAGATTTTCCTCAAATTAAATTTAGAAAAAATTGTAATCTCTCTTTTAAATTACTGGTGAAATATTTTTGTTAAAAGCAAATGCTTTCATCTAGAAGTGATCTTAAAAATGACACCTTCATATCCCCAATATCTTGAAAATTAATAAAATTATAAAAATTTGACAATTTGCAAGATTTAAGTAAAATCTTAGCTAAGGAATGATTGTGAAACCGGGGCCTGGTTATTATATAACGAAATTTAAAGAGTATTGTGTTTTGGATATTGGCTATTGGCAGTAACAATTCGCATTGAGCTCTTGTGTGCTTCAAAGAGTTACAATGATGCATGAATCTCTTTTACGCTTACAATATAGTTACAATGTCATGACTTTAAATATGCATGGAGCGCTTTTACGTTTCAAATATAGTTACAATTCCATGTCATCGAATGTATATTTAGTTTTTCTTTGTGTCTAATACAGTCGTAATAAAGTTTCGATACCAAGAGATTCATTGAAATCCTAATTGCAGTGCATTCGTTTTAGCATATTACTACAAACATTATTTCAGCATAATTATCATTTTATAACTGAACTGAGAAATATAAGATATCATTTCAGTCTTATCCCTTTGCTATATTTAACTACTCGCATAATAAGCATCCGAATTTTTTTAATTTTTAAATTTAAACAACCTGCATTTTAACATATTTTCTCATATAAAGACCATATTTCACTGGTGGAAGTTCACGTATTTAACTAAATTTGGCAGTTTTCAATTTTTTTTTATTGGATTATGATTTTAACTTGAAGAAGTATGTTTGATTTTGATATGCCTATATGTTTTTCTGCATGAAAAAATTTGCTAATTTTTTTCGGACTGTCCGGCACGACATTGTGTAAGGGCAATTTGTTATAACCTGATGACAAAGCCTTGAAAATCAGGAAGCAGCCTAAGTGAAACTGTCGATACATATCTTATCTTTAACATGACAAACAACGTACGTCCTCCTTCCTCATTTTAATTTCCTCTTCACTCGATCACAAGTTACCTTGACATATGTCATATATACTTTTTTGAATTTGATCATAAAATAAAAATACAAAATATATTGTCGTATAACATTTTTTTATGTATTTTACGATTAAATTTAAAAATGTATATGGCACATATGATGGCATCCTACCTTAACTTTCAACATTTTAAATCGAACTTTATTTTTTTATGTTCCTTATTTCATTTTTCGTTTCTTTCCATCATGGAAAATTGTTTCATCTTCCTTATTTGGTATTTACTTCGTTTTTTTCCTGTCATAATAATCATCGAGATGTTGCCATATACAATTACTTAATGGTTATTTGCAATTATTAACTGTAAATCAGAAAATTTTCACGTGAGTTAATTTTTGCGATAATCGGAGTTTCAATTTCGGATTTTCGCTTCGTTGGATGATGGTCGGGTCTGTGTAATTGTAAGTAAATTATAACAAAATAAAATATTCGCGAAAAGTTTTATTTTTCGCGTCTTGTTATTGTTGCGAATTTAAAGATAAGCAGTTATAGGTTGCCATGTACAGTGTTTATATACATGTACATATATTAAAAATCCAAAAGCAACGAAAAGTATAGACTCAAGACTTTTTAAACCATTTTCGAGTTTTTCAAGATTCAGTCAAAACAAAACAAACAAAATCAAAACTCTGTATTGAGGTCTCGTGTCGCCTGTATGTAAGCACGTGGTATTGTGTATATACATGGAACACCTTGCATTATCACGTGAGCCAGACGAAACAGACGACCATCTGGGACAGGTCAAGGAGGCAATCATTGTTGTCACATGTGTTTTACAACGCTTTATAGTGCATATCAGAAGTCCATTAGGCTTTTATTAAAACATAATATCTTTATTGCAAAAAAGCTATAATATGTAGCAAATGATAGCGGTAGAATACAGAAGACCGTTGTGCTTACAGTCCAACCTTCCTTAAAGGCCACCTCTATATAAGGACCACCTGCTTATACAGGCCAGTAGAATTGTATTCCAATTGTTCTTTTTTCATATTATTTGAACACGTATAAAGACCACCTGCTTATAAAGGCCACTTTTACCGGTTCCAGTTGGCCTGCCACGGTATAGACAAGGTTGACTGTATACATTAATTTACATTTTAACATTGTATACTTTATCGAACAGCTTCAATGTTTTATAAATTCGAGGTATTTCCATAATTCGAAATAGATGTCGCGAAATTTTCGGCGGCTTAAGCCATATTTACGCATGACACATAAATTATTTAAAAAAAACATATACTCTTTCACAAAGACAATGTTTAATGTATCTTGTATCTCACGATGTTTCAAATATTGTGTTTAAAGAGAAAAAACGGAGCATGAAGAACAATATAAATTATACCCGTGTGATGTATAGGAACATGGGCTCCTTCTTGGACAGATACTTTACTGGTGGTGTCTACGTCTAAATTTGCTGCAAGTTAAAATTTGAATTTTCTCAAAAACTAAGGTATACTCCCTCATGCAAAGTACTAACTTTTCCTTAGCTCAATTTGGTAAAATATATTTTGGTCCGTTGGGTACCTTTTCAGCATCTTGAAAACAATTTTGGTTTTATAATTTTGGTCCAAGCACTACTGATGAGGAATTGTATTCCAAATCATCTGCTTAATGCTGTAAAATTAAAACTGGTATAATATGTAATTGGTACGCAGCAAAATACATGTAGTAGTCAATGGAATGAAACAAGCAAATATTCGAAACACATAAAAAGTAGAAATACAAAAATCAAAACTACATGTATATGAAACCACTAAATATCATTTAAGCAACTTGGTTGGTATTAATTTTTCACTGCTTCAACATGACGTACTAAGACACAGGTAGTTGCTTAAAAGTTCAGATCCAGAGCTAAAGAAGAGCGACAGATGATGAGCATGACAAATATAAGTGCATTGCTTGTTTTGTATATACACACGTGCTTTATTCCCGAAAATTGAAAAATTATCAATGGCATAAGCAAATAATAGCTTAAAAAATATATCTTAGAAAAACTGGAAAAAATGCATAAACTAAATGCACGATGAAACGTACAGCTTGACATGTGTGAACTGAAACCAAAATAGTGCATTAATTTTTTGGGAAAAACGCTTTAAAGTAACTTTTTTTCTACACTGCTGAATGAATGATTTTTTAAAAAATAAAAATATAGTGTTAATTATCATATTGATGGTCATATAAAACTGGATCAAACACATGGTCTATTTATTTTTTTTAATAGGTTTTGATTCATACATCAATTAGTCAACTCCTTGTAAAAGTTTATTTTTTAAACTTACTAATAAATAAGAATAATCACTTTTTTGTTTTAATTCAGGATTACTAATGTACGGTTAATCATCAAATCATATTTAAAAAAGTATAAATATAAATTTCAAATCATCGTAAACCATGATTAGTCACTTTGCTGGGTATTATTCACCACGATGATAATGCTTCACAAAAAGATTAATTTGTTTCAAAGTCCCAAGTCATGCTTTATATTGCCACGCTTGTTCTTAAATTGCAAACGTTGGTCCTGCTGGTAGATGAAATCACCAAAATCACGAAAAAGTGACAACATTAATCATTTAAAGTGTTATTTTTCAAAGTTTTGTTTTTGATATAAAACAGCACTTTCAACGAGAAACTAAAGTGCATGTCATTAATGTCCAGCATTGCCAAATAAGCAGAGGTAAGCATTAGAATTATACACAGGCGTGCCAGTTTTAAACTTTGTTCGTAATGTAAAATTGTAAAATTATGATGTGTTCATATGGAAATAAAACCAAATACAGTGCTTACGGCAGTAGCGGATCTTAGTCAGTAGCGGATCATTTTTTAAAATAAAGTTGATTTTTTCCCTATCATTACGAGAAACCAATAAAATTCGGATATATTTCTGTAATACTGATAAATTTACTTCATTCTACATATAATTTATGTTAATAAACGTCCTATTATTTTAATTCTTGGCTTTTTCATGCGAATGTCATAAGCGTCTCAACGACACGGATGTGTTTTCCAAACACTTACTTTCGATTCGGACGACGTGTTCAATACTTTCAAAGGTAATTTGAAATGATTGCAATAGCTATTTACAACCGTTAATATATCTTCTTTCAAGACATAAACTTTTATTGAGCTTTACAGTTCTTGACAATAAAAAATAAACCAGTTTTCCGAAGGGTGCAAGTACGGCAATAACGGATCAGCTGAGCACTGTAAACAGGGGGCCTCTCTAAAGGCTAATGAAAATGGGGATTCGTAATATTTCTTAAGAAAAAAATAAATTTTGCGCCTGATGTATATGTTGTAGTAAATTGTAAATAAACAATGCAGAGACCATTGGAGAACCAGTGCCTAGCTTCCCTCCTTGACCCCATGAGAAAGATGGGTCCATTGTCATGCTATGCCGCTATCTTATTTATCATGATAATACCAGATCAATGGGCGTTTTAAAGAAACCATAATTATCATGCTTGAAGGATAATCAATATAAGATTCGAATATATTGAATTAATACATTAATTAATATCCAACCCTATATATTCTTTATACTTTTATGATTAAGACCATGAAAGTTTTATTCCATTCTATATTTTTGTCTGGTAACAATTTTGGACATATGATGCACATTGTACACTCCCAATATGTATCGTTGTTTGTATACACTGTTCTTGTTAAAATAAAATCTTCATGGACAACAGTATGTCATAAAACATAAGGCACAATGTTATTTTATTTTCTTCACCAATCTTTGCTTTTATATTTCAGTATTCAAGACAATGTTAATTGACTTAATTTATTATTACATTTATATCAGAAACCTGTTGATGATTTGTTTTTTTTTTATTTATTTAAATCATGTTATTTGTTGATATATTACGGTTAAATTTTTTTTTATTGTTTCATAATTTGTATTTTTTGCAATTGAATGATGAAAACTCAAACTAATCATGTTTTGAGTTGATTCCCTATCGTTTTCTTGACACTAGGTGGCGTGATCCGCTACTCACAAATTGATTCGTTACTGACGTAAATACATGGGATACAAAACGGGTGGATTACCCATACTTATAGTCGGACGATTTTTATCATCTAATGATAATTTGAAACAGTGGGGAAATGTCAATTGCTAGTACCAAAAAATTACAATCGGCTGCGATGATTTTTTCGGGGAGCAGTGAATATTGCACTAATGATCCGCTACTGCCGTAATCACTGTATCTCTGACTATGGAGACTTGACAACAAAGTTGGACAACAATTACGTATATATGTCGAAACACATTTGAATACTAGTACTGGCTACGTGAAAGCACGCGTATACAGTCAATTCTAATACAAATGTAGAAACCACAAGCCAAAGGACAGTCAGCCATTGAATAAAAAATACGTATGTAATTACTTTTAGCCTTGATTTCAAGTATTGCAAGACATTATTCTATGTATTTCAATTTGTTATGTTTCAGGCTCGTGTTGTTTTGTAAGACTTGCACTGTTTTTTTTCTTTAAATTATTTTTTTTAAATTTACTATTTATCCAGTTTTTTGTAATGTCTAACAAGAAGACAATGCCTTTCACGGTTTAATGTTCAATACATATCACTCTCTTATTGATATCGGCAATGTAATTAGGCTTACATGTTGAGAAAAACCATTTGAAGAATACATTTTCCATAGTTATATGCAGTGCAGCTATCATTTACCACTTTTCTTTTTTTAATTTATTCATAAAATACATTCAAAAAGTGGTATATGGCACAGCTATTACTTCAACATTGTGTAAGCTTTTAACTCTATGATACTTTGTTTCATGCGTTTACAATTACACAAAAGGAAGTCTCTCCCATGGATAAGCGATACACGATTTCCGATTTCGTCGTATCTTATTTAGGGTGTCGTTTTGATGTGTAACATTTTGGGAGTCAACAAATTAGTTTTTTCTTTGAAGAATATATTCAATTATGACACATAGAGCAACAAGTCAGTACATTCATATTAAAACATTATTTTATATATGTATTTTTTCTCTACATTACAGTACAGGTCTGTCGAAAGTTTAACACTGAGCTAATAAAAAAATCGAAGCCTAGGGTGCCGAAATATTGAAAGCTCATGACCGAAAAAATCAAGGGAAATAGATACAAACTGTCTAGATATAGCTACCGATTATAGGAGTTGAGTTGCGTTGCGTAATGGTGTTTAACGTCCCAGTCAAGAATATTTTACTTATTTTGAGACGTCGCCAGCTATAGGCGAAAGTACAGAAATTTTGCCTGTGTGTTGCGCTGATGGCATTATACAGCAGGGTTCTTTAGCGTGCCAAGCCCACCGTGACATAGGACCTCGTTTATTTTAAGTTCCCATCCGAAAGAACCGTGACTTTCATTTCGTAATGCCGAAAGAACAGTCACTACCCACTTTCAAGTCTTGGGTCAGACCTGGCCGGGGTTCGAACCCACAACCTCCCACTTACGGAGCAAGCACACTACCAACTAAGCTACCACAGTGGTTACCGATTATAGGAGATGATCCGCCCAAAATCGCACTTATTTGCCAATCTGGTGTTAACTTTAGACAGGTCTTTACAGTGTATGTATAACCTTTTTATAGGATATGAATCAGTATGTATATGTATACAGTACAGAACTATCGAAAGTTTAACACAGAGCTAAGGAAAAGGAGATGAGGCTCTGTTGCCAAGTGAACGAGACAGTGACCGAGAAACCTACCGAGAACCGCAGAAAAGTGGTCGATGTTTACCTAACGAGGGGTCGAAATGCGCTGCCGATTCGGTACTAATTCGTTAGTTAAAGTGTTAAACTTTTGACGTGTCTGTACTGTATGTAGTACCCTCACGTTTTATATTGTACTGTGTGGTATATGTCAAAGACACGCTACACTGAAGGTTCTTGTTTGTAAACAAATAAGACTTTATACATATCAGATATAGACGTATGAATCAATATGCACCGTTAATTGTCAATACAATACACATATTCTTTACGATGTTAGGCGGTAACCCAGAAATCGCGATAACAAAAAACAAACTGATACGTTTTACTCATTGGAACACAATTTTGTCAGTGACGATTCGTGACGCTTTTGGGGTTTTTTTTTCGCTCAGGTGTGCTGTTTTTATATAAAGTGATTTCATAATTTGTAAAAAGTTATTGAAGTGTATTGTAAAACGCCTATAAAAATAAAGACCTTTTTATTAAACCCTAGATTAAAGCATTTTCGTCATCATTTTTTTTACTGAAAGAATGCAGGACTTAAGTTTACGCAATAAAATACGTGCATACAGCATATATTGCAAATCGTGAAATTTCGCGTTAGTTAATATTTGAGAGATTGTTCTTTCAAGACATTCGCGTACTTTATTTTCGCGTCATCATTGAATGATAAATATAAATGAAAGTCAGAATCGTATTAAAATGAAAAAATCGCGTCTTGTAAAATTTTACTCTCATGATTACAGTATTTTGATGAGCAATATACAATAAATTAAGTCATCTCAGAAATGCAAGAAAAGCGTCTAAGATTTGAAAGGCAAAAATCACCATTGGTTGCTACTGATTTCAGTCAAATCTGTTTCCTCGCCATGTGCTATTTTCTGCACACGACACCATTGCTTGATAATGTTAGGTCATTTGTCTTCCAGTTCTCTGCTACTATTGCATCACTAATTGAAAGCAGCTAGAAGTCAATTATATGTCTCGATTTGGAGAATGGTCTTTATACATCACATGCCTTCTCAACTTTGTTTTGGACAAAAATGGTCCTTGCTGGTTCACGTTGGTTTGTGTATTTATCGCGGGGTTTTTATTTGTCAACTTTTTGTGAATATTTCGGTAAATGAATCGATGCAGATGTTGTTTCAATACATTCGTTCATTATATATATTATAGATATATTCTCTATAATTCGACAAGAATTAAGAAAGACATTTGTCGAACAAACTCAAATATGTCGCTGAAATTTAAATTTTTGAGTCCATATCCCTGCATTTGTAATTTTCTAAAATGACCATATATAGAAATGCTGTATATTTTAATTCCTCAAGATCCTTCCATATTGTTCTAATTCTTTGCAAGTGCTTCGTAAGTTTAAATGACCACAGGCTTATGATTTCGAAAGTGAAAGTAGACTGTCCATGCCGACAAGGAAGCAAGATGACTTATTACTGTATTGTGGTTTTGTATTACTAATCATGTCTATGTTACTAATAAATATTCTCCGTTAAAACATGTGTTTTTCTTCAGGTTTAGCCGCATATAAGGCCCGTGCATGTACATGTATAAAATAAGGAAAGTGTATAGGTGACTTAGGTGTGTCAGTTAAAAACGTAAAAAAAAATAAAAATTTTAACAAAATTTTTCAGGCCGGCGACCGAAAAATAAAGAGTTTAAATTGTCTCAAACTCCTGAAGTTCCATCACCCAAACTTTTTGCAGTTTTCCCGTTTTTTACTTTTTCGAGTTTATAAGAACCTTAAAAATTAACCTTCAATTAACATTTAAAAAGAGCGAGTGTAATGTTTTGAAAAATATCGTACGTCAGCGTTTCTGATATTTTCAACTCAGTCTTGGTTTCAATTAAGTGATGTATCCAACAAATCAATAGTATGTGGATCTATATTTAAAATATTATGTTTACATTTAAATTTCTTCTTTCATGTACATGAATTTTTAAAGAAAAATATCTATTTCATGATAATTGTTTCTTTAACTGTTATCGCATATTTGCGGTTGGATTAAGCCGCGGTTTCGTCAATCCTATACCAAGATGAACACACCATTACGTGCATATACCCTTCCATTACCCGACAGCAACTCGTGGGAAATACTGTCTACGGTTATCTTAATGTGTAAACCATATATCTGATTCACAAAGAAAAAAGTGGGTATGGTCGAATGATTAAAAGAAGTTATTTCATCATGTTAAGGGTTTTCACTTTGTCGGTTGAGTGTGACGCACTCCCAATTTCGTTTCTTGTGCAATAAATTGTTAGTGTAAAATGTTCTGAATGCGATATGTATGTAATTAGATCCTTAATGGAATTAAATTGAAAATAACTTCGTCACTTTCCTCAGAACTCATCCGATAAAACTTTTTTTAGAAATATAGTTTAATTTGAATAAAATTTCTTGGAACGTGTATGCATTACGGACATTTCAAATGAAATTGAACTTAAACTCAACTTTTCATTATGTTTCTCGAAAGGTTAAATTTGAAACGGACATCGTTAACATTTTTCAGTTAAACGATGGTCATAAAATTGGCTATCATAAAAAGTTCAAAATGGTCATACGGCCGCGATGTATCAGTTCATTATATTACTTCAGTTATCTAAATAATTCAAAATTGAATAAGTTTGTTGATTTTGACACTTACTAAGCTGTTTTAATTTTTCTTTTTATAGCTAAATTCTGGTTTTATCTGGTTTTTATCATTCGGAACCGCCATTATCTAGTTTGAAATTGTTTTGCCGTGCAATGCAAGTAACATTGATTTTCTTGTAATTATATTTTATGTACATATTTGTTTCACCAAACCCACTACACACAAAAACGAACAACTCAACAGGATAAACTTTTTTGGACCAATTTATGTAATGAACATTTATTTATACTATCAAAAATAAGATGTGGAAGTCTAAAGCTGAATGTAGAGACTGGACGATATACAAACATTCCAAGACATCGACAATCAAGAACCTGTTCACATTGCAACTTAAATGTAACGGAAGATGAATACCATTTCATTTTGATTTGTCCAGCCTATAGACACCTAAGAACTAAATATCTTCCAGTGTATTACAACCATTGGCCTACTTTATATTACAAAAACTGCATAGTTTATTATCTTCTGAAAACAAAACATTATTAATACGTTTATCAAAATATTTAGTCAGTGCCTGGAAATTAAGATCTGAATTAACTGTTGATTAATATATAAATACCATGTATTATTATTATTATAGTATTATTATGTTATTGTATTCTACCGCTATCATTGTAAAATATTTCGTTTTGTGCTACAAGCTACATTTAGCTTTTTTGCAATAAAGATTATTATTAATAATGATTTTAAAACTCTTGTCTTTGAAAGAAGCAATGGATTCAATGACAAACTAATAGTATATGAGGGTCGAAATAATTTTACAACCAGTGACAAAACTCTTATTAAAAAAACAAACAAAAAAAAAAAAAAAAAAAAACGGGCGGGCATCCGTTTAAAGAACAAAAAAATTAATTACATTAAAGTACAATTTACAAATCAAAATTACACTTTGCAATTACGTAACTACTTCTAAGGATATGTAGGCTAAACCACAAACAGGACATACACGAATTGCTTAATCATTTAAAGTTATTATGTTCGGTAGGATAATTTTCAAGCATACGGGTTAAATGCAAAAAAGTATCGCATCACGGTGGAAGTTGTGAATTTACGGCTGAGTCTTCGGAAATTGTAAGACCATGGTTGAAAAATTATATCTAAACAGACCGTAAAGTTATATAATTACAAGTAAAACCACACTATCATCATTTCCATAACATAAAGCCGTATTTTTAAAAATCATTTCTAATACTGCACACAGGAAGTAAATAAACTGTGTGTGCGTTTCGTGTGCACACTAATCCAATTTAAATGTTGGTTTTACCTAAAGACGCATTTAAGTTGCTGAGTAATACACTGAGTGGAAAAAGAAAGTAAAGAAAACCAGTATAGGGTTTGTTTACATCCTTGTTTCGAGGGAACTTACGATGACTGGACGAATTGTGGTTTTACGAAAGTGTAAAACTCGTCACTTTGTACGTAGTAAAACCTGTCTAGAAAGGCCACCTAAGGGGCTTAGTAAAAGTGGCCTTTATATGGGCAGATGACCTTATATACATGTCATATACCATTTTTTGAATGTATTTTATGATTAAATTTAAAAAAATGGTATATGACATACAGGTTCAAATAGTATGAATAAAGAACAGTTGGGATACAATTCGACTGGCCTTTAAAAGCAGGTGACCCTTATATAGAGGTGGTCCGTTTAAGGCAGGTTGGATTGTATACTACTGGCTTAAAATTATTTATAAATTACAAAACTTGTCGAAATTGTGGCTGAGAAGGGCAATGTTAATATGTATTGAAGCTTCCTGAATAAAACATATCCAGTGATTTAGTGAAGGAAGAAAATTTCCCAAGTTTGGAGTCGTTTTTGAAATGTTAGGAATCATGTTTTAATGATATAATAATTGGATAGGATTTAAAATAGACGCCACAATTATCCCAAAAACTGCTTACTGAGAGAGGAAAGAGAGAGAGAGAGAGAGAGAGAGAGAGAGAGAGAGAGAGAGAGAGAGAGAGATTTTAATGTTTTATAACATTTTCCACAAATCAGAATTAAATAGTATTATGTTGATATGACGTAATGGTTTATAAATAGATATAAATAGATTTAAAGTTTAACCTGTCAATAATATGTTTACTATTATATAGGTATTTGTATACCCTATATAAATCTTATCTAAGGTATTATTGCTTACTTAAGTGACGTCATGAGGTATTATACAGGCTGGAAATTTTAACTAGTTTAAATCGGTTATTTTTGGTAAACATGTTTAGTGGTCTGTGGACAGCACTAGGAAGTTAACAGTTTGAAATGCTTCAAGGTCAAAAGATAGAACACAACATTTCAAAGAAAACAAAATATCGGTTAAACTTTTTAAAAACACAATTGTATGTTGGTATACGTATAATACTAGCTACATATACTTCCCTGATGCCAATACATGTGTACTATAGTATATAAAAATGCATATGAATTCAATTTATAAGTACAGTCAAACCTGTCCATAAAGGCCACCCAAGGGAACCAGTAAACATGACCTTTATGGGCAGGTTTTTTTTATATACAGGTTCAAATATAATGAATAAAAACAATTGAAATACAATTCTACTGGCCTTTATAAACAGGTGGTCCTTGTATAGAGGTGGCCTTTAAGGTAGGTTGGACTGTACATGTACACATTTTTACTGTTCAGTTACTTGTTCCAAAGCATGGCAATTATTTCTTTTTAGTTCTGGACTAATTTTAACTTAGTATTTCTAGTCATAAACCATTATTGTTTTCAAGGCCAGTTAGGGTACATGTGTCTGTCCAATCAGATCAGAGAAAGAAAACCTTGTCACCTTGGATATTCACAATGAGTATAAATGCCTATATGGAACATATCAAATTTCATTATTTGTGCTTTGGTCCCTAGATCT
Organism: Anadara kagoshimensis; assembly: GCA_021292105.1. Classification (NCBI taxonomy): domain Eukaryota; kingdom Metazoa; phylum Mollusca; class Bivalvia; order Arcoida; family Arcidae; genus Anadara; species Anadara kagoshimensis. Next base: position 42,184,130 of record CM037858.1, read on the forward strand.
GCATGTCCACCTAGCTAATTATTATTGCACGTATTCGACACATGACATTCTTCTGTAAACAATGTTGTCATCGCCCTTGAATATTTTATCAACACGGAAAATTTTAATGTTTAAGTGGAACATAAAATACAATTAACCACCTATATGAGCAGGTATAACATGTTCTAGATGGCACGTGAACACTTAAAACACGGTCATATGATAAATAAGGAAGTTTTGTTGTGCTTTCATTAGGAATTTATCTTAAAACAGGAATTAATCCCGTGTGACATTGACACCTACAACAAACTACCTGATCCTAGAACCTAATTAGGACATCAAAAAATCAACACTCGTACATGTCATGTAGAATGGCCAGCTATTGGGTCTTCCTTTGTTTACATGATGTGTCATGTGCTTTTTCTTTTTCTTTCTTTCTTTTTTTTTTTTTTTTTTGATAAAATATTAAGCTTAGCTGATGAGGGCGGTATTTTTGAATTTTTGAATACTTTATTTCATCAAAATTCTAAAATATTGTAAATAGCACATATATGTATATCAATAAAAAACAAACAAACAAACACACCAACTTGGTCATGTCCAAATCACAACCCCAAAGCAAAGCAAAACGTTAAAACTGGCGAATTAAGTTAAACCTGTGGATTTCAACTAGGGGACTATTTAGGTATTAATTTGAATAGTAAAACACAAAAAAGAAAGGGTATTTTTTGTTTTGTTCGGATTATGTTATTGCTAAAGTGCCAAAAGCTCAAACTTTGCATTCTAGAAAAGACAACCCAGTTTAACATAAAAATAACGAATGGTGTTCTGTGACTTATGACGAATTAGAAGAAGAATTTATAAATATACAGAAATTGGGCAATATATTGACTGTGATTGTTCTATGTCAATAAAAATATACATTACAAAAAAAACGAAATCGGTAAAAATTCAATAAAAAGCAATAAAATCTGTCGAATGATTGAGATGTAGCTTGTATTGCAAATGACGTGCTCTATCAAAATCAGTCCCAACTTTGTAAATTATGTATAAAGACAAAGGAAGGCCTGTCCAATTATGATGTACATTGTGCCCCCAAAGCTTGTTGACTCAGATGAGCTAGAAGCGATATTTGGTGTCAAACCTGAGTTATCTACATACAATCAGATAGAAAATTATCAGGGAGATAATCAAACAAATATTTTTACGTAAGTGGCGGTCAGGAGAGTTCCAGAAATATCCAAGATAATAAACTGATTATAAACCCGAGTTTACTGATTATTTTAAAATTGATCAGAAGTGTCCCAATTGACATCTGTGATTAGACGGCTCAGTTTGTTTTGTACGAACGTTTAAGTATTGTTTGATTATGAAAAACTACATCAACGAAATGTCAAGTCGTCCTAGTGCTGTGGTACTCTGTAAGTAGACGGTTATCATTGATCAATTAAATCTCTTAAATCGCCCCCGAATAGACAGTGATTTAATAGTTAAAATACTTATGTACATACATATATATTTATTATAGTCTCACCTACATATAAAACACAATCATTTACACATATAAAACGTTAAAAATATATTATATGTAGCCATTCTAAAAGAATTACGAGAGACTTTAAAAGAATAAATAAATGAAGTGTAAAGATACTTTAAAAATTTATACACTTTGAGCAATTATATTACGTTATATTTACAAGGGTTAAAAACTTATATAAAACTATAAAAATAAAATAGTTCTTCTTTTCTGTAAAATTTCAAAGCAGACTTTGGCACTTTCCTTAACTAAATGAGTATTTGTAAGGATATTTGAAGCTTTATCACAGTCAGTTAGATTGTCAAAATTAAAAACATTTACCCTGGCCTTATCAAATAGCGTTAATCTTATTTCCTTATACAGAGGACACTTTATTAAAACATGCACCTCATCCTCTATACAGTTTAGACAATAAAAGCAAGTTCGTTTATCTCTCGCTAACTGTACATATCTACCAGTTTCAATTCGTAGCGGCGCCGTTCCAGTTCTAAATTTCGCTAGTGAACTTCGATGTTTTCGCGGTAATATCCTTGTTACGTAATCCTCTGCTAGATACTCGGTTTTAAAACGGCTATATAATTTAAGTTTATTACCTCCATTGCCACGTTTACTTTCAGTGCGATTCACAGTCTGATGCCAGTTTTCTTTGTATTGTGTAAACATTGCATCCGAAACATGATTCCAAACTTGTCGTTTATCTATTGGAGTTGAAATGTCATTTATATTGAATTCCGGGTACACCCTAGTGATATGTGATGTTACTCTATAAGCCCAATTTTTACAGTTTTTATTTGACAAATTGTGTGACCATCTGAAAACTATTTTATTTAATCGGGAGTCCTCCATACATGTAAAGCGACACCACTGTCCGATCACATGTTTCCATTGTTTCACGGAAGCTGGTACCCATCCGATATCGCCATTTACGGCTGCATTTGGGGCATATTTACCAACACCTAAGAAATATCTAGCTGCCCTATTCTGAACCGCGTTGATACATGAATAATCGGAAAATCCCCATATAGCGGCACCATAACCTATCACTGGCCATACTATAGCTTCGTATAATTTTGTGAACACATTGTACGGTAAACCACCCATAGATTTTGATTTGGCTATTATTAGTCCCAAAGCACGATTTGCTGAATTTGCCACACTTTTTACGGTGATATTGTAATCCAAATGTTCTGTAATGACAAGTCCAAGATATGCATACTTATTGACGTATTCTAGTACATCATTTCCGCACACAAACGAAAACATAGATTTTTTCACCGATGGGTTACGGAAGTGCATTATTTTGGATTTGTCTTTGTTAATACTCATCCGATTGGCTACACACCAGCTTGATAGTTCATTTAATAGAAACTGTAAATCCTGCTCGTTTTCTGTCAAAATAACTAAATCATCAGCATACAATAAAAGGCTTACTTTTTCGTCATCAACTGAAACACCTTTGTTGAAACTGTTTAACTGTGTTGCTAAATCGTTGATGTAAATATTAAAAAGGAGAGGCGAGAGTAGACAGCCTTGTTTAACACCCGAATTAACTTCGAACCATTCCGTCAAATACCCGTTTACCCTAACACTACACTTAACGTCCTTATATAGAGATTGAATTGCGTTGTACATTCTGCCTTGTACACCGTTATGCCTTATTTTATTCCACAAAAGGTTTCGATCGATGCAGTCATATGCCTTTCGGAAATCAATGAAGGCGGCAAACGTTTGTTGTCTCTTGTTCTTTCTCGTTTCAACGATAGATGTAAGGGTATTCAAATGATCGATTGTACTACGGTGTTTGCGGAAACCATTTTGGTTCTCTAATAAGACGTCATTCTCCTCTGCCCAGTGCGTTAGGCGTTTATTTAAAATATACGCATAAAGTTTGTAAATCGATGGTACAAGTGTTATACCACGGTAACCTAACGGGTCACGGTTGTCTGTACTCCCCGATTTAGGAATTGGGTTGATGATTCCCTTAGACCACGTTGATGGTACTTTCCCGCTTATAAAACATAGGTTAAAGAGTTTGTGTAGATACAGTAAAATGTTATGTTTCTGTAATACCTCGCTGGGAATTTCATCCACCCCGACAGCTTTTCCGGGCTTAGCGTTGATTAAGGCGTCTTTGACTTCCTCGAGCGATATTTCAGAATCTATCAGTTCATCGAATGTTTCGCATCCTATTATGTGTGCTCCGTATGATGATATTTCGTCCGTCTCTGCAGGGTTCAGTAACGGGGAGAAATCGTTTTCCATTTTGTCAATACATCGTCGATTTTAGTTGTTATTTTGTCGTGTAGAATGACTTCCATCGGAATCTTTTTACTTTTGTCGAAACCAACTCCAATTTTACCGATCTTGTTCCAGAATTGTTGTGTTTGTGAGGAATCCGTCCGTAGTAAATCGTTTTGTGTTTTGTACCAATACGTCCTCTTAGCTTTCTGTAATGCTTTATCGAATCTTTTCCTGTCCTCTTTGAATTTTGCTTTTAATCGTGTTTTAAGGGATTGTTGCGCGCGTGACCAGATCTTTTCGGATGTACACATATTGTTCCAGAGGTTTGTTAACTGATCCGTCCAATACGGTTTCTTTGATCGACATTTTTTCCGATTTGAATTTACTGAAATGACTTTTGGATTTAGATATTTATTCATTTCACCTTTAAGTAAATCACAAAAATCACCATATGCCGTATCAAGACATTGTATGCTTTTTTCACACTGCTCTAATTTATCAATTACTCCATTTAATTCATTTAAAACACTTTCGGTATTTAGAAATTCAAACGGAATATTTGATCTATCGTATTTAATAAAACTTGGACTAAAAGGTGAATCATGTTCCGTATCCGGTAAAACAGAATCCACATTCAATTCCCACCGCAACAGTGAATGATCGGGAAGTGACGTATTATGACTTAATCTATCACAACCGATAAATTCATTCACTAAATCTGTAATCCTATTTACTTCAAAATTAGAATAATTCTGAATTGAATCATGTTGAACGAAACAATAATCTACAACAGATAACCCGCGTTCCGATATGTATGTGTAATCATTCCTCTTTGAATTTCTTCCATTTAAAATACACATATTACAATTTATTAAAAATTCACACAAAATATTTCCATAACTATTTTTTGCAAAATCAATAACTTCGCGCGGATTGACTGAATCCACTCCACTGATATAATCCTCTTCATCACCGACTCTACTATTAAAATCGCCACAAATAAAAAATTCACCTCCTGACTGATACTCATATATTTGAGATAACAGCATATCAAAAAATTCGTAAACATTGCATTCTCTAGATGAATTAACGGGTGGTAAATAACAAACACAAACTTTAACATTTTTTTTCGACAATTTATGAATCAATTCTATCCATAAAATGCCTTCATAACTTGCATCTATCACTTTTATATTGAAAACATTTAATAAACTTGTTTTAACCAAACACGCAACTCCACCCGAACCCTTTTTGGCTCTTGAACTTATTAACTTTCTGTTATTTCCGTACCACTCGTATCCTGGGATTTTCAAGATCTGATCACCTACTAAATGTGTTTCCGATAACCCGATTATATCGAGATCAAGGCCGGTAATTACAGATGTACGAATAAAATTAGCTTCAGAATCCGTATCCTTACAAAATCCGTTTACATTCCAAAATCCGCATAGCAGTTAACGCCTATTTTGGTAGCGTTCACGGCTTTGTTCTTGATGGGTTCTACGCTGTCCCGAGTTATCCCGTGGTCTGCGATCATATCGTTGCCATCCGCCTTCGCGATTTCCGGTATTTTTATTTGTTCTATTTTCTGTATCCTGTCTGCTATCGTCGCTTTTGTTCGCATGGTGATGGCCATGGGTTCTATGTGAACGAGGTTCGCGGTTCGGTCTATCTTGGTGAGTCGAATTATTTCGCCTTCCGTTACGTTTGATTTCTATTCGTGAGCCGTTGAAATGAAGCTTATCTTTACCGACTGTGTTGACAATTGTTCTCAAATTAGAATTTAATATTCGCTGACTTATCGGCATGTCACTCTCGATAAAGACATCACTGAAATTTCGGCTGCTTTTCAGTTCTTTTTTGTTTTTTTAAGATCGACCGTTTGTCTTCACTAGATTTGCATGTTGCAATAATTACGCCCGGTTTGCCATCGTTTTTGCTAACTTTACGTTCAGCGGTCTTAATCTGAATACCTCTTAACTTTAAACCGTCTTTAATAACGCTATCGACTTTGTTGGCAATATTTTCCCCTTGTCGTTCAGGCAAATTTCGTACGACTATATTGAGATTTTCCAATAGACCCTCCTTACCATCGCATCTACATATGTATTAACAGAATTATGCCACTAGCATGTGCTACTTTTGAATTTTTATGAACTTGATAATACATTCAAAAGTAGCACATGACACCACTGCTAAATGCTTCTTTTGAAGTTAAATGTCAACCTCGGCTATTGATAAGTACCCAAAACAAATATACCAATCTATGTTGAAATCAGGTTCCAAAAATCAAAGTAAAATACGATGTATTTTAAAACTGGCAAATTTAATTAAACTCGTGAACTAACACCAGATAAGTGAGACTGGGTGCTCTGGAAAGTTAAGTATAATATGCTATACTGTTTTTTTCAAAAACAAAGAATAGGTCATCACCACACCCGCTGTGTGAAACACCAACTTGTCAAAATTGGGCAAAAACAAAAAACAGAAAAAAGTGAAAAGAAAATCTGGTTAGAAAAGGTAGGTGTTTAGGTGTTTCTAGCATTGCTGTTAAAGTGAGAGACACGTTATTAATAATGTTTGTTGCAGTTGTATCAGATACAGGGATTGGCATAGTGCTCCCTCTCCTCCGCGTGCACCATAACGGCGTTACTATGGTAGCTTTTTTATTTCCTTTATTGCTTGGATACATATGATACCTGCTTTAACGCTAAGGTATAATAAACACGTGCACATCACTGTCAGTATTGAATGAAGATTTGTCAGTCTCATGATGGATTTTACAACTTTAACAAAATCGAAAATGAATTCATTTTCAAGTTCCAATATTGGTACGTATATACATTAATGTATCAAAAAGTGACACAATTAGTACTGTCATGTGCTGTTTTTAACCTTTATTAATATAATACTCGTACATTAAAAAATAACACATGGAATCGAATCTATGAACAGAAACATGTATCAAATAACACATAACGTTTTCCTACGAGTTCTTCTTCTTATTTTTTTTAATTATTTGCTACTTTTGGATGAATTATTTCATAAAAAATCAAATGAAGCACCTTCCATTATTGTTGTTGTTGTTGATAACGATGATGCTGTTGTTTTCATATGGTCTGTTTTTGTTGTTTCCAAAAAACATTGAATAAACCTCATACATTTATGTTGGATCTAACTGTCATATACCATTTTTGTTAAAAATAAGTAAGTAAATAAATACATTCAATACAAAAAATGCCATGCATATAACAGATAAAAAAATCTGCCATTATTGTCTTGTTAACATTTGAACATTGCTAGCTATGTGTTTACAAGAAAAGTTTTGGAGGGACACTGTGACTTTGAATGAAGGTCAAGGTCAACATACCAACTTTGCCAACTAGGTAGCTTCTTCGTGCGTTTACAGATAGACGTAGTGCATTATATAGGGTTTCTTAGCCTTTTCCATGAACTGATGTTGTACACAAAGAATAACGCTTCTATTATGAACACATTTGTCTTGTCTAACTGTTTTTTCATCTGTTGTTAACACAATTTTCAAGTATCAAATACCCTGCTAAATCCCATTGTGCTTTGAGGAACTTAGTTGTCGAAAATGTTCAAAAGTGATCCAAACACTTCTAACACATTTATATCTTGGTGAAACCACTGACTATGTTCTAATATAACAATATTGGATATATTAGTGAAACACTGTTTTAAATTTTTCAAACGCGTTTTACATATACCGATACCTAAAGCAATGGGACAGTTCGTGAATAAATCACTTTGATGAACAATTTTGCCGCGGAACAACTCTGTGCCATGCATCAGATGAACGATCATATTCAAAGCACTATACATGCATAAGCCAATATTGTACCGTAAAGGACCTAAACCGATCGCCTCGATATAAGTGAAAAAATGACTGGGCGTAAGACGCCATTCAATAGATAATTTTTTTCTAATTTTGAAAAATAGATTTTGAAGCAGCGTAGAGAGAAATACTAAGTCAATCAGTGACGTAGTGCAGAACCTGAAACACTGTCGCTATTTCTGTAAAACATGCTTCAGAAACAATAGGACTATATATCTGCTGAGTAAAACACTGTACTAATATCTTATAGATAATTATATAAAACTGATGTAGATAAAATTTAATGTTTAAACACTTAACATTTTTAAAAGTCATTGCTCAAATTTACTTAATATTAATGATTATAAGTAGAATCAGATTACTCTGATATGAGATAGCAAAAATATTTATTGTATTATATATAAGTATTTTTCCAAGTTTTATTTGTACTTATTAATATCATTTTTCAATCATCACGTCATATTGTACAAGTCTCTCTCTCTCTCTCTCTCTCTCTCTCTCTCTCTCCGGTGAGATGTTTAATTATTGCCAGTTGGGCACTTTAAATGGATTTTGCAATAAGTAAATGAATGTTACATTACCTAAATCCCAGATTCCTTATAAGGATCTGGTAAAAAACATATTATTGTCATACTCGGAATCGGTAATCACTGAGGCTCCATGTACCACGAATTCGAAATTCGTTACGTTCTTTCAGAATAAAACCAAAAGGCCATTAACCGAGTTCTGATAAAACATACAAAAATTATCTTTAATCAGTGATGATTTATTACAATTGTTTCCGGTTTGAATAAATTTTAAATTAGTTCATGAATGTCACATGGATCTCATTGTAAAAATGGTCACCATAAGTAAACAATTTCTAAAACTTTCCAGAAAAATCTTTAAAAATATTTGTCAAATTACAAAATTTTAGAAATTTCAAAACTATGTCGTTTTACAAATTTGTTTTTATCTACATCTACGAAGAAGAATCCTTGATTTTCAATTTTTATTTTAATTACAAATTAATCCAAACTTAATCTTTTATTTCATAACCGAGTGAAAATATCCATGTTATATTAAAGTTTTGTTTCAATTTAGGCTAGATAAAAATATCACCTTATGTCACGTGATATAAAATTGTAAACATTTCATTTTGATAAGTAAATAGACCGAATCTTTTGACTAGGTCAACAGCGCTTCCGTGGTAAGTTTCTAAAATTGGTCCAAGACAATGCAATAAGTGACGTAGTAAAACGTTCTAAATACGATCTAAATATAGATTGAAATTATATATAAATACGGGTTTTAAAATTGTAGAACAATATTGATAATTTTTTGCTTTCTACAGTTCTTCATGCATTTAGAAACAACAGGCATGTCGGTGTTAGGTGTTTTAACTTGTAAGTTTATTTTAATATTTTAAGTTTTTATGTTTATTTTTCTATATAAAAACAACCCTTTTTGAAACTCTACATAGCTAATACCGTCACTCTCTCACTCTCTAACATACAAAACTGTGACTCCACTGTGTATCTTCTACGATCAAAAAGTTGTGAATTTAAATTCTATTAATTCCGTCATATACCATTTTCGGAGTTTTTATCATTCAATACATTAAAAAATTGTATATTCAAAACATTAAAAAAAAATGGTATATCCAATACATTAAAAAATGGTATATTCAAAATGGTGTATCCAAAACATTAAAAATGGTATATTCATACACGAAAAAATTGTGTATTCAATACATTAAAAATGGTATATTCAATACATTAAAAATGGTAGATTCAAAACTTTTAAAAAAAGGTATATTAAATACATTAGAAAATAGTACATTCAATACATTAAAATATGGTTTATTCAGAACATTAAAAAATGGTATATTCGATACATTTAAAAATGGTATATTCGATACATTAAAAAAGCGTATATTCAAAACATTAAAAAATGGTATTTTTCATACATTTAAAAATGGTATATTCAATAATATCCAAAATGGTATATTCATTACAGTTCAAAAATGGTATATGACAATTATAATATGAATTGTAGATTTTTACTGTAAAAACAATACTCCATAACTGATTATAATTGTTACTCTTCTTTGCTAGTACACACTTGTTTATACTCAAGATCTACTTATCAAAGACTAACACGAGTACTCAAATCACAAGTAGTACTTTTTGTTGTCATTCCTCCCCGATTAAGATACTTATATAAAAGGCATATTTAAAAATTAAATGTATATAAAACGCCAAAAAGTTGATAATGACTCTTTTAAATTTATGAAGTTTAGAAAACATTTGTAAAAAAAGATAGAAATAGTTTTAATTATTTTCAAAGAACTTACCGTTGAAAATTATCGGATAATTTATTTAGACAAGACAGACAATATAGGTATTTATATTTATTTATTTATTTATTTATTTATTTATTTATTTATTTATTTATTTATTTTAAGAAACATATTAAGTCAAGTTTTTTTCAACGTTTGATTTCCAATTCAAGCTAATTGAACTTTTGTTAAAATCAATTTCTTAGTTATTTACAAAATACGTTCAACCATGTTTACACAATGTTGATATTTGATATTTTCCGTCACACTGACAAAGGAATGAAACATTTTTCTCGGAAATACACATTTCTTGTGAGATAATTTGGTGGGATTATTAAACCTGACACTGAATCATAAATGACTAGTAAACTTTCTCACTCATCTCGACTAACAAGTAATGACCGCAAATAGACTAATCCCCAAAATGGTGTGTCCCGATCATTTTTGACTATGTTAGTCACAAAAACTTCAGTCAGTCAGTCAGGCAGGTTTTTAATTCTGATGGAATATTTTGAAATAAATTTAAAAAGGTAAACAACATTTAAATAAGAATTCGTAATAAAAACGTGTTGATTATTATTATACGACTATATGGGTCTCCAAACCGTGACTAACGCACTTAAAAATCAACATCACATGACCATATTACATTCTTAATCGAAATGCGTCTTTAGCAACCATTACAACGCCACCTGTTGACAAATTCATATCTTCCGAGTTTTAATCAGCGACGGAAATAGTCGAGCTTACTGTTTAAGGCTGATTAGACTATCATCGGATGTGTGATGTCACCTTCGGCAAATCTTAATATAGCTATTTTTAGATGGATGAGATCATTGTAAAACTTTCCGCCTGTGACGTGGGACCTTGATATAAAGCTTTCATTCATATATACGCAACACATGTAGAGTTTGTTTATGCAGTTAGAGAGTGGTCCAGGTCCAATATATATCGCTAGAGTTTTGGATTTATAAACAAAACCGCTTCACACTCTGAACAGCACACAGCTGATCAGTAACTTATATATATTGGATTAATACAACGTTGTGATAGAACTATATTTTATATCGTATATTTGTGAGAAAATGTATCTTATAGTATGCATTTCCGTAAAATACCAGTTCTAAGCTGTTGTGATATTTTGGAGATTTTCTTAAGTTTAGATGATTTTAACAGATCCCCCAATGCCTGAGTCTGGGGATATCGAGGTATTACGTCAACCCTCCATAACGGATTTACCCGGGAGACGAAGGGTGGCTTTACGGTTAGACTTATCATTAAGTGACGATTTTCATGTAGCTAAAAGGTGTAAATTAGAGTCAATGAATTATACATTTTCAGGTGCCTTAAAATGTAATGCTAACACGGTTGGTACAAGGACCATGCAACCTCAGGACTTAGCAGCAAAGTTGAACAAATCGAAACCGATCTTGTTACTGGACTGCAGACCATTTGTTTCATTCAACATCAAACATATTAAAGGTGCTATTAATGTAAATTGTTCGGATAGATTCAACCGAAAAAGACTTCAACAAGGTAAAGTTGGAATTGTGGATTTAGTGACTTCTAAAGAAGGAAAAGATATTTTCAAACGTCGTGGTTCAAAAGAAATTATTTTATACGATGACCACACATCGGACATTCATCAACTACCATCAGAGACATCACTTCATCTAGTTTTATCATCTTTACTCAGGGAAGGCAAAGAAGCATTTGTGTTGAAAGGTAACTATTACATTTATTTTAAAAATTAACTCACTTCACTAACATTTATTTCAACATTTTACCCACTTCACGGTATGTTACTTCACTGACAATAGTATAAAATTTTAAGTAACAGAGTTCTTAACTCACAAACTTATGAAACAAACTTTTTTAAAACATTATTGATTTTGATTTTACATGTGTTTTAATAATGGCATTTGTTCATTCAAGGTTCTAACACTGTTTTTGTTAAGACCCAACACCAACCTCTTTCTAAGTATAATAATGTTTTAGTAACGTGTGAAACAACTCTTATTGTTTCCAGTGAAATGACAACAACGTTACCCCCCCTCCTTTTCCCATTATCCAATATATTAGTAATCATTTTTAAAATCCATTTTCAATTTATTTCCTTGTGGGCTATGAATCACTGAGTCAAAGTACCCTTAGGTACTGAGAATAATTAAATTTTATTACAGCCATAATTATAACTACATAATTATATTCCTGGATTTTATATATAAAAAATCGCTGAAGGGGGGTACCAACTAAGACAAAACCAAGACACTACAGCAAAAATTGAGAATTAAAAGTTTAATACTTTAACACCCTTATGTAAGATTTTAAATACTTCGAAAAGATTTAAAATATTTTTAAAGTAATGTAATTTTAAAAATATTTGAATGTAACCACAACACAATCCCCCATTTTATGCTTTTAAGTCGTGTTATTAGACTTTAACCATACAAGGTAGTGAGTCACTATACACAATGTGGCCTGTTTTAGTCATAACCCACGAGTCAATACGAAATGTAAACGAATTACTAAAACACAATAGTAGGAATTTTTGGTAGGTGTAATGTAACCCCCTTCAGTGTATTTCTTTCTCACTCAGCTGGAACTAACGCGTTTTATTCAGAAAAATTTGTTAAATGGACGGAATAAAAACAATAATTAAAGTAAATACCTGTAATAAATAGTGACAAAGTAATCAGAATAAGAACCACAAAACACCTAATCAAATGTCTCCAATTGTTAAGTGTTATTATTGTGTTCTTTGGGCATGTTTTTGTTAAAACTTTGGGTCTAAAATTTGGGTGCTTTTAGAGAATATAATCATTGTTCTTTGAGAATATTAATTATTTGTCTTTGGGTATTTTGTATGGAGATTTTGGAACTAAATTTTTGGGATGTTCTTGGGAATGATTGCAAGAGATACAACTTTTATGCACTGGGAATTACACTTTGTCAGAGCTTAGGAGAAATAAACACCTGACGGTTTATCCACAACAGTGTTTGATGCCCAACATTATATCTCCTAGCAAAATGACTCACCACAAAATTGATCGCTTTGACAAGCTACAATATGTATATTTATATATGATATATATACTTACATGTATATACGTATATAAACTACGAGGGAGGGAGAGAGAGAGAGAGAGAGAGAGAGAGAGAGATTGATTTACATTTAACAAACTGCACTGAGTTGCAAGAAACTTTTTAAAAGAATATAAAGGATAGATATTTAGCAACAAAAACTTCTTTAAAGGTATTCATATTGAATGTGCAATTGCATATTTCAATGTTTTCACTAATTCAAAATTATCCATCCATGTGCGTTTTTAAAATGTATATAAAAATTTTTAGGAATGTTGAAAACAAAGGAAAAGTTTGGCGGTAATTTTCTATTCTTAAGGGGGCATCTGTTCTGGTTTAATGCTCTGATTGGGGGGTGACTCATAAGTTAACCTCCCTCTCCGACATATAAGGTATATGTGACCAGGATATATATTGTAAATGTTTAACTTTTAATTGTGTGTTGGACCTAGACATAGGTCTTTTTATCCCAGGTGGAACCCTGTTCTAGTGAACTTAGAGGTCGGGTCCTCGAGTGTTTATCGTTTTTCCTCCAGATGGCAAATATCGTATTTCCCTTATAAAACCACAAAACTGCTTAGCATTGTGTTAGGAATAGTAACACATAGATTACAAGTAGTGTTTTGTAAACACTTGACGCGTGCCATTAGAGAGTTAAAATGTGCTGCTAATATGATATTCGAAAAACATTTATTTGACACAATTACCCAATTTAAATAAATAAAAGTATAAATGCATAAATTAATATTAGTTTGTAAAAGTTAGTTCTGTCATAATCAAACCTGTCTTAAAGGCTACCTCTATATTAGGACCACCTGCTACTAGAGACCAGTAACATTTTATCCCAGTTACTGTTATTTGAACCTCTGTATAAAGGACCACCTGTCAATAAAGGCCACATTTACTGGTTCCCTTGGGTGGCAAGGTTTGACTGTATATAATCATTTTGTTTCATTAATGTCGCAATATCTGGTATACTAAATACCTATCATGTTAACATCATAATCTGTACTTAATACATATTAAATAAATACCTCGTTGTTGTCCTTTTCAGGAGGATTAGAAGCATTTGTGAACACTCACAGTGAATTGTGTGACAGTAGTGTGAAATCTCAGGAAAACAGACCTCTTTATAGCCCAACCACTGCCATTATCGAACCACAGATTGAAACCGCCGTTGCCTCAAAAGTTTTACCATTCCTCTATCTAGGTAAGCTTTTCATTCATTCATTCACTCATTCATTCGTCCGTATGTTTGTTCGACCTTTTTTTTGTCGAATTCAAATAGAACAGTGAAAAGATTCAGAAGCTTCATAAACCAGTTACATACATGTTATATATAATAAAAACAAAAGCTTTTGATATCCGGGATATTACATGTTTTGTTTTGAAATGTAAAATGTGTCAATTTACTATGATAATATGAAAATTTATTTATTTATTTATTTATTTATTTATTTATTTATTTTACAGGTAATGAACGCGATGCCGCTGATCTACAACGAATTAGAGAACTCGATATTTCGTACGTCCTCAACATAACATCTCACGTTCCTAAGTATTTTGAAGGCCAGGGAATCAAGTATAAAAGATTGCCGGCGTCAGACAGTGCCTGTCAGAATCTCAGACAATATTTTGAGGAAGGAATTGAATTTATTGGTAAGCTTTTTTATATCACCTATTTCCTTGTATTTAAAACTTTGAAAAGCAGCGACCGTGAACTACTCTTGTTTAAAAATATCCGCTACCTTCTTAGTTTTGCAACTTCAAAAGAGCAATCGTGAACTACTCTTGTTTCAAATAGACACTAATTACAATATAGTATTGATCTTTTTGGTAATTAAAAAAAAGGATTCATTCTAGAAAGGGACATGGGGTCATTGGTCCGTGAATGCAAACATACTGATGTTATGGTGTTTTGAAAATGGCCCGCACTGAAAAACCCTAGATTGAACACAAAATAATAAAAAAAAACCTAATAAATAAATAAAATTAAAAAAAAAACTTCAGAAAAAGGTTAAGTAACGGAAATGATAGTTACTGATCCATAAAATCTGAATTGATTGATAATGACTTTAATAGTTATTTAAGAAATTGATAATGTTAATAGTTTCTTTTTCTAATTGTGTAAGTTATTGGTCTTTACGAGTGAGGGCTGCTGCTGCTCGTAATGAGTCATGAGTCATAAGAACATCTGGGGATAATCTCCGATCTCTAGATTACATAACGCACTGTGTCTGTCATGAATAATTGTCATCAAACTGACCTAGTTATACAAGCTCGAATTGATCTAAAACATCAATATTCATGTTATGACAATGCTGCAATAAACGCTGAAGAAAACACGGCGATGATTTTCCGGCCCAGTTGAAGTGGACATGGGGACCAATGTCCACTAATAAGTGATTGTCAGAGTTACATGACGTCTACATGTGGCTTATCAGACAATGTGCTGATCAAAAATACTGGCAGCGTTAGAGTCCCCCACTAAAAAGTTTCATCAACTTTTGAAGCATCGTAATACAATAAGTCCAAACATAACGTATTGTTGCAGATTATCATCTCACTTACGACAAACCTTTTTTATATTTCATGAGTAACATTATAATTATAGCCGAATTTCGCAAAATGATCTTGACTTGGATTTGTTTAAAAAAATAATCTTAAAAATCTCGAGAGAAAAATCCCGATTTACACAAAGAGGCGTTTGATTAGAATTTTATCCAGGTAATTGTTGTCACCTGGGCGATTAAAAGTCAGCTGATTGTAAATACGAAACTAAAGGAGTAGGTGACTCATCACTTCACGGCACGCGTCGTTGTCATAGAAATTTTAATGTAAAGAGGCTGACTTATTTAAATTACTGAGAGGTAAAGGGGGCACCGTTACCTTTTAAAAGACAGATGGTTTGTTCGAATCGGCGGCTTGGCTAGGAAGGGGTCCTTATATGAAACACACGTGCCATTCATTTTCTATCTGGGGATGAGTCACTTTTTCTGTTATTAAGGAAATATGAAAAACACGTATTGTTCTCAAAATATTGGCGGGTTATCTGAATGGTCCTGGCACAGGTGAGAGACCTAAGGTCACACCCTTTTGAGACTCTTTCTTTATTAGATCCCGATTAATTTTGATCAATATTAGGATGATTCATATTCAGCAAACAACTGCCTGAAATTGTTTAAATATTTCAAAATTCAAAACAAAAGAACAAAAAGAGTTTTGACAAAGAGATTTATTACTACGTTAATTTTCACACCAGACACGGGGAAGTAAAATAATAAAAGTGAAAAGTTCATTGACTGTGAAACTGTCATTGTGACACATTCCGTTTGATTTTTCACTGCAATTGTATTTTCAATAGTTTCACACTTGACCAAGCATATATTTTATACTTGTATTTTTAATATTGAGAGAGAGAGTCAGAGAGAGAGAGAGAGAGAGAGAGAGAGAGAGAGAGAGAGAGAGAGAGAGAAAGAGTAAAAGAAAGAGAGGGAATAAATTTATGATTTTTAATTTTCACTTTATACATACCGGTACTTGTATTTTTCAATATTATTATTATTATTATTATTATTATTGAGAGAGAGAGAGAGAGAGAGAGAGAGAGAGAGAGAGAGAGAGAGAGAGACTGGTCAGGAATGCATCTACTATGCAGCACAACTTGTTGAGTTGTGAGCTTCGATGGATATAATTAACGTTGACAGAAAAATAGATTATTGATACTTAATGAATATAACTGAATCATTTAGCATCTGTAACATATAGAGTCGGTCGGAAGAGATATTTTCTATATCGTATAACCAGAGACGTTCTGTAACATATGGTAAAATCATATGTTACAAACTATGGTGAGTCATCAGGACCAATTAAACACCAGCCGTTATAAGATGTAGTTAACATACAATGCTTTATAGAGCTATCATTATCAATGGAGGAGATGTGTATTGATTCTCTCTCTCTCTCTCTCCTCTCTCTCTCTCTCTCTCAACAAACTTGAATAACATACAAAAATAAAGTAAAATTAAAAAACCATACATTTTATATACATAAACCCCCCCTCTCTCTCTCTCTAAAAGTAACATAAAAAATAAAGTATATCATACATTATATATATCTATATAATCTCTCTTCTCCCTCTTTCTCTCTCTCTGCGTGTGTATTGATCTATAATTAAACACTTACACGCTTTATTTAACCTATTTTACTTGTACCCTGTAATCATCAGTATTATTTGTTGTTAATTGATCGATTCGGTACTAAGAGTAGTTCACGTTTGTCTCTCAATATTGGTATTGTATTTCTGAAGTAAAATCTTAAATAAACACTTCACAATGAAACAGAAGGCATAGGATAATAAATGTTACAGTATTTAAATATTTGGTAACTTTATAATGAGTTTATATGTTTACACGTGAAGTATACTTAACGATCTGGGTTTACACGTGAAGTAGGCTTAGCGGTCTGGGTTTACACGTGAAGTAGGATTACTGTGGTCTGGGTATTTTATGAGTATTGGACATGGTCGGTATCTTTGTGTTTGATTGTTTTATTAACTGAAGTTCAGAATCTTGAAAAAATCTTTTTACTATTTATCGAGTGAGGCTGGGCGTCTAGGAGGAGCGAACAAATGCCTTCATGTCTTAAACGTATATTGAATCATACCATGCTGAAATGCAGCTAAAGGTAGGGAATCGTTTTTGAATTCCACAAACTACCAGTGTTTTGTTTCTAATAACCACAATAAGTTTGATTTTGACTCGTTTTTTGTGTTGAAAAAATGTTTAATTTTCTCAATTTTTGTATTTTGTAGATGAGGCAAGACAAAATGGTGCTAACATTCTTGTGCATTGCCATGCTGGAGTGTCAAGGTCGGCGACCCTTACCATCGCATATATACTTAAACATTCAAAAATGACTATGATGGACACGTATCGTTATGTGAAAGGAAAACGAGCGATTATTTCACCAAATTTTAATTTCATGGGACAATTAATGGAATTTGAACAGTCTCTTAATCAAGGTACAACAAAAAGAATCCTCCATCCACAATTACAAGGAGTCGAGAGTGCGGTATAACCGGATGCGGAAGTCATACTATCATTACCCATATATATCTATTTACGTGTTGTCTCTGATGTGTTGATTGTAGAAATCCAAAAATAAACGCAACAAAATTTTAGTGTTTGAACGTTTTAACGATTTCATTGACTTGATTCAAGAAATACGGACATGTTGTTTGACGGAGTAAATAGAAACACACAGAATTAACATTCAGTGCAATATTTAGTTAGGACCAAATACTCTGTGTTAACATTCCTGTGACATTTGGTGCCTCATTTTGACATCAACATCGTCTTTCATTTTATAAATATGGATTTTGTAATAACGGTTAGTGTGTATGAGGCGTGCGTTTTCCCGCCACAGCGTTCTTATATCCGTCATTTGCAGACGACAAGATTTCGTCTTTTTGGCGAGCAGAACGCTATACAGTGAATATTGGTATAGTTGATGTTTTCAGAAATCCATTTAGACTCTTTCATGGACACGTTATTGTCAATTTTTGGCAATGTAAAATAAGTTGTGTGTTATTTGATGTTTTGATATAAAAATTTTGCAAACCTTCTAGTCACTTTATAACGTAAATCGTTAGTTTTATTTGGATGTGAGAATTTAAAAATAGTAATATGTAGTCAGTCAGAGTTTGATACTGTTTTGGTGTCCATAGTTCATAGATTTTATATTTTCTTAAAATAATTGTCTATAATTAAGATTTTTAAATTGAGTAAAATTATAATTATTTTTTGAGAAAAGTTTTAAAATTGCTTTTGACCAGAGAAAATGAGCTATTCTCAATAATCTAGTAAAATTGTCATTGGCAGAACCTTTAATGTTTTTTGAGTAAAAAAAAAAGAAAGAACAGAACAGAAATAGAAATTTTCTGCAAATGAGAAAAATAAAACCTTTTGGTTCTAAAAGTTATCATTCCAGCTATTTTCATTAGAAGACCAAAAGGGACAAACTACCTCTAACTCATTTTAAACGTGATTGTAACCAGGCTCAAACTACTTCACCTAAAATGTCAGAAGTCCAGGAAATTTTCCACTTTTCTAGACTTGAGTTTTATTCACCATATTGCCTTATACATGATTATTCTATGCATAGAAGTTAAAGTTGACAGAGCCTATATACTCAATTAGAATTATTTATTTAATGTATATATTTAAAAAAATTTATTTATTCATTCCCACAAAAAATTACAAGAAATTGTTGGAGAAGTTTTCAGAAAGTGAGAACACCATTATGTCAAACTTTGGTTTCATTTCTTTCTGTTTTATGAAAGCTCTAAATTTTCATTTAATTATTCATTCCCACAAAATTACAAGAAATTGTTGGAGAAGTTTTCAGAAAGTGAGAATACCATTATGTCAAATTTTGGTTTCATTTCTTTCTGTTTTATGAAAGCTCTAATTTTGTAAAAACATAATGAGGATTTGTTGAAGGTTTCAACAATTGAAAATCTCACTTTCTTGAAAATAGTGCAAGAATTGACAATGGTTTCTCTCTAAGATTTCATGATTTAATGATATTCGTATGATTGTGGCGTTGAAAGATATTTTCAAACTGTTTTTTTTTCATTTGTGAATGTTATACAGTATATGTCTGAAGTGGTAGATGTATTTATCTTTATAAATGTGTACAAATGTTGTGTCATCATATACAAGTTTCATTCATTATGATGTTGAGAAAAAATTTACATGAAATAAAGAGTGAAAAAATAAGTTAAAACTCGTTTATTTTGTATTTGATTTTTCTGCATGGTAATTACCTTACCATGATACGAGGCCGCGGTGGCCTAATGGATAAGACGCCAGTCTTCAAATCCAGAGTCTCTCGCCGCTGTGAGTTCGAGTCTCACTCAGACCACATGTGGGAAAGTGAATTTTCCTTGCCGTTGGCCTTTACTGGTTCACCTGGTATCAGTATAATGGACTTTGGGAGTGGTACGCTTGTCTGTGACGTACTGACTCTGTGAGCTACCACGTTAAAGTCGCCCTGAGTGCGCGCTAGTACAAGGCAAACCACACAACACACTCGCACTTCACATGCATACACAAAATTGTTCAAAGATTAATCCATAGAGATTAATAAGATAGTTCTAGTCGCCAATAGCTGAAAAATTGCTGATGCGACGTTACGCAATATTCAACCAACCATACCATGATACGTAAGATAGTGTCATCTAATGTATTGCAATCGCGTTTGTTTGCATGATTGATTGGTTGATTCATTGATTAATTTATACCAAAGTCAAGATTTATTTCATTTACATCAAGACATCACCAGCTATATGTAAAGCTGCATAAGTTTATATCTTTGCAATGCACTTGTTTCAATGAAACAATATTTCTTCCTCATACTATGCATACCCTCGATTCATAAGTGATATGGGCTGTTCAGACATCATTTGTTTATTTCATTTCAAAATATATACATTGTAGTGCTCAACTTAGAACAGCCATTTCCTTATTTCGAAGTTTTGATCAGAAAGTCACGAACGAACTCTTAAAATTTCACTTACGAAATGAAAGTTCCGAGTACAAACTCAAGGCATTGTATAGGGGTTTCCCGTAAACTTAAAAAAGTCTCTTTAAGATGATAACAGAAAATGTACTTAAAATATTCAATTTGTAAGATGCTCAGTGATGAAAATATAACAATTAAGTGGTCCCTTCGTATCTACCTAAATTCATTCAAACATAAGCAAACCGTAAAGATCTACAGGTTGTCAAGACAACCAAAATAGAATAATGCATTTTGTAGCTAACTTCTACTTTACGATAGCCAAATCAACACAAGGACAAAAAACAACTAACGAACGAAATAAGAAAAGGAGACGAGATGAAACACATTGAACCAATGCTCATTATAAATCTCACGACACGGGGAGACGAGATGACAACATTGAGCCAAGGGGGGACGAGATGAAACACATTGAGCCAAGGGGAGACGAGAGGAAACACATTGAGCCAATGCTCATCATAAATCTCACGACACGGTGTCTACTAAAAGGATGGCAAGTTAGTTTCCAGCTTGGCAATGATACCGATAGCTTAACACAGCGTATTCTGTACTGTCAAGTTGCTTGGTTAGACAGGGGACCCATGATTCAATAGTTATCCAAGGTTGTGCTCCATAGAACAACTAGACGTTGCAACCATCCCGGTTGATTAAGAACAGATTTCTTTCTATTCCTGAAATCAGAATTGTAATTAATTGCATATACTGAGCTCGAGTTCAACTTATTTGCAATTTCAAAAGAATATAGTTCAGTTTTTGTTTAAATGCATACAAATAACCGTTGAGCTAGTTTGAAACTGGCGGGAGTTTCCTATTTGAACCGAAATTTTATGTCTTACTTAGAAATGGAGGGTTTTGCAACAGACAACAATGTAATAGACCTGAAGCCATTTTTTCCACCAAGTAAATCTGCTGTTCAGTTTTCGTTACCAGCTTTATAAAGCATACTTATTGAATTTGCTCGCACGTTTTGATTAGATGCAAACTCATGAATTTCTCATTATTTATAATACGATTAAATACTCAATTTAACACCAAATATAAAATCATTCCCCGTTTTTTCCAGTTGAACTTTCTAGTTTTCATGCTAAGCAACTCCTGGAATCGACACCGGAAGCCATTTCGAGAATTTCTATTAGCTAGGATAACACACAGTATATAACAAGCTGCAATGGTATTTTGTCACACAAATTGTTCAGCGTGAGAAGGTATTTAACATGCTACATTTGTATCCAGTTTCACAAACCGTTTAACATCAATTACTAATTCTGTCAATTACGATTAACCAATAACCAACCGGAACTGAAAATACCTATATATTTTGTTTCACTAATCAATTGTAACAAAAATATAAAGCATGGCCATGTATCATTTTTCTGGAAAACTATATCATAGATCTTTTACCAATTGTGATCAATTAAAAAAAGAAACATAAAATTATTTATTTATTACCATAATTACCCAGCGAAGTGACACCGATATCCTTTTAATATTCATGACACCTGACATTTATTGGATTCGATCACGCACCCGTCACATTATCGAGGTAATTATCAGTTAGTTATAAGGATGATTTTGGTCAGAATCTGTATGGTACAGGGATAAGCTTATTATATTTGTTTACAATTCACGGAAAATTGAAAAATCGGTAATGTACCGATTGCCTTTTTATATGTTATATGTATGTTTGTGAAATCCGGTGCGAATAATTAACTGCTGATTGATTGATTGATTGATTGATTGATTGATTGTATGGGCTTTTCAGTCACAGTGAAGTATGGTACGCGTACATGCGGAGACGTCACCGGCAAAAAAAAACGAAGTGCCAGAAATTTTGCTGTGCGCTCAGGGCAATTTAAAGTAAGGATTTTTTGGCGTACTACGCTTACCATAACACTGGGCATCGGCTTTCAGGTCTACATCGAAGGATCTAATGATTTTCATTCCTCGAGTGCTTGGCGAAAGATCAGTCACTAACTTCTTTCAAGACCTAGCCGTTGTTCGAACTCCAACCTCTTATATGCAGAGCAAACACTTTAATTACCCACTGAGCTACCATAGTGGTGACTAACTGATGAAAGTGCAATACTCAAAGCGCACCATGCGAACAGCAAGTTGCAGTTGTGAGACCGGCTCTTAAGAGTTTATGGTTATCCACCGTTTTAGAAGAGACTTTATATATGTATATATTTGTATAAAAGCAAGAATCAGGATCGGCAATGTTGGTCAATGAAAATTGTCATTTAAATACAGAAGTGTTCTCGCGTGAGCGCTAAGCTTAAGACCTTCTGTTGTAATTTCACGAGTTTAAAATAAAAATTATATAAAAAAGTGCATGATAGTTGTAAAAATTCTATCATTTGTGAAAAATTCACACTCAGATAATCAGAATTCAGATGTAAAATGTACTTAATTACTGGAATGCATATTTTTAACTTTTCTTGCACTTTCTTAGTCTAAAAGAATGTTGCGGTCGCACGACAAGTCACGATTTTACTGATGTATGACAAATTTGTGTTGTTAAAAGTCGTTTATGAATGACTGTCACTTCAAATATTCTAGTCGAAACTAAAACTTATTGTTTAACGTAAACTTCGAAGTAGTTTGTTTAATGAAGTTCTTAAAATATGGTAAATTTATGTTTCACGTATTAACAATTTGACTCAGCCCTATGTGGCTGGGAGAAATTTTCCCCAACTGCTAGCATATTCTTTATGGGGATTTTCCAAGCAAAATTGTCTAGTATACTCTGTTTTTAAGCTGGTTATTGTGAAACAAATTATTTTTCATTGACAAAGCGTTCAACGGCTTCTTTGCGTGTGCATGGTGAACTGCTTGTTGTAAAACACATTGTTTTTCATTGAAAAACCTTTTTTTTTTTTTTGCATATGCACAATAAACCGCTCGTTGCAAAACACATTGCTTTCATTGAAAAGGCTTCTTTGTGTGCTCATGATGAACTCCTTGTTCTAAACATTATTTTTCATTCTCCAAAGCTTTTTTGCATATGCATTATAAACTGCGCTGCTTGTTGCAAAACACCTTATTTTCATTGAAAAAACAACTTCTTTAGGTGCTCATGATGAACTCCTTGTTCTAAAACATCATCCCACATTGACAGAGCTTATTTTGCATGTGTATGATATTATGTTGTTATATACCATGGTATATGACCATTTTTTGAATGTATTTTATGATTAAATTTAAAAAAATGATATATGACAATATGATTAAACCATAATTATCACCACATATTGGCATTTTGTCTGAGGGCTTCTTTTAATGTATTTGTTTCATACAACTTTATGAAGGGTCATGACACTTCTAATCGGAGGTCACTGCGTTAACATATGTATATACGAAAGCAAGAAAGGCTTCAATTGCCACAATGTTCATTTTTGTAGGAATATACATGTATACCATAAAGTTTTCCGTAACTCACAGACTCATACCGGTCCATGTTAAAGTTAAAACATTGAAAACTGGCAAATTTAGTTAAACAAGCAAACCTACACCAGCCTTATGTCTTGCTAGACACACCATTACCCATTATGCTCTTGCTCGTAGCTTGCTACACCAATACCTTCAATGCTGTTTTTACCGTGCAAGAAATCTAATATGCAACCATTACTGTAGCTCAGTCAGTGGGAGGTCGGGGTTTTAACCCCCGACAGGTTTTGACCCAAGACTTGAAAGTGGGTAATGGATAATAACAGTGGGTAGTGGGTAGCCAAGCAATCAGCATTATAAAATGAAAATCACGGTTCTTTTGGACAAGAACTTAAAATAAACAAGGTCCCGTGTCACAATAGTCCATGTAATGTCATCAGCGCAACACACAGGCAAAATTTCTGAACCTTCGCCTATTTATGGCAACGTCTCGATATAGGTGAAATAATCTTGACTGGGACATTTTCGTAACACCATTACTCAACTTAACTCAGTTTAATGTGCAAGTGGACTCGCTAAGCACCCAATCACAGGTTCGTATTTATAATTTGACCACCGGAACTTAAAATAAACGAGATCCCGTGTCACGGTGGGCTTGTCACGCTAAAGAACCCTGCTGTATAATGCCATCAGCGCAACGCACAGGCAAAATTTCTTCACCTTCGCCTATAGATGGTATAAGTGAAATATTCTTGACTGGGACGTTAAACACCATTACTCAATTACCTATATGTACCTGCAATATGCTTTTTTTCACGACTAAGCAATTGGACTCGCTCAACCACCGATCATAAATGGGAGCATGTACTTATGATTAGGCCTTCGTTGTTGATGTACCTGAAGGAAAGGTGAGAAATAAACAAAAAGTAAAAGTACAAAGCTTAATAACAATAAACAAGTTATGAACAAAGTTATAGCATTTGCAGTCATAACAACAAAAGACACAGGTGTCGTAATCTGCAGTTTACTCGCGTAATGAATTTTTTTTCTAAAACTGAACTTTTAAGTAAACAAATAAACAGACACATTTTAATAGTTTTCTTCTCGCCTTTTATAAATTACACTGCACCGAAATTATATCATTTGGAATAATAGAAATAACAATAAAAATTACATACCTATGACATTAGTCAGACAGGTGTTAAAGATGACAAATGCTGAGATGACACAAGGAGCTCGAGGTCAAATAATTCACTTACCTTTTCTTACCTGGGACAGGTATATCAGTTGTTAAGACACTTATCACCTGAGAATTAAATCTCCCGTTTTTTATACAATGTTATTTTATTTATCGCTGTCATTAATTGTTGTAACAGCTATGATATCATTGTGAAATATTTCAATCCTTTTGGCTATGTTGGATACTATAAAGTAGGATTTAAGAATGAAAGTCGCGTTACGTCATATGTGTGGAATTTTTTGTTTGTTATGATTTGTCTTGTCAGTTACAATTAAAACGTAAACAGAAGCTTAGTACTGTCGTATACCATTTATAAAATTTAATCATAAAATACATTTAAAAAATGGTATTCAAAAATGGTATACCATTTTTTGAATGTATTTTATGATTAAATTAAAAAATTGGTATATGACAGTACAATGGAACCTTGATTCATCGCCACCATATGTTCAACAAAACTATGTTTTATAAAATGGTTTGGGAATTAATCGCAGAAGACTTGTTAACATATAGACTTTGGAATTTCCAAACAACGGGGAGTTGAACGAGGTAGCAAAGCTATCAATTGCAAGAGGCGTTAACATATGAGTGTAGTGGATTTTTATCTGTCATGCGCTACTTTTGAAATATTTCCATCAAACGTTTCAGAACTTTTAAATTATGCAATCGTTGTACTTTTGCAATATATGTTTCGTATTTCGTTTTTAGCACTGTTATGTGATGTTTTTGAATTCTTAACAATCATAACACATTAGTCTATACCAATGCATGTCCAACACAACACAGAACATTTCAGAATTTGAAGGTAAAATTATTCAGTGATTAATTTGTATTTTGTATTATATGGATTTTACAAGTGGTAAGGTTTTAAGCATTTTTGGCATTTGTTCATTGCCATGTGCTGTTTTGTTAAATATTTATCAATACAATGATAGCTGTAATGTATGCACTTTTACTGACATTTCAAAAAACAACATGTGCCAGCAAAGCAATACAGTAATATGAGTTGAGTTGAGTAATGTTGTTTAACGTCCGAGTCAAGAATGTTTCATTTATATTGAGACGTCGCCAGCTATAGGCAGAGGTACAGAAATGTTCCCCGTGCGTTGCGCTGATGACATTATACAGCAGGCTTCTTTATCGTACCAAACCTACCGTGACACGGGACCTCGATTATTTTAAGTTTCCATCTGAAAGAATTGCGACTTTCATTTCGTAATGCCGAGTGCTTAGTGAAAGAACAGTCACTATCCACTTTCAAGTCTTGGGGCAGACCCGTCCGGGCATTGAACCCCACAACCCCCACTTACGAAGCAAGCGGTCTACCAACTGAGCTACCGCAGTGATGCAATATAATAATATGATCTGATATACATACATAACATCTTTTGTTACTATCGTTTGGTGATTTCGTCATGTTACATTTTTTTTTAATTTTCAAATTGAAATATTCAAAAATTATAAATTTGAAATTATTCATAAAATTCAGAATTTATAATAATTATGACATTTTGTTATATATATTTACTATGCTGAGAATATATCATGAAGATAAAATGTATTGTTAATAGTGTTGGAACCTGCACCAGTCCACACTCAAAATTATTAAATACATATGGTGTCTCTGTGCCCAGGATTGCCCTGGATATATTTGACGTCACATTTAGGTCCATATTTTGATTACACACATATACATGACGGGTGTAGCTAGCTAAACAAAAGGTGCTTACCCTTCCGGAGCACCCGGTCTCACTTCCCTGGCGGGAGTTCGCGTGTTTTAACTAATTTGTCAGTTTCAAGGTTTTTACTTCTGGATTGTAATTCGGACATTGATTAGTATGTTGGTTTTTGATAAACAGTTACATTCTTTTATTTGACAGTTATCAGTTTTTCGGTGTTTTGATCATAATTGCTTCCTATATGCGAAATACATAAATGGAAGGTTACGTCACGTCATAAGAATGAAATATTTTTTTTAAATTTTGTATTGTATTAATAGTTCAGATATTGCTTTGCATATACAGTACAGGCTCGTCGAAAGTTTAACACCAAGTTAACGAATTAGTGTCAATAAGGCAGCTAAGTTCGGTCCCTACTTAGCTATATCTCTGCAGCTGCCATATCCACCTCTCGACAGCAGCCATATCTATCTCGGCAGCTGCCATATCTGTCTCTCGGCAGCTATTCCGTATCTAGCTATCCATATCTAGGCCACTGGGCAGCCGAGCTTCCACTCGTTTTCGTTAGTTCGGTGTTAAACTTTCGACAGACCTGTACTGTACATGCATTATATAAATAAAAAACAAACATACAAATCCATGTCCGAATCACAATCCAGAAGCAAAGTAAAAACTTTGGAACTGACAAGTTAGGTTAGACACGTGAACTTCCAGCAGGGAAGTGAGACCGGGTGCTCCGGAAGCGTAAGCACCTCCTGTTTAGCTAGCTACACCCGCCACGTGTGTAATCAAAATTGCGTAAAAGGAACATGGAACTATGAGACGTCAAATATATCCAGGGGAATTATATAAATTAATAAATATCATTATAGATGTAATGATTTAGTCATTAACTTTTATTTATAGGTCACTGGCATTAAAAATTAAACGACATTAATGCAAAATAATTCCCAGTTGGTAATGACCAACAATAGAAAGTTAAATGGCCCATCCAGTTGACAACGATCAACAACAGAAACGGTAAAATGGCCGAACATATACCCAATACAAACGTTTGAGTATTATATAATAAAGATTCCGAAACAAAGGACATTGATAAAATTGAGTTGTTAAAATATCACAGTACCACATTTGCATAAAATGTGAAGCAAAATATTAATTTATACATGGTTATTTATCTTCAATCTTTATGTTTGCGTTTGCAGCCGCATAAAGGGCACAGCGATGTTTTCTTTATAATATACAGTAAATTAATTTAAATCTAATGTTGAAGAATAACTAGTATATACACATTGCAATATTTGAATAATTTATTATCATATATGAAACATAAAATCCAGGAACAATCTTTACTGAATTCAAAGATTTTTACATGGCTTGTAATACATTGCTCCAAAATTGATTTCTATGGCAATTGTTTAAACACCCACCTAAACTAAATGTTTCAAAGTTGTATAGAATGCATATGCACTTTGTTCTATGTTCTGAAGTCAGGAGCTTTATGTGTGATCAATAGTAACCGTTTTTAAGGTAAATCGAAGTGCAGTGAACGATTCATTGCCAACACTTACAAGTAACTGTTATCTTAACAATATAGGTTTCACTAAAGACGAACAATACGAAACAGTCATAAGCATACATTCTAAGAGAGAACATAACATATGGTGATATATACCAATGTGTCCTTTCATTCTCAATGTGGTGAGTGTAGCTACCTCACCCTTCCGAGCACCCGGCCTCCTAAGAGAAAATTCACGTTTTTAACTTAATTTGTCAGTTTTCAAAGTTTTCACTTTTGCTTTTGATATTGTTATTTGAACTTAGCCTAAATTGTTTATGTTTGTTTTTTAATCAAATGGTGCATCAAATCAAAAGGTTATGAAAAATGTTTGCCAGAACATAATTGCTGCTTGTGTTGTTTGAGACCATCATCTTGCATAAATTGTGACCTTCTAATGAACAATTTAACGCATAACCCTCTTATCTCAGAAACCAGAAGTTAAACATAAAATTAACTTTTACTTGAATAAGTTTCAATTTACTAAAACAATGAAACAAAAATTGACTTTACATGGAACATGGAAGTTTGACACCATTATCTGATCGGTCACTATACATACAAAGTCTTCAATGCATAAAGTGTAACCTTTTAATGAGCATATCCCTCTAAGAAAACCAGAAGTTAAACATAAAGTTGACTTTTACTTGAATAAGTTTCAATTTACTAAAACAATGAAACAAAAATTGACTTTACATGGAACATGGAAGTTTGACACCATTATCTGATCGGTCACTATACATACAAAGTCTTCAATGCATAAAGTGTAACCTTTTAATGAGCATATCCCTCTAAGAAAACCAGAAGTTAAACATAAAGTTGACTTTTACTTGAATAAGTTTCAATTTACTAAAACAATGAAACAAAAATTGACTTTACATGGAACATGGAAGTTTGACACCATTATCTGATCGGTCACTATACATACAAAGTCTTCAATGCATAAAGTGTAACCTTTAATGAGCATATCCCTCTAAGAAAACCAGAAGTTAAACATAAAGTTGACTTTTACTTGAATAAGTTTCAATTTACTAAAACAATGAAACAAAAATTGACTTTACATGGAACATGGAAGTTTGACACCATTATCTGATCGGTCACTATACATACAAAGTCTTCAATGCATAAAGTGTAACCTTTAAATGAGCATATCCCTCTAAGAAAACCAGAAGTTAAACATAAAGTTGACTTTTACTTGAATAAGTTTCAATTTACTAAAACAATGAAACAAAAATTGACTTTACATGGAACATGGAAGTTTGACACCATTATCTGATCGGTCACTATACATACAAAGTCTTCAATGCATAAAGTGTAACCTTTTAATGAGCATATCCCTCTAAGAAAACCAGAAGTTAAACATAAAGTTGACTTTTACTTGAATAAGTTTCAACTTACTAAAACAATGAAACAAAAATTGACTTTACATGGAACATGGAAGTTTGACACCATTATCTGATCGGTCACTATACATACAAAGTCTTCAATGCATAAAGTGTAACCTTTTAATGAGCGTATCCCTCTAAGAAAACCAGAAGTTAAACATAAAGTTGACTTTTACTTGAATAAGTTTCAATTTACTAAAACAATGAAACAAAAATTGACTTTACATGGAACATGGAAGTACATCAATAACAGAAACGACTAATCATAGACATGGTGAATCAACAAGTGTAATCCGCCGAGACTCAGCGGATGGTGAACAGTGAGTGGCTTTGTGTGTCAGTATCCTGTTTTTACTATAACTGTTCACGGTAAAGATGATACATCCAGATATCTATTCATATTGATATATAAATAAGGAGTTTCTCACCATCCGCTACCCGGAAACTTAATCATAAATAATGATTGGTCAGTGTATGTGTAAATAGCTACTAATTGTTTGTTATGCTACAAACAAAGTTTTAAATGAAATATATAAATTTCAAAATCGATAACATGTGTTTGTCAATAATTAGGGAAAATAAGAAATTTGTTATTTGACACAAGATAAACACATACATATGCATGTGCATACATTGCATATTAAGATATGGCAGTATACGTAGCTTCAAAACCCCAAAATTTTGAATAGACATAGGGAATGTAGACTTTTACGCCCCAGTCAAGAGATCCTTTCACTTAAAAAGACGGATCAATTCCTGGATTGTGGATGAAACAGTGCTTGGAGAAAACCACCGTCCATTTGGCAAGCTACATGTAAATGACAATCTTTTTCACATTGGGATCTATCGCGAGTCGTATTCGAACCTAACAGTGGCAAGAGGCGTTGTGCTCCCTAAGCGCGCTTTTTTGACAACTCGACCTAATGGGGGATGGGGGTTGGGGCTTGTATTGGCACAATGCATACATGTTTAATTCACATATGGATAACAGTATACATTGCCATATTATTAGAAAAAATGTTTAATTCGATTAAAAAACAGCTTGCACTTAAAGTCAGAAAGAAAGAAAGAAAACACAGCCTTATCTTAAACGATAACAAATTTGCTCGAATTAAGCCTGCTACTACTAAATGCAATTTTGTAGCATTGTGTGTATACATGTATTTCAGAAAATCAATTGTGAGGACTATATATTATATAGAACTATACGTAATATAGATATGGATTGCAACAGGTTGTTGAAGCAGGTTAGATCATTTATATATAGTATATGACTATATTATTGATCACTGTAGAATTAGGTCACACTGACATGATTAAAGGATGATGCTATCATTAGCTTACACATATACGGTAATCATTATGATTAATAAATCCACATCAAACGGGAGGGAGGATATTTTACTGATGATACTTATAATGCAAACAATTGCAATTTTCTCTCAATAGTCATATATTATTAAGTATTAATTTGCTCTGCATATTTTTGGTCTAGTTACACATGCTTTGCCGACAAATAAACCGAAGGCACTTGTTTTAAGTATGCGGACAAAATTGCGTTTATGCATCTAGAGATAAACTTTTCCGCATTTGAACTTAACAAAAGCCTTACTAAACCTTTTGGAAGGTTAGGATTCGAACTCCGGCCGAGGTCTGGCCAAGACTTTCGAAAATAGACAGTGACTTGTTTCGCCAAGCACTCGACATTTAGAAATGACTGTAGCTGTAGCATTGTAACCTGGTAACAGGAAGTTATATCTGATATATAGTTTAAAATAGAAGAATTTGAAGCTTGTTATAAAAAGTTTTTCCCCAGATGCGTTCTGATGACGTAATAAATGTTAAAAAACCAACGCTCTGCCACAAGGCTAAAAGATTTGGACGAGTGAAGAAGTACACCATTCTATTATATGTATATACAATACTACTACAGCACAACTTGGATCAGATCAGTCCTGCTATAAAAAAAACATAGAATAACAGTACGACCTTGACATATAAATACATGAAAATTCAATAAACATGATATCGACAAACAACTAAATGAAACTGTTAACATATTAGCACAAATTTAGATATTCTAAGATAACCAGTTTGACAGAAATTGAAACAGACAATTATGTGTAGAAAAAGAGAAAGCGAAATCGATTTGTCCTCAAGACATTGCAACAAACACAAAAATGTTTTTGCCTATAGTAATGTTATTTTTAATCTAATGAGATAATGTGTAGTATCAGCTTCAGGATATAGTAAAAATCAATCAACAACAAGATACAAATCAGAATAAAACATTGCTGGAAAGCACCAAATCTAATACAAACATATTTGTTCGAATCACAATTCAGAAGCAAAGTAAAAATTTTGAAACTGACAAATTAGGTTAAACACGTGAACTTCCACCAGAGAAGTGAGGTCAGGTGCTCCGGAAGGGTAAGCACCTCGTGTTTAGCTAGTTACACTCGTCTTTAGTGAAAAGAACATACAAATATGGGTCAAATATACCCAGGTTAATCAATCATGGAAACATAGACGTCGAACTTAACAACACTGTGATGACAGCAATAAAACACTTTGAGGGCCCTTATAATAAGGCTAGGTTTGGTTTACAACATCCCTGGGTATAAAATTACACAATGCTGGAAAGCACCAAACCTAGTCCTTATAAACCAACGAATCTAGTTTTTATAAACATATTGTATCACTAGTAGGTCAAGTGGTTGGGTTATATGGGTAAAATGGTGGTTAGCTTTTATTGACTTGATATGATTAGCAAACAGATTATAATAATCCATTATATGAATATTAAGCTATTCAAGCATCGACTTTGACTGAATTTTCAACACACAGACTGACTTTTCCGTATCGGACACGCCGGATAAAATTATATTTGTCTGTTAAAGACATGGTGGTTGAAAAGTACGTATCCTTCCGGGGCATCCGGTTTCACTTCGCCGGTGGAAGATTGTGTGTGACTAAATTTAGTTTTCAAAGTTTTTACTTTGATTTTGGGATTGTAGATTGAACATAGACCTGTATGTTTGTGTTTGATTATATACACATATATCGCCATATTTAGAAAGAGTAGCTCTGTTATTCAATTCTGAGATAATTCTGTATTCTTCGAAATAGACTTAAAACCGATAACCCGTGTCAAGACAGGCGTAGCACGTTAGTTAAGGAACCCTCCCTGCACATTGCCTTGAGCGCACTACTCTGACACTTCATGTATAGCTGGTAACGTCTCGATATAAGTTTCACACATGACATTTAAATTTTGACATGAAGATAACACGTGTAGCTTATTTTTACTCGTGAAATAAGCGAAAAAAATGTACACATGAAAAAACAGGAGATTATTCTGCCCGAGATGAGAGAGAATATCCTTCATGCTCAGCCTAAATTAGCTTTCTTTGATATTTATGACTGGTGAAAATATTTGTACCCTTATGTACAAAGTGTACTTCCTTATGTCTGGGAGGTGATGAGTTTTAAAATCACATCTAGTTCTTAACAACTTAATTTGTTTTTATTATTGCTAATACATGTTGATTTCTCACGCGATTGTTTTTGTTTACGTTGTCCTAGTTTCAGGGTGTGTTCGATAATTAACCGACGCAATACCCAAGCAACGAGAACAAAATTGACAAATTTTTCAAAAACAATGACAATAACAATTAAGACCTCTTGAAATGATGAAGCAAATTTGTGAGAAAATCATCTGTTTTCTGTATGTTTCTAAGGATTTTGTTTACTATATAGCAGGTATTATTCAGCCGTCATACAAAATCGATATGTTGTAAAGTAATGATATATAAGTGATAATAGAAAAAATCGCGTAAACAAATAGGACCTACTCTGTGTGGAAATTGATTCATTAGGTAATTAAAACCAACGGACAACTGTACTTCTATAATGTCATATACAGTAAAACCTGCCTTAAAGGCCAACTCTATATAAGGGGCATCTGCTTTTAATGGCCAGTAAAATTGTATCCCAATTGACCTTTATTTGTTTTGATAGAATATATATTAGGACCACGTTATCAGAAATGCCTCTTTAGCTGGTTCTTTCGGGGGGCTTTTATAGACAGGTCTGACTGTTCAAAGTGATTAGGAATGTCTGCCATCCATTTAGAAGATATCTTTACAACTATTGGACCAAAACGCAACAAATAAAGCCCACTAGCTGTGCGTAGAACGTGTACTCGTATCATTAAGTTATTAAAACCAAAAGTCGATTAAATACTACAATGGTCTGTACTGATTGGTAGAGGGTTTGGTGGTGCCTGTTATCCGTTACAAAAGGTTTGGGAAAGGTAGTGCAAGCGACCCCCCCCCCCTCAAAAAAAAAAAAAAAAAAAAAAACAGCAAAAATAAATCAGAGGCCAAAAATAGCCAGAAGTGGACCCATCAATGTAATTTTATAATAATAATTCCCAAACATTCAAATACGGTTATCAGTAACTAAATTGGAATGGATTAACAAACTATACCGTTTCTTTATTTTGGACTTCATGTGTACGCTGATATTTAATGATCATAACTATTGATGCAGGCGGGTAATCGTATATGATATTATTTTCATTTTCGATCGTAAATACCTGTATGCGGTGTTATTTTCACTTATTATCCTAAATACCTGTATGCCTTTGTCAATTATTTAATGATTTTGTCAATGATTCAATTAATATTATATAAACTACTTGATAAAAAGCGTGTGGGTAATTATCTAACATAGATAATGAAACAAAAATAAAAATAAAAAAATCCGGTATACTTGACAATAGCTAGCCAAAACAACAAAATGCTACCAAAAGTAAAAATGAAACAATACAAGATAAACACAAACATGTATTCTTTTCAATGATCATATAACTGCCTACTTTGGACGTGGAATGGGTGTAAGGACAAAGTCAAATAATATCCAATGGTGTGGTTAAATTGAAAGAAACAGAGAAATTATCTTAGCAAATTGGACCAAACTCATTAACACCAGGTTTGATAAGAGATATCCACCTAAAGTCTTCAATATGATCACAACAGTGCAATTTAAGGGCATGTTTGTGGAACCATATACAAAATAAAAAATATCAAAAAAAATCAATGGAATTTACTTCGCAATAGCTAGAAAACCAAGAACGCATAACAGCAAAATATACGAAAAACAGAAACAAAAACAAACGATAAACATATAATTGAATCCACAACTATTGGTCGAATTCCAACTACCTTGCGTCAATATGTTGAACGTTAGTGTGATAATCCAGCAGCGGAAAGTTTGTACAACCTGAAACTAAAAACAAACACTTTATATGACCATAGCTGATAAACACGGACCTATGAATCAGAGATCAATCATTCATTGAATATTTCAATGCTAAGGTCAACAAATCGGCGTGACCCCATTTTTAAGAAAGTGAATGCCTTTCTTACACTTTATTTTTGATTCTTATCTTTGAGATACTTAAAATAGACATTTTGGTAAGATAACATCAGATTGGTAGTTTTACTACAGTAAGTTAGACTTTGATACTGTGTATTGGTACAGTACAGGCCTGTCGAAAGTTTAACACAAAGCTAACGAATCCGCAGCTAATTTCGGTCCCTTGTTAGCTATATCTTTTCGCAGCATTTTGGCAGTTGCTGTCTGTCTTTCGGGAGCTTTCCAGTCATTTGCTTTTCATATGTCGGCATCTCGGCAGCCGAACTTCTAAATTTTTTTTAAAGTTATCTCATTATTAAACTTTTGACAGATTTCTACTGTAGATGTATATGATGATCGCTATATTTATGGGGTTATGAATGGCTACTTATGTCGGAATTTGATGTGAAATCAGGATGAACCGACAAATAAATGTTTCAATTTAGATAGCTATGCTATCAATATTTTTTCATCAAAACTCAAAATTTCCTTGTAAAAAGAGTGGTGATCAGGTAGGAACATTGTTTGGTGTCATAATATATTGTGTAACAAAAGAAATAATAAATAAAAACACAAAACATCACAAACACAGATGCCAGATACATGAAATCAATGTTTTCGTTGGAGGTGGTTTCCCTTTCAGAGCATCCAGTCTCACCTTACTGGTAGAAGATCATGTGTTTAGTTAAAAAAACATTTTTAAAGTTCATTAGTTGTTTTTTTTTCAATTGTGATTTGAGCCTAGACCGGTACGTTTGTTTCTTATTTTTTAACCCGTTCTGTAGTCTGCAGTAATGTAATCATAATATTAATGACAAAGAACTTGAGCTGAACTTTTCTTATTTTTCATACATGTATTTCCAACGTATATCAATTACAACTACAAGATAAAGATAATTTAAGCGAAAAAAGTGGAGAAAAACGGGTTTAAAACAAGAACATTAGTATTATGTAACACCATTATTCAAAAGAGTGTTCTTTTATTACAAGACATAATACTTTGACATTTACTTTGTAATTCAGTAAAAAATCAACTGTTACAAATCCAATTAAAATCAATGGCGATAATCTTTTATAGGCACAAGGATGCTACAAGGAAAATATTACCAAAGATTAAACATCAGTAAGAGAGAAGCGTATTATGGCAATTTCATCCTAGATGCACATTACCTCTCGCAAAAATAACAGATCAAACCGTATTGAGATCTAAAAGACGTTGTCACTTTGAAATGAGGAAACTTCAACTAAACAGAACTTTGTTTCATATACTGATCATCAAAGGACAGTTAGTGTAACACATTTAATTGTAAATTCAACCACATTGGCTGAACAACTCGAATAATGAGAAATTTAGGCAGACTTTGTCACTTTAAAATGATGGAACTTCATGTAAACCGCACTTCGTTTCAATATCTGATCATCAAAACGAAGTTTATGCAACATTTTTATATACATGTGCGTCTAACCATATTAGCCGAACAGCTCGAATGATGAGAAAATAAGGAATACTTTGTTACTTTGAAATACTAAACCGTATTTTATTTCATTCTCTGAAAATCAAAACGAAATATATTGCAACATTTTTATTTGTGCATCTTACCATATTGACTGAACAACTCCAATGATAGGAAAATATAAAGAAATTTAAATGAATAAATTTATCTTAACTGTCTTTGTCTCATTCTCTGAACATCAAAACACGGTATGAAGCAATGTTTTTATTTGTGCATCTAACCATATTAGCTGAACAGCGAATGAGAAAATGTATTGATAATTTGGTTAAGTTGTTATACTAAAGTAATATTGCATAAGTGTTCACCTACAGCAACCATATTGGCTGAACAGCTAATGATGAGGAAATTGGTTGATTAAATATCGTTGGCGTCATGATATGGTCCAAGTTTTCATCTAACCGTTTGATTGTACAGTAAATAAACGATGGTAAGCTGGGCAGATTCAATCAACTCTTATTACCACAAAATGTATGCATATATAGATATATAACATTGTATGGCGGACTAAGTAAATGCATATTGACGCAAGGACATTGCAAGCCTAAGATTATAAAGTCCCTCAAAAAGTTTTTTGGCTGCCATCACAACTTGATGCATTTCCTTTCTCTGTATCCAAAATTACCCTGAATATATTTGACGTATCAAAGTTTTGTGTTCCTTTCATTCCCCATTGTGAATACATACGTGGCGGGTGCAGCTAAACAGAAGGTGTTAACCCTCCGGAGCACCCGGTCTCACTTATCTGGTAGTGGAAGTTCACGTATTTTATCTCATTTGCCAGCTTTAAAGATTTTACTTTGCTATTATATGGGATTGTGATTGAACATGAATTGGTATGAATATAAAATGACCGTACTTATTATTATCATAAAAACGTATGTGAAATACAACTGTAAAGTCTACATGATTTTTTGCACAACCCTATAACAATATTGTATCTATTACAAAAACTGTAGAATGATATCTCAAGGCTAACAGGCTGGTGTAAGGTAAGCAGCGCCCACGTTGTCTCGTTTGTATGATATTTTGACCTTCGGCAATCTAAGTGAAGACCGTTTTTTATCAATAATATGGTTTAATATACATTATGCGTCACTATTTTTTATCAAATAAATTTTGCTCCCTCTATTTTTCTCTTTTCAATATATTAGAAATTTTTGGATTTCAATAATTTTATTCTGAGTACTAATGACGAGGTATTTTATTCCGAAACGGACGTCTAGTGCTGTAAACTTTAAAAAGGTTAGGCGGTGTTTACCCTTCCGGAGCACCCGACCTCACTTCCTTGGTGGAAGTTCACGTGTCTAAACTGACTTGTCAGTTCCAAATTTTTTACTTTTCTTCGGACATAGATTTGATTAGGCAATAATCACATGTCACTGTAGACAGAACATTAAATAATAAATCGGCATCCATCCTGTTATCTTCGTTAATCACATACAGTGTAAATATAAATATTAAGATACAGTATAGAGTTGTATAGTGATATATTATGTTCTTATGAAGCAACGTTTATTGATA
The DNA here is from genome assembly GCA_021292105.1 of Anadara kagoshimensis. Classification (NCBI taxonomy): domain Eukaryota; kingdom Metazoa; phylum Mollusca; class Bivalvia; order Arcoida; family Arcidae; genus Anadara; species Anadara kagoshimensis. The sequence goes on from CM037858.1 coordinate 42,222,439, forward strand.
GACTGGGGAAGAATAAACCAATTAGCCAACATTATCTCTATCTGATGTATTATTACTATATTAAACGGCTTATCTCACTTTAATTCCCAAGGGAGGGGTTTGGTTGCAACAGTATATGTTTAGCCGTTACGTCATACAGCCAATGTCACGATATATCGATATATACATGGATCTGGATCCATTGACGCCTCAAATGAATCATGAAACTTTATCGATAAATTTAAACTAAAACCACAAAGGAGTTACAATCAGTACGGAAGCACATGATTTGATGGCGAATTTGAGAAGAGGATCCGGCAGTCAAGTAGTAGGAAAAACGAAATCAAACACAACAGGCGATTGATTCATGAGTTTGATATTTGATATAAAATATCAATCAGATTAAAATATTTTACCAGTATTTAAGAGGGTTTTGGGAAGGTTTGGTAGACATACTAAGAAACAACAGCAGACGAGAATTAAGGACATATATGAAATATGGAAACATTTAGGAATGAACAGGATGTTACGCCCAAGTTAAGAATATTTCACCTATCCTTTATATCGAGGTGAAATGACAGTTTTTTTTATCTTTCCAGTGCGTGCTAAGGGTTGTTTAGCGTGCCACGACAACTATGAGACGGGACATCGGGTTTTAAATTATTTTTCAATGGGCGCCGTGACTTTTATCTCTAAATGCCGAATGCCTGTCGAATGAACAGTCATTGCCTATTTATAAGTCTTGGTAAATCCCGAACTTGACTCAAACCGTTTAAGCGAGCATTTGAGTTCTGATAGTGTTATATAATGATAAACTGTTTAAGTTATAAATTCCTGATAATAAATATTTTTTTATTTCTATATTTATATGAATCCAGAAGATTCATTATGTACAGTATGATTAATTGTTATTTGGATAAGGACATTAGGGATGATGTTTACTTTGATAGAAAAGGAAAGACAATATGGTCAGAAAATGAAATCTGGGGAGGAAACATCCAGTTTATCAATTCCTCTGCGAATAATTCCTAGCAACTCAAAAATATTTGGCTTCATATTTCATATATCAAATATAATAATATATCGACGGGATCAAATCATGTTTGCAATGATAATGCTTTTTATAAAGGTCAATCAAGATATAGATATAACGAAACCTGAGAGTATGCAATCAGTAAACCCAGACGAAGCATGTGCAATATTGTTTTTGAATTAAGAGAGAAAAATAGCTTTATAAAAGGATATATATATATATATATATATATATATATATATATATATATATATATATATATATATATATATATATAAACTGCTATGACTAGGCGTTTGAAAGACATTACTTGGTGCTTAAGAAATTACCAGCCCATTCAAATCAACAATGTCTATAGGACTGGCCCCCACCCAGAAAAACAAATGGTTATCCCAGAATAATTATAGCCCAACTGAACCAAAACAGCGATAAAGATCTTATTCTTAGTAAAGCCAGAGTATTAAAGAATAAAAACTCTAAAATTCGTATTAACCCCCAATTTCCTGAATCATTCCGAGAAAAGAGAAAGCGCCTTTTCGAAGTTCAAGCACCATGTTGTCATTTTTTATTTGGAGCGATCTGAATTACCTTTTTAAATCTGAATCTGGGGCAATTAAGCAATATGGTAGTATCGCGTCAAAGGCATTGAAACTCTTTGGTCATTTGATCTCTGATATCATATCAAGATTTCATAAGAAAACCAATACCGGTAGTTAATTGATTCAAGTATAACGTATGTTACATTGCAAATGCTTCAGTCTTGTTTCCCTAAAGAAGGTGTATACTGTGATATACTATACAATATAATATAAGAAAGGCATTGCTCCACTAGGTATAGACATTTGGAATAATGGTTAATGACTACCAATATAAGTGATTCCTAAAAACAAGGCAATTATGATGGACAATCAAAGCTTGAAAAAAAAAACAAACGCGATAAACTTTGAAACCTAAACCTTTCATGAAATCTTGAACATGTAATAAATTCAAGGGTTACATGACTGATGTTAGTATCTTATAAAACATTATTTCTGGGTGGGTCTGAAAACCAGAACATCATGTAAAATAAAGTGTTTACATAGCTAAGTTTAGATCTCCCTATAACTGATGTTGTTATAACGGACAGATTGATTGATCTAGCAATTATGTCCAACGTATACAAATACTTCAAACTGTGTGACCTGGCGTGAATGACCTTTGTTCTGAAATTCAAACAAGACAGTTGTTCTGCGTTATATTGGACAGACGGACAAACTGACATTATAAACATCATAATATACACACAGATACTTTATACGTTGGAATAAACACAATATGTTCTTTACTTAGACCATTGACTCGCGCGATCGCCATGGCAAAGTTCAAAAAGACCAGCTGAAATTGGTTTCGAGTTCACATTCCATATTTCTATTGCTGCCAGTCAATATCATCATTAACATTTAGGTTATCGACCGGTCTCTGATATATATACAAGATAAACTAGTTTTGGGTTAAATTAGACCACGATAAAGATGTAAAGCTGATCAATATATTGGTTTAGACAAGTGCAGTAAAGTAAATGTTTATATACTAGTACTTCCTGGAGAATCGAGACCCTGGAGGAGGAGTGAGGGAAGTTGGGTTTTATGTACGTTCTAGTCAAGATAATTTCACTTTAGAATCATTATAGACATATTACCAGCTGAAGGTGAATTTGAAAAATGCTAGTTTACAGACTGCAGAGGTAACACTGTAGCAGAATCAATAGTAAAGTTTACGTGTGGCAGATCATAAAATATTTTGTATAATATATCGCCTGTAGTATTTTTGAACGAATTGCGATTTTGTTTACCTTTTTTGCTTTGCGTGTTTTTATAGTTTGTTTTCCGTATTTAAAGTACGTGTATAATATAAGACAGCGTTGTATTTAGACGAATGACTGATTAAATTGGGTTTACGTTCTAGACCCGATAACTTTACTTATTTGTTACTGATGAAGTTGAATTTAAAGAAATCATATCGCAAGTCTTAATGTACAGCGAATATTTCTATTTCTTGTCATGCCTACCGAGGTACTTATATAAGTATCGGTAGCCCAATAATCTAAAGCACCGTATTACGAACGTGCACCTCTCCCGACTGGGTTAGAATTACACTCTAGCAGTTCCTATATTGAAAAAGTTTGTTAAAGTGAAGCTTATCATGTTTGGTTTCCTCGGCCATTTTCATATATCACAGAAAACTATATAAGTGACATAATGATGTATTGGGCGTAAAACACCATTGCTCCACTACAATTAATCCTATCATTTCACTAATAATGATTAATTGAAGTCTCATGCAAAAAGCACGTTGATTCTTCCGTGCATCATAATCAAAAATATAATCGGTACACTAAAGCAATTAAATGGTTAGGGCGTGGTTCAGCACTGCTTACGTTGGAATGATTTTGTAATGTTTGTTTACATATTTTTTATGTATTACTACGCATTATTTTCACGTACAGACAGGAAGTGCTCTGCAGAAACGTCATATGGTCCAAGTGTTTTGCAATGAAAGAATCTGGAACAAATCAATTTTAAATCGACATCTACCTCACATTTTCATCACTTATATTTCCGTTTGCTGTTCATTACCAGTTGGACGCAGTTTAGAATCAATAATATTTTAAAGCCGTTCTGCGTAATTTTTGTGTAAAAACGAAAAGTACAAATTGAGCAAATGATATTGCAGCCGGGTGAAGTTTGTATACTTGCTAAGAAAGCCAAAAGGTTATTTCTGCACCGAGAGATATGAAATGAGTACGTGTTGAGATGATTGTAGGAGTTTAACGTCTACTTGTGGACTGTTGGCCAATGTACAGACGACAGAGCACGTGTTGTGTGTTAATGTATCCCAGAATGCTTACATTTTATGTACACGTATTTTGTATTTCTATATCTCTATCCTCCTTGCTTACGTTATTGTTTTTAGACAGAAACCACGTATGGAACAAGACTGTCATAATGTCATATACCATTTTTTGAATTCAATCATAAATTACATTTTAAAAAAATGGTATATTCAATGTATTTTATGATTTAATTTTAAAAAAAATGGTATATGACAGTAATAAAATCTTTTGGTTATTCCATTTAGCAAATTCAGAAGTTATAATATGACAAGAGTACAAAATAGTCCACAGAAGGAAAGATGTTTAAATGACAATTTATTATCACGAAACTGTTCAAATATTCATCGGATAGGTTTACTTCTTTTGACAAACGATCGTCTGCTATTGAATGTACCAATATGAAGCTTAGGTTATTCCTACCTAGTTTTGTGTTTGTCTGTAGAGTAAGACCATTAACAAACAAGAATAACAATAATTATGCATGCAAGGAAAAATTAGTGGCAACCGCACAGAATAGAATGTATGAAAACTATTATACATAGATATTTTACGCAAAACATTTTTAGAATGAATGGTTACAATTTGGGTTATTAATGTGGCTGAAAATCGTATAGGTTCATACATCAAAAACAAAGTCATCGACCAAAAAATACAACACACAAAAGCACATTGTTATCATTGTTTATCAAATGTGCAGCTTGGAAAGCTCCGGATATCATAATAAAATGTATCTACTATTTTAATTACTTTTACGAGGTTCTGGATATCAATCCTTGTGGCAAAAACCACTGACCCATTTAATTGTACTAAATTTTATTTTTCAAAACAAGTTGTGCGGCAGTTTCATATGCATTTTAATCAACCTTCAAATTTTAAAAGGTCAAGGTCAATACTAAATTATTTCTAATGCGGAGTTTTGAAAATAACAGCAGCGTCATAAAAAATGATATAAGAAAGATAGCGAGATCTGTGACTGCGTTTCAGCACGTTCGTCACCATATCTTTGTTTATACATTTGACTATTTTAAAAATTTGTTTATAAAATAACTTGAATGTATATATGAAAATAAGTCGGAATTGACTTCATTTTCAAAATACACGTAGTTTGTTGTTCATTACTTTTAAAAATATAAACAATTTTTAATAATATTTTTATATATTATATAAAACACCTTAATGAGCGTTATATATAAATCACTTTGAACATTTTAAAGTTTCTAAATATTTTTCCGATTATGGAAACAATACTTTAATTGTTTGAGAAACCATTTATAACTAGAAAAACTGTGAGCCATAAGCTCACAAAAAATACCCCCCCCCCCCCCCCCCCCCCCACACATAAAAAATCCATCGGATCAAATTTTTAAACAGAAGGTGCACATCTACATTATCACAAAGATTGTGTGAAAGTTTTATGAAAATCCAGTGAAGGGTTTAGGAGGAGTTGCGGATAAGAGATAGGTACCCTAAGGTGTAACGGAAGGACGGACGGACACCCCTATCACTATATATCCCCACTTTTTAAGCGGGGGGTATAATGTGTTGTCTGCGATATGTGATTTAATTACACGTGTTTACATTTAGGTTCACGATTTAAATTTCGAAAATGCAATACACAATCAGTACATACACGAGAAGAAATCTAGTTTTCAATGTCCTACATGCAGTTGATAAATACAGAGAAACTAAATTGCTATCATTCACACTACTCTTTGAGACAAATTTGTGAGACGCACATTCAATAACGCACCATCGCTTAATGACGTGTCTACTTTAGGGTGTTTTGAACATTTGCAATTTTCAAAATAAAGTACCGCTGCCTTCATTTTTTATATTGTTTATATTGAAATGTTATCGACAATAATATTTTTAAATAAAATATGTTGCCGATAAGAATTTAAGCACACGTGTGTTACGCTTAGATACATGTACAAACATTTTGAAATTTTCTTGTATAAATGTCAACCACTGAGTGCTCGCTCCGTTTGTTGGAATAGGTGGGTTCGAACCCCGATCAGGTCTGACCTAAGACTTAAAAAAGTCTAGTGACTGTTCTTTCGCCAAGTACTCTGCAATTCGTACGAAATGAAAGTCGCGGTTCTTTCGGGTGGGAACTTAAATTGAACGAGTTCCCTTGACACGATAAAGAACCCTGTATAATACCATCAGCGCAATGCACAGACGAAATTTCTGCACCTTCACCTATAGCTGGCGATCTCTCGATATAAGTTAGGTATTCTTGACTGGGACGTTAAACACTATTACTAAACTCATCTTGTATAAATATCACAGCATACTGCATTTGTTTGCATTGATGGTTCATTACAAGGTCCTTCAATTCTCAAAACAAAGATAAGAATCTTAGGTATTCCGTTTTCAAGAATGCAATTTAATGATTAATGTTTACAGAAAGCTAGATCGGGCAGCCATTGTTTTAAAAATAGTTCCTGTTTTAATGAACTTGAGTATGTTGAGAAATGATATGAATTTACTTTATTTTGCGGTAATGAAAGCTTCAACTTGAAAGTCAATGTGAGGTTTTATTCATTCCATGTCTTAAACTGCGATCAGTTAAAAGCAAGCATATATATATATTTAGAAACTGAACAGCTGACGATTATTTTGTAGATATTACACATCAATAGGTTATCCCTGTTTATGCTGTTTATTTTGACGTCATAAGTATCTATTTTTAATCTACTATCAAAATGGTTATGCCTTTATCAAACACTTTTGTATAACCTTATGCATAAGTCGCGGTCCTTTATCAGTATTATCCGTAATCGCTTGCTATAGCTATCCGATGCAAATTTTTAAAACAGCGGATTGGACTATCAGTTGTGATATAAGTGTGATGTCTAGATGTAAAAAGCCAGGCCCCGGTTTTACAATCTTTCCTTAGCTAAGATCTTCCTTAACTTAAATTTAGCAAATTTTGATATTCTCTATTTGGAACTATTGATGAATATTTTTGTCAAAACTAAATGCAAATGTTTTAATCTTGAGGTCATCTTAAAAATAACACCTTAAATTCATGAATATCTTGAAAACTAACAAAATATTTAAATTATGAAGCTTTGAAATTTTGCAAGATTTAAGTTAAGGAAAAACTTAGCTAAGGAATGATTGTGAAACCGGAGCAAGGAGCCTTAATATACATGCATTCTTAATATCGATAGTTTTCAGGTACATTTTCATTCTAAATATTCATGATCATTTACCCTTTTTACATAACTTCAACTATGACGAACCACTGCAGTAGCTCATTTGGTAAAGTGTTCGTTTCGTATGTGGGAGGTCATGGATTCGAACCCCGACCAGGTCTGACCCAAGATGGTTCTTTCAGATGTGAACTTAAATACACGAGGACCTGTGTCACGGTAGGCATGGAAAGATAAAGAAACCTGCTGCCTATAGGTGGCGACTTCTCGATATAAGTCAAACATTCTTGACCGAGACGTTAAACATCCTTACTCAATTCAATTAAACTATATATGACAACCTTCTTTTTGTTGTCACTATTAAGTATGAGTAAAATTAATTAAGAATACTGTTAGTCATCGAACAACATTGCCTTGAAACGTTTTGAAAAAAAAATGAATGTAGTTTGTTACCACGGACGAAAAACGCATGAACGTAATTTTTCTTCCGAGTATTTTACCGCTAAAAAGTACTCTTTTTGTCGATGTTACTATTTCATTCAAGTCTCGAACGCTAGCTTCTATCCTCGAAGGTATGATTTGCGTTTGATACACTTATTTGCCGATTTATGGGTAGAAAATTCCAATAAAATCGCAGGCGGATTGTTTTAACTGCATAAAGTGACAGCTCAAACATGTATAAGTTGGTTAAAAATTTAACTGCGCAGTTAGCAATATACATGTGTAAAAAAAAAAAAACCTGGAAAAATTAGTTGAATTCTATGACGACTCGTTTGTTAGACAAGATTGCATTTGTACCCCATGAAATCAAAATCTACCATAGATGCACATTTATTTCAAGGTAGCAATATTTTTATTATTAAAAAGGGGTGATCATTTTTGTGTTTGAGAATGCAAATTAAAACATTATAACCTCTTACGAATCCTTCAAGTACAAGTATCACAATTTTATCACAAACTGACAAAATAAGAACCGATTTGATATTAATTTCTGGATTTACCTTCATCAATTATACGTTATTTTCTTTAAATTTAATTTGATTTATGACCCATTTTACCATTTTATTTTTGGCATTGTGTGTTTCATTTTAAAGGTTTTCTCCCAGTACGTGCCTTCAAAATTGATTAATTTTATAAAAGGAGGTAAGCGATATTTTTGTGCGAGATGTAAGCGGTTTTTTGTACAAACTTTTAAGTGACTCTGATGAATCACGAACACCACATTATAAACGTTAGTTAGACGTTTTATATCTTTGTAATTAAAAACCATTTCAATGGCGGGCAATTACAGAAAACATCAAACAGACGCATGCCAAAGCAATGACAAACCGCATAAATACATGTTGTATGTAGTTAATTGGGAGCTTTGGTTTTTGTGCTCGGTGATATAGTGTACAAAATGTAAACAAAAAGGATATTTCATTAGTTTCTGAGGTTATAGAAATTAGGTATGAGAAAGCTAAGTTTTTTTATTGCTTTTACGAGTACTGGAGAGCAATTTAAACAGAAAGTGCTCACCCGTTGGAGCACCCGACCTCACTTCCTTGTTAGAATATCCTTTCAGAGCATCCGACCTCGCTTCCCTATTGGAAAGTTCATGTCTTCTGGCAGTTTTCAAAGTTTTGACTTCGATTAATATAAGGTCATCCGTCATCGAAATATTTTAGACAAAACAAGAGAAACATCTTCAAATAGGTCAGGTCAGAGCAGTATCTTGTCTAAAGACAATAACTCCTAATGTGGATTGTGAGACACAACGATATATATACCAACATATCGTCAAGTACAAACATACCAGTCCATGTTCTAATCTAATGGAATTATAGAACAATTGTTCCACGCTTCCTTATTCATAAACCTATTTTCAATTCCAGTGGGTCTACTGAAATTAATGCAATCATTACTTCCCTGCAATATAATTATTCTTCCGGAACACAAGATCTAAAAAGTTTTGTTTGATAGATTCTGTCGTGGAACTCGTGTATGTATTCCCTTGATATTTCTTTGTTAAGTGGTATTGTCATATTATAAAGTTTTTTAATTTTCTGAATGAAATATTCAAAAATTTATATTGGAAAAACTTATAACATGATAGTAAGGTTGATAATTTCATAAATTAATTCGATGCAATGTAAATTTAAATTGCAATTTTGTTCTACAACACCAAGCACCAGAGTAAAAAACTGCGATCTGATACAGAAGCGTACATGATATTTTCAAGAAATAAGATAGACACAAAGTGCTCATCGTTCTCGAGCATCCGGCCTCGCTAGTATCGCTACCCTGGTGGAAGTTCACGTGTTTTACTTAATATTCAAATTTTGGTTTTTGGGAATGAGATTTGAGCAGTATGTTTGTGTTCGACGTATCATCCTATTGCAAATCAATCGTAGGACAAGGAGCCAACTTAATTTTCATGTTTGACATCACAAGTATTTTCCATCGCTTCCAATTTTGTTCACTAGTTAGTATGCATGCATCATGCATTTTAATGGAAAGGGATGGACCATGGTGTATATGATAACCTTTAATTCTGATGTAATTTATCAAAACCACATAAAGAACACCCTGGTGGGACTAGACAGAACGGAACATGTAAAAGTAACATATGTACTGTTTTACTTATATTTGAAAAGAGTTTGTGTACCGAAAAACACGATCATTTTCAATATATACAACGTATTGGGGGTTCAAACCTGTCTGGCAAATTAACCAAAGATTTATTTTATTCTTTAAAAAAAAACATAATTCAACTTGCGCCAAACATGATGTCATTTGGGACTAATTAATTATAATGTTTGATTCTGAAGAAAAACATGTATTTCACTAATTTTCAATTAACTAATTTATCCAATGGTTTTATATAAAAGCGGATTGAACCGTACAAAGAAAGCATGTGAGGGAATGAGTCTAAATGGGTGTTATCATGAGCACAAATCAAGATCATTTTAGACATTAAGGCTTTACCAGTCATAGGTAAAGTTCCACAAATTTTTACTATGTTCTCATAGCAGTGTCAGTTTTTTTTGCCATATCTGAAGAAATATGAAACATGTGAAGCCATGGTATATCAATAACAATAATGCATCATTAATCAAAATATTTTTTTAGAAAAAAGCCATAAAAAGTGCAGCAAAACTTGAATATAAAGACCACCACTTGGACTTCCTAAGGCATACAGGGGTTATTGAGTAGTGTTTATACAAAGAAAAATTTTCGTTAAGATATGATTCAAAGACACTTGAAAACACTAGTTTTAGTAGACATAAGGTCTTTATATGGAGGTGGTTACTTTAGCAGATATTTACTAAGTATTTTTGTCTGTACTTACAAAACGGAAGATATATATAAATATCTGTGCAATAATATTAGATTTGTACATTTAACCGGTATATTAGAATGCAATGATTTAAGTTGTGTTTTCAATCGACTAGATTATCTTGAACCTATCTGAAATCTGAGTGCGCCCTTCAAAAATCTAAGTTGAATTTTGAACTTATTTGTTAAGGATTCCAGCATGCAAACGTTCAAGCTGTGCCTCAACATAAAGGTACTCATTGAAGATATAAAAATGGTGATTTCATTCTGTAGGCCTTGATTTGGCAATGTATGTTTTCTTCAGTCTGTAAACGTTTTGAAACTGGCTTGGTGACTAGTTTTCTCTTCAAATTTTATCACGTATAAAGAGCATTGGAATCTGTACATAACCCTGGAAATTAAGATAGGGCAATTGCAGAAACTTCTTTGAAGCAATTGTATTTAAATGATATTTTATTGAAGCGTGTAATATAATTATCATAATTTTGTTATCTACCAAGCACTTAGCAAACAATTTACAAGCCGAAAAAAATCTGTTTTACTAACTTTGAAACCATTTCTCGCGTATTTTTATAAAATGATTTCCAGTCTCACTTCCCTGGTGGAAGTTCACATGTTTAACTAGATTTGTCAGTTCGAAATTTTAATTTTCTTCTAAGATTGTGATTTGGACATTGAAAAGTATTTTGTTTATGAATCCTCCGACATGCAATTTGGAAGAAAATTGCAGACATCAACAAAATCATAAATAAACTTATTAAAATTTATAGAACAAAGTTAAAAACAAGTATATCTAGTCTGTCTTTCACTCACAGCAGTATGTAACACTGGTGTTTACGATCAAAAACTGGGAGGATGAAGTCTCGGTATCACTATTTACGTCAGCAGAGGAGATACCTACGTATACAACACAGCATCAAAACAAAGAGAAGATTCCTACAAACTTTGACCCGACACGATTTGCGCGAAAGACAGTACACATCTTACGCGCGCGTTCCTGATTAGGAAGTTCTCATATCGTCTGCGGCGTTCGTTTGCGAGTCGGCCTTTTTACATTCTTACGCTGCCTAGTCATCAATGTGTGTTCTATTTACGTCCCAACACGTGGGAAAGTATACCAAAATATTGAGCTAAATTTAGATGACTACCGAACAGATTTTGGCACAGACGTCGTTATTATCATTGGAAACTATCTTTATAAGATTGGTAGTAATTTAGAATCTATTCTTGGATCGACAAATAAAAAACTGAAAAACACATCAAAGAGGCATGAGTAAGACAAACGGATTTAAAATAAAATAAAAATAAATCTAGATTTGTTTTCCTAAAATCTCTTGCCGTTTGTTTTACAGAAAATATCACAAATTAAGTATAATTGTTTACGGAAATGGAGAATTATTTTAAGTGCATATAACTCTTACAAAAGTTATTCAAAATTTTTATCAATGAAAGTCAATTTTAAATGCTTTAAAGTGCGAGTGCAAATTTGACTCGTAAAATTATACATCAAAAAGGATGGGCAAAATTTTGATTCATAAATATTGCACTTAAATCATTCAAAAACTACTGTATCTTTAAAATGAGTACAAACTGCTTTAAACACGTTTTGCATTCATACTATTGATGAAAGTATAAATTAAATTTTCATAAAAATCCCAGTAAATGATCTAAAACAAACATAAGAGCTCATGTCCAAAGCACAATCCCAAAAGCAAATCAAACACTGACGAAATATTTTTGAACACGTTAACTTCCATCAGGGAAGGGAGGTTGAGTGTTTCAGAAGGATAAGAACCTCAAATCACAATCCCAAAAGCAAAGCAAAAACTGACGAAATAATATTTAAACACGCTAACTTCCATCAGGGAAGGGAGGTCGAGTGTTTCAGAAGGGTAAGAACCTCAAATCACAATCCCAAAAGCAAAGCAAAAACTGACGAAATAATATTTAAACACGCTAACTTCCATCAGGGAAGGGGGCTAAGTGCTCCAGACGGTTATGCACTCCTAGTCTATCTAGTAAATGATATAGTGATATATCCACTGTTTCCAATCGGTAATAACAAAGTCTTCAATGAAGCATTTGCGTATTTCATATATTAATGTTATTAGGATAAGATCCAAGTGACAAAACCTCTGGAAACCGATGCTGGCCTTATGTCATAATGTGCCACTAGTGAAAATTAACATTTTCTCAAGTTGGGATCGAGAAAAACAATTCAGTCCAAGTAAACGAAAATACAGTCAAACCTGTCTATAAAGGCCACCTAAGGGGACGAGCAAAAGTGGCCTTTATATACAGGTTCAAATAATATGAATAAAAAATAATTGGGATACAATTCCACTGACCTTAATAGGCAGGTGGCCATTATATAGAGGCGGCCTTAGGGCAGGTTGGACTGTAAAAATAATAGCAATTCATTGAATGGTTTGTACCATGACTAAGACGCTATTGTAAATTTCGTTCATTTTTTGGGGGTAAGGAAATTGTGTAATTATAAATGCCACATCTGTGAAGCAATGCATTTTAAGTCATTTCACATATAATTTGAATTACATCAGGTGCATTAATGGATGCCATACTATAAAATGCATTATGCATACATGTACAATGTATTTACATTGAGTTAAAAGCGTGAGAAGTTTGTTTACCGCTGCAGGATGCGTTCTGTTTCCTGTATACTATGTCTTCAAGGTATATTATTTATTTTTCTGTTAACTTGGGTTGTGGTTTTAATCATTTATGCCTTTTAAATTTGTTTATAAGCGCACATGAATTAACCTAACACATGAATGTATACAGCAAATCTGTGAATGCACGTGAAGGGGTAAAATCATACATTCATCAACTCTGTTTAAATACAATTATCTTAAAGCGAGCATGCACATAATTCGTGATTTAATAAATTAAGATAAATGTAGAATGTTAAATCTAATTTTGAATATTGCGTTAATTTTACTTAAAATCTACGCCGAGGAAAATGTGGGGTAGGTCAGAAACTGATGGCTGGTATGTTTTTTTTTCTGGTAACGGATATTGCTCATCAAATACAATTCCAATTCAGTATTTTTTTTATTGCAGTTAGCATACAAATGGTTTTGTTTTTTACTAGAAACGTATATTACGTTACCTCCATGATAACGGTATAGCAATTGTGATACAACTGCGTTGTATTTCATTGTGTAGTGCTGTTTTACGTTGCATCAGAAATTGATTAGTGGCAAATACACCATTTGCTAGTTCCGTACGTCATCCGCTTTATGTTTTAGAATTACCAAGCAGTCCAAACAAGGTACATATCTCAAACAAATCAACAATTACATTGCATGCTGCTTAGTCGAATGATTTGAAAGATGAACAGAACAGTTAAAATAATTTCAACCTTTAGTAATAAGGCTAACGTTACAAACCGTTATATAACATGACGAGCATAATTAAAAGTCATTACATAATTTGTTATCATACGAAAAACAGCAATATTTGGCATGTGTGTTGTAAATTGAAAGACGTTTGATAGTCGTTTGACAAATGCCATATTGCTAATAAAACAATGCCATATATTCAGAGACAACGCGATTGCAGCATGTCGGTCATTATCATTAACTAGTCATTCATCTGTAAAATACCACAATATGGTTCGCCAGCTTAGTGCCAGCATGATAGCCATATACCGTTTTTGATGAACTATTATTTCCATATCATGGGTACGGAAATGCATAAATGTCATCCCCTTGTAAAAACGCAATTCCGAGAATTTGCGATAAAGGGGCTTATAAAACACGTGGTACATTGGGGAATCCCATTGTCCGTGCTTTGTTTGTACTTGGATGTCGCGAACTTTGTTTTTTACGTTCTGTTGAATGATTCGTTTTTGCCACTGGTCGTTGTAATATTCTTTTGTCCCAACTGCAATATCACACACACACACACACACACACACACACACACACACTTATATAAACCCGAGTATAATTCTTTTTTCTTTTATTGCATTGAGTGCATAAATTTTACATTTAAGATGTACTTTGTCATCTACTAAGTATTTTAAAATATTCTATTTGAATTAAAAGAGTGCAAGTTCGTAGTAACAACTCATCATAAGTGATTTGTTCCAATAGTACTAAAACGTGAGCGTAGTACATTCAGAACTTTGTCTATATTTGGCGACTTTAGCAGGTAGACCGACATCTATCATAAGATTTTTTATCATTACTTCACTTCGCCTACAATTTATCGCCTCTCGTATTTTTATCATAAACCAAAATGTTGCACTCAGCTTATTAATCACGTAGTTATCTTCGCGCATGCGCATAGACTTACCTATCGATGTTTTATCACATTTTATTCATCGGTACATGAATATTTACACCTTCGTACACGTTTTATATCTATAACTTTCACACCATGAGAAAAAAACTTATCTATCAGATCTATTAGACGATCATTTGGTACATGGATTACGTTTGTAAACGATTGGTGCCGAAGATGTGTTTCTACAAAAAAATTATCGCTCATCTTGCAACAAGTGTTGATATAAATTATCATTAAAACTTGTCAGAAACATCTTGCCAATGAAGAAAAGCATTGAGGTAATCTTTAAGATTGGTTTTCCTACGCCCTCGTAGTAAACGCTATTTTTTAAATTTTAATTTTTAAAAATCTTGTTCGATATTTGCTTTATTAGTAATAAAATTGTAGGGTGTTGTAAGTGTCAATTTGGCAATAAGATGTATTTGTTTCTACTTATTAAATTTATACAATTTATCATGTAACGGACAATGTTGATTATGTTGAAAACATAATGTTGATGTATTGCATACAAATTATTTTCATTAACACTATAAATGGGCACCTCAAAGAGAAGAAAAAAGTTTTAACTTTAAAAAATCATGCGCATGGCAACAGCCAACGCAACCAATAACACGACACTGTACAGGTTACTGATAGAAATAGCTAGGCAAGAAAATACAAAAGAATAAATTGATATCTGATGATAACACTCCTGACTATGGACGTTCACTTGAATTATTTTCAAAAACAAGCATGCCAATCTATGCCAAATCGCAATCCCTAAGCAAAGTATATTTTTTTATTTTATTTATTTATTTATTTTTTTTTTTTTTTTGAAAACTGGCAAAAGTGACGTCGGGTGCTTCGGAAGGGTTATAAGCACCTGCTGTAGGACTGCCCATTTAAATATTTTGAAATATAGTAAACAACAGCACGCGCTAGATGTTCACAGGTGGTTCGTCTTATCTCGCTCCCAACAATATACGAAAGATTAGAAAAACATACTGTAGATTTTCACGCGATACTATATGATAGTGCACCCCTAGAATCACACACTCTGAGATAAAAATGGTAAAGTTGAGATACATTAATATACCTGCAACTTGTTTTGTAGTAGTTTTTATAAAATGTTTATAAATACAGTACAGACCTGGCGAAAGTTTAGCACTGAACCTAACGAAAAAGGTGTCAATCAAAAACAAACATACTTATCCATTTCCGAATCACAATCCAGAAGCAAAGTAAAAACTTTGGAACTGACAAGTTAGGTTAGACACGTGAACTTCCACGCACAGCTGCCGAGTGACAGATATATGGATAACCAGTGTCAGAAAAGCTACCAAGAGATAGAATAAAGCTGCCAAAAAGCTGTCGAGATATAACCAAGATGAGTGACTAATAGTGTTTAACGTCCCAGTCAAGAATATTTCACTTATATCGAGACGTCGCCAGCTATAGGCGAAGTTGCAGAAATTTTGCTTGTGCGTTGCGCTTATGGCATTATACAGCAGGGTTCTTTAGCGTGCCAAGCCCACCGTGACACGGGACCTCGTTTCTTTTCAGTTCCCATCCGAAAGAACCGTGACTTTCATTTCGTAATGCCGAGTGCTTGGCGAAAGAACAGTCACTACCCACTTTCAAGTCTTGGGTCAGACCCGGCCGGGGTTCGAACCCACGACCTTCCACTTACGGAGCGAGCACTCTACCAACTGAGCTACCGCAGTGGTTATATATATATATAGCCAAGATGAACTGTCGATTCAGAACTAATTCGTTGGCTCAGTGTTAAACTTTCGACAGGTCTGTACCGTATACCAATTAAAGGAAAGTTAATGTTCTTTTTTTTTTTTTTTTTTTGATATCTTGAAAAAATGTTAATAAGAAGAAAATCACATCGCTAAACAAATTGCATACTGGCATTTATCGGACTTGGTTATATTGTTACGACATGGTGTACATTTCATTCATCCAGTAAATGATTTCAGTTCCAATTTTATTAAAAAATCATTACAGTTGTCATGCGTTTTATGAGAATTTTACAAAATTATTTGAGTGAAACTTTTCTTAATATGTGATCATATATTTGAATTTTAGAGTGCAAGGTGGCAGTAGCAACTCATCGCAAGTGATTCGTACTGTGTAGTTTAAATCATTTAATCTGTACTAATGTGAACATAAATTTTGAATTACAAATTTCAAAAATTTATTGCTAAGACTGAGGATTTTAATTATTAAAATAAATAGACACGTCATATAAATGTTGCGTATTTTTTCAAACAAGAACAATGGCGCCATACAGTACAGACCTGTCGAAAGTTTAACAATAAGCTAACGAATTAGTGCCGAATTTGCAGCACAACTCGGGTCCTCTGTCGCTATATCTCCATAGCTTTTATAGCAGATATCTGCCTCTCGACATTTTTTTGGTTTGTAGCTATCGGTCACTCGGTCAGCTGAGTTTCGACTCCGTTTTAGGTGTTAAAATTTCGACAGGTCTGTACTGTATATTTACAAATGAATAGATATATTGATTAGACTTATCTCATTATTAGTAACCCCTCAAATACATAATGACCATATCGGAGAAGATTATTAATAATTTCATTCCTAAAGTGTTAGTATCCAGATGCGGACGATTGATTGACATCACTCCCGGAGTGACCATATGTCCATGGATTGATTAAATACAAAAGGGTTAATCATTTAACTAATGACCGTAAACCTAACTGACTCATGGAGCAAAACCGTGATTACCAAATTACAGAAAAATGTGTATTAAGATAAATACAGCCTTGATAAACTAAATTCTATTTAAAATTAGGATCAATCTTGTCCTGTCGATGATGACTAAACACGGATTTATTTATCTGATAGCTTGACCAATATAAGGATTTGCTTTTGCAAAATATTGATGATGTTTTTACTGATTAAAGATTATAAATAAATAAAGGGATGTTCTATTCATCGCTTCATGGGCTTCAGCTTTTTAGAGGCTACGGTACTTCTTAGCCTTTATAATAATAATAATAATAATAAATAATAATAAATAATAATAATAATAATAATAATAATAATTTAAAATGCAGTCAAATTAAGATGATCTTTTAAAATTAGCACTAAGAAGATTTTTTAAAATGTTAGATGGTGAATAGCAGTTTCTTTTAGCTAAAATCCTTTATTTCACGTAAATTCACTTTTTTATTCTAGTCTTCTTTTTAAGTCAGTAATTTTAATTTTATTCAATGGTTTCTCATTAGTCTTTTGTCTATTTTTATGCTTTTGTTGATAAATATTGTTAAATTTTATTGAATTGTAAATGTGTCACACATTAACAAACTACTCATTAACATAATTACTTTATCACTTGCATATACTTGATTGCTTACTTACTTATTCACTTCTATGCTTACTTACTTGCTTACTTGCATGATTACTTGAATACTTACTTACTTACGCACGTACTCACTCACTTCTTACTCACAATAAAATAAAATATATTTATAAATCTTTTTGTCTTAAAATTAAACACATGGTTATTTATTCACACAGACAACTTGAAAGGTTAACATGGATATTCAATGTCATGTGGCATTCTAGATTTTTATATAAAGTAGCACATGACACATGGAACAAGAAATTCCATTACTAAAGACAAATTATAAAAAAAATAATCTATTATAAAAATGCTTGACAGAAATGATTGAATTAATGATGTGTTAGGTCATGACTTTACCAATGGGTCTTGTAAGAACATTAAAAACATCCAACTAATCCAGTCCCGTAATTGGGTGACGTCACCTCCGAGGGTTGTTACAGATGCGAACTGCCTCGCAGTAAATGACGAATTTGTAACGAATATCCCTGGGCTCAAGAAAACAAAGAAAAGTTGATTTTAGAAATGAGTCATTTATTGAAAAAAATCTTTGGTCAGCTCGAAAATGATGTGACAATCATGTTTTAGAGAAAAAAAACTATCACTCGCTCTTTTTTCCTCACGTGTGTCATGCATGCATTATCAGCAACCGCATTGCGATGTTAATAGTCATTCGGCTGTCAAACTTAAGTAAAATCTTACAGCAAAATATCTTAAAAAGAGAAAGTACTATTTTGTGTAATTTCAACGATCAAAATGTTCCTTTTTATTTTCTTAGTTTTCAAAGTTTTTACTTTGCTTTTTGGATAGTAATTTGAACATAGACAGATATGTTTGCTAATGATTTGAAAACACTTATGAGATAACGAAAAATCATGAACTTATTTTGTGTTTAATTTATTTTTCTGCAAAATTTTTCAATCTTATTAAATAAGTTGAAATGTACACCTCAAAACTATGCTTTTGTGTGATGTTTACAAGATTTTTTTGAACACTTTTATTGTCAAAGCAGTTGTATAGCACTTTCGGGGTTGTTAATCAAATTGTCATGTGTCATTTTGTTTTTTAAATTCACAAAAAAATAATTCAAAATCTCAATATTCCGATTTTCTCTCATTATACTTTTACTTCCGTGTTACTGAGTGCAATAAAAACGTTCTATACGGAGACAAAAACCATTGTTTCTGTAACTACACGCACGTAATTTTGTTGCAACTCAAAAGTATTTTTTTTTTGTTATAAAATAGCATGATTTAGAACTATTGGCGAAATTAAAATATTTTGTGTGGAGATACAAGGGGGTTTCGGTTCATCAGAAATACAAACTCTAAGCACAGACCAAATGGTTTTAGAATTATATATAAGCCCTATTGATAATTGAACCTACAATTGCAACTATGCTCAAACTTTCTTTTTAAAGCAATCTCAATGCGATATCCCCTAAATCTTTTCAAACTATTCTTGCTTCTCGCAAAACCATTCCAACAAGTACGCGTACATGAAGTGTCAATTCAAGTCGGGAGTTTAACAATGCTTTCAACGCCAATCGAACGGTGATAATATGTTATGTTGTGGCATATTCTTAGTTGCTCTCTATGTTTCCAAGTGCATGTTTGTTATGAGCTACATTTGTTCATTTTCATATTTTATGAAATTCTTAAAAGTATCTTAGCTAATTTTGAAAGCATTCACAAAACGTATTTCAACTCAATTACTGAGCTTAAAAAAGATATTTTTTAATCATTGACTACTCATGCGGATGAGCAAATGAACATTCATCCACATGTGTCACTAGATTTTTCAAAGAAATTAGCTATGAACATTCAAAGTATAGTGTAAAAAATGTAAATGAATGTTCTACTTTTGTGGTAAATATTGAAATATACATGTACGCATATTGCATAAATACAAAAACTAAAGAAAATCGCACTCCTCAAATGAAAAATTAGAAATAATTTATTTGGAAAAATCTTATTTTTTAAAATAAAAAATCTCCCTGCTTTTGCTTATGAATATGTATATGAACTCATATTATTTCTGAATAGTCATTGTTTGACTAATAAAGAAAAAAGAGAGAGAAAAGGTTCCGTTTGTCAAGACGCTACATCTATACGACGAAAAATGCATGAAGCACCTGCGAGTTTAATGAGTCACGTCATGATTTCTCAGGTGAAAAATCTATCAGTGCGTGCGCTGTTCGATGACAAATAACTAATAACTGATGAAAATGGGACATTGTGTGTAAATTTGCGCAGAAAATGAGAGTTTTCAATTTCCATCGATAAACCAAATATTTGAAAAAGGGTACACAATTTATGTTCCATAAAATAAACCTGTCAATTTTCGGAAATTAAATAAAATCCAATTATTAATCGGTATTTGTTATGTTAAATATAAATTAATTACTTTCCGAAGTATCACATTTATGTTTATAACAAATAAACCTAAAATCGGATGTTAGGAATGTGAAAAATTTTATCCTTGATTAGTTGTAGTTATAGTTTTTTAATTAAAAATAATAACATTATATCTGTAAAAAGGTTCATGCCTAATCCTTCATTTGTTTTGCTTCTATGAATGAAAGTGAACGGTTAAAAAATGTTTCTTTCACTTGTTTGTTTTCTTTTTAAACAAAATGTAAATTTTACTTCTATCATCATTTACTTTACTAAAAAAGAAAACTGGTGGATTCAATTTGCATGTACGCGACATTTTGCAAAATAAGTAAAAACCTTCAATACAGTTTCTGAGTTTTCTCTTTTTAATCTTTTCCTTGAATTTCGAAGTTATAATCTTCAAAATGCGATTTTCATTTTATTGCAGGAAATTCAAGTTTCGTTAACTCGTTCGGCTGTTTTTAAACAAAATCAAAATTTAACTTACATCATTTACTTTAAGTTAAAATAAAACTTCAACTTTGCATGTACACGTCACTTTGAAAAATAACCTTTCCTTTTTGCGATTGTAAGTTCTACCTCATAGTTAAAACCTGCAAAATGCATTTTATTGCAGGCAAGTCAGGTTTTTATAACTGGTTAGACAAAATGAAAATTTTACTTATATCATTTACCTTAAGTAAAAGCAAAATTTAAATTTGCATGTACACATTACTTTAAAAAAAACTTTGCAGATTCTGTTATTCTAATTTCTACCCCATTGTTATAACTTACAAAATCGAATTTTCATTTTATTGAAGAAAACTGATCATGAATTCTATACAGTTGAATCAAACTGCTTTTAAATAAATTCGTTTGTGATCTAATAAAAACTGAATGTCTAGTGATTTGTGGACGAATATCTTATAAATTGCTCATTGTTGGATAATGAATGCTGAAATCATCCGACTTTATTAGCTTAAAAAGTAAAATCATCAGTTTAGATATTTCTTTATATCATAATATCTATGCGCTGTGCTGGATGATCAAATGTCATTTCTTGCATGCATGGTTTGTTGCGCGTGAGTCACAAAAAATATGTTCGTTAGTCATGTAGCAGATGAAACCATGATTATGATAGAGTGAAGAACGAATTAAGATCTAAGGATGAAAAGAAGCGTGAATAAACGATAAATGAATTCCGCCTGATTTCTTCTCTATTAGTAATGATGATGTTTAAATAGCTGCACTTTTTTCGCACTTGTTCAAATCAAAAAGATAAATTTTTCATATTATTTGATGACGGATTATTTGATTAATTTCATTTTCTATCCATTCATTTTGCTAGATTAGCCCTCAATAAATTGAATCTTAATTATTGGATTTTGATGTTTTGTGATCAAATAGACACATTTATTCTTTTATCTGCTAAAATAATTATAAAGTTATTTACAAATATGCTCTGTTCAGTGATGCAAAATTTGTGAATGCTCCTTTTAGTAATATTTACATAAAAACACGTACAAACAAACAAAAAATTAAATAAAAATAAAAAAGTGAATGGAATAATGAAGTAATTTGCAATGTACACGTACATGCAAATGCAACCAAAACAGGAAATAAAAAACGCAAATTGAAAGTTTTCAAAGAAAAGGATCACTTGCATGTGCACTAAATATGCAGACACGGTAAAATTGTCAAATTTATAGATAGAGAGGTAATTTGAATTATCAATTTCCACTTCTAAGAATGAAACATTTTTACTTATTGGGCACATGGGCACATTAGAAAACTTTCCCAACCAATGCAAACAACGATCATAATGTGTGAATTATAAATAAATAAATAAATAAATAAATAAATAAATAAATAATAAATAAATAAATAAATAAATTAATTAATTAATATCTTGCCATTTTGTTTAGCAGAAATATTTTTAATGTTTAACACGCAACTTTATCAATTCATTTGTGTGAGGATTATATAAATCATTTACTTTTTTCAAAGTAAAATCTTTAGATTTATATTCAACAGTTTAATCAAAAGTGTGAAAACAATACTTATTCAGAAATTATTTTATATTATTTAATATATTTATAGTTTTATTACAATGTCACAATATTTATACTAAATGAATTGTTATAATTTTATAATAAGCAAAGTTAGTCCATGTTCAAGTGGTTTTAAATTTCAATTTATTTTCTAATACAATGTCATAGTTTCGCAAAACGAATTATAATAATTTTTTCATCAAAATCAAGTTTTGAAGTAGTTTCAATTTTCAAATTCATTTTCATCAAAATCAGTCCGGATTTACCTATTAAAAACTTCTGCCCATACCAACATTTGATAACATTTGCCAAATCTAATATCTACCACTTCATGAAAAATTGATACTGTTAATTTCATTTCAATTAAATTCAAGGAAAAAAGTAACAATTTAATTTTGTTTTAACAATGAGTACACATTGCCGTTACTGATATGACAATATAACCGTCGTCATTGGTTGGCTAAGCCTCACCTGATAGTGTATACGTCGTTGAGTCACTCGGATCATCGATCTCTAAAACACGGGGTCGATAAACGAACGGTGAACCAAAACTAAGAACCGGAATATTTAATCACAAGGATTATGATACGAGATATCATATTATATGTGTCATATTTGATATCGGTGAAGCACTTTGTGTTGAAGTGCTTAGATTCGATGTTTGATTTTATTTTTTTTTATTTTACCAAAAATTTCATTAGTTAAAGTTTAGATTTTTTAACAATTAATTAAAAAAGTTTCTCAAAGATGTTTGATTGATTAGACTAATAAATATTTATAATACAGAGTTTACCACTTTCGGTTTGATTGAATGAATATATTTATTTTGTCCATCCGCCACCGCGCCTCTTTCATCTCAACACTTTTCAGACTTTCAAAATATTTTTGTGTTTATATCTTTCTTTACTGTTTTTTCTCTTATATAATAATGATTTGCTCCCATACATGTAAATATATACCTATAAGTGTATGCTTTTGGTTATAATAAAAGAAATGAAATGTTTATATGAAATGGTCAAACAGAATTATTGTGTTGCATATAACATAGGCTAAGGACATTTTCTAAATTTCAACCTGATATCAAAAATAAAAATTAAAAAAAAGATTTTTAATGTTGAAATTTATCAAAATTAAAAAGACAGAATATTTATTTAAGCGGCATGACAAAATATATCGCATTATAAGAATAAATGTATCTACTGTAGAATCATTACTATTCATGGCATTTAAATTTTGTAGCTTTGTCATGTGCTGTGCTGATTTTTGATTTTTGTATAATTTTAATAAAAAATCATAATCAGCACATTTTAAAAACATTCCGTTTGGAGAAAATTTCAAGGAATTGTTTCTTGTGTTTCAGTAAACAAAACAATTAGGTTGACATTAAACTAACACTAAAACACGAAAATAACAAAACTTATTTCTCCCCCTAGAACATTTATAATTTTACAGTATTTCGCAAAAATAAAGCACTCGCGAAAGAGTTTTGTTCATTATACAATGTAATTACTTTAACTTTAAGAAATTAACCTAGTTAAGAAACTGAATGGATGATTTATATTAGATGATATATAGTCATTACATGTTTTATTTCAATTAGAAGTCAGAAACATACATGACTCATTGGTACTTAGTTATTCACATATGGATTTTTTTCTAGTGCAATATCTATAACATTTTTTTCCGGCATATTGTTAAAGTTTGATAATATCATAATAGTTTGGCACATAACTGCACGCAAAACGTGCTTTAAGGATAAGCAACAATAGGCACTAGTACCAAGATCCTTTGACGTGTTAAAGGTTTAAAAGAACATTCGACAAAATGTGTTTTGTGAAGAAGCACATGCACTGTTTCAATCCTCAATTTGCGCGTTAGGATTTTATCAAAATTTCGTGGGCTTCATCACTTGTTGCTATCATATCCAATGTCCGAAAACGAAACACGAAATAAGTTATCATTTAACATATGCCATGTCCTTGTTTTATGTTGTTTTTTTTAATAATGCATTTAAAAATCACAAAGCAATTGGGCACATATTGCAAATTGTTATCAATTTACCAATATTATTCTATGGCAAGCCATTTAGTATTATTCACTGTGAATGACAATTCTGAACGACTTTGTCATTACAACCTGTTTCTATAACTAGCTTCCCAAGGATAGCTGATTTCACTCACAATACCTGCAGGTATCGAGGGTTACGGTCTGGTATCTATAGGTAGCTGAGCTATCCTAGGGTTAGCTGATTTTTGCATCAATTGGCGTACCATACATATTCATTAAAAGTGTGGCTATTTGCACGTGAAGAGACAAAGTGGCGCGAATTGAAAATTTAAATTTTTTAAAATACTTTACCGTAATAATTGGACATTTTCCTGAATAATAAGTCAAAATCCGAAATATTTAGGCAAAATCCGAAATAATTAGACAAAATCCGGAATAATCAGACAAAATAGATTCCGGAAAATTTACCGTAAAAAATTTAGCCTAATTATTCCGGATTTTGACCGATTATTCCGGATTTTGGCTGATTATTCCAGATTTTGCCTAATTATTTCGGATTTTGACTTATTATTCCGGATTTTTGTCTTAAGATTCCGGATTTTCCCAAAGATTACGGAAAGTGTCTAACTATTCCGGAATTTCGCAATTATTCCGGTAAAACTCCCTTCTAGTGTTATACGTGTCATATTTGATATCGGCGAAGCACTTTGTGTTGAAGTGCTTAGATTCGATGTTTGATTCAATTTTTTATTTTATTAAAAATTTCATCAGTTAAAGTTTTGATTTTTTTAATAATTAATTAAAAAAGTTTCTCAAAGAGACTAATAAATATTTATATAACAGAGTTTACCACTTTCGGTTTGATTGAATGAATATATTTATTTTGTCCATCCGCCACCACGCCTCTTTCAACTCAACAGTTTTCAGACTTTCAAAATATTTTTGTGTTTATCTCTTTCTTTACTGTTTTTTTCTCTTATATAATAATGATTTGCCACCATACACGTGAATACATATTGGATATGTATTGTATTGCATTGTATATACCTATAAGTGTATGCTTTTGGTTATAATAAAAGAAATGAAATGTTTATATGAAATGGTCAAACAGACTTATTGTGTTACATATGACATAGGCCAAGGGCATTTTTTAAATTTCGAACTGATATAAAAAAAAATTGAAAATAAAATTTTTAATGTTGAAATTTATCCAAATTAAAAAGTCAGAATATTTAATTAAGCATGGCAAAATATATCGCATTATCTACTGTAGAATCATTAATATTCGTGGCATTTTAATTTTGTAGCTTTGTCATGTGCTGTGCTGATTTTGAATGTATTATTTTAATAAAAATTCTTAATCAGCACATGACAGTTTAGAAATTTAAAAACATTTCGTTTGGACAAAATTTCAAGGAAATGTTTCTTGTGAAACGATCTTAGTAAACAAAACAATTAGGTTGACATTAAACTAACACTAAAACACGAAAATAACAAAACTTATTCCTCCCCCTAAAACATTTGTAATGTTACAGTGTATCGCAAAAATAAAGCACTCGCTAAAGAGTTTTGTTTACAATATATACAATGTAATTACTTTAACTTTAAGAAATTAACCTAGTTAAGAAACTGAATGGATGATTATATAATCATTACATGTTTTATTTCAATTACGGAAGTCAGAAACATACATGACTCATTGGTACTTAGTTATTCACATATGGATTTTTTTCTAGTGCAATATCTATAACATTTTTTCCGGCATATTGTTAAAGTTTGATAATATCATAATAGTTTGGCAAATAACTGCACGCAAAACGTGCTTTAAGGATAAGCAACAACAAGCACTAGTGCCAAGATCCTTAGACGTGTTAAAGGTTTAAAAGAACATTCGACAAAATGTGTTTTGTGAAGAAGCACATGCACTGTTTCAATCCTCAATTTGCGCGTTAGGATTTTATTAAAATTTCGTGGGCTTCATCACTTGTTGCTATTATATCCAATGTCCGAAAACGAAACACGAAATAAGTTATCATTTAACATATGTAATGTGCTTGATTTATGTTGTTTTTTATTACCCCCGCTTAAAAAGTGTTGGGGGGGGGGGGTATATAGTGATAGGGATGCCCGTCCGTGTGTCCTTCCGTCCTTCCGTTACACCTTAGGGTAGCCAATCTCTTATCCGCAACTCCTCCTAAACCCTTCAATGGATTTTCATGAAACTTTCACACAATCTTTGTGATATGATGTAGATGTGCACCTCCTATTTAAAAATTTGATCCGATGGATTTTTGGGTGCGGGGGGGGGTATTTTTTTGTGAGCTTGTGGCTCACAGTTTTTCTAGTTTTAATAATGCATTTAAAAATCACAAGCAATTGGGCACATATTGCAAATTGTTATCAATTTACCAATATTATACTATGACAAGCTATAAGTATTATTCACTGTGAAGGACAATTCTGAACGACTTTGTCATTACAACTAGTTCCTTTAACTAGTAAGCCGAAGTTAAACCATGTATGGGCTCAATATGTGGAAATATTGCGATTTGGCTTTTTGTTCTCTTATTAAGATTAACACAAAATACAACCCATTGTCAGAATTCCCAAAATAAAGTGAAAACTTTGAAAAGCTAAAAAATTACGTTAAATACGGGTAGCGAGGGCAGTTGTCCCGGAAGGATAAGTACCTCTTGTTTAGCTAGCTAGATACACCCGCCACTTGATAGAAATTGGACTCTGCACTAAAATCACGATGTATCTCTGAAAATAATCATATCAACATCGTGATACACGTGTGATTCCAAAAGTTTGCAGAGTAAATGATGATCCCTATGATGGGTACCTCCCACGCACGTACAAAACTCGGTCGCCGGAGAAATCAACAGGTAACCTTGAGAAGGTGTAGAGTGCATATACAATAATATCTGACGTAATCTGTGCACCTACGTATTGGCAGTATTACTTAATGATTAGATGAACACGATAGAGAACTTTATGTGTGTCTTCACGCGATTTTTTATAATTTGTAATGTTGATGAGTTACATATTTTCATTTATGAATCCAACAAATTGCTAGAAAACTCCTGAACTTAATTTGTAATCGTTTTACCGAAATTAAACTAGGTGACTCAAAATTAAAATGTATTTATTCTAAACAAATATAGAAAATTATGTTCTTGGTAAAATACCGAAAACCAAAAACAAACATAAGACGTAATTAGTTGAATGTTTCGCTATTTGTGGTGTCAGATAGGGAAATCTCAACCAGAATATCTCGAAATGGTACCACAAGTGGTAATTGATTCTATTTCTTGCACTGAAAATGCATCAATTCAATTAAAAATTAATTTCTACATGTTCTCAATCTATCGATACACCTCTAATTTCATTGATACAATTTTGCAACAATAAAAAGCGCGTAGGGTACTTGGACAGGGAGGTGTTGCTAGATGAAGATATAATATATTTTTCATCGCTGTTTTTATGGGCTGTCTGTCTGAGATGCAAGAAAAAAAACATGCATTTATATTGACCACCGATTATTAAACTTTCTACTCTAGACGTTCGTTCTATGGATGTAGTTACAACATTATGCCTAGAGGTGTTGTTGAAGTACTTATGTATGGCTCGAAGCTGACACGTATATGAAAAGTATTACATTTCGAAATAATTGAACAGAATACACTGATGGTAAATGTCTCTTGTAAGTCGTTTTAATTTTTTATTTCAAACTGGATGTAACCGGGAAAAGTGAAAAAGCTGCATTGCAGAAACAGATCGAGAAGCAATTTATTATTTTTATGCCATCATATTTGTAATTTGAAATCAACAGCTGCTGTGTCACAGTTTCAGAAATTACATCTCGATGATATTTTTTGCGGCGTATTATTCATAGATTACGTAACATCCTCTAACTGGAGGTTTCCCATCACGTAACCGTAGTCAGCATCTTGACACGTGGTACTGTTTATATATCACAATGACGTGTAGATGCACATGCACAGATGGTGAAACATCTCTGCATCATACTGACCTATATTTCAATGTTACGTTAATTTATATGAAATTTATATGATTTAATCGTTTTTACTAGATTTAATTCGTCAGTAAAAGTTTAAGATAAAACTCTGCATAACGATTTTCAATTAAAACACAGATGAATTTGAATGCGTAGTAATAGTATGCAGATAAAAATTTTAATCAGTTTTTGACATAATTGATTACATCGTATTTTCAATTACAATATTTATTGTAAAATGTAATTTTTTTATACCAAGTATGGTTGTGCTACTGTTTTATACATAAATATGCTTCTATATATAAAGGAACATTTCCGTCCACGCATACCATGCAGATCAAACATTAAAAGAGAAATACATAAGATTGTGATGCAGAGAATTCCAAAGATGATTGCTTGAAGCACCTGTGCAGATAATTTTTGACATTCCAATGATTCCTTCGTTTTCTTATTCCATTTTTGTTGCATAATATGAGTCTTTCTTATCCTTGATGTCATACCGTTGTTAATCTTTATTTGTTCTGTGTTGATTTTTTGAATACTTTATCACAAAAAGTGTTATAACCGTCGTCATTACATTAATGTTAATTTGTATAGTGTTTTTGTCGCCAAAATTAACTTTAATATATTTGGCGTTTCGGAGTTTCGTGTCCGGTTCGTTCCTAATTTTGATTTCACACGTGGCAGATGTAGCTAGCTAGACAGGGGGTGCTTACCCTTTCTGAGCACCGACCTCGCTTCTCTGGAAGACGTTCGCATGCTACACTTAATATGCCAAGTTTTTACTTTGCTTCTGAACATTGGTAGGTAGTTTTGTGTTAAGGTTGAAATATATAAAGCATGACGGTATTACTAGTATTTTTTAATTCTAAAATTAGCAAAAGACAAGTTGTTATGTGTTATGTACTATTTTTTTTACTAAACCCAAACCTGTCTATAAAGGCCACCCAAGTAAACCAGTAAAAGTGGCCCCAATGGAAGGAGGCCTTATATACAGGTTCAAATAATATAAATTAGGAACAATTGGGATACAATTCTACTGGTCTTTATAAACAGGTGGCCTTTAATGCAGGTTTGACTTTACTTGATTTGATTAAATTTCATGAATTACAAAATTGTTTTTGGTGTAATACTATACGAGAGTAGTATATGTGAACATGTGGGTTTGAGGGTTTTATACAATGCATTTTACAATAAGTAGGTTTGTCCCAATGCATCACTTTCGACAAAAAATCTCTTCCTCTAGGAGCCATCAAAAATTTCCATATATGAAATTCGCTGTGTAGAAATGGACGCTTATGCATCTGTAATTTTATTTTAAATTATAAAATCGCATTACCAAATAGCAAAGGAATGCAACAACTTATACGTTTAATAAGTCAGAGACGTTCATAAACATTACAAAAAACCTGATTTTTCCAAGAGACAACACGCAAATTTGACGGTAATGTCTCTGCGGTCGTTGACCCCAGTGGCGTTCCAAAATCTACCCACAATACACATAGAATCCTCAGTATAAATGTCATACATCATACAATGTGCCGCCAAATTCTTCGCTTTATTCCGAATTTCACGTGCTTTCTGTTACTGTCTGAGATATAGTGATCGCGTCGTTTTTAATTAACGTGATCGCGTCTGCCGTAACCTGGTTTCCTTGGTTTTTACAGAATGTATCATAATCTTGTAGACATTACTTAGTTCAGAGGTACAACGAAACACGCTTTGGTTGAGTTGTTTTTAAAGTTTCACTTCTTGTTACGAGAACATAAGACACAACTGCTTTTATTTGGTTGCAATACAATTTTATTGAATCCCGAATTGAAGAAAATAGTATTTTGTTATTGCAACGTGTTGGTAGGATTCTTGTCTCAAACACGTGGGCGTGCTTGAGCACCATACACGGATTGCTAAATACTAGTAGAACCTTTGGTTGATGCATAAGCATTAAAAGTATACCCCCTTCTGTCCATACAATTGTCCTGTTCAGTGATAAAAGTTTGACTTTTGACCAACAGTGATTGCATGATCTGTTTATATATTTGCTCTCTCAAATGATCTTATTTCCATTTCAGCATTTGGATTTGGATATGCTAGTTTTTCTTTAGTTCCGCGTATTCGGGGTAGTTTTTAAATCGTTCACTGTAAAAAAACATTTCGAAATTTAAAATCATGTAACCTGGGCAATTTGGCAATAAAATCTAAATAATAAAATAACGAACATACCAATCCATGTCCAAATAACAATTGAGGAGCAAAGTAAAAACTTTGGAACAGTTAGTTTAGGCAATAACATAGTTAAATTATGGGTGAATTTAGGGCGTCATTTTGATGATCGCTTTCAGCTTCTAACTTGTATTTAGTTTTGTAGTTCCAGAGAGAGATTGTCAAATTGATAAATTTAAGTTTAGGAAAATCTTAGTTAAGAGAAGATTGCATAACTGCGACTAGAAACACTAAACAATAAACAGACAATATAAACACACATCAAGACTTAATGTCGGCCTAAGATTACAAAATTCGTATAAAAACGAATACCAATGCTGCCATAAATTACTATGAAATGCTTAGTGATGAAACATCCACTTTTATGAGACATCGATTTCATTTGGGTAAGTTACACACACGCGCTATGGCGTAATAGCAACAATGATATCATCCCTTATTTTTCCCGAAAGCATCACGCGTGGTTGACGTCATAGACACATTCACGAACAATGATCACAGTAGGTTTCCGACAAACATCAACCCACGATTTGGTCCTCGTTATCCTCGCCATACATCAAACAGTGTTTCGTACGCCAAATTCCTCCCTCTCATCCGATTTTCAGGTGCATTCTACTACTGTATAAGATGTAGTGATCGTGTCGTTATTAATAAACGTCATCGTTTCTACCGTAACCCGATTTCTGTGTTTTTTATGGAATGTTTCATAACGCCATCTGCAATTAGATTAATTAGTGCGAGATTCGGAAGGTTTTTGGAATTACCAAAATGTTCATTATATTTTACGCGACATCTATGCATTTCATTACTCAACAAGATAAATTTATCTGATCTGATTGGCAGAAATATTTTTGAAGTTTTATTTACGGTCAACATAATGCTTACTCACTCTTTAGCAAAAAAAAATTGTACGAGACTTTCTGTTTGTCGCAATTTTTTTTGTGTGTCTGCTTCTTAACCATTGAACCGTTTAAAGCCATACAAAGCAAAATGGAAAACGCAAGCTGTGGTTAGTTAGATTTGCACGACAATGGGAATTTTTGCCACTATAAACGCCATTTCCAGACACATCAATGGTTATATTTAATTTTAAATCTGATGCAAGTTTTTTTTATACCAACTGGAATTTAAATGTTGCTCGAACAGTCGATAAATGACGCCACGCGTTTGCATAAGCAAACAATGACTGATGCCACTTGATCGGGGTAATTATGGTCCAGTAATTACTGTTTTTCTATAGAATTGATCATTACAGATTAAAATATATTATAATATTAGCTAATTTAATCTCTGAGGAGGCTTTATGCATATTACACATAGTGGTATACCCTATGTCGAGCAATCTTTGTTCATAACAAATAACAAAGATGTTATGACATAACGTAATGGAATATCATAATACATAAGTCATCACCATTAAGTGACTCTAATCACAAGTGACTAATTCACATAAATCTGTAATTTATACTAACACCCCCTCTTTGAAGCTATTTCTATACAAACAAACATTACAAATTACAGAATACCTTGAACAATGATCTCTTGTCATTTCTGTAAGGTCGTCGCTGCTATTTTTGGATGATTTGCGGTGGTGTTTTGTAAGTAAGTAAAGGTATCTGTATGATTAATGTCGATATGTACAGAATTTGTATGATTGAGCTAAGTGGGCTTCTTACAGAAACAAAAACAAGTCTTCATGACCTTGGTGCCAAAAGTTGTTTAACGGTACATGACCTCAAATAAATGGTGCTAATATGGAAAATCGTTTGTTAGTTATACAATATTATATAAAAATGTACATGTAATATACATCCCAACCTGTCTTAAAGGCTGCCTCTATATAAAAGTCACCTGCTTATAAAGATCAGTAGAATTGTATCCCAATTGTTCTTTATTCATATTTTTTTAACCTGTATATATAACAAAGGCCACTTTTACTGGTTCCCATGTGGTCTTTATAGACAGGCTTGTATGTATTTACAATACGAGTATGTGAACACATAGACATAGACGATCAAATCACAATCCATTAAACAAAGTAAAAACCTTGAATACCAGCAAATTCAGTTAAAACACGTTTACTTCCATCAGGAAAGTGAGGCTGGATGATCTGAAAGGGTATACAATTCCCTCTTATTTAGCTAGCTACAATTGGCACGTAGGTAATAAAAACATCATGACACTATGGAACGTCAAATATACCAAGGGTAAATTTTAGATACTGATACTTCATACTTATCAACAATATTATGAAGGCCAAACAACTTTTTAAGGACCTTGACAACCTTAGGCCTGCAATTTACGTGTATCAACTTTGTTTGTAATAAAAAACAAACATACTAATCCATATCCAAATCACAATCCAGAAGCAAAGTAAGAACTTTGGAACTGACAAGTTAGTTTAGACACGTGAACTTTCACCAGGGAAGTGAGACCGGGTGCTCCGGAAGGGTAAGCACCTCCTGTTTAGCTATCTACACCCGCCACGTGTATAATCAAAATTGTTATATAAAGTTTATGTAGTTTGAACAAAATATTTATGAAAAAGCGTATTAAAATTATGACACCGGCATAACCAGGAGGACTTTATATTCCAGGACAGTTGGTGTGCGACCATTAGGCCTTTAGTGATTGATTTTGACCATCAAGTGAACTATTATAACTTTTGTTAAAATTCATTTTCAAGTATGATGTCTGTACCAAATTTGATTAACAAAGTTATAATATTAGAAATTTAGATTAAATTTTGACCACTATATTCCAGTGCAGTTGGTCATGACGTGTCCCCTGTCACGCTGATTAATGATGGGTGCATACGTCCTAACAGTTTGTGTATCCGAGACAAAGGCATTATCACCAGTAACCATGACTCAGAAGGCAGGGTAGAATCGTGGGAAGTCATGAATTCTCATAAAAACGCGTCTTTGTCCAATAAAATAACACTTTTAGGACAATAATTCACCGACTGTAGATTTGTTATCATGAGATAATATAAATCTGTTTTAAGTCAAAATAATTGTTTCTAAACATTCATTTTCGTGCATTCTCAAAATACATCTTTTCTGTAATTGATCTACCGCTCATATGACCACATTTAAAATTTATCAAAATTTCAGCTTCGATTTAAATAAAGAGTATTCGACAAATAGCAATATTACTAGTAAAATAAACAATTTAAATGAATATAATCAAAATACTGATAAATAAATAAATAAATAAATAAAATAAAATAAATAAATAAATAAATAAATAAAATAAATAAATAAATAAATAATAAATAAATAAATAAAAACCTTGTTATAAAGACTCTTGATATCTTTGACACTTTCATGTAGCTAATCGGCAAAAACATTTTGAAGCCCCAAAATGCATTTTGTTCTATGTTTTCCTTTGAAAGCTGCTCTGGGTTTATTACCAAATCCTTTATAACTACAAAATTTAATGTTACAAATAGCTGCATTTTGTCCACGTGATCGACGTTTTACAGTAAAACTATAAATAAATAAATAAATAAATAAATAAATAAATAAATAAATAAATAAATAAACAAATAATTTTTTGCTGAATAAGTCAACCTCAAAACATTTCTCACGGATAACACAATTTCTTAATTTTCAAAATAAATAATTTAATTAATTAATTAATTAATTAATTAATTAATATTAGAAACATTTTTGCTCAAGTT
Organism: Anadara kagoshimensis; assembly: GCA_021292105.1. Classification (NCBI taxonomy): domain Eukaryota; kingdom Metazoa; phylum Mollusca; class Bivalvia; order Arcoida; family Arcidae; genus Anadara; species Anadara kagoshimensis. Next base: position 42,256,827 of record CM037858.1, read on the forward strand.
GTGCAGCAATCTTTAATCTGCCTTTTTGTTTTTGTTAATGGAAATCCAGCCGATGATTAATTGCATGCATGAAATGTTTAGTATCACAGGATGCAAGATGCTTCTTGACGTGTAATTATTTATTTTGTCCCCTTTGTAATTTTAGAGAGAGAGGAAATGCAACTTTACACCTGTACTTGAATGAGTCATTATATCTCCAGGTATTGAGAAGGAGAATACTTGAATAAATAATTTGTATAAACAATTAACAAACTGAGAATAGTGAATCAGATCGCCAACACTGGTTATTAATTAAACAAATTAAAATAAGAATCCATACATTGTCGTCATTACAACCATATGCATCTGTCATATTAACTAAAAAGCAAACAATTCTAGATTGCGTATTTGAAGTTACAAGTAGTAGGATTTTTAACCCTGTTGTAAGATAAAGGATATCAGATTAAATATTTTTAAATCAAATTTAATCAAATTATAATTTAGTTCTAGCTGTAGTTTAGAGCAATAGCAAAGGGCCACACGTGTTTGCGTGAATCATTTCTGTGTTGTTGAAACAAATTATAATTAATATACTAGCGATTATATACATTTATTGCCTTTGAGTGAGGGAGACATGTATCTTGGAGGAGTGTATCTTGCAAGTCGTCGTTACAGCGTATCTTGCAAGTCGTTCTGTGTGGCTTGCAAGTCGTCATTACAGTGTATCTTGCAAGTCGTCATTACAGTGTATCTTGCAAGTCGCTACTGTGTATCTTGCAAGACACACATACGACTTGCAAGATCCTGTAATGACGCTTGCAAGACACACAGTAACGACTTGCAAGATACACTGTCATGACGACTTGCAAGATACACTGTATGACGACTTGCAAGATACATTGTAATGACGACTTGCAAGCCACACAGTAACGACTTGCAAGATACACTGTAATGACGACTTGCAAGACACACAGTAACGACTTGCAAGATACACTGTAATGACGACTTGCAAGATACACTGTAATGACGACTTGCAAGACACACAGTAACGACTTGCAAGATACACTGTAATGACGACTTGCAAGACACACAGTAACGACTTGCAAGATACACTGTAATGACGACTTGCAAGACACACAGTAACGACTTGCAAGATACACTGTCATGACGACTTGCAAGATACACTGTAATGACGACTTGCAAGATACATTGTAATGACGACTTGCAAGCCACACAGTAACGACTTGCAAGATACACTGTAATGACGACTTGCAAGATACACTGTAATGACGACTTGCAAGCCACACAGTAACGACTTGCAAGATACACTGTAATGACGAATTGCAAGACACACAGTAACGACTTGCAAGATACACTGTAATGACGACTTGCAAGATACACTGTAATGACGACTTGCAAGATACACTGTAATGACGACTTGCAAGATACACTGTAATGACGACTTGCAAGATACACTGTAATGACGACTTGCAAGCCACACAGTAACGACTTGCAAGATACACTGTAATGACGACTTGCAAGATACACTGTAATGACGACTTGCAAGATACACTGTAATGACGACTTGCAAGATACACAGTAGCGACTTGCAAGATACAATGTAATGACGACTTGGAAGATACACTGTAATGACGACTTGCAAGCCACACAGAAACGACTTGCAAGATACACTGTAATGACGACTTGCAAGATACACAGTAGCGACTTGCAAGATACAATGTAATGACGACTTGCAAGATACACTGTAATGACGACTTGCAAGATACACTGTAATGACGACTTGCAAGATACGCTGTAACGACGACTTGCAAGATACACTGTAATGACGACTTGCAAGATACACTGTAATGACGACTTGCAAGATACACTGTAATGACGACTTGCAAGATACACAGTAGCGACTTGCAAGATACAATGTAATGACGACTTGGAAGATACACTGTAATGACGACTTGCAAGCCACACAGAAACGACTTGCAAGATACACTGTAATGACGACTTGCAAGATACACAGTAGCGACTTGCAAGATACAATGTAATGACGACTTGCAAGATACACTGTAATGACGACTTGCAAGATACACTGTAATGACGACTTGCAAGATACGCTGTAACGACGACTTGCAAGATACACTGTAATGACGACTTGCAAGATACACTGTAATGACGACTTGCAAGATACACTGTAATGACGACTTGCAAGATACACAGTAGCGACTTGCAAGATACAATGTAATGACGACTTGGAAGATACACTGTAATGACGACTTGCAAGCCACACAGAAACGACTTGCAAGATACACTGTAATGACGACTTGCAAGATACACTGTAATGACGACTTGTAAGATACACAGTAATTACGACTTGCAAGATACACTGTCATGACGACTTGCAAGATACACTGTAACGACGACTTGCAAGATACACTGTAATGACGACTTGCAAGATACACAGTAATAACGACTTGCAAGATACACAGTAATGACGACTTGCAAGATACACAGTAATGACGACTTGCAAGCCACACAGTAACGACTTGCAAGATACACTGTAATGACGACTTGCAAGATACACTGTAATGACGACTTGCAAGATACACTGTAATGACTTGCAAGATACGTAGTAAAACCTTATAGAACATCTAGTCAATGTTTGCAAAACACATAGTCATCGCTTGAAAATACATACTTATTATAAGTAAAATTTGCAACTTAGTAATGGCTTACAAGACGCATAGTTTAAGAAATAACATTCTATTTGAGTGTATTCATTCGGTATTATGAATGAGAGTCAGGAATAGCATATTCAATGAACTGCGAAGCAGTTCATGTTAAATATGCTATTCCTGACTCTCATTCATAATACCGAATGAATACACTCAAATAGAATGTTATTTCTTATATTTACAATCATAAAACATATTAATAGAATGTCCGAAATGTAAAATTATCGCTACAATAATTTATTTCATTCAAGATTCCGACAAACATACGGGATTGATGGAACAGCCTTGTTCCAAATAAGGATAGTTACGTCGGGACTAGACTTGGATGCTGACCAATCAAACAATGCATGGCGTAAAAGAATGACATTCTGTGACGTAATTTGATAGTTAAACGTTACGTAATCAGAGGTCATGACCCCACATTGTATTCAAGAGCAATTGAATGGCAGTAAAAACAAATAGGTTCATCTAAAGAAGGTCAATTCCAATTGTAAATATAAAGGCTTGAAAGACACTCAATAAATGTCTTCAAACACACAGTAAAAGTTTGCAAGACGCATATCCGATGTTTGCAAAACACATAGTAAAAGTTTGCAAGACGCATATCCAATGCTTGCAAATCACATAGTTAAATCAAGATACATAGTCCTAGCTTCAAATGCACGATACAAAGATAGGTTGTAAAACAAATATGATAGTATACTAAATGGAAATTGAACGTGGGGTGATAGCTAGTAATGTTCTTGATTTGATTCAAAACCTTTTAAACTTAATACCAAGTAATAGAAAAGTGATAGAATATATTTTGATTGGTGGGTGTAGCTAGCTAAACAGTAGATGCTTGCCCTTCCGGAGCACCCGTCCTTATTCCCTGGTGGAAGTTCACGTGTTTAACTTAACTTGTCTGTTTCAGAGTTTTCACTTTAGTTCTGGATTGTTATTCCGACATGGACAACTATGTTTGTTTGTTTTTGATATCTTTAATGTTGTGATTTTAAAATTAAAAATTGCCCATTTTACTAAAATAATATGTTCTGACATCGATTGTAGAATCTGGGTATGGAGCAAATTTTCTTTATTTGAAAACGCTTGAAATGTTGTTAATCCTTTGTCAAAGATTGGTGTAAATGTGCTTTGTTTCTTTGATCTTACAAACAATTCGATGATGTATATGAAGCATCAAAAACGATTAAGAGCTTACATTGCTATAGTGTTGTGTATTGAAAACATTAAGATTGAACTGATTCCAATATTAAGGTTCATAGTGTGAATAAAAACTCCGGCATCGCTTCCTGAAGACCAATAATCCGTGATTAGTTTTAAGTGCGTGATTCGCAATAGCTCTCAAACTTCAAAAGTGTTTAATTAATATATATTTACATTTTTTGTTATGTACATCCTTAACAATCTTAAAACATTTGATATTTATGACAATGATAGCCATAAAACAACCACTAAAACGACAGCGTTGATTCATTACAAAGCTTACAAACACATTGTTAAAATTGCGTTGCGGTTAAAGAACAATTTTGTGCTCTTAAACTTGTAAGGCTTTTTACAGCTTCTCGCTGCAGGTTCATTATTGATGTATTTATTTTGCTGTTGTTGTTGACTTTTGATGTATTTTGTTAAGTGGAGATGTAATTTTACACGCACACATACCATAGTCGCCATCTATATAGATTATCTTGTTAATAGGAAACCAATTCTGAATCACTGCTTTAATGTGATCTAATCAATTTAGTTATCTAAAGATAAAAGGGTTTAAACAGATTCTTCTTGCTGAAGACTCACAAAATACATTTGCTTAAAGTTCCTGTTAAAAATGATCTTTAATTTGACGGTATTTCATAATTAGAATTTAAACCTAACTACTTGAAAGGCTCAAGATTCAGATACTTCACAAACAACTCTGTATATTCAGATGTTCAGTTATGTCATATAAACTAAAATTTGGAATTCAAAAATGGCATTCACCACAACAGAGGTTACAAATAGCAAATGAACTCTTTCTCTGAATGGTAATTTTGTAATTATTTGAATAGTAATGCAGACATTCGTAGAATTTACGCCATACATCTGAATCCTGAATTTACAACGTCTAATTCCGGTTTGAAATCGGGATACAATAATAAGGATACTTATAGCTTAAAGAATGTAGCTTATATAAAAAACAAACATACTAATCCATGTCCGAATCACAATCCAGAAGCAAAGTAAAAACTTTGGAACTGACAAGTCAGGTTAGACATGTGAACTTCCACCATGGGAGTGAGGGCGGTCTATTTGCTTCGGTATTTCCTTAAAATTGCATTGCTATTAAAATGTGGACATTAGTTATTTCTATGTATCTATTACTAGTACATTTTTATAACTTTCTGTTTATTTTTCAATTTAGAAACTTAATGGTTACATTCTAATTCGTAAGTACAAGGAGTAACCTAACCAGCTCATTGCTTTTAAGAGTTACCATGTTTCTTTTCCAGGTGGTACTATGACATTTAATAAATGTTTGCGTATTTCTTTGCTTTTGCCCGACAAAGTAGTGTATGGAACATTTTGTACTTTAGGGCTGTCTCCCTAAAAATCGTGTGCAGTATGTACTTTTCAGAGTTTACACTTTCGATAAATAATTAAAACAAATAACAAATAAAATAACACCCACTTATTGTGTGTAAAATATGCTATATGCAGATAATGTTCTAGCACTTCCGCAAACAATTACTACTACTTTTCATAAAATTTAAAAATAAGATTAAAATATTATCAAGCTAGTAGGTGTTACGACGGATCTTCCGAGTTGTGGCGTTGTTGTTAAAAACATTGTCATTTCCTTCTTACTTAAAACAATGATAATTGTTTATAAATGATTGGAGGAAAATATATGATGTTTAGGCGGGAAACTGTATCAGGTTTTATGTCATGGTTTAATTTATTTTAAGTAGCCTCTCGCGATAGTTCCTGTGTCGAGTGTCAATACTTTCGTTATTGCTGAGTCACTAACACGCTTTTAAGCCAATCATCTAAACGTTTTACAAGCTTTTCAAGTATTATGAGAAGTACACACACTGATCATTGTTGATTATATACACGATATCTCGGTAAGAAAGGGAGGTGACATCCATTACATTAACCATCGTAATTTTAATGTCTTTTGTATTCTATTTTGAATATTTCCAATAAATATAAGTGAAAGAATACTTTACTTGTGTCCTAAAACACCAATCAACCCAGTCCAATTGAATGCACTATTTAGCATGACAGTGTGAATTGTTATATTAAGACATAAATGTGTTCAGAAGGAGGAAATTGTTTTACTAAATTAAAGTACATTAGACTTCTTATTTAAATTAAAATTAAAATTTAGAATTAAATTATACATGTCATATTAAATCCTTTGTTTTGCTGTATGTACAATATCAACATGGTTCTCGCTGTAAATATCAATGGATACCGTGAATTTCAAAAGTTGACACTTACAGGTGTTTAAAGCAGAGTTGAGTAAATGGGGAGAAGTTGGACAAAAAGATAATTCGCTCCACGTCATCCCGTACACCCGCGACACTTTTCGGAGAAAAAACTCAGGAGAAAACTATTTTTGCGTGTTAGTTTTATCAATAGATGTAGCTTAGTTGATCATTATTATTCCGAATAATACACAGCTTGTATTTTAACAGATTGGGATAGTTCACAAATGTATTTATATCTAATTGGAACTTTAGAGTGACTTCGTGGAAAACACTATAAGATCTAGCATTTGAAGCTAATTACAAAAAAAAAGCTTTTCCGAAATCGATATCGGATTTACGTTGTGGGAAGCAAGCTTGAATCAGGAAGTCATGTTGATATAAGCAAACTACATCATTATCGAAGATCGGAGAGGTATTTTAAACAACTAACACGCCTAAAATTATCGCATGAAAAGGAAAAATCGTTGTCTTGAAATCGACATAGCTAAAAGGGATATAAAGCTATAAGATTGAAATAATTTTTCTTATACATGTATTCGTAGTTTGGTGTACATGGCTTAAAAGTCAATCCATTACATGTAAAAAAAAAACAAAAACAAAAAACGACGGTTTGCGAATGTTTTTATTGATTTGTTTTTTAATTCTTTCGAGACTAGAAAAGGTCAAATAATGAAATTCTCAAACACATTCAAACAGGTATTAATGAAAATTATTACTTTAGACAAAAAAAAAACTTGAAATAAACAAATCAAAATGGAAAAACAAAAACATCACACGTACAAGGGAAAAACAAATCAACTCACAAGTAGACTGAAAACACGAAAAAACATCACACGGAGAAGGGCAAAACAAATAACATTTCAAGCATCTTGGAAAGACTTATCAGCATCACACACAAAATATTTATATTTGTGATGTTTTATAATATAAAACTCTGTTTGAGAAAAAAATATAATTATATAGTAAAATGACGTCACTTCTTTCTTGCGTGTGCCTATACGTGTGACGTCATAGAACAGTTGCTCTAATAATTAAAACGCATGCGTACTGGACATTGTTTTTAAATTTATTTCAGGATTTAAAAACCAAATCAAGATTTTTCAATATATAAGAAATGTAAATATAACCATTGAACTGGCTAGAAATGGTGTTTATAGTGCTATAACTTTCATTGCCGTGCAAAGAAAATTAATCATAACCCATCATTCAGTTTGCTTTGCATAATAATAGAACTTATAGCACTATAAACGCTATTTCTAGACAGTTCAATGGTTAAATTGAAATAAAAATAAATAAACATCGGAAAATAAAAGCAATTTGAAAATCATTGTGTAAATATTTTAAATAGATTCATAGATTGTCGAATTTGAGTGCTCAGCTGAAATGATGGCCGTTAAACTCATCATCTAGAGAATAGCTGTAGCGACAAAGAAATAAAAGGCAATGCTACGTTAGTTCTATTAGCTGTTATGTGCTATAATGACACCACGGTAGAAATAGCATGATCTGTCGTTATGACACCACTGTTGCTCCGTAACATACACATGCATTCAGCTGATCATGATTGTATATATATATGACTATGTAAACCTATCAATTTTCGCGGTGTACTAATTTCCGCTTATTTTGCGGTCGTTTGTTTTGTGCGAAAATTATATCATGGTTGCATATTTCAAAAACGCGAAAATTTAACAACACAGATATTTCTAAATTTCCTTTTCTACAAAAATAAATGTAAGCGGAATAGCCCGTTTCCGGGATAATCTGGAATTCCATTTTGAGTGGTATAATATCGGGTCACGTGATCAATTTTTTAGGCACCCGTACTTCCGGTTTACTTCTGTTTAACCCTTATGGAAATGCCCACGGCTCATTAAAATTTGTATGTCCATTTATTTGTCCATGGTATTAGTTTAATATTGACTTGAAAATAATCAGGACTTTCTTAGTCTAAGTTGATCTTACAACAATGCCATGGCGTACCTTCTACATCCATGTCTTGGGGCTCCTGGCAAATTGAAATGTTGGCCCTGGTTGGTGTATCATCACCTTATTCATTCCATGGAAATAGTTCTGGATAATCCGACCTATTTTAATGCCAACTACACATGGTTCGTAGTCGAGAGGACATCTAATGCCATTTATCCATTTCCACCTTTTTCTCGTGTCTTTCTTAGTTGGAAACGGTACAAAATTAATATCTTTCAAAAAACAATTTTTTCTGAGGTCTTTCCTTGAATTTTTATGAAAAAATACATTCAAAAGTGGCACATGGCAATTGATTGCCATGTATTACTCTTGAATGTATTATTTCATAAAAATTCAAAAGCAGCACATGGAAAAATTACTAAATGATAAAAAGTATTTAAATATGGCAATAGCTTGTTTATGTTTTATTTGTTTTAATTTAATAGCATTGCCTTTTTCTATGAATAAACCAATCAACAAATTTACATGTTAGTGGAATGGTGCTTACCAAACCAACCTTAAACGGAAATAACAAACCATGGATTTACAAATTTAGAAGCTTCTCTGCCAAAATTCATTTCATACCGCGGCCGCTTTACAGCTGGCTTCGACTGCTTTTCCTGAGATCTGACCAAGACTTGAAAGTAGGTAGTTACTGTTTTTTCGCCAAGCACTCGGCATTACGAAATTACCGTCACGGTTCTTTCAGATGGGAACTCAAAATCAACTAAGTCCTGTGTCACGGTAGGCTCGGCACGCTAAATAAACCTGCTGTATAATGCGATCAGCGGAACACACAGAAAAAATTTCTGCACCTTCGCCTAAAGCTGGCGAGGTCTCGATATGAGTGAAGTATTCTTGACTGGGGCGTTTAACACCATTCATCAAACTCCTTTTCCTGAGATCAGTGTTAAACTTTCGACAAGCCAGTAATGTAGGTTTACGCTATTTCAATGGTCCTCACATTACAGATTAACTAAACATAGTTGATCCTTTAGTCACTATAATTGACTCAATGTTAGCATTGATCAATATTTACTAGTCATAATAATTACATAATGTCTATCTGAATCAGATATTGTTCACAGTTTTATATTTAATAAAATAAAGAAGTTAATTATTCTATGTGTACTTGTCATAAATCAACATGACAGAATTCCACGCACTGACCTTCGAATACAATTATAAAAAGTTAATTACAAACTTAAAGCACGATGTAATCAAGTAAAAAGATACAGTCAAGTAGTACATTTCATAAAGATAAGTTCGGGTACCAGTATTTTATTTCTGGTGATGATACATGTCATATTATGACACCGTCATCAGTCTCCATCGTTGTTTATAAAAAACCAATTCATTTTATGTCGAATACAACATCCTTTGCTTAATAGTGTCATCAAAAACAAACATAAAAATCCATGTTCGAATCACGATCTAGAAGCAAAGTAAAACCCTTAAAACTACAAGCTAGGTTAAACACTTGCACTTCCACCAGGGGTGTGAGACCGGGTGTGTCGGAAGGGTTAGCACATTCCGTTAAGCTAGATACTTACACACATGCAACCAAAATTAAGTCAAAGGAACATGAAACTATGGGACGTCAAATATTAGACAGAGACAGCACACTAACCAAAAGTACTATCATCTAATTTTTTTAATATTTTATTCAGAAAATTTAAAAAATAATTATAATATGAGAATATAATGGTGACCATTGGATGAAAGGTCTAAATCGCGCATTAATAGATCACAAAGCCGCTCACTGCCTATCTTCTTATCCCAACCGGGAACATATCATTGTATGACTTAGTTTGTTAGTTTGCTTACAAAAGCGGTGGGTTTTCCGGTTTCCGTCATCACCCAACCTGACGGGCTCGACAAAAAAGTGACAATATATTAATTTGGGCATAACCTATATTGCTCTTCTCAATAAAATTATGAAAAGTTCTTTGTATCATAATGTTAAGATCATATTATTCTTAATTGATGAAAAGTTTTCTTATTTTTTATTTCGCAGACCAACCTCTTATTTCAATACCTATATTGATATACAGTTCAATCTGCCTTAAAAGCTACCTCTATATAATGGTCACCTGCTTATAAAAGCCAGTAGAATTGTATCCCAATTGTTCTTTATTTCTTTTATTTGAACCCTTTATATGAAGGCCACTTGCCCATAAGGACCACTTTTAGTGGTTCCCTTGGGTGACCTTTATAGACAGGTTTGACTGTACTGGCTTTTCTTAAGATACGTATCATCCCAGTCATACCTCAAGCACGGTAGAGTGGTGCAACATAAAAATGTTTCCACCGAAATAAGTAGAATGTAAGAATAAAGCATAAGAGTGAGTGAGTGAGTGAGTAATGGTGTTTTACGTCCCAGTCAAGAATATTTCACTTATATCGAGACGTCGTCAGCTATAGGCGAAGGTGCAGAAATTTTGCCTGTGCGTTGCGCTGATAGCATTATACAGCAGGGTTCTTTAGCGTGCCACGCCCACCGTGACACGGGACCTCGTTTACTTTAAGTTCCCATCCGAAAGAACCGTGACTTTCATTCCGTAATGCCGAGTGCTTGGCGAAAGAACAGTCACTACCCACTTTCAAGTCTTGAGTCAGACCCGGCCGGGGTTCGAACCCACGACCTTCCACTTAAGGAGCGAGCACTCTACCAACTGAGCTACCGCAGTGGTAATAAAGCATAAGACAAAACATTAACAATAACGCGTATTTTAGACCACCACTGTAGCTCAATGGCAGAGTGCTCGCTCCGTATGTGGGGGATCGTGGTTTCGAATCCTGGCCGATTCTGAGCAAGACTTTAAAGTAGGTAGTGATCGATCTTTCGTCAAACACTCGGCATTACAAAATGAAAGCCACGGTCCTTACGGATTGGAACTTAAAACAGACGAGGTCTCATGTCACGGTAGGCGTTGCACGATAAAGAACCCTGCTGTATAATGTCATCAGCGTAACGCACAGTCAAAATTCTGTACCTTCGCCGATAGTTGGCGACGTATCGCTTTAAGTGATATATTTTAAATGGGACGAAAAATCCAGTTAAATTAATCAATCTTAATGCATTACCTTTTTCTGGCTTTTCTAAAGATACGCATGTACCCATGCCTCAAGCATAAAAGGATATAGCATTATAATGTTTTAACCTTAATAAGTAGAATTAGAATGTGAAAACAAAGCACACACACACACACAGAGAGAGAGAGAGAGAGAGAGAGAGAGAGAGAGAGAGAGAGAGAGAGAGAGAGAGAGAGAGAGAGAGACTGCAATACCAAATATAACAACAAAATGATTTCGATCCAAATTTTAATACATCATCTTACCCGTATTTATATGCATACACTTCTTATTCAACAAATAATAAAATAAATATAACTAAATACAACCCATTGGCAACTATTGATAGAGTCTAAGTAAACCAAATTACGTATGACATCTATTCAGGTGACATCCAATCTTCTTGATAAAAAACAATGTTATCGCAATCTAGAAGCATAGTGATGGCTTGATTTGAAGCAATTCCAAACTTAATGCTCGCCAGACTGTCAATAACGTCAGAACAAGACTAATTTACTATCTGTCATGTGTCTACATTTGACATAAATACATGTTATATTTGGTAAGTCAAGCAGGTGGAAAAACGTGAAAAATAGGAAATCATTATTTTAAAAAGTGGTGTTTATCTCTTTTTTTCTTTTGTTTACTTTTTATTTTATTGTTTTCGTTTATATAAATGTGATATGTCTAGATTTAGCATAAAACATATTGTGATTGGTAAATGAAGCAGTTGTATAAACGTTAAGCATAGGGAATCAACAATTAAAAAGTAATTTTTTTATCTATTTTTGTTTTGTTTACTTTTTCGTTTTGTCTTTGTTTATTTTGCATGCACTGCTGGTCTTCACGTGAAATCAATTAATTAGTCACTTATTCATTTAGCTACAAAAAACTTTGTGTCACGACATCTCAAAACAATTGATAATAAAATTAAACTGTTATCAGTCATTGCTACTAGTATATCTCTAGATAGATTACTTCAATGACATAAAACACATTTAGTTTGTCGTTCTCGGATTAGTATGTCGATTTCTACAGTGAATTATTGAAAGTGTAGATTGGATACGGTATCGCAGAATCTTAACTATCAACATTTGTAATTTATTTGTTATTATAAAGTGATTATATAATTCCTGATGAATCCCTAACACAATACTGCAGAAAGTATCAAAATACCAACGTTAACAGCAAATAGTTTATATTATTGTCAGAAATATACTATTGTCTAAATTTGCTGCTAGGTAAAATTTGAAATTCCTAAAAAATAGGTATAGTCCCTCATGCAAAGTATTGCCTTAGCTAAATTTGGTAAAATATATTTTGGTCCTTTTGGTATCTTTTTAACATCTTGAAACAATTTTGGTTTCATAATTTTAGCCCAAGCACTTCTGATGAGGAATCGAAACGGCCGTCTAGTGCTGTAAGATTAAGACTGGTATAATACGCAATTTAAACCCCTGAGTTGGTATCTCTGCTGATGGCTTGTGCCCCGAGGATATCACAAACTCGGTAGGTAAGAATTGTGCATTAATATACTATTGTCTAAATGTGCTGCTAAGTAAAATTTGAAATTGCTAAAAAACTAAGGTATACTTTTCAACATCTTGGAAACAATTTGGGTTTCATAATTTTGTCAAAATCACTACTGATGAGAAATTGTATTCTAAAACGTCAATTTTTCCATACATATTTCCCGCTCTTATATATAACTACATATTATACCAGTTTTAACTTTACAGCACTAGACGACCGTTTCGGAATACAATCCTCATCAGTAGTGCTTAGACCGAAATTGTGAAACCATTTTTTTTCTAGATGTTGAAAAAAATAAGCGAAGTACCAAACTATATTTTACCAAATTTAGCTGAGGAAATACTTTGCATGTGGGATTGTATGAGAAATTTATGTCAGTGTCAATGCATGAGAATGACGATTGCTGCAGATGTGTTGACTTATTAATCAAAAACAAACATCCTAATTCGTGTCCAAATTACTATCCGAAGAACAAAGTAAAAATTTAAAAACAAAACATAAACTAAATTAGAAACAACTGTAATATCCAGTTTATCTTTAAGGTCGATGAAAGTAGGTTTCAGCAGAGGAAGAAATTCCGTAATATTTTCATAAACAAAACTTAGTTTGGCTTTTGGTGTTACGTAATATAGTAAACACAAGTTTGTTTACATTTTACTGTAAAATTATGCATTTTAATAAACATTATTAGGTCCCCCGCGGAAAAAGTTTTTGTTGTGAGGGATATAAAACAAAATTGATAATAAAGCCAACCAATCAATGATGAAAAGAGCATTCTAGTGTATGGAGACCAGAATTTGTTAAAGACATATGAATGTTTTTTTTTCAATTTGACGACTCGTGGTTGAGATCTTATACGATTTAGTTTCTGTCTAAAACTGTGTATAGCAGGTGTGGCATTCCTAAACTAAAGTCACCAACGATCCAAAATACAGCAAGCCATAACAAGAACATGATAATACAATATTCTTTATTATTAACAATGCTGAACAATACATAACGGATTATGTCTCAAAAATAGTTAAATGATAGAGAAACGTAGCATTTATAATATGCACTTGGATCGTTGGTAGCCTAAGATTACAAAGTATCACACCTGTTACACACATTTTAGAAGGCAAATGAATTGTAAAAAAGCTCGGACATTAATTTTCAAATTTTCCCAAAATATTAAATTTGTTTCAAAAACTAAAGTCCCAATGTACTAGAGTGATCTTTTACTCAGTAATCGGTAAACTTTACTTTAAATTTTGTTCAGGCATCACAACAAAAACTGTTTTGCCGCGTAGGACCTAAAATGGCAAATAAAATTAATAATTTTAAAGATTTTTTTTAAAATGAATATGTTATGTTTTCTCATCATTAAGTTACATATTTAGTGAAACTAAAATTAAAAATAAGTTTTTATGAAAATATAACAATATTTCTTCGTCTGTCGTTACCTACTTTAATATTTTGGTCAATATCTCTTGTATCCTTTAAAATCTTTTATTTCTAATAAACTGAATATCTTTTCTCGGGGTTTAATTGTATTTGAACATTTAAAATATAGAATATAAAAGAATTGGTAGAACCGATAGATGCTCCGAGAATAAAGGGTTGTTGCACTATTTTTTAATTCAAATATGTTTGTTTAAATACAGTCCAACCTGCCTTAAAGGCCACCTCTATATAAGGGTCACTTGCTTAAAGAGGCCAGTAGAATTGTATCCCAATTGTTCTTTATTCATATAACTATTAACAATGCAAAATATAGTTATGGTTGTTGTACAACACTTGACCCAATTGTGCTCTATCTACCTATGATATAATCAAAAACATACTTATCCATGTCCGAATCACAATCCAGAAGCAAAGTAAAAACTTTGGAACTGACAAGTTAGGCTATACACGTGAACTTCCACCAGGGAAGTGAGACCGGGTGCTCCGGAAGGGTAAGCACTTACTGTTTAGCTAGCTACACCCGCCACGTGTGTAATCAAAATTGTGTGAAAGCAACACAGAACTATTAGACGTCAAATATATCCAGGGCAATCCTGGACACGTCAAACTTATCAACAATTTTGTGATGACAGCCATAAAACTTTTTGAGGGCCTTGATAAGCCTAGACTTGCAATATCACTGAGTCAACAATTTATTTGCAAGCAGCCTACTTTATTGTACAAAGTCGCCGTAGTGGGTACAAGCTCTACCATAGCGTATTAATTGGGAAACAAATACACCATAAGCAAGAGAAGCAGGTTTATTGCTGCATAAAAAAGGAAAGTTGACAATAGAAAAATTGAAGTCATCACGTTTGTCATACAGTTTCAAATGTAGCCTTTCGTGTGCTTCATAATTAAGGTATAAGTCTAAATATGAAGCAGAACTTGAGGGATCAGTCGTGTCTTTTATTTTAAGCTCACTAGGATAGTTGACATTTACCAAATTTAGGATTGTTAAGAGACAGAACGTCATCTATATATCTGTATGTTGAGTTGAATGATTTGGCGACAATCATCTCTCCAGATTTAACAAGGTTCTGCATAAATTCTGCTTCATAAGAATAAAGAAACAAATCAGCAAGTAATAATGCACAGTTTGTACCCATTGGTATACCGATTGTTTGCTGTAAAACTATATTACCAAACACAACAAATATGTTATCTATCAAAAACTCCAACATTTTGGTGGTGGTATCTTCAGCATATTTTTGTTTGGAATCCGTATGATGCTTGACAAAAATAACAGAATCACTGTTCAGCACCAGATATTTGTATCTTGGCTTACCGTTTTTGTAAAAGAAAGACAAGTGAATAATTTCTTTAAGACGTTCTTTCAATTTAGAATGAGGGATAGTTGTGTAGTGTAGAAAAATCAAATGTTTTTATGCTTTTTACATGAAATAAAGTATTAGAAGCAAGATGTTCAAGTAATGTTTTTAGAATTTTTGAGAATCCACATCTGGTTGATTCCAGATGTAGAATATACTTTTTCTGAATAAGACTGAAGAACATCTTTGACGATTGTCAAAATTTCTGATAGAGTTACCGATAATGATTTAGTAGTACATTTAGATGAGCCTGCTATATATCTTTCCCTGTATGGATTTTCATAGAGTTTAGGAATCCAAGTAAGGAAGATCAATATCTTCCACTATAAGATTGATACCAAAAGACTCGAGAGCTCCCCTATGGTGGGAAAGAACTTCATCTTTGGTAAAATTAGTTCTTATTTGATATACTATCTAAACTAAGCTCCTTAATAAGACATTCATGGTAGAATCTCTTACAAACGAGAATGATGTTGGAAGCCTTATCAGCTGGGACAACAACATATTTGTTGTGTATGAATTTCATTAAGCTTTTAAATTATGCTTCAGGCAAAATATACGTATGATAAATAACTAAACAAAAACTCACAGATGCAACAGCAGGTGTAGATGGGAGGGGGTAAGGGTCTGTTAAATTCCATACCTCAAGACACAGCGTTACAAATTATTCGATGTTATTCAAATGCACAGGGTAAATTGATATTCTTCAAAGAAATATACATGTATTATTCTAAACAGGTCTTATGTAATTTACAACGAGAAAATAAGGCAATATTGATTTATTCCACGATTGATTTGTTAAGATTGTCAGCCGGAATAGCTCAGTTGGGAGAGCGTTAGACTGAAGATCTAAAGGTCCCTGGTTCAATCCCGGGTTCCGGCACGGAACAATCCGGCGGCTGACCGGTAATTTTTTTTAATTAACAAACTCTTACTTTGTTTATCATCCATTATTTCAAATTCACATTTATTGTGCTTCATTGTGAAAAGATGTTTATTTTTCAATCAAATTTCATTAAAATTGGTCATTTAAGACGGTACCCGAACGAATTGTTCATGTATACATGTATATTGGATATATCGTTTGATTAGCCTCACTTCTGCGATAAGTAGAATTAGAATGTTAAACTAAAGCATAAGACAAAACACTTCTTGACATGCTGTAATACCAAACAAAACAACAAAATGATTGCTGTCGACATTTTAATACAACGTCACACCCTTAATCAAATGGATGCAATTCTTATTCAATAAATAATAGTTAAGTTATGAAAACATATTCAGTTAGAACAATATTTACAACTAATTGTTAACTGTTGATAGTACATAAATAATTAACCAAATTACGTATGATAATTTATCAGTTGACATCATTTTTTTCTCTATAAAAAACAATGTTATCGCTATTTAGATGCATAGTGCTGCCTTAATTTGTATCAATTACAAATCCTAATGTTCAAGTGTCAATAACGTCACAACAAGACTAATTTACTATCTGTGATGTCTAAACATATTGCTCAAAAACATGTTAAAATCGGTAAGTCAAGCAGTTCGAAAAACATGAAAATTAGGAAATCATTATTTAAAAATTGGTGATTATCTCTTTTTCTTTTGTTTTCTTTTTATATTATTATTTTTTTTGCTACATAGCATAAAACGAGGTAATATTGGCAAATGAAGCAGGTAGAAAACCATGAAAAATAGGAAATCATTTAAAAAATGATATTTATCTCTTTATCTTTTGTTTACTTATATTTCGGTTTTTTGTTGTTTTTTCATAATATCTGTGATGTGTCTTCATTCGGCATAAAACCATGTTTAAACGGTAAATGAAGCAGGTGGAAAATTATAAATAATTGGAAATCGTGATTCAAAAATGATGCTTATCTTTTTGATTTGTTTACTTTTTATTTATTGTTTTTGTTTTGTTGCATGCACTGCTGATCTTCACGTCAAATCAATTAATTATTTACTTATTCAGTTAGTTACAAAAAACTTTGTGTCACGACATCTCAAAACGATTGACAATAAAATTAAATTATTTTTAGTCAATGTTATATCTCTGGATAGATTGATTCAATGTCAGGAAACACATTTAGCTTGTCGATCTCTGCTTAGTTTGTCGATCTCTGTAGTGAATTATTGAAAGTTAAGATTGATACGGTATCGCGAAATGTTTAATATCAGAATTTGTAATGAATTTGTTATTTTAAAGTGATTATGCAATTTCTCATTAGTGCCTAACACAACATTGAAGAAAGTTTAAAATACTCACAGCAAATAGTTTATATTATTATTATTATTATTATTATTATTGTTATTATTATTATTATATAAGCGGGAAATATATATGAATTCGAAAGATTGATAGTAATATTTTTATCATCATATACTCGGTGCCCGAAACCAATGCATTGCATATTATACCAGGTTTAATTTTACAGCAAAAGATGGTCGTTTCGAAAATACAGTTTTTATCAGTGTGCTTGGACCAAGATGTTAAAAAGATAACTAAAAGGACCAAAATGTACCAAATATATATAAGGAAATACTTTGCATAAGGGAGTATACCCTGAGAAACTCATGCCAGTTATGGCTGCTAATGTGTTAAACTTTTAATTAAAAAAACAACCGAACTAATCCATAACCAAATCACAATCCCCAATGCAAAGTAAAAACTTTAAAACTGACAAACTATAATTAGGTTAAACACGTAAAATTCAACCAGATAAGTGATGTAAGCATCTCTGCCTAGCTAGCTACTTCCGCCACGTGTGTTCAAGAAAATATTATTCATATAAGCTGTTTTTCTCACACAATAACACCGGTTGATATCAAAACTAAAATCCCGAAAGAAAAACACAACGTTTAAAACTGGCAGGAAATTTTAAACACATTGACTAAGACTAGTAATGTGAGTGCATGTGCTCCGGGAGGGAGCTGTTTAGCTAGCTAGCCCGCCAAGAGTGTATTCAAAATTGAGAATAAAAGGAACATGGAACTCTAGGACGTCAAATATATATCCAGGGTAATTTTGAACAAAATGGTTCTCCTGCTTATGATGTATTTAATTGCAAATTAATACGCTATGGTAGAGCTTGTTCCGACTACGGGGACTTTGTACAACGAAGAAGTCTGCTTGCAAATAAATTGTTGACTCAGGGATATTGCAAGCTTAGGCTTATGAAGGCCCTCAAAAAGTTTCATGGCCGTCATCACAGTATTGTTGATGTCTCTGTGTCCAGGATTGCCCTATATATTTTTGACGTCTTATAGTTCCATGTTCCTTTCACACAATTTTGATTACACACGTGGCGAGTGTAGCTAGCTAAACAGGAGGTGCTTACCCTTCCGGAGCATCCGGCCTCACTTCCCTGTTGGAAGTTCACGTGTATAACCTAACTTGTCACTTCCAAACTTTTTACTTTGCTTCTTGGTTGTGATTCGGATATGGATTAGTGTGTTTGTTTTTGATTAACGTTTTCAATGTGGTATGGTTTTTCGACCTTTATTAAAGAAATAAGTGGTGAATACTTCCTCATACTTTGAGTGTATTATAACACTTAAAATTAGAGAGTACACAGATGGGGAAGTGAGGGTTTGGACTAAAAAATATAAATACCCGAAGACAAAGCATTACAACTGATTTGGAATGTTTCAATGTATATTGAAACTCTGCAAAGAAATGGATGCCATCTACAAGTGCTGTGTATTTCATAACGAGTAGAAAAAACCATTATTGATCTATTGCATAATTGATTTCATAATCTTGTCAGCCGGAATAGCTCAGTTGGGAGAGCGTTAGACTGAAGATCTAAAGGTCCCTGGTTCAATCCCGGGTTCCGGCACGGAACTACTATCCGGCGGCTGACCGGTATATTTTTTTAATATGGATTTATCTGGCCGCTCATCAAAATATTTTTAACAGAATATAAACTAAATTCCAATCAATTGTTATATCCTCTTTCTTCAGTCGTTAATTTAGTCTGCTAAATCAATGATTCAATCGAAAAAAATTGTCGCTAAATTATAAAACATAAATATTTCAGTCATTTTCGAACTTTCTTTTATTGATTTCGTTAAAATTGATCTTTTTTCTAATGGGTCCATATGGATTTGCATGTACATATGTACATTGTATCTAAGCTTGACTCAGCTCTAGATTTGTTCTGTTACATCACCAAACTTGAACCTGCCTCCCTCCTTTTACTGTCATAAAGCTGACTTCCGGTAGTCAATATCTTTTGAATGCATTTGCATTTTGTATTTCTAATAAATAAAATATTTTTTGCGGGCTTTGATTCTATTAGAACACCTAAATTATAGAAGAAAGAGAATCGGTAGAACCGATGAATACTCCAACGATAAAGGTTATTAGTAGTTGTAAAATAGTGATTTCTTAAAGCAAATGTGACTGTTTAAGTACAATTTTCCAAAAGATAATAACTCTTAAACTGAGCAAAATAAAGTTATGGTTCTTAACTTCATTGGCCCTTTAGAGCTCTTTTTAGCTATGTAGTTTCAATGTTGATGCAAATTTACCTCATAAAGTTTTT
Source organism: Anadara kagoshimensis (assembly GCA_021292105.1). Classification (NCBI taxonomy): domain Eukaryota; kingdom Metazoa; phylum Mollusca; class Bivalvia; order Arcoida; family Arcidae; genus Anadara; species Anadara kagoshimensis. The sequence continues at coordinate 42,276,968 of CM037858.1, forward strand.
GAGTTATACTTTGGACAAAATGTAAGAATGAAAAATACCAAAAATCACAGATGCAGCAGAATGTGTGGATGGGAGAAGGTAAGGAATTGGGAAATGTCACACACCAAGGCTAAACGTTACAAATGATAAGGTACATAGACTTTCTTCAAAGAAATATATAATGCCTTCTCACAAGGAGTAGATATGCCATTATTGATTTATTCCACGATTGATTTGTTTACAGTGTCAGCCGAAATAGCTCAGTTTAGAGAGCGTTAGACTGAAGATCTAACTGGTTCAATCCAGGTTTGCGGCACGGAACTATCAGGCGACTAACCGGTATTTTTTTAAATAAACAATTAACAATATTTTGCTTTGTCCATCATCCATTATTTCAAATTCACATATATGCTTCATTTTGGAACCATGTTTATTCTTTCAATTAGATTCCGTTAAAATTTGTCTTTTTAGACTGATCCTGATGGACCTGTTGCAAGTATCTATGTATATTGTATATATAATCTTCGATCATAATTGGTTCTGTTCTTAATCATCATCAAAAACAATCAAATTACTCTCTATTTCTTCTACCATATATTTGATTTCCGAAAAGTTGTTAATTTTAAAAGAAGACTTAATCCTTATTATACATACTATATTATATACAAAATTACACAATAAATATTTAACTTTCCCTTGATTATAAAACTCTACTTTGGTGGTCACTTTTTGGCCCTGATAAAAAAATGCGAATTGATCAAATCATAAACAAACATACGAATCCATGTCCGAATCACAATCCAGAAGCAAAAACTCTGGAACTGACAGGTTAGGTTAGACATGTGAACTTTCATCAGGGAAGTGAGGACTGGTGCTCATGAAGGCTAAGCACTCCCTGTTTTACTAGACTAGCTACACCCGCCACGTGTGTAACCAAAATTGTGTGAAAGGGACATGGGACTATGGGACGTCAAATATATCCATGACAATCTTGTTCATACAGACATCATGCTATACTGTCATGAAGGCCATAAAACTTTTTGAGAGCCTGAAAATGATGATTATGCATTTTCTAAATTGAAATTAAGAATCATATCAATGCAAAATTTGCATTCAATTAATCTGTTTTAAATACGTTCCTTACTCTTAGAAAATTCTTAACGACATTAAATGAACAGAACGTTTTTTGAATGTATTTTAACACAGAATGTATCCACTTCAGTACTCAAGGAAAAAGATCACCAACTGCTTATATTCCGAAATATATATAAATGTATTTTTATTCCCACCCAATTTTGCTTTAAAGCAAATTTATCAAATCAAGTTTATGAATATATACAAATACAACAACGGATATAGCTAGGAGATAGGCAAACTGGCAAATATCTAACCCGAAGGCACAACATTTCAACTAATCTGAATTTATTGATTCAACTAGGTTTATATCCAAAGAAATATATTATGCCCTGAGAATACTACACCAAGTAGATTAGGCAATATTGATTGATTCTATGATCGATTTCTTGTCAGCCGGAATAGCTCAGTTGGGAGAGCGTTAGACTGAAGATCTAAAGGTCCCTGGTTCAATCCCGGGTTCCGGCACGGAACAATCCGGCGGCTGACCGGTATTTTTGGCACAGCGTTTTGCGGCTATGACTTTTTTACTACGTCACTGAAACAAGTGATTTAAATGCTAGTAGGCCGTTTCTTGAACGGGTGATGACAATAATAGCAAAATGAAAACCAGTGTCATTTCTTAAGTTTTAAAGAACTTTACCTAACCCATTTTCAATATCTTGATACATATATTGTTCACTTGTTTCAGTTTTGGCTTGTTTGTTTTTGTTACATTGAATATTGCATATGAGCGTCTTTTAGGTGCAGATTTTTTCCCCATTTTTAACTAAAATCTATGATTTAGTGTCTAGGTATATGAGATGTAGAAACTTACAAAATATGCATAATCAAAAACATACTTAACCCTGTCTAAATAACAATCCAAAAACCAAAGTAAAAACTTTGAAACTCCCAAATAAGTTTAACAAATGAACTTCCACCAGGGGAGTGAGACTGGGTGCTCCTATTTGGCAACACCCGCCATGTGTGTAATCAAAATTGAGTATAAAAGGAACATGGAACTATTGCATGTCAAATATATACCCAGGACAATCTTGGTCATAGACATCATACTTATCAACGATACTGTGATGACGGCTATAAAACTATTTGAGGGTCATAACAAGCCGAGGCTTCCAATATCCCTGTCAACAATTTATTTGTAAGTGGTTTGGTTCGTTGTATACAGGTCCAACAAGAAAGTTTGGGCACCCAATAGAAGTGATTCATAGCTAGCCATAAATTTGTTCGTTATAACAATTTTTGACATGCTTTATCAATGATTTGTTTAATAGTTTGTTAAATGTAACATACAACTAAATCTAATCGATGTAACTTGGACACAATAAAATTGCGAAAGACTCTGTTATCTCCCTTTATATATTCCAGACACAAAAATGGGTGTCCTTTGGCAAAAATGATTTTAAACAATGAGAATAAAGCATCTGTTCCACAACATAAGTTAAATGTTTTTTCTAAGTCAAATAATACTATAAAACATCTTTTTGTAGTAGGAAATTGACGTTATACGAAAAATGAATGATCGTTAAATACACTAACCAAAAATCTAATTTTATCTTATTTCTAAATATTTTAGTATTTTCAATACAAAAGGAATTTAAACAGATAAAATGACATATTTTACGTAGAAAGTGCTTAATAATCACTTTGAACTAAGCGTTTAAAGTCGTTTCCGGTATATCTGTTTATTGAGTCCATATTTGAAGAAATGGGATTTTTCCCATATGTTTTCATTTTTTATCACTCAATGTTCACTAAAAACTAAAATTGAAACTTTTATCAATTATGCCGTTTAAATAACATTCTAGGTAGTATATAACAATAGTCATTTAACGAATATAAGTTAACGAAACACCAAGTACTAAGACCATAAACATAGCTTTTTTACAAAGGTTATAGAAGAGGGTGTCCAAACTTTCTTGTTGGACCTGTAAAGTCCCTAAGGGGGAACAAGCTCTACGATAGCGTATTAAATGTGAAACAAATACACCATTAACAAGTGACACAGGATTATTGCTGCATAGAAAAGGAAAGTTGACAATAGATAAATGTAAGCCATGACATTTTTTTCAAACAGCTTTAAATGAAGCTTTTTTGGAAGTCAAAACTGAGATCTCAGACTTAATATGAAACAGAATTTGACTAATCAATCTATCTTTTATTTCGAGATAACTATGATAGATGGCATTTTTGCGACTCCATAATAGAAAAACGCTGTCATTGCGATGCTTAGTGAATAATGATTTCACAAACACTTTTTTGACAATGGAATACAATGACTTATAGTAGAAAAATAAATGCCTAACAATAACCATTCCAACATAGATTACGAAACGAAAAATCAAAAGAACAAATGCGAAAACAAAACATTACCAGAGTACAAAATCTGTTGTTGCAATTAAGAATTACACTTAAAACAAAACTGACATATACCCCTTTAAAAAAAAAAAAAAAAAAAAAAAAAAAAAAAATTGTCATTCAATCACCCAGAAAAGGCTAAATTTGAAACTGCATGGAAACGTGATGACGGTTTTTCTATTCTCAACTTTCCTTTTCTATGCAGCTGTATACATGTCTCTCCTACTTATGGTGTATTTTTTTCACAATTAATAAATACGATATCGTTGAATTTGTTCCCACTACGATATTTTTATACAGCGGAGCAAGCTGCTTACAAATAAATTGTTTACCCAGGGATATTACAAACCTAGGCTTATCAATGTCCTCAAAACGGCCGTCATCACAGTATTGTTGACAAGCTTAAGTATGATGTCTCCTTGTCCAGGATTGTCCTGGATATATTGACGTCCCATAGTTCCATGTTTCCTTCACTCAAATTTGATTACACACCTTGCGGTTGTAGCTAGCTAAACAGGAGTTACTTACCTTTTCTGAGCAGCACCCGGTCTCACTTTCATGGTGGAAGTTACCGTGTTTAACATAATATGTCAGTTTCATAGTTTTTACTTTGCTTCTTGGTTGTGATTCGGATATTTAAATAATTGTATATGACAATGCTAACATCGAGCGGCACATTGTTTCTCTATCACAAATGTGGTTTATGAGAGCATTACTCTGTCAAAATTATTTGATGAAGATAGCATTAGAATAAGACATTTGTTTTGTATTTTTGGTTAGATTAGATTATTTATATAATGCAATTAAAATTATAAAACAATTAAGAATTAACAGATATGTATCAAAGCATTCATCTTTTACATTATTTAATAGTACTAATTATTGTGTGTGTTCTATTCTAAACTTTGTTTATACGTAATAGTTAGTAATTAAACATTATACTTTCGTGTTGCATCCTCATTAATAAGCCGCGTACTATACGGTTAATTTACCTGTACTGATATTGAAAAGCAATGTATCATTTTATTTTACTATTGTTCATATCATCATGTCGTTTAATATTAATGCATTTTGTATGATTTATTTTAATAAAAGGCAAACTAACGGTGAGTATGATTCATCAGCGAAAATCAGTAAAAACGTCAATGTTTGCGTTCGTTTATCACCTGGATCGATGAGGGAAAATGGCCTAACAAAGGCAGGTAAAAAAGATGAAGCGCTGATACCGTTATAACAAAACTAATTAGGAGTAAAAGGGTTATAGATATAGCCTTGATGATTCAAAACCTGTCATAACGATTTCAAGGTTTCATTATCATAAACTGGAAATAAATGGTCAATATTGTTTACTTTAACGGGCACCTGTCAAGCAGATAATTGCAAAACACTAAAAACCCATAAAAGTGAAACTATACAAAGTTATGTGAAATATGACAGATTTGTTTTTTGATGTTTAAAAATGACATTTTTATAAACATATATTGATGAACATACAAAACAGTTAAATGACGGGTAGCTTTGTTTATATTGTATTCCAAAAATGATATTTTCGTTAAACAATATTGATGAACAAAGATAGAAGTAAAAATGATGGGTAGCTTTGTTTGAAATGTATTGAAATAATGATATTTTGTGAAAATATATTGATAAATGAGATAAATGTAAATATTGAACAGTATTTTTTTCAGTGGACCTGATTTCTAATTAACAGTTCAAAGGTCGCTTTATTAATCATGATGACATGCGAGTTATTGTTCTTGACAGGCGATAATTCCACGACGTCTTGGTACAATTGTACTCAATAGTCTGATTTATCGTCCTTGTATTGTTCTTAGACTTGGGAAATTGTTTAATGTGAAAAAAACATTTATTTTATAAAAGTAAGCCATGACTCACACACGTAGTACTTAAGTGCTATGTTGATTTTCAGATTTGATCCTAAAAAATCAAAATGAATTGTTAATATTCATGATTTTATTAACAAGGTTGCGGTCGAATCTTATGCTAAAACTGTGAAAATATGCCTTGCACCATAAGGTATTACAGCCAAAGGATTATTACAAAAAATATCCAGCATTTTTATTGATAAATGAAAGGAAAAGTCCATTATACAGTATGTATGAATCTTTGATAAAATGCTATATTGATAGCAGACATCGAGGTATCAGTAGATTTTCGTGATCAATTTTGTCAATGTTCGTGTGTTTAGAGCCTATACTCAAATTAAAACTCGCCCAGGTTAAAATTGATTATTTTTATATAAATTACAATTTACATACATAAATGTATTTATAAAATAACAATCATTTTTTTGCATTTGATAAAATATTCATAAAACTCATGCAGTCCAGAGATTGACAACAAACAGTATCTCTCCTGTAAAAGGTACCACCCAGTAGGTCGAGATGTAAATTTGTGTTACTGGGACATAATGATTGTGTTATAACTGCAAAACGCTTTTTTACTTTTGTTTTTAAAACGGCAACAAAAAGTAGAAAGTAAGTAAGTAAGTAGGTAGGTAAGTAAATAAATAAGTAATGAGTAAGTAAATAAATAAGTAATGAGTAAGTAAGTAAATAAATAAGTAATGAGTAAGTAAGTAAATAAATAAGTAATGAGTAAGTAAGTAAATAAATAAGTAATAAGTAAGTAAGTAAGTAAGTAAGGAAGGAAAAAGTAATGAAGTTATACAGTGAGAATAGTTTGATTTAATGAAGTAATGCATTTAAAAGTAGCACAGATGGAATTCATATTTAATACAAATGCTTATCTAAACTAATACCGCTTCTAATTATCATGCGTTTTCTGTTTATTTTCCGAGTTCTTAATCTTTACCGGTTATTAGATATTAGATAAGAACATTGAGGACACGATTGGTCCTAAGAGGTTAAATATCAATAAATAAATAAATAAATAAAAAAAAAATAAAATACATGTAAAATTAATAATAAAATTAATTCCCGTTGCAAGTTACCACTAAAGCAAACTCACAAACAAAATTCCATCACAGCATGCATATGCTCACGCAATACAAAATGACATCACCATGAACTAATGTGTATTAATATTTGTACACAAAGTCAGAAATATTACATTTACGCTGAAAGTGGTAACACATTTTACCAAATGGAATAAAAATAATTAAACGTGTAATTTAAGCTTTTTCATTCAATTGAATGACGTCACCAATAGTATTAGTGGCCAATTTTGACAGATAACTGACGGATTGTAACAGAAGCTAATATTCTCTTCTCTTCAAGACAAAGGAATTGGTACAAATGGAAATGAGTCACCAAAGTTGTCACAAATTGAAAGAAATGATAAAGGTCGTGGACTTCAAGAAAGTTTCCAGGACACCGGAGAAAGAAGTCGCCAAATATAACTTCTCTCCAGCAATTTAATGCTTAATTAGACACTTCATTTTGAAGCCTTGATTACAATTCCAATATGCTTGTTGTTTTTGGACTTTATTTGTTCGATTTGAATTTTATAAATCATTTAAATTGTAACACCAGTATTTTATGAAATTGGTATAAAATAACTTTAAATATATTTTACTATGTATTTATATTATAGAATACGGATATGGTCGTACGATAGACCCAAATTTTCTTGTTCCAAATATGGTTTTGATATACATGTGTAACTCTTGTAATTTTGTACACTCCCTCCGTAGTTTACGAATACTGCGTGTTTTCCCTTTGAATTTCTTGGTATTTAGGACAATTTAATAAAATATTGAAACACAATTCTGAATTTTGAAATTATGCGAGTGTTTGCAATTCCATACTGTGGAGAAAAGTGACACAATTGAAAATTGCTACCACAACGTACCAATGATACATGTTATAAATGTCGAGAAAGAAACTATTTCCTGATTGCGTTGTTTGTTATATATCACTGTGTTATTCAAATTAAACAAGGCTTTATATTAATTAACGTGTAATTCATTGTATCTTATGTTTGAATTGGAGTGTAATAGTTTAGTATATTTTATAACCACAAATGTACCAATACGTTAAAAATATATTACAAAAAAGTAATGTTTCACGAATTTAAACAATTCTTAAAAAACAAAATTATTGATTTGAAAAGCCACGGAAGTTCAAATGATGTTAAGAGTTAAAGTTGGCAAGAAATAAACAGCGTAGTTTGTTTTGTAACAAAAACGAATTGAAGGAAAATGCTTATGCTTATGATTTTAAGAAAGCTGCTTATTTTGTCTATTATTGTAGAAATGGTAGATGTCTGAGTAAAGATGGAATAAAATTGATACAAGTGAACCGAGCAAAATCTACAATCTGTAATATGGACAAAAACAAATCATGTGCTTTTACCATCTGATGACAATGAAATCAAAAACAAACACATGATCCATGTTCAAATCACAGCCCCAAACATATAGCAAAAAATAAGAAATAAAAAAAATGACACATTATATTAAAAAGTAAATCCCCACTAGGACAATAAGACCGGTTGCTCTGGAAGGACAAGCACATTTGAAACTATACCACACACCAGAACAATTTTTGTAATCAGTTTGGTCTCAATCTGTGTTAATCGTGTTAATGGTTTCTTGCAGTATTGTATTAGTTAATTAAAATTTGTCAGTTGCAAAGGGTTTTTCTTTGCTTTTCGATTGTGGCTTGAACATGCATGTGTTCGTTTGTTTTTGATGATTACATTTGCATTGCTTTTGTTATTGGGGTTAATGGCAATTAAATGTTATATAAATGTATGACTTTGACATAATTTATTTGGCTTTTCGGTAAGACGGCTTGCATGTAGTACACGATAACTCTTCAAGTTTCTTTATGACTTAATAAAAATAAAATTAAATTAAACATTCGCGAAATGTAAATATAATCATTGAACTGTCTGGTAATGGTGTTTATAGTGCTATAACTTCCACTACAATGCTAAACAAATGACCCAAAACAAAATAAAAGCATTATTTATTTTTATTTTCTTTGCATTGTAGTTAAAATAATATTACTATAAACGCCATTTTTATATAGTTCAATAGTTTTGTACTCCTCTTGCTCATTTTTATGCCACACTATTGTAATTCACGTCTGTTTTAACGCATTTTCCTTCTCATTCATGATTTATTTATTGAAACACCCACTTGCTGGTAGAGTACAAACTTGTCGAAAGTTTAACACTGAGCTAATGTAAAGGAATCGAAGCTCGACTTTCGAAGAACCGAGATAGGGATGAGGTAGAGGACGAAAACTGTCGAGAGATAGAAGGTATCTGCCGAAAAGCCGCCGTCGAAATATAGGCGAGGTGGACTGTCGATTCGTGCCGAGTGCAAAACTTTCGACAGGCCTGTACTGTACATATCAGCAAAAAACATGAAGACATGTAATCGTTTTGACTATAAAATCATACCGTGATGTTTTCAATACCACGCTATCTGTTTGGTTTTTCCGCAAATTCAAACATAAAGTTTGTTATCGGATCGGTAATCCGGGAAGAGAAAATCCCCCGTATCCGGAATCTTTTTCCCGATATTCTTAATTATTGATACATTGTATTAGGAGTTTAGATGCATTTTCATTTCGTAATGTAAAGCATTTAATTTTGTAAAGATCTATATCGATTTGACTCGCGATATATCGATACATGAATCATAAGCAACAGATGTTACACCGGTTTTGATCGTGATAATACTTAAAACGGAATATTTAAAATGTGTTCGATTTTTAAAAATTCAGATGAATTTGATAGATGTGTTTTTTCAACATTTAATGTTGACCATAACATCATACATAACATAAATTGACATCTACATACATGTACATTGTATATTGAATAATATTCAGAGTGACAGAGTTGGTTGTAATTGTGGGTTACAAATAATTTACAAGCTATGTAATTAATCAAAAACAAACTCACTACTAATCCATGTCCGAATCACAATCCAGAAGCAAAGTAAAAATTTTTGAAACTAAAAGTTAGGTTAAACACGTGAACATCCACAAGGGGAGTGAAGCCGGGTGCTCCGGAAGGATTAGACTTCCTGTTAAGCCAGCTACACCAGCCACGTATGTAATCAAAATTGAGTGAAAGGAACATTGAACTATGCGACGTAAAATATATCCATGTCAATCCTGAACAAAGGGACATCAAACTTATCAATAATATATTGATTAACTGATTTTTTGAAAACAAGAAAGCCATATCATGTTTTTATTATAGAACATGGTGGAATTGCTTTCGTATTTGTGAATCTTTAAAAGTTTTTCTACTGTATGCATAAGCTTTTCGATATTAAACAAATCTGTAAAATGCAAACATTTCTAAAGATAGCTGAACATAAAGTCATTTTGTTATTTTAATATATAATATTTAACATGCTTTAAAACATTTGCACTAATAATACTGTTGAAAACTAGATAAAAACAATAACAGCAACTGATAACAAATTTTAGAAAGTGCTTTAATATGGTGCTCACATTTACTTGAAACGAACATGCAAACGTGCTTGTTTTAGAAAATGAAGTAAAATATACAAAATGCATTTTGTACTTTGGACACGTGCTGTTTTTGAACTTTTATTAAAAGTATACTTTTTTTAAAAACAGTACATAATGATGATGCCATGTACTGTTTTTTAAATGCATCATTGAAAATATTGCTATTTAGTTTATTTATCAGGATAATTCAAATAAAATTTCTGAAGGTATTACACCCATTCTCCTTTTATTTATTTATTTATTTATTTATTTATTTATTTGAGAAATGATTGCTTACGAATTGTTATGTAGTACAATTATGCGTGTACTGGTATATCGATTACGAGAAAAAACATAAAAACCCATGTTCTATCCCTCCAATGGTATTTTTCTTAACATTCAATTACAGAAAAAAACTGTCGTGTGAATCATCAAGCACTTCATTAGAGAAAAAAATCTTTTCATATTTCGTGTGACCACTACGTCATGTTGTCTCTATAATAATATTGGATATTGTCAACATTAATTTTGAATAACAAAAGATTGTCATCATTTTTGTAAATGATTGGCAGAATTTTTGCTAAGAAAATGGGATTTCAAGTTTGGTCTGCAACTAGCAGATACTGAAATATTAGTGAGTCATGCGTGATTAACAAGATCAAATATTTATGGTATTGTTCTGTTCATAAGAGATATCATTTTTCTATTATGATAAAGTCCAATGTCCAAAATACCAATTGTTTTTTATTCAGTAATACATGTATTTTGCATCATGCTTGAAGATTTAAGCGGCGATTTATGCTAAAGGCCATGAAGATGTAGTAAATTGATATTTTATAACCAAGGAAAGACTTTTTAATATATTTAACAATTAGACTTTTTAATTTATTTAACAATTGAACTGTTTTAAAATGGCGTTCATAGCCAATATGAATGCCACAGCTTTGCACGACAAACTGAATATAGCGCATTATGATAGATGGCTATAGATCTTGTATCATCTCCGGTAGACTTTGAGCGAAATAAAGTTGAGGCTGAAGTCAAACCAATTCAATTGTTATACTTTCATTAAGTTTTTGGAAAATGATTCTGGACTTCGTTTTTAGGGCTAAATTGCATTTAATTCTTGGATTATATACTTTCGAGCGTTTCGACCAAAATATAGTCCATAAAAATAAAACGAATACTTAGCTCTTAAACAGTTTTTTTTTTGTCTATTTTTAAAATACATGTATAATTTGCTCATAAATACATCACGAGTAAAATCTAGTAAAGACGTTTTCCAAGAATGTAAATGATGACATGGAGGCAGCCATTTTGTTAACCTGAATGCCACACGCCTCAAACGCATGGCTAATGGTAAAATAGTTATATGAAATTACAGGTTTCAAGTGGCATGGGCTTATTTCATTGAAACAAAGTTACGTCGCCGTCTGCCACACAAGTAAAGATAGCGGTAAGAATTTATGCAGAACCTTGTTAAATCTGGAGAGAAAACTGTCGCCAAATCATTCAACTCAACATACAGATATATAGATGACGTTCTGTCTCTTAACAATCCTAAATTTGGAGACTATGTAATTGCCATCTATCCTAGTGAGCTTGAAATAAAAGACACGACTGATTCCTCAAGTTCTGCTTCATATTTAGACTTATGCCTGAATTATGACGCACACGAAAGGCTACATTTGAAACTTTATGACAAACGTGATGACTTCAATTTTTCTATTGTCAACTTTTCTTTTTTATGCAGCAATTTACCTGCTTCTCCTGCTTATGGTGTATTTGTTTCCCAATTAATACGCTATGGTAGAGCTTGTTCCCACTACGGGGACTTTGTACAACGAAGTAGGCTGCTTGCAAATAAATTGTTGACTCAGGGATATTGCAAGCCTAGGCTTATCAAGACTCTAAAATTTTTATGGTCGTCATCACAGTATTGTTGATAAGTTTGATGTCTCTGTGTCCAGGATTGCCCTGGATATATTTGACGTCTCATAGTTCCATGTTCCTTTCACACAATTTTGATTACACACGTGGCGGGTACCGGTGTAGCTAGCTAAACAGGAGGTGCTTACCCTTCCGGAGCGCCCGGCCTCGCTTCCCTGGTGAAAGTTCACGTGTCTAACCTAACTTGTCAGTTCCAAAGTTTTTACTTTGCTTCTGGATTATGATTCGGACATGGATTAGTATGTTTGTTTTTTTATTTTTATTCACCTAGAGACTTCCGTGAATACTTCCAGTTTTTTTAAAACTGACTGCTTTGCAAATAAATAAACTACTCATTTTAAAATTCTTAGGTTTGGCCAAGTTCGTAAACGAAACCCTGTTTCTCCTACAAGCATATATTTTTGTAAAATGTTTATTAAAAATGGAGCCCTATGTCAAAAGTGTGAGTTCCGTATTTAAGGTAGAGTTTAGTGCATGTTTGGATGCGTAACCGTATTTTCTCTTAAAAAAACAAGCTTCGGATGGCTACATGGCATCTCTTGTCAAGTAAGCTGTGAGTTAATTCAATTTATTAGATATGTTTTTGCAAATTATTTTGTCGACACGAAGTAATGGATCAGAATACATGTATAGGTTATCCTGTTAGAATAAAATTGAGCTGTCTTTAGTAATGGTTTTTATAAAGTCCTTAGTAATACAGAAAGATACTTAAGAAAATTACAGCCATTGAATATACGGTGTCGGTTTCTTTTTCATCTGCCAAAACTACTACAGTAGCTCAGTTGGTAGAATGTTCGCTCTGTCTGTTGGAGGTCGGGTCTCGGATCCTGGACGGATGTGACCAAGATTTGAAAATGGGTAGCGATTGCTTTTTCGCCAAGAACTCGGTATTTAGAATCGACGTCATTTGTCCGGAGACGTTTTCAGAACAGCCTTAACACTTTCGGCGAGGAACATTGTCGTTTTCTGCGACAATGGTCAAATTTAAGTAGTTTTTTTAAGAGATGTTCATCTCAGTGAAAATGAGTGTCTAGAAATTTAAAGGCGGACTTATAATAATAATAATAATAAATAATTAATACCCATAAACATTTTCATATCGCTATACTATAATATTTTTGATACAAAAAAAAAACATGATTTGTCCTTAAATTATGACCTAGTGTTCAATTCATTGTACATGTTGGTTTCATATCAAAATTTGTTTTTAATTTTCTGAATGAAGTATTCAAATTTCTAATATATCAACTGTTGGCATATCAATAAATATTTGAATACTATATTCAGAAAATTCAAACATTTATAATATGACACGTTTAAGCATTTTAATTGTAAAAATCCGATTTTAGATTTGATTTGCAGTCAATGAAGTTAAAATAACAATTCTTTGTGGAATATTAAAACTAGAAACGAAACTCTTAACAGAACACGTTTCAGAATCTCGTAAAAACTACAAATTAGGAGAAAAATCCATCAGCATTTAGCGGCAATAATTTAACGTAAAATAACATGTTTTTTTTTTTATTCTTTTTCACGATTCAAAATAATATTTTGATTTTTACATGCTCATATTTTAAAGAATTTATGCAAATAAAAGTTCAAAACTATTTTCCAATAACATATTTTTCTTCAAATTTTTCTTTTTATGATTCAAATAATTTTTAGTTGATTATATTTTTAAAGGATTTATGCAAATAAAACTGTAAAATAAATTCTGATTTTTTTATATTTCCGTTTTATTTGTAGATTTTTAATTTGCACAACTTCGTTTATCAGTTATTAATTCATTATGTATGCTTTGTGACAGTTTTTCCTTTATTCTCACAATTATGATTAGTTTTATGACTAATTCGAGTTCATTTTCTGACTCATGCCATCATCGCTTGATACTCTCACTTTTTGTGAAAACTCAAAGCTTTTAGTAAAATCGTTTGAAGATATTGGATGCGACATGTGTTACGTTTTCTTTCTCATGATTGCTCATAACAATTTGTTGGAATATTATAATATAATATAAATAAATAAATAAATAAATAAATAAATAAATAAAAAAAATAAAACGCATTTTAATATGCATTTATTTTGATCAAAATATGCGTATTACTAAATATTTTTTGTCAAAAATAAATATTTCGTGGCAGTTTTGGTTTGTATTTTCAGTTTAACAATCTTAATACGATAATGGGTTAAAGGAGTGTTTTTGCATCAGTGCATTTTGTCCGGTAAACGCACACACAGTAGTAAATTGTGACAGTCCTAAAAATGTTAAAGCCATTCATTGGTATATTTATTAAATTCGAAACTGACACAACTGGGCTGTCGATTCGTCACTAATTCGTTAGCTTAGTGTTAAACTTTCGACGGACCTGTTTTGTAGATAACAAGGGATCAAATTGAGATGCATTTTAATGTAAAGTTAAACTTTTGACAGGTCTGCTCTGTAACCAACCATCACTGAATAAGCAAATAAAGAAATCTGAAAAATAATGCAAAAGTTCAATCATGTAAGGTAGTACTCTACAACGCCCTATAGTGTATAATCTATCTTCGGATTGTTTTCCTGCTTCGTGCAATTCCCTTGGTTCGATTCCATTACGCCAACTCATTATGGCAAAGTAAAAGTTTAAATAAATACGTTCTGACAGGTTTATGCGCCCCTGGTTTGAATCTATGGTCCGATTCCACTACACCAACTTACCTTCTTTACAGTACCTAGTGAGTTTGGAATAAAAGATACGGCTGATTCTTCTGTTTCATATTTATACTTATAATTCAGTTATGACGCCAACGAAAGGATACATTTAAAACTGTATGAAAAACGTGATGACTTCAATTTTTCTATTGTCAACTTTCCTTTTCTATAGCAATATGCCTGCTTCTCTTGCTTATGGTGCATTTGTTTCACAATAATTACGCTATGGTAGAGAATGTTCCCAATATGTGAAAATTATGCAACGAGATAAGCTGCCGCAGAATAAATTGTTTACCCAGGTATATTGCAAGCCTAGACTTATCAAGGCCCTCAAAAAGTTTTATGGTCGTCAAAGTATTGATAAGTATGATATCTCTGTGTGCAGAATTACCCTGGATATATTTGACGTGTCATAGTTCCGTGTTCCTTTCACTCCCACTTAGCGGGTGTAGCTAGCTAAACAGGAGACGCTTACCCTTCCGGAGCACTCGGCCTCACTTCCCTGTAGGAAGTTCACGTGTTTAACCTAATTTGTCGGTTACAAAGTTTTTACTTTTCCTTTGGATTGTGATTTGGACAAGGAAAAGTATGTTTGTTTTTATTTGAAAAAGTTTAACCCAATCCCATGGTCGGTTCGGTGCCCTGGTCCGATTCCACTAGGCTAATTCAGTATGACAAAGGTAATTGAAAAGTTTAAATAAATTAATATATAGGATAATGGGATAAGGAATTGAAGTTGTGCAAATTAAAAAAGAAGAACCCGATCTCCTGGCTTAAATGATTTATTATTTCTTAAAGGTCTCGATTACATTACGTCTTCAACCTGCAAGATTTACTTTAATTTAACACGAAAATAATGTGTTAGTGATGAATTATTGATAAGAAATTGTCAAGAAAAACCAATTACGGTTTTATATTGCGCTTTATATCATTTTAAATGGCGGGAAATTACGTAAGACACTTTTGCGGACCTTTTAGTGATCATATATCTCAGCATTGCCAATTTATGAATCACAGGTTATTTCGTTCTTTTCTTCCCTCTAACTGAGATCTCGTATTTAGCCTTTTTTTGCAGCCCGTATGACAATGATGTCTTTTTATTCCTTGACAATTCTGATAAAAAAAGCTTGCACAATATTAAAAATATGCATGGCATTAAGAAATTAGCCACAACTAACTGTACACATGGGGAACAGAACATAAGAAAAATGTTATTTACAGAAACAAAAAGAAAAAAGTGTTCTGGATTTACGAAATAGATGCTAGCAACATGAAATTATTGATAAATATCACGATTCATTCATCAAAAAAAAAAAAAAAAAAAAAAAAAAAAAAACCGGTTAAACTATCTATTGCTTCATCAGGCTTCTGCATTGTTTTTCCATCCGACGGGTGTGAATAGCTAAACAGGGGGTGCTTTGTAACGCCACATAGCGGTGTTGTCGCATAAACCTGTTCCAACACGTCTATGCGGGGAATTTTAATGCATAAAGAGGACGCTTAAAAGCGTAAAGAAGGCACCGTTGCGCCGCATATTAACTACACGTCTTTATGCGCTGAACGTTGCCGCATAAACCTGGCCGACCTCTTTATGGGTTGAAATTTCCCGCATAGACGTGTCGGGTGTTTTTATGTGGCAACAGCGCTATGTCTATGCGGGGAATTTCAACGCTATACAAAGGACAGTCGCGGTTATGCGGCGGCGTTCAACGCATAAAGATGTATTGCTCATATGCGGCGAAAGGCTGCCTTTCTGACGCATAAAAAGGACTAATTTTAACGACTTAGTGTGAATTTTAAAAAGAGCTTATATCTCGACAAAAACGTTGGTGGTGACATTAATTATGACGACGACGGTGACAGTTGAGATTTTAAATTATGTTGTCGTTGATAATATTAATAATAACAGTAAGGATAAGGTGGGACGGGGGCAATGAGAGCGCGACGGCGATGTTACCGTAATATTGATGGTCGTTAAATTGTGATTTTGGCAGAATTTCGACTTTTGCTTTTAATAATAATAATGATAATGATCATCACGATGATAGTGATGGTGGTGGTGTTTTAGTGAAGGTGGTAATAATGATGGAGGTGTTGGTGGTAATAGTGAAGGATAGCATGGTGTCGTGCTTTAAATGTTTTCTTTATGTGGCGGAATTTAGCCATTTTACCGCATAAAAGCGTTCTCTTTATACGTTGAAATTCCCCGCACAGACGTGTTGGAACACGTTTATGCGGCAACACTTGTTTGTGGCGTAACAATGAGTTCGAATTTTATAATTGTTATTATTTTTTTTCTATGTCACTGATGAAACCAATCATACCATACCAATGTACAGTCAAACCGGTCTGTAAAGGTCATCCATGGGTACAGTTAAAGTGGCCTTTATTGGCATGTGGCCTTTATATAGAGGTTCTATAACACGAATAAAGAGTAATTAGGATACAATTTTAATTACCTTTAAAAGCAGTGGTTGTAAAGGAAAGCAGGTTTGTTTGTAGTTAAAAACTTATCATGCGCTTACTTATACCTCCCCCCTCAAACTAGATTGCGGGGTAAAATTAAACCCAAGAATGCCAAATTCTACTGTGTAGAATCATGCATGGTGAAAAAATTGAGGAATAACAAGCGTGATTGGATAAGTGCGAATGAAAGAAATGTTTATACAATCATTGTTTTTTTGTTGATTATGATAAATTAAAAACCATAATTTAATCACAAGAAAAAGGTATCAAATTAAACCCAAACACATGAAGAAGCAATATTTTTATACGGAATCATTTTACAGTACTTTTGAGTGTTTACCGATCATGAACTGATAGATGACATGTACATGAACTGATTTCAATCACGAGTTTTGACAAAATTCAGAATTAAATAATATGTGCAATTAGTTACGCAAAGCGAGTAATTGTAATTTTCTGCCCATAATTACCTCAAGGTAACAATGAAAGTAAAAAATATGACCCAAGACACAGAAACTTTTGGTTAATTACGTGACAATGACGTGATTTCAAAAAGAAAACGCGCAATAAGTCATGTATGTCCATAAATTGTAAAATATTGAAATGATGTATGTTCACAAAGTTTCAAAATCTGATTAAGTACATGGTTAGATTTTACGCATGGCTATTCCTGTAAATCAGTGATTCTCATACGTCAAGAGTTTCACAAATACTCACGACCAAGAGCAGTACAGTATGGTATGATGGGTTCGAACTGCATAATTTGTATACTATCGTTTTATAAAACTTCTGATATTACCGGCATTACGAAATGAAAGTCACGGTTCTTTCGGATGGGAACTTAAAATAAACGAGGCCCCGTGTCACGGTAGGCTTGGCACCCTAAAGAACCCTGCTATATAATGCCATCAGCGCAACGCACAGACAAAATTTCTGCACCTTGGGCTATAGCTGTTGACGTCTCGATATAAGTGAAACATTCTTGACTAGGACGTTAAATACCATTACTCAACTCACTTTTGATATTAGGTTATCCCAACGTATACAATGTTTCACATTTTTGGTGTATTGCTTTTGCTGTAACACAAATATTCAATCTTTCGAACTGAAAAGTGATTATTCCATCCCTAGGCCTTTTCGAAATGCCCTGTTACGCCACATAGCGGTGTTGCCGCATAAACGCGCCCAACACGTCTATGCGGGGAATTCTAACGCATAAAGAGGTGCACCACGTTTATGCGGCGGCGTTCAACGCATAAAGATGTGTTGCTTATATGCGGCGCAAGGCTGCCTTTTTGACGCATAAAGATGGCTGATTTTAACGAGTTGGTATGAAATTTAAAAAGAGCTGATATCTCGACAAAAACGGTGGTGGTGATATAAATTATGACGACGACGGTGACAATTGAGCATTTATGTTGTTGGTGTTGTTGATAATGGTAATAATAATACGAGGATGGGGACAGGGACAATGAGAGCGCGACGACGATGTTACCGTCGTCGTGCCGACGGCGGTGGCGTTCACGACTGTTGATGATCGTTAAATTGTGATTTTGGCAGAATTTCGACTTTTGATTTAATAATAATAATATTAATAATAATAATAATAATAATAAAAATAATAATAATATAACGATGATCATCACGATGGTGGTGGTTTTATGTGAAGCTGGTAATAATGATGGAGGTGTAAATGCAGGTGATGATAGTAATTGTTTTCTTTATGCGGCGAAATGTAGCCTTTTTGCCGCATGAAAGCTTTCTCTTTATGCGTTGAAATTCCCCGCATAGACGTGTTGGAACACGTTTATGCGGCAACACCGCTATGTGGCGTAACAATGCCCCAATAGAGTCCTAAAACTCCGTGTCACAGAATATGTAGCCCAGTTAAAACGTTCTCAATATTAGATTATATTAGTAGTTAAATAATTTTTAATTTTATCTATAGCTGATCGAAGAAGAATAAATTTTAACAGTTGAAGGGAAGTAAATCAAATAAAAAACGCGCAAATCGGGGAAATGCTTTGGTATAACCATTTTTCTAACGTATTTTGATATTTTTATTGACCTTCACAAATACCACGGTCTTATTGTTAAAAATTATTACTTAACTAAGATTTTTCTTAACTTGAATCTGGTAAATTTTGACAACACTTTATAGTACACTTCATATAAAAAGTTTTAACGATGTATGAAGCCTCGACTGTTCATCAAAATGAAACCTTTAACTCCTGAATATTTTCAAAAAAATAACCAAATTATAATTATTCAGGTTTCAAATTTGCTGGATTAAAGTTAAGAAAAATCTCAGTTATGTAATTATTGTGAAACCGGGACCAACTGATACAGGAATGAGGCACTTGATACCATAACTTGCACGTCACTGTTATTTCAGCCCAGAATCAATTTAATGACCCATCCCTTGCATAACAAAACGTTTAATAATTACTGTTCTATATTAAGATATGATCTGCTTACTACATCGACAAGTCATCCATATACATAGAACAAAAATAAATATACTTCTATTTAATAAAATTATTTGTTAATGTAAACGCCTTGTTGATAAGTGTGATATTTTAAAAACCAAGTACCTAATACGTTAGTGCGGTTTCTTGGTTTCTGCGTTGTCGATTTCTGTTAGCCTTTACTCAATTGATTTAAAATTGATTTTTGGCGGTTTTAAAAAATGAAGGTATTATAGATTAAGGTTTTAAAAATATATACAAAGTGTTTCTTTTTTACATTAAACTTTCATAGATATAATTTCTCGCCGGCACATGTTTATCTGCTAGATAAGTGCAAATTATTTTGGAACTGAATTATAGAAGTTGGGTTTTTTCAACATCAAAGTTTTATGTTTTGTGACCATATAATTATTATATCAATTGGATGAACATTTCTCGCATATATGACAGATTAATCTAACGGAATGGTACGATATTTTTTTTCATATCGCACCCCTCGTGAGCGCATATAGGATATCTCAGTACAACGGGGACTACTTTTTCAATAATAGCAAGGGACGTAATTCATGATACAAGGGATATCATACCATATTATAGCAATCTGCCTAATGCCTGATTTCTATAATTTTAAATCTATTTTATTATTATTTGTTATAAAAATATTTGACAACTCGACTGGAATTTCCTTATCTCGGTCTGGAACTCGTTATAGATCCTCTTTGTATCAGCAATATCATACACAGATCTATATCATAGACCAGAGAACAGGTTAAGTACTACAAAAAGTAATGAAACATGTTAACAAAAACAATGTTTCTTTATCACTAAGTCTGACATGAAAAAGTCCCGATAACATAAAATTCCTGGTGACATAACAAAGTGAAATTCACTAGTGACTATCTCGTGTATCAATCACCACTGCGGTAGATCAGTTGGTAGAGTGCTAGCTTCGTAAGTGGGAGGTTTCGGGTTTGAACGCCGGCCGGGTCTAACCCAAGACTTGAAAGTGGGCACTGACTGTTCTTTCGGATGGGAACTTAAAATAAATGAGTAACCGCGTCACGGTGGGCTTGGCACGCTAAATAACCATGCTGTATAATGCCATCATCGCAACGCACAGGCAAAATGTCTGCACTTTCGCCTATAGCTGGCGACATCTCGATATAATTGAAATATTCTTGAGTGTGACGTTAATCACCATTACTCAACTCAACTCGTGTATCAATCACTGGTGAAAATATTCTTTGAAACAATTTTATTTGCGGCTCAATCACTCCGAATACTATACAAAGGAAGTTTGATTTCTTATGTAATCAATTTCTCGGAACATATACAAATGTATTGTGTTTCGCCTGTCCCATAATATTTTTATGCAAATTGAGCAGTCCTATGATGATTTTAATTGTAGTATTTTAGCACATGTTTAACTTATTTGCCAATTTTCAATTTTTTTACTTTATATTTTTTGTTTTAATCGTTATTTGAATGTTGACTGTTAGGCATTTTTCATATCGATACTGGGTTTGGACACGTGGAATGTATAAAGCGAGATAATTCATATAACTTTGCAGGATCGCTTCGTTAGCGTAGTAAAAATTCAAAATAGCATTACAACATTGGCATTCTATTGTTGAACAACGAATTATTGAAAAAGTGTCCCTTCCTGAGATTGCTAATCATATGCATTAAATTTAAACGCAAAATGAAAAAAAAAAAAAAAAAAAAAAAAAATCCACAGTTAACTGTATCTACCAGAGCTCGAACAAGCTAAAAAGACGGTGTTATAAATGTGTTAGTTTTTATTTATGGTGCTATATAAGGAACGACACAGACAGGATCTGTAAGTTTCTTCTGTCATGACTTAAATTTGGTGGCCCCCGATACACGGACATAGGTCAATAGAACTGGAATTTCTCTTTGTATTAAGCAATAAAAAGCACCACTTCATGATATAATCATAGTTATTTTGATCATATATTACATATTATACCAGTTTTAATTTTACAGCACTAGACGGCCGTTTCGGAATACAATTCCTCATCAATAGTGCTTGAACAAAGTTATGAAACCAAAATTATTTTGAAGATGTTGAAAAGCTACCCAAAGGACCAAAATATATTTTACCAAATTAAGCTAAGGAAATACTTTGCATGAGGGAGTATACCATAGTTATATCAAAGTATATCAAATAATATCAAAGTATATCAAAGTAATGACCAAGCCTTCACATAACTAGACATTTAGTAGTTAAATTTCTAAAACAAGAAATGATATACTAGATAAACCGGGAAATGATGTATACGTAGAGAATAGAAACACCTGTATACTGTGCGATTGCATTTATTAGCTTGTTGGGCTTGATTTATTTTCGCGCTACATTTTGTCTGGCTATCATAAATGCAATGGCATAGTTATCTTGAAAAAATGTGATAAAGTTTCTAAATACATCAAACACTGAGACATTATATTATTGGGGACAATTTCAGCTAAAATGTGTACTGTTCAATAGCCAACGCAACCAAAACACATTGTCAACAAACAGACAAGACATTGGGACCTTTTTCAAAATTTGTGTTAATAAAACCCACCAAATTACTCAATTTTAAACAACTTCACTGATACATAACAGAGAAAATTAATGAAATATTTCATCCTGAATTACATCACTTTTACCATTGGTGTATGAATTGACCAATTGACGGACCGACGGCCACGCCCACAATGCCCGGCATACTTGAATTACACACAAAAAGTATGAAAACTTGGCCTGAATTTTGCCGTTTATTGACGTCAGTGACACTAGTACGTCATTAGTTGCCGTGACGCTGCTATGGTACCGTGATGTCGGACAGTGTCGGAACATAGTGGGCGTGGCTGCCGCTCTTACAGGAAAGGTACACAATAAGAGAACATATAAAAGTCCATATGGAGGACGCTTCAGTATTGTATCAATATGGACGATGGAGGATTTGAAAAAAAAAACTTCTTACCATGCCCAATCACATTCCCATCGTCGAGTTAAAATTCAAAGCCTTAGAGAGTTTGTCAGTGAGTGATGAAAATTAAATCATCATTAGGTCATTTATGTTCTAATTAATTTCTTGTAAAACAAAATATGGTAAAACACTCTTTCCTGATAAAGTTAATAGTACGGACTAATCTATGGTCACAAATTAAAAAAAAACAACATTGACACAAGATTCAAATTTTCATAGCAAGATGAAACTACAAGAACCTACTCAAACTAAGATTATGTGCTAGTTTTTAGTTGTGGTACTATATCCAGAACGACACAGATGAGTTAAGTATCGTCATGTAAATAGCGCGAATTTTCGGCAAATGATCTTAAACACTTGATCTTTCTAAGAGGGAAAAAACACATTTTAAGTCTATAGATGTTCTAAAATATAACACAAACGTAACGTTTTTAATGTATTAAGTCTATAGATGTTCTAAAATATGACACAAACGTAACGTTTTTTATGTATTAAGCAATCGAAGGGAAACTTGATGTCATCATGGTTATAATAATCCTACAGTCATGAAATGACTAATCTTTTACAAAACCAGACGTTTAGTAATTAATATTCTATAATAAGAAATGATGTGTTAATAACACTGAGAAATATAATTTATAAATTTAGAACAGAACACACGTGTGCATTGAGTGATTGCATTAATTATCTTGTTATATAGTGTTCAGATGTATTGGTTTGTTTGTCTTGATAAAAGAATGTAATTTGACACAACGAATTAAACACCAAAGATGAAATAATCAAAAACAAACATACCAATCTATGTCCGAATTACAATCAAGAAGCAAAATAAAAACTTTGAAACTGACAAGTTAGGTCAGTTGGAAAGTGAGGTAGGGTGCTTTGGAAGGGGAAACACCTCTTATTAGCTAGTACACCCGCCATGCGTGTTATCAAAATTGAGTGAAAGGAACATGAAACTGTGGGAGGTTTAATATCCAGGACAATCCTGGGCACAGAGACACCAAACTTATCAACAATACTGTGATAACGGCCATAACACTTTTAAAAGACCCTGATAAGCCTAGGTTTGCAATATCCATTGGTCAAGAAGTTATTTGTAATCAGCAAGATTCGTTCTATAAAGTTACGGTAGTGGGAACAAGCTCTTCCATAGCGTATTAATTGTGAAACAAATACACCAAACGTAGGAGAAGCAGGTATACTGCTGCATAGAAAAAGAAAGTTGACAATAGAAAAATTGAAGTCATCACGTTTGTCATACAGTTTCAAATGTAGCCTTTCGTGGGCGTCGTAATTTAAGTATAAGTCTAAATATGAAGCAAAACTTGAGAAATTAGTCGTTTCTAATTAGGCGCACTATGATAGATGACACTCTCATAATCTTCAAATTTAGGATTGTTAAGAGATTATCTGTATGTGAAGGTAAATGCTTTGGCAACAATCTTCTCTCCAGATTTAACAAGGTTCTGCATAAATTCTGCTTCATAAGAATAACGAACAAATCAGCAACCATTGTTTATAGAAAACTATATGCTACTGACATATACGTACTTGACAATACTAATTCATATATCATATACCATTTTTTTAATGTATTGAATATATTAAATTTAAAAAAATGGAATATGGCAACAAAATACACATCAACATACGGAAGACAAACTAAAACAAAAGTCATTCTGGTTAATTCGATTTTTGTCGACAAAAATTTCATTTTGTCCATTTGATAAACCAGTATCAACAGTAAGCATTACCTTAATATCTAAATATTTTGGTTATACAATTTTTAAGACAGCTACAAGTACGCTTCGTGATGAGACTTGTTATCAAAATGCAGTTACTACACATCATCAAATGCTAATTATCTGTATGCTGTATCCATAAGATAACAAGATTAATGCATTGCATCAGTTTCAAGAAGTTTGCGTAATATGCTTGTATGTGTATGTCTACTCGATGTTCTTTTGTATTGAAAACTGAATGCATTAATGACTACTTTATAACCGTACCTCTGTTTCTCTACTATCTAATATTATATTCGTAAGAATTTTTTCTTCGGTGTTGATGAATACCATCAAATCACACACTTTAAAATACAATATTATTGGTACATCAAGGGGGATAATTCGTGTAACTTTTATTCTTCAGTATTGTAAATGAATTACCCCGCTTTTACCATTACATTAAAATGTATAAATTAGATTCAATTAAATTTATTCACTCAGTTGTTGTGCATGGGTTGCACATTAACATATTATACATATGCACAAGATAAAACATAATGTTAATATATCACACAACCCTCCTGTTTATTGATGGAATAAAACGGTGTAATATTTTTCGTATTACACAGGTACCCATGTCATATCACTTGATTGTGACGTAATCAGTTATCACGCTTCTGTTTTACGTAGTGGTCGTGCCTAATGACGTCATATGAAAACTGTGTCAGTCTGTTGTTTATTTTTAGACTTTTGAAGACTTTCCGATTCTTTGAAAAATAATTTTGATGCATTCGGAAAAATATTATAATTTAAACTTACATACTGATTATGTCTTTTTTTTCTAGGTGATTAATTTACTTTTACTATAACTAAATAAAACTATATTCTTACTTGCGCAGTTGATTTGGAGGTGATTTGTCTGACCCAGATAGAAATCGTCTGTTTCTATATGGCATCACATAATATGAACATGTCATTATGCCTCGGTATTTTGAGTTATGTGATATATAGAATCTTAGACTCGTGAGGGTTTAATATGAAATTTATTAAACTCGTTAAATAATTAAATATGCCACTCGCCAAGGCGCGTGGCATATTTAATTATTAAACTCGTTTAATAAATTTCATATTAAACCCCCACTCGTCTAAGATCCTCTATGTATATGGAAATTTCTTTTGAGTAAAGGTGTTATGACACGTTACCGTACATTCCTCGAACAGTCATATTTTAAAATAACGGTACTGTTGTAAGAAGAAATTATTCTCGGTATATTGATGGCAAATTTAAACCAAAAAATAGAAATTTGTACGAAGATGACTCTTCATAATCTGTAGTTGAACTCACTAAAACACTTTTTAAAGATGAAAACACCATTTTCAATAGAAAGAAATCATAATCATTATTATCTACACATGTGGCGAGTGTAGATAGTTAAACTTACCCAAGGAGCATCCAGCATTCACTTTCCTGAATCCTGATGGAAGTTCACATTTTTAACTCAGTTTGCCAGTTTTAAAGTTTTTTATTAAGGCGCCCAAACGAAGTTTGGCGACTTATTGTTTTTGCACCGTTACTTAGTATTATTATTATTATTATTATTATTATTATTATTATTATTATTATTATTATTATTATTATTCTTCCTCTTCTTCATCTGCGGGCCATGAACTTTTACAATAATGATCAATTTTGCCATTTATACTTTATTTTCTACTATAAAACCATATATATTCATGTTCACTGTCTCAAGATGCACAAGTTTGTATCACAAAATTTTCGGGGACATCAGGGAGGGGTGGGGATGGGCGGGTCAGTCTGCTAACTTTTAAACGGTTGAGATTGAGATCCCCATCCATAAACTATATATTTTCTGGTTTAGCATGAAAAGTTGAATAGACTGATACTAAATAAAACCCCATGGGGTTGAATAGAATGATACTGCAAAAATACCAGACTTTATTCCAGAGGAGGGGGGGGGGGGCAGACGGGGCTGGGTACTAACTTTTGATCAGTTGAGATTCCCACCCCTAACATATATATTTTCTTATTCTTTATGAAAAGTTGAATAGATTGATGCTAAAGTAAACCGAAATGGTCATTCCATTAGGAAGGTGGGGACAGGTAGGTCTAGGTACTAACTTTGAAATCCCCACCCTCAAACTATAGTTTTCTTCATGGGATGGTTGCTATCATTTTGTTTAAGAATTAAACCATAAGCATGAATTTTCATTGTCAAGGATACTTAAGTAATCACTGATCCATGTCTAAAAGCTCTCAAGCTAAATCGTTTTTATAAGCAACACTAATGGTTAGTTATCCCTGGGGCATGATTTATTCAATTCGATAGTAGCTGCATTTAGTTATCAATATGTCATTATATAGGTAAATGCTTGGATTAATTTAAAATCAACACATCATTGGCTCATCAAAACAACAATCGGATTCATGTACTACTTATATATATAAAATTAAATCTTAAAATGAAAAGAATATTACAAGTTTAAATTTCTACTAATGCATGCTGGGAATAAAATAGTGTTACTATTTGATTAAGAGATTTTTAAGTTTGGAAACCTGGTATTTGATAGACTAAGTACATGTTTACAATAATGTAATACCGTGTGAATGTATGATATATTTTGTAAATTATGCTAAGTGATCATATTTTTGTTGTTCCTTTAACAATGGCAAAAAGTCATTTGGTTTCTCTGCAGTTTGTCTATTGTGTGTAGAACGTAATTAAAGGTTTAAAATTTTCAAAATGGCAGCCATTGCCATGGACATGGAAAAATCGACAAAAAGACAAGTCCTCCTAATATGAGTTCTAAGTACAGGGTTTGATTTTTTTTCGTTTGGGCGTCTTATTTGTAATGGTGCATCCATGATTACATTAATACTCGTTTGCTTTGGGATGGTAATTTGGACATGGATTGACATGTCTGTTTTTGATTTACACTCGGGGTTTCCATAAAAACTTCTAAAACTATAGGAGGATATCAGTAGGCAATAATTTCGTATTATTGTCAGAAATATACGATAATTGTCTAAATTCCCTGCAAGTTAAAATTTGAAATTTCTCAAAAACTAAGGTATACTCCCTCATGAAAAGTATTTCCTTAGCTTAATTTGGTAAAATATATTTTGGTCCTTTGGGTAGCTTTTCAACATCTTCAAAATAATTTTGGTTTCATCATTTTGGTCCAAGCACTTCTGATGAGGAATTGTATTTTGAAACGGCCGTCTAGTGCTGTAAATATAAAACTGGTATAATATGTAATTTAAACCCCTGAGCCGATATCTCTGGTGGTGGCTGGTGCTCCGAGGATATCACAAACTCAGAAGGCAATAATTTCGTAATTTTGTCAGAAATATACTATAATTGTCTAAATTTCCTGCAAGTTAAAATTTGAAATTTCCTAAAAACTAAGGAATACTCCCTCATGCAGAATCTTTTCCTAGCTTAATTTGGTAAAATATATTGGTCCTTTTGGGTAGCTTTTCAACATCTTCAAAATAATTTTGGTTTCATAATTTTGGTCTAAGCAATACTAATAAGGAATTGTATTCCGAAACGGTCGTCTAGTGCTGTAAATATAAAACTGGTATAATATGTAATTTAATATGAAACTGGTGAAAAATTTCTCAATGCTAATAAATTTTCATGGATTGTATACTTATATACCCCGAAAATTTTCACATTTTCAAATTGCCTTTAAACAAAGGAGTATCAGCATAAAGAAGCTCTACTATTAAGTACTAATCCTCCTTAAGACCCTACTTTAAGACAACTGCTTATCGATTTTGGACGGCTTTAAGTAATCCTCAATGCGGAAGTACCACATGTCACAGCCTTCATTAATTTATGTCTGTAGACAGACTCACTTGACGATGCGATCCGATCTTAACTAATTTTAGAAATGCATTATTGAAATTTTCTGCATTCATTAACAAATTGTCTCTAAAAAATCACTACATGATCTTGTAATGAGTGGTAAATCTTTAAGTTCGTTATCTAATCACAAAAGAATCACTTAAGTCAGTCGGGGTGTTCCATTTTATCAGTCATTAACCTACAGCACAGGCCTATCACAAATATAATACAAACCTAAAGAATTAGTGTCGAATGAAAGCTCATATCGACTCCATAACTCAGCAGATTTTTTATTGCTGCTTTATATCTATCGATATGTTTTTGCTCACTAGCACTCCATATATCTGTAACTCGGCAGCCGAACTTCGACTTCGTTATTTTAACTCGATGCTATACTTTTTGCAGGCCTCACTTTTATCTTTCGGCAATGCTTTGCTGTCCATCTTTTGGTCAATTGGCACCCAGCTTCAACTCCGTAATTTTAGCTCAGTGACATACTTTCGACAGGGCTTACTATATCTCCGGACAATAGTTTGGTCACTATCCATATAGCGTTCAGCCTACTGATTTATTTTAGCTCAGTAAAAAATTTTATTAGGTCTGTACCTTATACTATTTATAGCAACTTGACATAAATAAAATATTATTTATAGGTTGATATTCATCTACTATTAAAGTTTCATTACCAATTAAATTTGATTGATGTTATTGATTTCGTAGATACAAATATATACTGTACAGACTTTTCGGAAGTTTGACTCTGAGCTAACGAAAAGGAGTCAAACCTAAGCTACCAAGTGGCCAAGAGATGGATAGTTACTGAACCAGAAGACAGCAGGTGCTGCCAAGATATAGCGAGCCAGAAACATAATTGAGCTGCCGATTCGGTACCAATTCATTAGCTTAGTGATAAACTTTTTGACAGATCTGTACTGTATGACTGTGCTTAAAGACTGTGTTTATTGTGTCCCAGTACTATGAAAGAATTCTAGTAAGTGGTAAAAACTCAGCGATTAAGGAAAAGGAAAAACGCACCTGCCCTCCTTCATTTGTAGATATTAGTTTATAAAAGATATAAGTAACATTGTAGCATTTGGAAAGGGCCACACGTGTTAGGGTGTCACATCATAGTAAGTTAACGGGTATTAATTAATATTCATAAAATATGGTGATTGATAGTTAGTCTTATGAATGCATGAGTCTATGTGCGTAGTAAAGGTAGTTTAAATGAAGTGTCCGTGAGTGATATGGTATCATAAGCCATTGCAGTCGAAGAAATACGAAATATATTTTGTATATACATGTATATATATTAATACACTTCTTTTGTTTAGATGACGCGTTTAATATTTTATTGCATCAAATAAAAAAACAAAACAGCACCTTCAGCAATTATTAGTTCGTGGAGGCATTCAAAAAGAGATTAAGTCTTTTTCGCCATCCGTATTGCGTAAGTGAGGAAAAGATGGAACATTGAGAATGTACATGGATTAACACAGCTGAAAAACGCGTTATAAAAACAAATATCTCTTTCCCAGAGTTTTGAATAATTAGGTGGAGCAAAATATTGTTTTTGTATTTTGAATGCCAAAATACTATTTCAACATATAGAAATGGAGGAATCACACAAAGGGCGCACACCATTTATTTGTTTTTACGTTGGGATTTTATTATTCGTTGGAATGCCCTTTTGAATGAGTAATTGGCTTGCTAAGTATAACAATTTATGGAATGAATTCTTTACTGTCGAAATGGAGAAAATTGTTACATATAACTCGACGACGTAATAATTTTATCCGTACAAATAAAGAATGCCGTGAAAGGCTAAAACAAGTTTTCGAGCGAAAGCAGTTTCTTTCCAGGAGCGTATGCGATACTTAGGACGCATAGTTTTATTTCAAAGTGTAGACACAGGTCCAGAAAAAAATTGAGAAAGCTAAAAGTTGTCCTACCCCCTCAAGTCCAGAAGATATTCGCAGATATACTTAGACTTTAGTGAGTACTACCGAATGTTTTTGAAGATTTTTTTAAATAATAGCTTTATCATAAAAAATATGCAGCACGATCCAAATAGTTAAAGAAACGAAGTTCATAGCATAAAATGTACTACTTGTTTTGGAAATCACAGCACCTGTTTTAGGGTATCTAGATTGTCCTAAATCCAGTGTTATCGGTTTGGATTAGAGAAGATAGAATGAGAAACAAAAGCCAAGACACCTATAGATCACTGTTGGATGTAGTAATGTGTAAAGGATATTGTCAGTTGAAGTAAAACCGAGGAGTATTATTTCGTGAGGTCATCAGTAATTGAGAGTGCAGACAACAACATATTTTACCAGCTGATAAATATAGAACTTTTTACAAATTGGAGATCGGTTTTTCTGGCAAGGGATAAATAAGGATGTAGAAAGTTAGGTGAAAGGATGTCATAGCTGTATCAAAAAAGTCATCGACTCCGACGGCTTAGGTGTGAAATTTTGTTCCTGTAGAATAAACAAGTATACAGTTATATACTTTGTTGATATATAGTTGATTAGCACAGATTTCTTGTCATTGAAACCAAACCAATATAATGTTTCTTCCTGTTATCTCAATCAGTTAGGATTTTCACGCACTTTTAGCATCAGCAGCACTACCAAGGTTTCGCCCTTCACTAATGCCACACTTCTTGGATTTGAACACGTCATTTACAACATGAACATGGAAAAAATGCATTTGTTGATAACCTTAAGAAGATTTAGTACAAAACCACTGTTTTCATGTTTCGGTTGAAGAAAAACGACTACATTACAGAATATAGATGTAAAAGGACCATCTACTATCTACCTCGGTGTTTAGAGAAGCCAGCAGACGTACCAGCAACAAAAACAAAACAGAAGAAGAAATATTATTATTAACACAACAATCAACTATGTCTGTACCAGATCTGTAGTAGCTTGGCACATGGAAGGGGCATAGGGAATGAAAAGTGTAGGGTCTCAGAACAGCAACAGCAACAGAAGCTCGAACTGAAGTAAAAATTATTCCTGATAATGACACAGAAGAGGTTGATGGAAATGAAGGTTTATCTATTGTATTATAAAAACCTTATCGACAAACCAAGTTATTAATTGCGAGATTTTGACTTTGACTAGCACATTCACAACCGGCTTGGTTGTTGCTGGGGAATTAACTAAGATCTAAACAGGACGGTGAAGAATTTAGCTAAAGGGACAAGGAAATGATGGATTCGTTTTATCTTTTTTTACCAAGTCAACCAAATGAAGGTGACTTCATTTTATTCTAAACTGGAGAGCATATGACTAAATATGACTGAATTTCAAGTAACTTTTATTATTTATATTTCCATTATTTTAAAAAGTTTTTTGTAGTTATTAGATCTTTATTATTTGTGTTAAATGTTAATGATGTAGTTTTGTTTTATTTTATCATGTCTATAATCATAAATTGAATTGTCATGTGATTAAAACTGAAATGCTAATACCTATAATAAGGGCATTGCATTAGGTTTAAACTAGTAATGATATTTCTGTACATTTAAAATTTAATGTAACCAGAAATATGTGGTGGAGTGATTCATTTAGTGGTTTGGTCCTAGTAAAATTTTAACTTATCAAGGGAGTCAATTCAGGAAGTATGATAAAAGAAGAAGTGTCCGGAAAAAAACAAGCCTTCAGAATTCAAACCACAACAAACATTCTAACAGTAGGATTACAAAGTTTCCCAAACTAGGATTTAACACGAAGGAGATCATCAGAGATACGGCATATAAGGATGATAATACAAGATAAAAAGTAGAATAATTATTAAGTATGTTTGTGTATGTGTGTCTTGATATTGTGTTGTGAGATATTATTAATTGTTTTGGTTTTTGACAATACATAGTCTAACCTGCCTTAAAGGTCACCTCTATATAAAGACCATCTGCTTATAAAGGCCTATAGAATTGTATTCCAATTGTTCTTCATTCAATTTTTTGAACCTGCATATAAAGGCCACCTGCCCATAAAGGCCACTTTTACTGGTCCTCTTGGGTGGCCTTTATTGACAATTTTTACTGTATTTTCTTCTTCTTTGTTGAAAATGTCTCTACCGTTTCAGATATGTCACATTTTTGAATAATATTATAACATATATATACCGCATGTTTTATATTATACTAAAATCTATTTTTTCAAGAAAAAAAGATAATGGACTCAATAAATTTTAAATACATAGATTATAATATACATAGGAAGAAAACCATCAATTTACAACAGGTGTGGTTATTTATTACCACTTTGGATAATGGTGATGACGCAATCAACAAACTCTTCGATCATGAAGAAAGTATAAATAATGACACAATTCCTATATTTTTTCTTCTTACTCCATTAGTGTGAAATAAAATCCCATTACTTAGGTTATCACGTTTTTCTCCTATTCATCAGTTATGATAAACTGCAAATTTTTAATTGTCTATAGACGTTTTGCAACAAAAAAGATCTAGCTCATTCGGAGAACAATTAAGAAATCAATCAAGATGAATTTTAAAAACACAACATGCCTGATAATAATGATTCAGAATTTATTTTAGGTTAAATGCAGATTTAGTTTAAAATAAACATGCGGTTGCTATGGTAACCAATTTCAAACGATTAGACACAACAGTGAAAGTTTAAAATTCAAATGTGATTCATAAAGACAAAAGAGTGGTAATAACCACAACTTATTACATTGATAATCGTCAAGGTTCAACATTTTTGCTATGTTGGCAACTACACAATGATCTATACTCGTAAGATAAATGCCATTAACCCAAACACCTAAGACGAACAAAACCATAAAATATTTCTTTTCTATGTCTAATTACTTAGAATTTATTATTGACGTCTTATAGTTCCATGAGTTTCAACCTCATTTTTGATTTCACATGTAGCGAGTGAAACTAGCTAAACTTGATACGCTCATCCTTCGGAGCACCCGGCCTGACTTTTGCGTTTTTCACTTGGTTTGTCAGTTTTCAAAGTTATACTTTGTTTTTTGGACTCTGTTTAAACATTGGACGGCACGTTAGTGTTTGATCTAGATATATGTATAGGTTTTACTTGGTCCCAGATGTGATCCATCATTTGTTGTGAGTAAAAACGATACGGAATACAGATTGATAAATCACATGATTTCACCGCTATTATCAACTAAAATTTCTGAAAATTGAAATCGGTTAATATTCATATATTTGAATTGATAATTAGCAATGGGAAAACAGCACAGTGAATATTGCATTTAACATGAGATAGATGCACGCGATTATGATTACGTTTCCATTTTTAGAAAACAAATTATGTATGTATATGTGTATTTATCTCTCCATGACCTATGATGAAGGTGAAATACTTGTACTCGATAACGGACATAACCGATATTAGTTATTAATTTTAATTTAATCGATTCTGGTAATAATTTATCAGTGATATCCAGCGTTAGGGCAAGTAAGATTATAAGTATCCAACATGTTTGAGGCACAGCAAAACATGTATATTTTCCAGAACGAGTAAATGATTTTAAACACTAAAATAGTCAAAGAAGCATTCTTTAAGAGACATTTGTCCTTTTCCCAGTTGCCATACTTATTTTTCCTTAGTGCATTACATCCAAACCACTTTTGACTTTCCTAGTAAAATATCTTTCAGTACATATATATTAATTAAATTTCATTTTTTTTGTCACATTTAATGCAGAAGTGAAATTTCTTTGAGGATATAATTATTTACTACAAATTTATTATCTGTATTGTACAAATAATTTCTCAACGTCTATAATTATTTATAACGTTAAACTGTTTTATAATTTATACATGTGCGTATTATCCTGTTTACAGAAGTTCTTATTTTTACAAAAAAGCAAGTCCATCCATCTCTATATGAACTCTGAAGGTGAAATACTTGTACTCGTTAAAGGACAGAACCGAGAGGATATCTATTTACTACAAAATTATTATCTATATTTTACAAAATAATTTCTTGGCGTCTATAATTAGTAATAACGTTAGGAACGTTTTATAATTTATACATATACGTACTATCCTGTTTACAGAAGTTTTTATTTTTACAAAAAAACATACATTTATCTATGAACTATGAAGGTGAAATACTTGTACTCGATAACGGACAGAACCGATATTGAGGTATTATTATTATAAATGTCATCGATGTTTATGGACTTTGATAAGACAGTGATATCAAGCGCTAAGGCAAGGTGCTTTTGTAAGTAGATAAGTAGTCAATGTATTTTCAACAGAGCCCAACATGTCTAGTAAATGGACTTAAACACTAGAAAAGTCAAAGAAGCACTCTTTAAGAGACATTTGTCCTTTTTCTAGTAGCCATATTTATTATTACCTTAGCGCATTACAACCATACCACTTTTGACTTTCCTAGTATTTTTCAGTACATTTATATTAAAACATTTTATTTTTTGGTCACATTAAATACAGAAGTGAAATTTCTTTGAGGTTATAATTATTTCAGACGAAATATCTATCTATACTTTACAAAATAATTTCTCAGCGTCTATAATTAGTTATAACGTTAGGAACTTTTTATAATTTATACATGTACGTATATCTTTGAGGATATAATTATTAACTACAAAATTATTATCTGTATTTTACAAAATTCTTAACGTCTATAATTTGTTAAAACGTTAATTTTTTTAATAATCTATACATGTACGTACTATCCTGTGTGTACAGACTTTGAAGTTTGAACTCCCTTCTTCAATTGATCATACGTGTTGCTGTCAAAAACATGGGGAATTTGGCGTCATATTAAAGCCATTAATTTTGTTTGACCCAAATAAAACGGTCCCAAAACGTAATTTAAACTGAATGTTCACTTAGAAACTGTTTCTGTTCCCATGTGTTTTAAACATTTAATAAAATATTGTAACTTTATAATTGTTATTGGCATACTTTCCATGCAACGCTTCGACGCTTGATATCAAATTTACTCGATTCATATGACTTTGTTAAAAGTAATACATTAAAAACAAATATACTTATTCAAGTGAAAACAATTATATTTTAGTGAAATTCTTCATGACATCCTAGGGGATTTTATTTAGTATGATGGTGTCGTTGTTATACTTTACTTTTTTCAGAATGTTTTACACATTAGTGTCATGGGAAAGAGTAAACAAGCATGACATCTAAACAACTTCCTTTTTACTACTATTATGGGACAATGTAAACATGTATGACTTCCAAATCCACTTCCGTTCTACTAGTATTGTGGGATTGTGTAAATATAAGATACATCCAAATCAACTTCTGTTTTTACTTGTATTGTGGGAAAGTTTAAACATTTATGACATCCAAATCAACTTCCGTTTTTACTAGTATTGTGGGACAGTGTTAACACGAATCAACTTCCATGTTTAAAAAGAATTGTCTCTGTTCTTGATAAATATTAGCGACACGAATAATAATGTTATGAGTGAAAAACGTACAATTGGAAAGAATGGCAATTATTATTTCAGGTTATGAAATTACATAATAATCAGTAGTAATTTTACAGAACTTGGTGGTCATTTCGGAATACAATTCTTCATCAGTAATGCTTGAACCAAAATTTTGTGGGTGAATGCTTGGAAATCGGATGTGACATGTAACAGTTGTGCGAGCTGACAATTTTAAACAAGGAACCTCAAATCATGGGCAAACTGGAAACCCCATTCAAATACTTTTATGTTCCGTCCTATGTTTGATTTTTTAATTTCAATTTCACCTAAAGACATAATTGTGACTCGTACTTCATTGTCTTTTGAATAAAAGCATCTTCCTCGAAGCAGAATTTTGTAATAAGTTTTTAATTGTCTAGCATTTTGTCCTCAAAGATCAAAGATTCAAGTTATGCATCAATACCAGATAATAATTAATTGTTAGATTAATAATGAATACCCTAAGATATATTAACAATGTAACGAATGCGCTGCAGGTTAAATCTATTAAACGTTGTAATTTTTTAAATTGGAATACCGTAACCGTATACGTTTTTCATTATTTTTAATTTTCGTAATGACTTTAAATTAATCCCATAGTGATTAAAATAAATAACTGAAACAGACAAAATGAACATTAACTGCATGTAACTATAAGCGCACTCCAAAGTAAGGTTATACAGATCTGTATCTGATATATGATATAACTGGAAATTATATTTAAGGTTTACGTCTCGATGCATTTTTCTGGATATATAAACTCTCGTAAATTCCTGTAATGGAAATGAAAATAGTTCGATTTATCAATAGATCGATGTTCGGAGATGTAAATGTTAGTGCGGAGGTTCATACATAAAATTTTTGACAACCAGAAATCATTCTGATATTGCCTGTTGATTAAACTTGTTGGAGTAAGTTTCATGAGCATTAATTTACGTAGTCGCTGAATAACTGCAAAAATAGCAAATATTAATAAACACATCAAAATACATACTTGGCAAAAAAGCAAAAATACAGGAAACACAACACTACGACTGAAAAATAACAGTCCTCTAATTTGAACATGCCTCAAAGTAATTGCTACATTTGCTATTTTTATCTTGAGCATAAATAAATCTCTAAGTACGATTGAAAAAAACAACAACAACAAAAACACAAAAAACCTAGAAAAACAGTTTCCGGAGCACCCGGTTTTGACATGCATTGGTTTGTTTATTTTTGATAAGAAAGCCATAGCAATTTGTACAAATTTCCGTGTTTATATCACACATACACTGATGTTGGGTTTTCATTGTTGATTTGATACATTAGTTAAAATTGGTGTTAAGTTCTAATAAAATGAGTAATCAACATCTTAAAATATTGAGCGATACTAATAAGAAATTTATTCCGAAACGAACGATTAGTACTGCAAAATTTAAAACGTATTTAGTAATAATTAGGTTATATTAACCGTAAATCATAGACGATGAAAAAACATTTCTACTCGTACGTTATCTTGTATAAAAACGGTACAAAATGATTGAGCATGTATGTACAATGTTACGCTCTTGAACTTATGACAGGTGCTTAAAATAGATTAAAATTTCTATTTTGTTGATATTTCCACAAGTAAAACATCGACTGAGTTCTTATTCAAACAAAAGATTTTATCTCTTTATAGAAAGTAAATATTTTATAATTATTTAGGAATCGTGCATGCTTTCAAACAAGCACGTACTGCAAATAATAATTAATCCCAAATAACAAATATGTTTGACAATTCTAAGATAATACGTTGTCAAATTTTTAGTTTGTTAATAGGTAGGCATTTAGCATTTTCTAGATATTGGATAAAAACGTTAACTGTTAAAATTGCAAAAAAATCTGTATTTTAAAAAAGATATAAGTCGGCACTTGTAATCCGAAAGTTGCCCACAGTTGCTCCAATGCGTTCTTATAATTCAAGCATTAAAAATTTTGATCCAAAATATATTATAAATATTTTTAATAATAGAAGATTTTGTTTGTATTTGATTAATGGCATAGGCAAACAACATTGCCCTGTCCGCTTGACCTTTCATTTAAAAATTGTTTACGGACAGGGTGATTTATACATCGGGATCACACGTGTTTATAATGAGAACAGGAATCATGTGTCTTATGTAAATGGCCTAAGTAATTTTAAATCATTCCACTACGCATGTATTAGGTGGATCTTTCAATGTGAATATTCTTAATCAAGGTCATACAGACAGGTCAATTGTGTTTGCCGTTAAATAGGTACACTGTCAACAACAGAAATGTCTCTTTGAGATACATTCTATGGATTTAATGTGACGACAAGACACAGGAATATATTAATTTTCATTTTAGAAACAATCATTTTTGTGCTTGAATTGTTCAGACTTTTAACGTAATAAAATAAATTTACACCGTTAAGATAGTAAAGGGATTAGATAACTTGCTTCTTATTCCATTGCTTCCGCTTCCTACATATGTTGACACTGTTGTAAGTAGTTTGGCTTTTGTGATGCTTCATGGTTGTTGTTCTTTGTCTTAATTGATATACCCAGTTGTTCATGGTCATACTTTATATTGTAGCTGGCCCCGGTTTCACAATCATTCCTTGGCTAAGATTTTCCTTAACTTAAATCTTGCACATTTTCATATCTTTATAATTTTGTTAATTTTAAATATGAGGAATTTAAGGTGTCATTTTTAAGATCACTTTTAGATTAAAACATTTGCATTTAGTTTTGATAAAAATATTCATCAGTCGTTTCAAAAAGAGATTACAAAAATTTGCTAAATTTAAGTTGAGGGAAATCTTAGCTAAGGAATGATTGTGAAACTGGGGCCAGGGGTTCAAACCAGAACAAAAAAATGGAAATTAAAACAGTATTGGCAGAGATGGAATTTACAATATATTAAGTTAATGCACTCCATCTACCTACGGCACTGGATGACGACACAAACCTGCTGGGGGAACCCAATGGCTAATGGAATTAATTTGAAAGATGGCTCTCTGAAACAACGTTCTGTGATATTTAACTTAAGTAAGTGTAAGCAAACTGTGTACGTTGTCCTTTGTCCAAGTTATCGCATTTCAGAAGTAGCATACATTGCGGTAGTTTGTGGAAGTTTTTCAGTTCAAATATTACTGTAACTTGCTGTAATTTGTGTCTTCAGTTCAGTCCTTCAATACTTCTAAAATTTCAGTAGTACAGGATATTGCTTTCAAAAATAGCAAGAGTTCCGACACATAGTAATGCCGTTATAGTCAGTTAGTAAAATGTTGCATCATTTCGATTGGTCATATGGGAATCGGAAGTGAACAAAAATGATTGAACCTTGATAAATCATGATGTTTACTTATCTAGAACTCATTTTGTCCCACTGATAAACTCGTCGAATAACTCTAAAAACACTATGCAAAATAATTTTGAAAGTGGATTTAACAAATTATTGGACAATTCATTATCAGGGTCGAATGGTTTACTTTTCTTTTTGATTACATAATGTCAAGCTTGTTGTTTCCATTGTAAATTAATCGCAAAATTGTGTACACAAAAAAAGGAAATAAATAAACCAGTGATGTGTAGTTTTTATTTAATTTATCAAAATTCAGAACAAACGGTGATAATTGTTAACTACTGTTGATAGTAAAGTATCAAAACCAATACCACTCATAAAAGTGACATCTTGAACTGCCCATATTCAAATGCACCAGATATATTTACATGATTATCCATAACAGCCATAACTGCCATCATATAACAAACATTGTGTAACAGATACAATACTGATTATCCTCACAGCTTAAAACGTAACGCATTATCACATGTTTGCAACTTGGCAGGAGAGCTGCCATACTCAAACAAATCATGATACCTATAAAAAAACTTGAGCATAACATTTTCACAATGCCACATTTCCAAATACATTGTCCTACGTAACGCATCATATTACACTTACTAGTTTTAATTCCACTCGGAAAAGATTCTAGTATGAAAAGGTTGCTCATTTCTTTGTCGAAGATAAGTGGTTTTCTCCTGACACACATTATTATCCACTATCCCTGAATTGGCCACCTCGTTATTAGTTTAATACTTTTGACTCGAACTCAAAACATATTTTCTCCATTCCGTGACAAAACAAAAACTCAAAGTGTGTGACAAGTAATTTTTTAAATTCGAAGAATGACCAAAAACTCATGTTCAAAATCACGACTTTTGAGAAAAGTCAAATCCAACCTCGCCTAGCCCCAA
The DNA here is from genome assembly GCA_021292105.1 of Anadara kagoshimensis. NCBI lineage: Eukaryota > Metazoa > Mollusca > Bivalvia > Arcoida > Arcidae > Anadara > Anadara kagoshimensis. Next base: position 42,316,803 of record CM037858.1, read on the forward strand.
AAGGTATTTGAAATACATGTATTACTCTCATGGTATTTGAGAAAGTAGACATCAGACGACTTGAGCCAAAAATTACTCTCATGGTATTTAAGGAAGTAGAGATCGAACGACTTGAGCCAAAAATCACTCTCATGGTATTTAAGGAAGTAGAGATCGAACGACTTGAGCCAAAAATTACTCTCATGGTATTTAAGGAAGTAGAGATCGAACGACTTGAGCCAAAAATCACTCTCATGGTATTTGAGGAAGTAGAGATCGAACGACTTGAGCCAAAAATCACTCTCATGGTATTTAAGGAAGTAGAGATCGAACGACTTGAGCCAAAAATCACTCTCATGGTATTTGAGGAAGTACAGGTCAAAACGACATGAGCAAGTCAGGAACATCTAGTCGCCTAAAGTATTTCGGAATGTAAAGACAAAACCTTTGGAAAAGTAAAAAAATGCATTAGTCAAAAACCAAAATTACAAAGTCGCTTATTGTATTCGAGAAAATAACGTTTGATTTCGTGAAGTTCTAATGCACAGCTGAAGAATGTTCCCATATTTCCATTGTTGTTACATGACAATTATTAGTAGTTTCGGATGGACGACTGTGATTCCTAAACAACAACAAAACTGTCAAAAGATGCAATAAATAGTTTAGTTAAATAATACACTATATACAACGAGTTTGACTTTTTGAATGACCCTGATTAATATAGTTTCAAATGACTGATTGTAACACCAGTCGATTGATGCGTTGCTAATGTCATTCATTAAACTTATTGTTATACAATTCATTTTCAAACCATCCTCCCAAAGAAAAACAAAGACTTTTAAACTAACAAATTAAGTTTAACATGTGAATTTAATTTCCACCTTGGAAGTTAGGCCGATGGGTAAGCACCTCCTGTTAAGGGAGCTACAATTGTCATGTATAAAAACGAGAATGAAAGGAATTGTGGGACGTCAAATATATCCAGGGTAAGTGTGGATACAGCGACATAATATTTATCAACAATGTTGTGATGACGCCCATAAAACTTTTTGAGATCCTTGACAAGCCTGGGCTTGCAATAAATCGCTCAGTATTTCACATATTTTTACAGGCACTATATTGACCGGTTAATTGTTAGATGTTGGACTGCTTGGATAACATTGCGCACACTTAACCTATGATGTTATAAATAATATTAACAACGAGAAAAGGTATACCAAAAATGTGATTGCGATCATCCTGAGTAATGTTTTACCTGAAGGTCAACATCACACATATTGACCTTATACACTGTCAGAAAATGTATTTTCATTTTTTAATGCATTTTACTGTTCTTGTCAAATGATACATGCTCGTCGTCATTTGATTGCATCATGCTTTAGATACAAGTACATGTATTTCCTGTAATAATTACACAACCTATTCAATTACTTCACTAAGGCGAGTCATACTACCTCTTTGATGTGATTATCAACCAGTGAATCACACAGATTAAAAACCCATATATATATTATGATTAGATGCTGTGGTTGTCCTAACTAGAGATCTATAACGGTGTGTAAAACCGATTTAACCATTCTTCGGCTTTACAAAACCGTACTTGGTATGTTACTATTCGAAAAAATGCTTGTGCACGTGTGCGGTTATTATCAAGACATGTATGATGAAGTGCATCGAAAAATAACAGTCTAAATAATGCATTGGTGGACTCGACAGGTTAAAATGACAATACTGAAAATAAGTGCTCTTGTATCTTGAAAAACGTTGATGACAATTAAATGAATCTATGAAAATTAAGGTTCTCTTGCCATTTATCGGGATTGTAGCAGACGACAATAATGACTTCCTGATGTATTAAAAACAAAAATGCTGTTTTTTTGAAAATATATATCAACTGAAATAATTAGAAAAAGAAAACGGCCTCTGTCAGGACCTTAAGTCGGGTATATGCCCATTTGCTTGTCCCCTCTGAGTTCCATTTGTTTGTACTCTAGGGGTTCCATTTGATTGTCCCCTTGGTGTCGATGCCACACCGTTTCTGTCCGTTCGAGGTGTAAACATTGACATAGTATCGTTCTTATCTTCCGATTGTCTTTTCCTTGCATTAAACATATATTCCCGCATTTTATATACCATGTAATCAAAAAATGTCTTCCAAGCATTTCTCAACTCTTTTTCATACACATCTGATAATACTCCACGGAAACTGTAATCTATTGCTGGCCATAGTCTCTGAAAAATAAAAAAAAATAATTCATAATACAATATATTATCCAAATACCATGTATTTAGCAGCAGCTAAATGGTTCATAAAATTATCTAACTCATCATTAAAACCAGAGTAAACACAATACAGTCGAACACGATTGAATTTTACTTGTCTGTCAATATATCAAACATGTCCATATCAAAATCTCGGAAGCAAAGTTAAACTTTGAAACTGGCAAAATAAAAAAACACGTAAACTTCCACAAGCAAGTGATGTAGTTCTTCTGGAAGGACAAGCATATCCTGTTCTAACTAGGTATACCTGCAAAGCTAAGAAGGAAGGAACATGGAAGTATGGATTGTCAAATATATCCAGGATAATTTTGGATGCAAAGTCATTATACTTATCAACAATATTGTAATGACGGCCATAAAACTTTTAAGTAAGTACGTCTTTGATTATCACATTTATTTAATATTTCGTAATGAAGGAACAGATTTAATTGGTTTTTTATTCATTAGAATGGAGGTATAAAGAGGAAAGTTATTTATATTTCCCACTTAATTACAGAGCATTTGTCTTCTGAAATAAATACAGCCAATGACAATATTCGTATGTACTCATTATGCAATAAGAAATTTCCTTCGCCACTCAAAGCTAATTGTAATTTTTAATTATTTAAAGGTTTAAACTTAGAGACTCAATATATTTCAGTCAAATGTAAATGATTATTTTTTCTGCGAGCTTATTGATTTAGAACGAAATTAAAATTTTTACTGTTCGATATAAAAAGGGTTACTTAATTTGTATGATTTTTTGCCAAGTTCAATATCAGGGAGAACCCATTATGAATGGCTTAAACTGTCTTAAAATATTATATAATAACACACAATATCACACATAGGTTAAACCATAATGATTTTTGTTTTGTGTTTATTGTAGACCATTTACAAAGAAGATGCACCGCGCTTTTAGTTAAAGCGATCAGGCATGAAAAACGTTTATGAAACATTAGTTTATACGTGGAATTCAGGGGCTGTAGAAGTGCGATTAGGTAAAATTATTTTCTGAATGATAAAACAATAAAAGTCTGTAAATTTTCAGTATCATCATTATTGTTAAGAATAAGCAGATGTTTTCCAGTTAATTTACTCAATTGAACACAAATATATCGTTATAAATGAACTTTAAGAAGGCGTTTGATAGCGTAAACGTTTATATGCTCTGATGCATTTTAATTAATGTCTTATTGTATATTATATCTAATTAGTTCCGTGTCTTTACATCACCTGACCATTGACATGTACATGTTATCATTAGGCTGCAGGTTTCTAAATTTCTATTAATCACGTCATGACGGAAAGTGGTCTTTATACCTTTGTCTCTTAACACTCTTTTGTGCTTAAAACGTTTTATCTTTTTTTAAAATGTATAGAACAAAAACGTCTTTGAGAAATCGTTAATCTTTTTTGATGCAGCAGAAATTGTTTCATGTCAGGCAAGAAATTTTATTCTAGGTTGGAAAACTTTATGTTAGCGATTTTAAAACTTTAATTTTTGAAAAATCATTGTACTAAAATTAAAAAAAAATGTTTTTAAATCGATTAAGCAGATATGTTTGCATAATCATATCCTATCATTTGATATCCAGTGTAAATAATAAGTTTTTTGACTTAACAAAAATACAGATCACGGTAAGTAAAAAGCAGTGGACAATCGTATAAGCTATAACTAAATAACATTGACCTGTCCGCTTGAAATTTAATTTAAATATTTGTTGTAAACTTGTATATTTATGCATAAGGAAAACAGGTGATAATTACGTCCACCTCATGAGAAACAAGCTTTCCTTACGTATTAACTGCGAATCATAACACCACCAGTACCCTTGCATTGGATGATCATGGAAATTCCTCATGAAAGGTCAACGGGCAGGTCAATGTTGTTTTCTTTTACACTATATATAGTAAAATGATAGTATCGTGAACGTCTAAAACAACAAACACTTTCAAATACTGTCTAAAATACATACCTGTATTATGCCACTTTTGATTTTCCATTAAATAATCATTATTTAATTAACTGTAGCTCATCACATAGCTATTGAATGTTTAATAACGAACAAAATGTATTATCGTTTTTTCTCTGTTAATGTTTGACATTTTTGCACTTAGAATAATAAATAAAAAACACGAAGACCATTTACGATCAATGACATGCCTTATCTTATGTCTAGTGTTTTCTGCTTTCATTTGTTTTTGTTATGACGTGTTACTGGTTGCTTTGGATACTGAATGATAAATATTTTAAAGTTTGGATTTCAATATTTCCATTCCTTATCAGAAAGGTCACTGAATTCAAAAATGGATAGTTTATTTCTAATTCTCTTCCGTAATTCAAAGCCGTATTTATTACCATTTTGTTACGTAATAGTCAGTCATATTTTTTTCATGAAATTGTACAGCAAAATGTCATAGATAATAGAAGATTACGTATTTCCTGCTATATTAATGCATTATAAGTCCTCAAATATTCTGATAATAACAATATGAAACAGTACACCTAACGTGTGACATAACATTTATTGATTTCTGTGAAACTTCATTACAGATCACGATATGACATTCGGTCTTGTTCCATGACAACACCTGCATGACTTCGATCAATGTCCTCGGTAAAAGCAAACGCTCATGTTTGCTTTGATATGTTCTGGGATACTTTGGTTTTTGCCAATTAGTGTGTGGTATTTAATAACTAGACTATTTAGAAATGGCGTTCATAGTGATATAACTTCAATCACCGTGCAGAGCGCGTTATTATTAGTTTACTCTCCACAGCAATAGAAGTTATGGCATTATAAATGTCATGATTTTGAATCGCCAAAATGTTAGAAGTACGCTTATGCTTATGTCTAAATTTGATGCAAGTTAAAATATAAAATTCCTCAAAAACTAAGATATATGCAAAGTATTCCCTTAGCTCAGTTTGATAAAATATATATTGGTCCTTTGGTAATCTTTTCAACATTTTGAAAATAATTTTGGTTTCATAATTTTGTTCAAGCACTACTGATTAGGTATTGTATTTCGAAACAGCCGCTTAGTGCTGTAAAATTAAAACTGGTATGTCATTTTGATACAACAGCATGCATTTCCTATAGTACATTTCAACAAACAATTTTGTATAACAATGTGTATAAACTGTGCACCATTGTTTGCTGGTTTATTCGAATAAAGCAGAGTTTATGCAGAGCCCTGTTAAAACTGAAAAGAAGACGGTAGCCAAATTATTCAACACCACATACAGATATTTAGATCGCATAGATATATATCTTCAATATCTTAATAATCCTATATAAGTGGACTATAACAATGTCATTATACGAAAAACTTAAAATATACAAATTTCCTTGCATATTTTGACTTCGAGCTAAAGTGGACAACCCTTAAAAAGCTATATGCAACTAACGTAATTACGTCAATTTTTCCATCGTCAACTTTCATTGTATGTAGAAATAATAATAAGTTTCACATTCAATGGTAGAGCTTGTATCCACTGCGGGAACTTTATACAACGATTCAAACTGCTTATAAAAATGTGGAGATAATGCAAGCCTGTGGTTATTAAGGCCCTTAAACGTTTTTCTGACCGTCATCGTAATATTGTTGACAAGTTTGATTATGTATGTAAAACCATTCTCGAAATATTTTTATATTGTAAATTCCATGTTCATTTGATTTCTGACGCAATGGGCGTATAGCTAAACAGAAGGTACCTACCCTTCCAAAACACTCAGATTCACTTCTTTTCCGAAAGTTTACGTGTTAAACTTAATTTGCGAGTTTTCAAAGTTTCTTTTTAACTTTTCACGTTAATTTTCGTATATATAATTGCAATTGTTATTTCGCATTTTCCAAATACTTAATTCGTATTATTGTGATTATGTATTTCAGTAATAGTTACACTAATTGAAGCATTTGAAATACCATTTGGAAAATACGAAAAACTATTATTAATATATGAAACACTATTTTGAAATTACAAAATACGAGGGGAAGTCAGAAAGTTCATAGAACAGCGTATTCAGGCAAGCGTAACACACATTTTCTTTACTTATTTAGACAACACAATATTTCGCCATTTTAAACATATCACGTTTATTTCTGTAATTCTCTCAAAAACATTCATAGTCGGTGACCATCAAGCATAAATCAAAATGTTAAGTTTAGAGCAGTAATAAAGTTCCTCACAGTAGAGGGATCAAATGCCATAGAAATTCGCTGGCGAATGGCAGAGATGTACGGTAACAGTGGTCCTGCCTATCCCACAGTGGCAAAATGGTCAGCTGAATTTAAACGTGGGAACACCTCATTGAAGGATGACCCATGGTCAAGTCGGCCAGCTGATTTCATTACAAAGGAATTTGTCACGCCTGTGGAGACCCTCATCATGAATGATCGTCGAATAAGGATTGATGACATAGCTAGGGAGTGTGACATTTCACATGAAAATGTATACACGGTTATCCACGAGCATCTTTGGATGTCAAAAGTATCCGCAAGATGGGTCTCCAGAAACCTTAATGTGAAGAATCGCTTCCAAAGACTCCAGTCAAGTCGGGAGCTTCTTGGCATTTATAATGATAACCCGGAGAGCTTCCATATACGTTTAGTAACTGGTGATGAAACATGGATTCATCATTAGGACCCAGAAACCAAATAAGAGTCTATGCAATAGAAGCACCCTGGCTCACCCACACCAAAGAAATTCAAAACCCAACCATCAGCTGGCAAAGTCATGGCCACTGTTTTTTGGGATTCTAAGGGTGTACTGTTAATCAATTATAAACCTGCTGGAATCTCTATCACTGGGGCTTACTATGCTGATTTATGAAAGCTGCTATTAAATTAAACAGGAGGGGAAAGTTGAGCCGAGGGGTAATGCTTCTTCACGACAATGCTCCTGTATACAATTTAAGGAATGCACAAGCAGCGATTCGTGAATGCAAGTTCGAACAACTTAATCACCCATTCTACAGTCCCGATTTGGCGCCCAGTGATTATTTCCTATTTAGAAATTTGAAATCCCTTTTACGGGGAATCAGATTTCCTGATGAGACATGGTTTCAGGACCAAACAAAAGGTATAGACAGTCTGAAGGAAAAGTGGGTTAAGTGCATTAGGGTAAATGGGGACTATATTGAAAAGTAATGATGAAATGTATGGTTTGTTGCGGCAATATAAACCCCGTTCTGTGAACTTTTTGACCTCCCCTCGTATCATAGCTGTTACACATGTCATCTCACTGCTTCCGTAATTTTTATATCCAGTGGTATTAACGCTTACTGCAAAATCTAGGCTAATTTGGACTTAATGTTACTAAAATCTATATGCTCAATATAACCCATAATAGTATACATAATCCAGTAAATAATTGATGACATGGTCTGGATTTAAGACGTTACGAAACAACCAATCCTCTTCCTGATTTGTCGCCGAAAATAACCTCGATTAAATTCTTCCGCTCCAGTTAAAGGTTAAATATCAAATGAGACTTTAAAGTTCGTTTTCATTTTATTAATGGTTGCATACACTAATTTATTACTCATTTGTTTTCTTTGGAACGTATGTCTGATTGCCCCCCCCCCCCCCCAATATTTATATTCTTCTTTACATCCAAATGCTCCATGTCCCTTTGACTACACAAGTGGTGAACATGGCTAAGAGAACAGGGGGCACTTTCCCATCCGGAGCACCCGGAAGGCCTAATTTCCCTGGTGGAAGTCACGTGTTTTACTAAAATTGCAAAGTTTCACAGATTTTCTTTGCTTTGGAATTGTGATTTAGACATGGATAAGTATGATTGTTCTTGGTATTTACACTTACTGCATTTCTTTCTTACTTGCACTAAATGAATTGAAGACTAGACTACAACATAACCGGAGATTGTACAAGCTTTATGGATTATATGAGTAGTTTTATAATTCTGTGGCATCAAATTATAAAATTATGCATTAAATGAAGATCACTAACTATCTAAACCGTCCATTTTTTGATCAATACTTTCAATTAATTATTATCTATTTAGGGATGGCTGAGGTCAATATTTAGAGTTTTCAGTATTTAAATATTGCATTTTTATGTTTCAAATATTAACTTAAGATGACGATTGATGTAGTTCTTAGTTATATCTATATACATATATTATAAACAATGGCTTAAAATGGTCTCTGTGCAATTCCCACCACGGGAGCTTTAAACAACGGATTAAGGTTTTACAAATAAAAAGATTATTTACTTGTTAGATTATTAAGACCCTCAAAAACTTTTGCTGTCATCACAATATTGATGATAAGCATGGAATATAAGCGTCTAAGAATCACTTGTTTTGATTTCACATGAAGTAGGTAATAGTAAGCACGTCAGCAGGAGATGTTTGCCCTTCCGGATTTACCGACCTCACTTCCTTAGTTGAAGTTCACATGTTTAACCTAATTTGCTAGTTTTTGAAATTTAATCGTAAATTTTGGATTGTTAATTTAACTTAAATTAGTAAATGTGTGGTTTATCACAAACATACTAATCCATTTCCCAATCACAATCCAGAAGCAAAGTAAAAACTTTGGAACCGACAAGTTAGGTTAGACACGTGAACTTCCACCAGGGAAGTGAGGCCGGGTGCTCCGGAAGGGTAAGCACCTGCTGTTTAGCTAGCTACACCCGCCACGTGTGTAATCAAAATTGTGTGAAAGGAACATGAAACTATGAGACGTCAAATATATCCAAGGTAACCCTGGACACAGAGACATCAAACTTATCAACAATACTGTGATGACGGCCATAAAACTTTTTGAGGGCCTTGATAAGCCTAGGCTTGCAATATCCCTGAGTCAACAATTTATTTGCAAGCAGCCTACTTCGCTGTACAAAGTCCCCGTAGTGGGAACAAGCTCTACCATAGCGTATTAATTGGGAAACAAATACACCATAAGCAGGAGAAGCAGGTATATTGCTGCATAAAAAAGGAAAGTTGACAATAGAAAAATTGAAGTCATCACGTTTGTCATAAAGTTTCAAATGTAGCCTAAATTATTCTTATGAGTACATTTTCTAACATCTTTTGTTTTTAATTAGGAGGCGGCTGCCTTACACACTAATCTTTAGTCTACTCACATAAACGTTTACGTATTTACAAATTGCCAGTTTTCGCTGTTTTGATTGTGATTTGAACTAGGTCCGATATGTCTCTTATTAAATATGAATGTAAAGAACAATTTATCTAACATCGTTATATTAGGCCAACATATTTACCTCTAACATATAAGGTTTTACTCTTAGTTTACAATGCTTTTCTCCAAGTACTTTTAAAAACGTATTAAGCTCGTCTACATCTTCCAGAAGTTCCACGGCAGTACCAATCCCTTGCATTACCAACATGGCATGGCGCTGTAACATTTCGTGGTCTACACCAAGTGTATTTCCATTGTCTTCTGTGGTTATTATTTTGGAAAATAACTTTAATACATCACTCTCTAATGTCTTTAAAAAACTAAAAAAGAAAACAGAAAATATAAGAAAAAGCTTCAAAGTTAAAATATTAAAATTGCATTAGCAACAATAATAACAATAAACACAGTATATCTAAGGTTGAACTTTGATTGTACTGGATTTATTGGGTGATAACTTCAGGTCACGCGCAAATTGAATGAATGTCAAACCCATTCATGAAGGACATCATCACACAATAAATTCAGTACTATCAAAATTCAATCCTTATTTTTACAATCTATTAACCCTAGGAATGTCGTAGGTCCAAAATAGGTCAAAATAAGGGCTACGTCCAGCGCCACTCGACCTATAGGGCCTGTCAAAGCTTCAACGTTCAATTTTGATGACGCCAAATGAAAGTCCGCCCATTTGCCAACGCCAAAGGAAAGAAACAAATAAGTGACGTCACGGGTGAAAGGTCGCACGTGACCAACCAAAGAGTTATTGGTTTATATCTTTAGTTGCTCTCATAAGGTTTAATGAAGGAAGTTCAGTATGATTGAAAATAGAAAACATTGCATTGAAACCACACATTTGTACATGACTATAAAGCAACACTAGACATGTCTGACAAAGAAAAAAAACAAACAACAAAAACAAAATTGAGATATATGTATACCTTTTTCGGAGCTACAATGTATTTTTTAATTTGCTAGGCATAATCCAAATAGTATCGATGAACCATGTTAATACTGCTCGCTTGTTAAAGGCCTTTTGTGTGGGCTTATATATTAGCCTATCCGTCATTCAAAGAGGTCTATCAGCTGAACTTCATGAACATTTTTATGTTTGATAAAACTAATGCATTTTTCATGTTTGACACAGTTGCTTTTTAAAGAGACTTTATATTTAATATGTGTATGTATATGTGTAGGTGCAAGTGTACCTAACTCTGTCGTGGTTATTTTGCGCTTTTTATAGCACAAGTTGATGTTCTTGTACACTATTACTATTACTGTTTATAAATAAACCTATAAACGGATAAAATCAATTACAATATAAATCATCCTAGTTCATCTTAAAAGATTACAAACAATAAATAACTTTCCAATACAATTACCTTCTATAATCTCAAATGTTTAGATGCAATAACACGGAAGTCAAGTATTTTGGTTCATATTTTGCTTATCAGTAAAGCGTTTATAGATGCAAACTTTTAATACTCTCAGGTAAATGAATATTTATTCTACGTTATTCGTCGACTTATATTTGCCAGCTCATGATTTTTGTGTGACACAATTTCATTAATTCGCCTTTTAATTTCACATTTTACCTCACGTTTTTACGTGGAGTCACTTCGTTAGTTTGCGCACGACCTCACGCATCCCTGGTGGATTTTCACACGTTTCGCTGAATTTGACAGTTTCAAATATTTTACTTTGCTTTTGGGATTGTGATTTGGACAGGGATAAGCATGTTTGTCTTTATTTGCCTTTGAAACGTATCCTTTCTATTTTTGTCTTTCGCAGTAAATACTACACAATGGCACGAATCGGCCACAATAACTTCTCGATATAAGGTGTCTGTCTGTATCGATTTTTCCTATTAATCAAATAGAACATCTCTCGACATTTTTGTAAATCATAAGTGAAGTAAGAAAAACCAGAGCAATGTTAAGATTGTTATGATTACTGATACCGATGAAGAAGCAAATTTTTTCTGATATACGATGCATCTACTTTCCTCAAACGCCGTTGTCAGGAGGTGTCAATGTATAAACATATTTTATCGTCAAACGACAGAAAACACGTAACAATAGATATTCCGAAACGGCCGTCTAGTGCTGTAAAATTAAAACTGGTATAATATGTAATATTTAATAAAACTTTAACACTAACGAGTTTGTACTGATTCCGTCACGCTCTAGCTACAAATATATCTCAACAAATGTTATTCACCTGTCCGCAGCTACTGTCCTTATTACGGCCAATCCACTTTATTTATGTTAGCTAAGTTTTGACCTTTTGACAAGTTTGTACTGTCATCTTGGAGTCTGCTTCCTTGTCCTGATCTTTTTGCACGTAAACCACTTCTTTCTATGACCGTAATCAATGACCTTGGCTTATTTTATTTGATCAATGTTGCAATAAAAACATCATCAAGAACGATTTTCCACTTTACAGCACAGTCTGTGTACTGCATAAACCCATAAATGCAATTAAAGATAACATATATTCATTTCCTCGAATGTTTGGACATTGAAAGGTATGGCTTACGTTTTTTATCAGCAAAACATTAATAGATGTGAATTACAGGTGTTGTATTTCAGTGTAAACGTCCGATCAAAGATATGGGTTTTCTTTTATCGACCTTGATAAACCTAGGTTTGCAATATCCCAAAATCAAACATTTAGTTGTATGAAACCTGTTATATTGTATAAAGTGTATAAGGTTTTCTTTGCAACATGCTCCGCTTCTTCCCTTGATTGCTTGCGAGAAAATGGACACTGAAAATCGATACTCTAGAATTTGAAAGATGTTTAGAAAACCATTAAGGCGTTTTCATGAGAAGAACCTATACTTTGTATACGAGAGTTCAAATAGTTCATAGAACGAGATACAAATTATATTGCAGCAGCTTCACCGTAAATTATTTTTGATATTGCCCCCATTGATCTAAATGCACTTAACCCACTTTCTTTTAGAGTGCCTATACATTTTAAATTTGGTCTTAAATTGTGATTTTAGATACTATCATAGATTCATTACCATTAAAAAATCAGTTTCCCGCAAATTTCTGAAATTTCACTCGAATTTCTAAAATTACATATTATACCAGTTTTAATTTTACGACACTAGACGGTCGTTTCAGAAGTCACTTCTTCATCAGTAGTGCTTGGGCCAAAATCATAAAACCTAATATTATTTTTAAGATGTTAAAAAGAACATAACCACGAGTCATATTTGGACTGTAAGATGGACAATTCAGTCATTCAAACATGCATTCGTGGATAACAGCTTATGCTTAACAGCTTAACAGCTTATGCAATCTGTGACCTATATACAAGAATAGTGTCATAAAGAAGCAATACACCTGAGATCGCCGTTTTGTAACAATTTCAAGAAATTGAATGTTGATGTATCTTCTAGATTTCTGTCACCCTATCGTTGTCAATAAAAAACATTGGTTTACGAAAAATAACGTCACTATGGACTATGGCGTCACTTGTGCACGCGGAAAGCTCGTTATTCGAAATCATTTGAAATTAATGAAAACTATTGTTCTTCTATTTTTACTTCAATATACTATCAGGCAACAACAGTGCATCATGGGGAAATTAAAATTATATACATAATTAGATACTATGAAACTCGACCCCCCACCTACACAAAAACGTCCATGATGGAAATTCTGAAAATAGAACTGTTCTACATTAATTGTCGTTAGATAAAAATGGACGATTCAGTGTGATTGTCCTAACTGCGAAATAAACACTAATTCTAGGAAAGATAATCATTAAAGACTTTAATAATTTATCAACCAAAACGACTATCAGATATTTAATTGGCAAAAAACAGGATTTGTCATGGAAAACAGAATATTCCTACTGTTTTATTATATCTGTTTTCCCTTGAACTGCAATAAAAAAGTCATCAGGTCACAATGTGAATAAATATAGATCTACGGCATATTTTCACTGAAGGAGGCTATTTTTTATTGCTTAAAGCTCTTCAATACCATCTACTGTGGATAAAAATTGTAAAATTGATATTTAAAAAAAAACTAAATCGCTTTTTCAATTTAATTGATTTTAAATTGAACTATAAATGATACTATATCTTTTGTCGTGTAATTTGTCTTCTGAAAATTCATTTGTCATGTCGCCATTTTTTAATTTTCAAAAATACAGAATATCGAAAAAAAATACATGACACCAGAATTAACTTGTATCATAATAAGAACTGCGCATAAAACGATTTCAAATAATACCCGAAATCAGTATATCTAAGTAGAACCATGGTTTCAGTAATTTCTTATCATTTACCTGTTTCATTTGTTGAAGTCATGTGTTGCAACTCAATTGGACATTTGCTCTTGGGTATTAAGGTTATAAATGAGGACAAATCTGTCTACCAATTTCATTGCAAAAATCAACAACGAAACATTTAAAAAATCTCAAGGGTTTTACAAAGACAGGCATACTAGTCCATACTCAATACAAATTACAGTATAAACTTTGAAAACTGGTAAATAAAGTTAAACATGTGAACTTCCACCTGGGAACTGAGACCGGTGCCTTCGGAAGGGTAAGCCCTGTAAAGCTATTTACATCCGCCTTGTGTAAAATTATAATGGATAATAAAGGTAATGCGCAACTACAATTTTGTATGGGACGTCCAATATAGCCAGTATTATCAACACTATTGTGATTAAACCCATAAACCATTTTGAAAACTTTTTGTTAACTTATACCTAAGTAATTATTAAGAGGGAGACTCCAAACTTGTGGGCGTAGCGCGTATAAGTGGTTTTGAATAACCATACCTATTTCAACTCAAATTAGCTTTTTTCAAAATCATACTAGTATATTTTATGAACCGGATTTTTGCACTATTCCATTAAAATATCAATTGCTAAAAGGAAATAAATCTATGTACATGTACTTCAAAAAATAGCGAGTGAATTTTTAATTTTTAATTTAAGAAATACGCATACAAATGATGGTGTAATGTGCGATGACACGAATTATTTTTTATGTTGGTGTAATGAATAAGTGATGACACTAAATTATTTTATGCCTCTTTGAAGTTAATCTGTAGACTTATCAAAAACAAGAACCAGTCAAACATAGCTAAAACGAAAACAGTAGTCAGGGAAATAAATATTTTGAAATGTTATTGTTGTTGTCATAATGAAATTATAAATATTATTTACTTATACCATTCCATGCCGTTACTTAGCGGTTTTGTTTTCAAAAACACTTGATTCAAAAACAAAAAGGTGTAACGATGGAGTTATTATTTCTATTATACCCTACTCTTGCATACCGTTTTAACAAAAAGGTGTAACGATGGAGTTATTATTTCTATTATACCCTACAGTTGCATACCATTTTATGTTCACGCGTATGCGTATCAAGCTATAAGTAGTTCCAATTGAACTTATTATTATCTCATTCACATCTGTTGCCTCGTGTTACACAAATATAGAACACAAACATGTGGAAAGTTTAACACTTAGCTAACGCATAAGTGTCAAACATCTCAGAACCTCGTTAGCTATATCTCTTGAGAATCTCTCTTTTTCTCAGGATCTTTCCAGACACTTGCTATCCATATCTCGACTGTATTTGTTAGCCCAGTGTTACACTTTCGACAGGTCTGTACTGTTCTCTATAGAGCATCAAGACGTGTATTTGCTCGGCCTGCTGACTGGGAGTACATAAACAACGTAGACACTTAAGGCACACATTATTATTTCATAACTTGTAAAATTAACAGCAATGTCAGATCCATTAGTTACATTAATTTGGTTTCGGTTGTTAAATTAGTCTGAAAATGGATATTCCTGGTAGGGAGATATATGATTTACGTTTTTGTTTTTAAATGGCTGTTTAATTGTTATCAGACATCTCACTGGTGCCCAATATGTGGTAGTCATGACAATTTTCTCTCTATAAGGAAGTGACATCTATCTTATGTTCATTTTTTTAAAACATTGTTTTATCTTCGAAGTTGAATATCTTTTTTTTCATTTCTGTTTAAACATAGTGTTAAACATACATGTTAGTTAAATTACAAAATGTAAATAATCAAAAACAAACATACTAATCCATTTCCGAATCACAATCCAGAAGCAAAGTAAAAACTTTGGAACTGACAAGTTAGGTTAGACACGTGAACTTCCACCAGGGAAGTGAGGCCGGGTGCTCCGGAAGGGTAAGCACCTCCTGTTTAGCTAGCTACACCCGCAACGTGTGTAATCAAAATTGTGTGAAAGGAACATGGAACTATGAGACGTCAAATACATCCAAGGCAATCCTGGACACAGAGACATCAAACTTATCAACAATACTGTGATGACGGCCATAAAACTTTTTGAGGGCCTTGATAAGCCTAGGCTTGCAATATCCCTGAGTCAACAATTTATTTGCAAGCAGCCTACTTCGTTGTACAAAGCGTATAAATAAAACGCTTTAATTTTAAATAAAACTATGCTGCACCCATTTGCTAAACGTTATGGTTTTAATGAAATATTATAGTGTCGAGCAAAATTTCAATCAAAAATTTCATTTATGATTTCAAAATTTCAATTCCACCACACTAGAAAAACAAATGTTAAAAATCTAAAATAAATTACTAGAAATAGAAGGTTAGAACGCAAGTAAAGTCCAGACTTCACCGATTATGCACATTATCAAACTAGATATCAAATTAGATAAGCTATCAATTAGTCATTATATACAGTGTTCGTTCAAAGTCTGGAGTAACATTACAAATAGTCTCACTATGTTTTTCTTGTCTTTTATTAGTTCAGTGTTTGTCGATATTTTGTTTCATATTGTCGGTCAAGTTGAAAATTTCAAGAACACGTACTTTAGCCTTTTAAATTCCATCTTACAGAAAATGTGAAAACGTGTTAATATTTGTATCAATATCACAGTTGATTCAAGTACTGTTGGTGCTTTGATCCATTAAATCCTGACGGTGAAGTATCTAGAGTGATAAATTAAAAGATTTTGTCAAGCAGAAGGAATATTTCTAAAATTGTGTCCATTTATTTACTATATATTTACAGTGCGTCGACCCCATAAAACGTAAATATGTTATTTTTTCAAATTTTAAATGGGTGCGAATTCATTGACGTATATGAGCTGAGTTGTTGCTCATAATGTCATTTTATTAGCTACATCTGTGCTAAAGCGTTTGTCAAGCAGAAGGAATACTTCTAAAATTGTGTCAATAAATATATTTTTTTGACAATACGTCAACACCAAAAACGTAAATATGTTATTTTTTCAAACTTTAAATGGGTGCGAATTCATTGACGTATATAAGCTGAGTAGTTGCTCGCAATGTCTTTTTAGGTACATCATTTCTAAAGCTTTTGTCAAGCAGAAGAAATACTTCTAAATTGTGGCAAGAAAATATTATTTATTTACAAACGTCGACACCAAGCACGCAAATATGTTATTTTATTCAAATTTTAAATGAGTGCAAATTCATTGACGTAAAAGAGCTGAGTCGTTATCATAATATCTTATTAGCTACATCTTTGCTAAAGCTTTTGTCAAGCAGAAGGAATACTTCTAAAATTGTGTCAATGAATAAAAATGTTTGACAATACGTCGACACCAAAAACGTAAATATGTTATTTTTTCACATTTTAAATGGGTGCGAATTCATTGACGTATATGAGCTTAGTCGTTGCTCGTAATGACATTTTCATCTACATCTTTGCAAAAGCTTTTTTCCGAGCAGAAGGGAAACCTCTAAAATTGTGGCAATAAAATACTATTTATTTACAATACGTCGACACCAAAAAAGCAATTTTTTTTAATTCAAACTTTAAATCTGTGCGAATTCATTGACGTATATGAGCTGAGTAGTTGCTCGCAATGTCTTTTCAGGTAAATCTTTGCTTAAGCTTTTGTCAAGCAAGTGAAATACTTCAAAATTTAAAAATTGTGGCAAGAAAATACTATTTATTTACAAACGTCGACACCAAGTACGCAAATATGTTATTTTATTCAAATTTTAAATGGGTGCAAAATTCATTGGCGTATAAGAGCTGAGTCGTTATCATAATATCGTATTAGCTACATCATTGCTAAAGCTTTTGTCAAGCAGAAGGAATACCTCTAAAATTGTGTCAATTAATTATTGTTTATTTACAATACGTTGACACTAAAAACGCAAATATGTTATTTTTTCAATTTCAAATTGCCCAAAAAGGCGAGTTTTATTGGTGCCCTTAAGTGGTTTGCGTATTTGGTCTAACTCATTTAGTACGTATATTAGCTGAGACTTTCCTCATAATCTTATTTTAGCTGTACATGTATTTCTATTATATATCTAATATTATGGACAAAATACTATTTGAATGGGTATTTTCAATGGTAAGGCAAAATGTCGGCCGATCCGTGTGACGTTGTTATGAAGTAAGATCTTATAATTAACTGCATAAATACAGTGACGGTTAGCTATATCTCAAAAGTCAAGGTGAGTTGAGTAGTGAAGATTTACGTTATTTTCCTAAAGTTTTATAATGTAAAAAAAGATTTTTTAACTTCGTTTTTTAGGCCACCCGAGTAAAGCCAAAACCAATCAGCCCCTGACGTGCAGTCATGTACGTAAATAGCTATTTCTTCAGTGGTCACATACAAACACCAACAGTTCGTTTGGACTCCCATTCCGGGAAAGACATTTTTCATTCTTTGTCAGATGTTCGGTCTGTGATGTTATGACTAGTTTAAAGCATGTATCATAATTTACGGGTAGCAGTTTAGTATCGACGTAACTATTAGAAACCGTGTGGCATGACTGATATCATATGATAAGATTTTTGCATGTTTCTCTGATGGGTTTTTTTTTTCTATATTTTTAATAATGAGCAACTTTGATCGATTGCTACGTAAAGTCGGGCAATGGTGAAAAATTATTCTTTATCTATTATTGTTTTGTACTGTTTTGTTGCGACATAATATAGGTTGACTTCTTTGTAAAGGGTTATAACTTCCTAGATGTTATCATCAATTTCATAACGTCATCAATTTCATAGATATACCTAATCTATATTTTTAATTCAAGACAAAGAACCTAGCCGACAATAAAACAAAACTATAACAGCACAGAAATGTTAATAATTGCAATTAACAACCTGATATAAAAGGAGTTTACGACACCTTACGGAGCAAGACTTCTCGTCAGATATCCCCAAGCGGTAAGCAACGAACACGGCTTAATTTGTCTACCTTATTACTACTTCGTTACTCTGTCATTTTCTGTGCTCTGTTTAACTTTATATCTATATCCCAAAGTCATATTGAATTTACCTACAGTTATATCATATTGCTTGTCTTTCCATTATTAATGATCCATATATTGTATCAAAAGATAATTAGAATGTACGGTTATATCCACTGGAAAGGTATCGATGATTTGAAGGCTCGTAAAGAAAGACTTGCTACAGATTTAAGACAAATAATGTTGTCTTCCTTGTTCTCTTGCCAGTGGTAATCAACGTCATAAACCAGAAACATGTCCAAAACACAATAACAAAAGCAAAGTAAACTATTGAAACATGGAATTTAATTAACATGTGAAGCAGGTCAAGTGAGACCGGGTGCTCCGAAAGAGTAGGCCTCTACTGTCTATCTAGGAGCTACACCTGTCATGTGTTAAATCAAAAACAAACATACTAATCCATGTCCGAATCAAAATCCGAAAGCAAAGTAGAAACTTTGAAACAGACAAGTAAGCATATGGGGAAATGAACGGTAATGATCTCATTTGCATATCTAACATGACAGTCCGCCATGGATAATGTCTTACATTAAAGAAAAAACGAAAACAAAAGTGTTTTTTAAAAAAGTCGATAACTTGGAACAAATTTGCTGACTTGTTACTTTCATTACACATACACAGGATACCCGAAGTGTTTAAATTTGTTAGATTAATAATAAAATACGGGTTCCTCGGCATGTTTAAATTTCGAAGCGTTAAGTGTGGTTGTCCTCTTATATTTATTTTTACTAAGCCGAAAAATTCATAAGTTTTAATCTCGCCATTCTAAAAAACACAACCGCAAAACCAAAAGTGCTGAGGATGCGTTCGATTCACCGATACATAACCGTTCAAGATATGCAGTATTTGTTTATGTAACATTTATCTATTTGGTTCCCATAATTTACAAATTTTGTACATGTATTTTGAGTAATTTTTTATTTTAGGTTAGGCCCACAAAAGGGACTTGAACTTATTTTAAAAATTATATTAATAAAAACTTTCCTCTTCAAAAGTTTGTGATATTATCTTTGTTAAGGTGACGTTTCCTGTTATACTGTAACAAATGTCATTTAAAGGGGTAGATTAAGGACAATTTTCAATACAGATAATCGGAGCCTTCGCGGGTAATTAATATAAGAAATTCTGCTACGACGTCACAAAATATGTCACGTGACTTTGCTTTATGAATATCAATGAGGACATTCCTATGGATTAACACGTGAATCTCAACCAGTGAAATAAGTAAGTGGTTTCAGTTACGCTTTATTTACTTTTATCGATACATCGCCAATTAAAAAAAATCAGAAACCAATGCTTTTTACACTTAATATAGATAATGAGATAAAGATTCCTTTTACGTCATATTTACCTAACGTCAAAAGGTCACACTCGAATTACTACAAATTCACGACTACAAAATGTAAAAGCGACAATAATACCTATGAAAAATCTAGTGTGTAAACACATTTGACATCATTGTCAAATTGTACAATGTACTGGATGGACTCGAGATCAAATATTGATTAAAAAAAAATTCTTTAAAAATGAGTTCAAACTTTACATTATGTCGTGTCACAATCTCATTACTCATAATTATCATTATATCTATCAAAAACAAACATACTAATCCATGTCCGAATCACAATCCAGAGGCAGAGTAAAAACTTTGGAAGTGACAAGTTAGGTTAGACACGTGAACTTCCACTAGGGAAGAAAGGCCGGGTGATCCGGAAAGGTAAGCACCTCCTGTTTAGCTAGCTACACCCACCACGTGTGTAATCTAAATTGTGTGAAAGGCACATGGAACTATGAGACGTCAAATATATTTAGGGCAATCCTGGACACAAAGACATAAAACTTTTTAACAATACTGTGATGACGGCCATAAAACTTTTTGAGGGCCTTGATAAGCCTAGGCTTGCAATATTCCTGAGTCAACAATTAATTTGCAAGCAGCCTGCTTCATTGTACAAAGTCCCTGTACTGTGAACAAGCTCTACCATAGCGTATTAATTGGGAAACAAATACACCATAAGCAGGCGAAGCAGGTATATTGCTGCATAGAAAATGAAAGTTGACAATAGAAAAATTGAAGTCATAAAGTTTCAAATGCAGCCTTTCGTGGGCGTCAGAATGCAGGTATAAGTCTTAATGTGAAGCAGAACTTGAGGAATCAGTCGTGACTTTTATTTCAAGTTTACTAGGATAGATGGCATTCACATAGTCGCTAAATTTAGGATTGTTAAGAGACAGAACGTCATCTATATACAAATGTATCTGTATGTGGAGTTGAATGATTTGGCGACAGTCTAACAAGGTTCTGTATAAATTCTGCTTCATAAGAATTAAGAAACAAATCAACAAGCAATGGTGCACAGTTTGTACCCATTGGTATCGATTGTTTGTTTACTATTCTTTAACTAAAACCCACAACTTCCTATTCCTTGCACAATTATTGTTAAATCACTCCATTATTTTATCTACAGTTGAATTCTTTTACGTCTTAAAGGCCACTTTTATAACAAGGACCACCTGATTTTGAAGGCCAGTGACATTTTGTCCTGATTGCATTTTTGTTCATGTAACTTGGACTCGTATATAAGGGTCACTTGTCACTAAAACGTCCACTATTATTAGCTTCCTTATGTGGCTGTAATTGACAAGTTTGACTAAAGTAGTATTAATTATTTATTTTTATTTTTTTAGTTTCCGTGGTTTTTTTCCATAATCGTGGCTACGTGTTTGTCGACACATTTCAAGTGTCTGTGATTATATGTGTACCGGATAAACACGCCTCTATAAATCGATTTATAACATACGCCCCAATACAATATTTACAATTTTAGACTTTTTCTGTAAATATTTATAACCATTTGGTCGATATTGCATCCTACTTTCCTCGTGGTATTTCCGTCTTAAATAAACACAATGCATTGTTAAATTCCATACAGGTTATTTAAAATGCCCATTGGAAAAATTTTCATACATATAAGCGTGTTTGCGTGTTTAAGTTATCCTTGAAACTATGGTGGCTTATTTCTTACATCGACATGTTTCCAGTCGACATTAAATTATTTCAAATTGTCTACTTTATAACTTGACAAGTCGAAATAATATCATGAAAAGTTGTGATATCCAAATAAAAAGTTGAGATAGATAACACGACTTGCCGAGAAACTTACGTCGACAAGTCATGGTAAATATCTCGACATAAATATATCGACATGTCGTGTTATTTATCTCAACTTTCTTATTTTAACTATCACAACTTTCCATCAGATTATCTCGCTTTATCGAGATATTAAGTAAAAATATGTCGGCTTAAATTATTTCGATGTCAGAAATAAGCCACCGTAGATATTAAATGAACATGTTGGGATAATTTTATGTCGACTTAATAAGCTACCATATTGCAGCTATCAACGCCCCCGTTTTGAACGACTTAGTTTAATGGTCAGATAAAAAGGTGTTTTAATTGAACAAGGTCTTGTCGTCGTGTTATTCTTATCTCTTGTATTGAAATGAACAAGGTTATGTCTACACAGTACAGACTTGTCAAAAGTTTAAGCGTGCGAAGGAGTCAATGGTCAGCTTGCGATCCCAATGGACAACATATGGAAAAACTGCCGAGAGGTAGACACTAGCTGCTAAGATATAGCTAATGTGGGATCAAAATGAGCTGCAACTTTGTACTAAATCGTAAACATAATAATTAACTTTCGACAGGTCTGTACTGTATCTTTCTATTTTTAGAATCCAATGAAAAACTACTAAACTAGTATCTAAGTCTGATAACTGGTTTTATAATCTTATATCGCACTATTTACTGAGAATTGTCAATAAAACATTTAATATTTATAAAATCTTAGCTCTATTAATATAACACAAGTAAAAAGACAGTAGCACTTTCTTGACCTGAATTAACGAATATGGTGGCTAAATTGGTAGAATGCTTGAAATGTATGTGGGAGGCATTTGGTTCGACTCCGGTCAGTGTCTAAGCAAGATTTGAAAGTAGTTAATGACTTTCGCTTAGTATTCAGCATTTAGATATAAAAGTCGCTTTAAAATCGATGTTCCGTGTCAGGAAAGACATGGCACGTTAAAGAACCCTCCCTGTGCATTGTCCTGCAAAGGTAAAAATATCTGCCACTTCACCTACACTTATTGCGGTACATTTCCATAGTTCACCGGAACCAGTTGTACCTGATCCACACTGCACAAATCACGTCCCTGTATTGGTGGAAGCAAGACTAAGACAGCTTCTTATTTACTTGAAATCATAGATGAGTCCTAAGCAATTACTTACACTAAGACACAATTCCCTAGTGCACTAGAACCAGTTGACCTGATCCACACTGCACAAATCCAGTCCTTGTATTGGTAGAAGCAAGGCGAAGGCAGCTTCTAATTTACATGAAACCATATAAGTGTCCTACATTCCTATAAACATTGCTGATACTGCATTACATTTCCCTAGTGCACCAGAACTAGTTGTATCCACACTGCACAAATGATGGAAGCAAGACTTAGACAACTCCTAAATTACAGGAAATCGTAGATGAGTCCTACAGACCTATCCTGCTAACATTACACTAGTTTTTCTATCTGATTTGGCGAAATACAAGTTTTATCGAACACGTATGATACAGAAACTTGTATCGCCACACTGTGGTGATACAACATTGGCGATAAAGTATACGTGCACTTCTCATTGTGACGTCATTTGGGAATCTCCGATTTGTCAAATGTAAACAATGACGTCATTACTACAGAACATGTCACAACATAGTTCAGTGGTTTTCTGTGGTAAAATGTATTTTTTTAACATAAAGTATTGTTTTTTTTATTATTTTCAATAACTTATAGGAAATTTTAGATAAAAATATCATATACACAGTGTGTATGTACAACCCTTCCTATCAGGTCTTGTCTTTTTTCGTAGCTGTATCACTACTCGTCGCGCAAGCGCGACTCGTAGTGATACGACTGCAAAAAAGGACGCGACTTGATACTGAGGGTTGTACATACACACTGTGTATATAATATGTATATATTTCCCTAGTGCACCAGAACTGGACAATTGAAGTTTCTGCATTTGCGGAAGTCTCTCCTAAATTACACGAAACCATAGATCTGCGTCCTATAGTCCTATAAATTACTGATTCTGCGTTCCATTCCCCTAATGTACTAATCCTGATATATGGGTTCAACCGGTATGCATTCAAAAATGATTATTTGTAAAAGTTCATCTTGCACCAAATATCATAGACATCGCTAAGCATATATCATTAAGCATTTATATATCATTTTCGGAGCTTCCTTAATTTCATACAGAAAAATTAAAAGCATCAATATTTCTGTAATGTATTTTAGATCTATGTACTATACGACACGATATTTGTACTGATCAAAGGTTTCTACAAATTAAGTTATATTTCGTAACCTACAATAATCTGCTATAAATTCCAAATTTAGCATTGTGAGGAGATCGATGTCAAAGAAATGCAATTAAATTGCGTCTTGAAAATTACAGTGTTAAGGTTGAATTGAAGCTGTTAATTAAGTGACTGCAAAAGCTGTAATGTTAATACAATTAGTTCAAAATGTCAAGTACTATTATAGATAAATGCACTTTGGCAGAGTGTTACAAGGACGAATGAGGCTATTTCTCATATTTTACCACGAGGTATCATTTTAATGGCTTAATCAGATGAGAGGCAATCCGCAATTTTTATTATTATTTTATATATATATATTTTTTTTATTTTTTTATTTTTTTAATTATTTATTAATTATGTCTCTGTGATACATTTTAAGTTTCAAATGTAATCCGTTCCATAAACAAAAATCATGAGGGCCAGTAACGAATACTACGGACCATGTAAGAAAACAATTGCTGTCAAGGGTATTTGCTTATAATACATTTCTGAAATATTTGAATGATTCTTTCAAATCCAGAAAGCGAACTGCTAGATAAGAATGTATCCTCAAGAAACACACCCTGTCCTCATCCAATAGACCATTTCATTTTTGGACCAGTGCTCTTCCATGGATGAAATCTCGGAAGTTTTTTTTTGTGGAAATAATTAGCAATTTTGAACTTTTTAATGATGTTCGCAGAGTCCGTTGTTGTTTTACTGGATATACAAGAGCAAAATTATGGAAAAATCTAGAAATTGCAGCCTGAAAAGCTTTATTAATTTTTCTGTATTCCAGATCTATTGGACCAAATTTGATGAAAAGTCTTCATTTCTTTACAACATAATCCAATACCATGACAAATGGGATCAATGCAACAAAAACTGACAAAATTGTATGGAATTGCAAAGATATCAAGAAAAAAATGTTTCGGCATTCCATGAGCACTTTGTCTAACTTTTCTGGAATTCTCGTATCTTTAATTTCAATGTCGTCGTAGAAGATGAAATGGCCATTTTGTCAATTCATTTTCCCCCCAGTGTAATCAATACTAAAATATTTTAGTGCTTTCGTGCTCAAATTTTCTTGGAATTTCGCTATTATCTCAGAAGGTGGCCTGGAATTAATCTTGCGTAGCCCTATACCGGTATATTAATACGTGTTTTTCTCGTGTAATGTTTTTATTGAATTCATTATTACAGGAAAACAACTTCGACCTGTCCGCTTGACCTTTAATTTAAATATTTATGCTGTTTCAGTGTATTTACGTATCTAGGAGACAAAAGTGTTTATTTCCTCTACAATATTGGAAACATGTATTGTCTTTGTATTAACTTCGAGTCTTAACCCTACCCATGTAGTGGATGGTCCATTGTGTATAAATATTCTTAATGAAGGTCAAGCGGACAGGTCAATGTTGTTTGCCTATATTCGTATGTTTTTTTCATTACCTAATATGGCTAGTGCTCAATACTCTGGAAATGTTTTTTTCAATTCCTAAATTATGGATTTTTATGTTCTATTCTAAAATGTATATCGATCTAGATAAACCAACCTTTATAAAACAGAACTTGTATAACATAAGTGTTTAAATTGGTTATTTGTGACAAGTTTTCCAAGCAAAAGCGTTAAAACCCAATGACCATATGAAACAATTTCCCCTTTTAAATCAATAACTCAGTCATTCCTCAAATTAAGTGACAGATTGTGGAAATCAATAAATCTTTATTATATAAGATGATCAAAAAATATATTCTAAAAACTTTACATTAAAAGCAATTGCATGCAATCAAGGTAATCATCCTACTTAGGTGGCTATATGTCTAAATGCTAATCAGAGATATATATACGCATATGATATAAACATGTTTTAAGTCAATATTCCTTCTAGAAAAAATGCGGTAGCTCAGTTGGTAGAGTGCCCGTAAGTTAGAGGTTGTGGGTTCGAATTCCGACCGGGTCTGCCCTAAGACTTGAAATTGGAAGTGGAAGTTTTTTTCGTCAAGCACTCTGTATTACGAAAGGAAAGCTACGAATCCTTCGGAAGGGGACTTAAAATAAACGAGATCCCCTGTCACGTTAGGCGTGGTACGATAAAATACCCTACTGTATAATGCCATCAGCGAAACGCACAGGCAACTGAAATTTCTGCACCTTCGCCTATAGCTGGCGATGTCTCGATATAAGTGAAATACTGTTGATTGGGACGTTAAACGCCATTACTTAACACTCACCATACTCCAGAAAAATATTCAAAAGTGAAAAATATTTCCCTTCGCACGCAGCTGTTGGCGGCGGAAATTAATCATTACAAGATGCGTACCCTTTCGTTTCACTCGGTCTCACTTCCCTGGTCGAAGTTCGCGTGTTTTATTTAATTTGCAAGTTTTTACAGTTTTTTTTTACTTTACTTTTTGCATTGTGATTTGGACATGGACTGGTATGTTTGTGTTGATTAAGTGTAAGTTATGGTTTCTGAAAATAATTTGTGAATGTAAGTTGAATGGCATTGTTTAAAGCTGAGTGGATCCTTGTATTTGAAATGAAATCAAGAACAATCTCTAATTATTCAAATAGGACAGCATTTTGTTACAAAATCAATGCAGATGAAATCAAGCGGTAAAGGAAATATATACTAATTAATTGTCATAAAGTCACCCAAATGATTGAAAACAATTTCATGTAGTAATGGGTTCAAATTATACTGTCCTCTGTTGAATTTTGAAATTTTACCAAATGACTATTGCCTTGTGCAGAATTTTAAAAAATCATCAAATAAGTATGGTAATGTGCAGTATTTTGAAGTTAAGCAAATAGTTATTTTGAATAGTTCTTTAGGGTTTCCCAATTCTACACATGGTATTTCAAATGAAGAGTGGGAACGGTTAAAATCTTGTCCAAATGTCCTTAGATATTTTGTTACTTTTTTATCATTTTTTAAATCTCTGGATATAACTACATGTATACTGATATCTCAGGAACAAGAATTATATGAATTACCAGTACCTCTGACCGATATTGTGGTTCCCTTTGCTTATTCTATCTAAGTAGATATTGATACAAAGCTATGGCGCATTTAAATCTTTACATTTCTTTTTGCATTTATCATATAATGCACATATATGAATTGTAGATTTCAATATAAAAGTCGACTAATAAAATCACAGACAAGCCGTATTTTTTTTTAAAATTCTTAGTTATGTCCAGCATTGTAAATTCAAATGTAGTTGACGAATGAGACAAGCCTTTTTTAATTCTTGGTTATGTTATTTGCTACTTTTGAATGTATTATTTCATAAAAATTCAAAAGCAGCACATGACAGTTATGTCCAGCATTGTAGATTTCAATGTGACCGACGTAGAAATATTGGAGACATAATCCTTATTATTATTACTTCGTGTATTTATTTGGTCAGTGGCACAATTTTAGAATATTTTATTAAGATATTTTAAATTTGGTAATACTATTTTCATTTTTTAAGTTATCGACAAGAAACATCTTTTCCAACGCTAGAAAACCTTTGTTGGAAATAAAAGCTGAGCCAAATAAGTAAAGCTTTTTTTCGTTTTTTTAAACATGTTTGGGGTCATTTTCGATTAATTAGTCTCACTACATTTGTGGGAATTTCTTGAAAATATTTTGTCAGAGGAAAGGTATACATTCCTAAGTTACCAAACTGTGTCATGTCTTTCTTTCAATCTGTTTTAATGAAAACACAGCACAGTCAAACCTGTCTATTACAACATCCTGTCTATATTATAGTGGTCAGTTTTGTCCGGTCCGGATCACTTATGTTATATGTTTTACCTCTTCATAGTGGTTACCTGTATAATGTGGTTAGTGATCGCTTTATTTAACTCCCAAAGTCATCATTTACCTGTGTATAACAGCCAGTGCTTAATTTGACAATTTATTATGGTGCCAAGAAACTATCATTTTTTATAAGTTGATGTCATAACATCTAACTACAACTAAGAAATCAAACTTATTTTCATATACATTTATATCAATTTTTACAATTTTTTCAAACTGAAATAAAATCCGTTTATAAAGATTTTCTTATTATATTCAATTACATTAAAAGAAAATAACTATTTAGTAAAAAAATTTCTATGAATGTTGATGGTGTAAATACGAAATATGATACAATGGACATAACAACTAACAATGAAAGAAAACATTCCATAGTGGTCACCTGTCTACAGTGGTAACTCTAGCCTGGTCCAGCAACTGTCCTCTTAGGACAAGTTTGACTGTTATATGAAAGGCGGTTACCTAAATTGCGACAAAGCGTATTCCGTCGTTTTAAATACAATATACATGTATTCGTTTGCAATGTAACTTTTTGCACAGTTACAACATAACCTTAAATTCCCATGTATGTTTAACTAGAATCGATTTGAGTTGATGTAAATCCAAAGTTGGGATTATTTGTCATTTATATGGAGATGTCACCACCTTTAGGCGAAACTTACACCTGTATAACTTATATGGAGAGTTTTGAGCGGTCTGATATAAATACCACCCGCACTAGTATTGTATTTCTATCTTTAGTGTCTTATGAGACTCGCTAACGTTACTTTTAATTTCATCACTTGCATATTATACTAGTGTTAATTTTAAACACTAGACGGCCGTTTCGGAATACATTTTCTCATCAGTAGTGCTTGGACCAAAATTGTTAAACCAAAATTTTTCAAAGGGGTGTAAAATTTCTTAAAAGGACCAAAATATATTAAACTAAATTTAGCTAAGGAAATATTATGAAATATAATGAAAGAATATGTCGCATTAGGAATCGAACCCATGACCTCAAGGTTGTTACACAAAAGTGGTTCAGTTCTTAATAAAACGATACTTACTTTGCATATATTTCCATTCCAGTTTCCAACATGACTTCCTGGATAAGATCCCAACTACATTTTACAAGTTGTATCTCCCTCTCAGTAAGAAAAAGGTCCGGTTCTAAAGTGGTCCGATGTTCCGACGGTTTTCTTGAAGGGCTACATCCCATTGTCGGTGTCGATTTCAGTCCATTTAGGAAATGTTCTGTTGTAAGGTCTTCCGTTCTATTTGTACCCTTCATTAAAACTGGTGCTGGCTAACTCTCCTTCGCTGATATTGTAGCTACCATGGTAAACTATGAATTATAAATGATCCAATTTCGCGTTATCGTCATAATAGAAAACAATTTTATCTTCTAATTTGTGACATCAGCTAATGTCTAAATATTGAACATATAACAAATGCCGTTTTTAGTTAAACTTTTATAATTCATAACTTATCCTTTAACGATCACAGGTATTTATAAAAACCTTTTCTCATTTCTTGTGAATAAGTAATAAGAAAATGTTGTATTATATGTCAACATTGCTATAGAAATATTAATTGATGAATTCCCGTGGGATATATGCTGTGTGGCGTTATACAAAACTATACACGGTAGTCATGGTAAACATTGGCTTGTCACAGAGAGAATTATACACTCAACAACCGTAATCTAAGGTTAAATGATAATATATCTTTGAAAGTCGGATAATCATACTAAGTGCCTTATATAGTAAGAAATGCTGCATTCAGTTTTACTTATACTAAATTAAAAATTTGAAAATGCCACTTAAGTTGCTGCAAACGGGGGAAATGTTGAGAATCAATCAAGCGATTTATAATCTCCGAGGTTTTTAGAACTAATTTAATTGGTTTCTTCAGTCAAGCTGTATTACTGCTATATTGTACAGTACAGTCATGTCGAAAATTTAACACTTATTAAAACGAAAAGGAATCGAAGAAAGACTGCCTTGTAGTCGTGTTTGAGGACGTAAATCTGAAGATTTTTGGATAAAAAATTCTGACACTGTGTTGCAATATACTGGCTAGTAGCTAACGAAGGGCTGGTATTAACTGCTACTTTGTGTTAAGGTTTCGACAGGTCGGTACTGTTTCTGATATTACATCCAGTGATATGTGTTTTTTCCTAAAAGACCATTATCGCATTTACAGTAATTAAAAAGGTTAAATAATCAATGTAGTGCGTACAAAATGTTCCCATGATTACCAATATTAAACCAATATTGAACCTTATGTGTGATGCGTGGTGTTTGATCGCCAACTGGGACAGTACTCTATATTTTTAAATAATATATAGTTTAAAAGAGGGCACACGTGTAAAGTGTCCTGAATGCATTTACTATTGGTTATTAATGCTACCACGTCAACTTGGAAACGTATGTCCCTCCGTGTAGACGTAATTTATTTTCGATCGGATTAGATTTAGAGTTGAATTTAGTAATAGTATTTGACCTATATCGAGACGTCGCCAGCTATAGGCGAAGGTGCAGAAATTTTGTATGTGCGTTGCGTTGATGGCATTTTTCAGCAGGGTTCTTTATCATGTCAAGCCTACCAAGACACGAGACCTCGTTTACTTTAAGTTCCCTTCCGAAAGAACCGTGACTTTCATTTCGTAATGCCGAGTGCTTGGCGAAAGAACAGCCACTGCCCACTTTTAAGTCTTGGGTCAGACCCGGACGGGGTTCGAACCCACGACTTCGCATTTACATGTACGGATCGAACATTCTACCAACTGAGCTACCGCAGTGGTTAAACGTAATAGAGAGATTTTGTTTTACATTTGTCTTATATCGAGTGGTTTGTTGCAACCGCTATTGAAATAACGACCACTATTGAAATAATTATTTCAATAGCGGTTGAGAATGCACTGAAATAACGACCACTATTGAAATAATTTCAATAGCGGTTGGGAATGCACTGAAATCACGACCACTATTGAAATTGGAATTATTATTTCAATAGCGGTTGTATCTGCACTGAAATAACGACCTCTATTGAAATAATTATTTCAATAGCGGTTGAGGATGCACAGAAATGACGACCACTATTGAAATAATTATTTCAATAGCGGTTGAGAATGCACTGAAATAACGACCTCTATTGAAATAATTATTTCAATAGCGGTTGAGAATGCACTGAAATAACGACCTCTATTATTTCAATAGCGGTTGGGAATGCACTGAAATAACGACCACTATTGAAATTATTTCAATAGCGGTTGAGAATGCACTGAAATAACGACCACTATCGAAATTGGAATAATTATTTCAATAGCGGTTGTATCTGCACTGAAATAACGACCTATATTGAAATAATTATTAGTCCCCTATCGGTGAAACCGAAAGGGGATTATAGTGATAGTCGATGTCCGTCTGTCAGTCTGTCGGTCTGTCAATCTGTCCGTCTGTCCGGGCTTGTATCCGCAACTCCTACCAAACTACTGAAGGGATTTCACTCAAACTTTACAGAATTGATCATCAGGAAGTCCTTTTATGCATATCCAAAGGACGTTGTTGTCGGATGTGCGTCTGTCCGTTCAGCCGTCCGTCCGTCCGTGCTGCGTTCAAATATGGCTGATAACTTCTGACCGTTAGACAGTACAGACGTGCCATAGAAAATAAAAGATCAACCATATTTAGATTATTTTGCAGTTAATCTAAATACTTTAAGCAAAGTGCGATATTTTATATTTAAGAAAGCTAACAAAATTGAATAAGTTATCTCCAACCACACTGGACAAGCTGAACAGAGTAATTTATAAATTTTATTTATTTTTTATTTTTAAAAAACACTTACCTCTGTTGATCAGTACAAAGTGACTTCTTCTCTTGAAAGCACCCCGTGACTCCGAGTCTACTTCGATTGGTTAGCAATAACAAATGATAAGTAGTGGCACTGAAAAAACTAGTTTTTTCTTCCTTTTCTGTCTCAATGCCTTTGCAGATGAACTTGTCACATACGGTAATATTTTAATGTATTGTTTTATTGCCTCCCATCTCTTTTTTACAATAATGGGAAATACATATTGCAGTGCAATTTTGATGTATCATTGAAGAAGATTTTAAGTCCTGTACTTATGCATTGTATAATTTAGCTCAATGTTATTTTTTAACTTGGGTCTTATATATCAGATCTGAAATATCTTATCATTTTCTTCTCTGAAAAAATTTGCGGTTAATATGTATGGATTATAGTTCATTATGTTTATAAACTGAATGTTATAGAAAAAACCCTTCTTAAAAATATTTAAACGGATATCTTAATAATAAAATCAAAGCACCTTAAATTCGAAAAATGCAGCTGTACATGCAAGGTTTTCGTAATGATTTTGACCAGTATATACTGTTTATAGGAAACAAGCTAATGTATAAACTTACCAGTATATACTATACATTAGAAAACAGAGGTAAATTACGACTGTTCCTCAACAAACACCTCTTATACTTTTTTTTGGTATGGTAAAATATATTACTATTAATTAACGAATAAGATCATATTCACTAGTTGTGCAGTGATAAACATAATCGTCATCGCAAATATATTCAATAGGCGGTTAGGTTATTCGTGTAGAAAAAAGTTCTTAAGGCATTATTATTTCAATAGTGGTCGTTATTTCAGTTCTCAACCGCTATTGAAATAATTTCAATAGTGGTCGTTATTTCAGTGCATTCTCAACCGCTATTGAAATAATAGAGGTCGTTATTTCAGTGCATTCTCAACCGCTATTGAAATAATTATTTCAATAGCGGTCGTTATTTCAGTGCATTCTCAACCGCTATTGAAATAATTTTTTCAATAGTGGTCGTTATTTCAGTGCATTCTCAACCGCTATTGAAATAATTATTTCAATAGAGGTCGTTATTTCAGTGCAGATTCAACCGCTATTGAAATAATTATTCCAATTTCAATAGTGGTCGTTATTTTAGTGCATTCTCAACCGCTATTGAAATAATTTCAATAGTCGTCGTTATTTCAGTGCATTCTCAACCGCTATTGAAATATTATTTCAATAGTGGTCGTTATTTCAATAGCGGTTGTAACAGTTTGTTGCAACCGCTATTGAAATAACGACGGAGGAAGCCGCAGTTACAGCGAAAATGAATGTACGACATGCAATCTCGTAAACCTTTGAAACTAGGATCTGCAGGAATGCCGGGATTAAAACCTAAGCTCGGCTGTGGGGTGTTCTTTCAAGGTGTTACGACTCATTCTGTTAAGGGACGTCATGTAGGATAGTTTTTTCGGCCACTTGCTATCCATATCGCTGAGTACTTCAAATTTTTGCGTTAGTTTAGTGTTAAACTTTCGAAAGGTTTCATCTATTTTATATAACTAGTTATTTGATTTAAGACATTTGGACAGTACTGCAAAAATAAACTATGATCATACGAAGTAAGAGAAGATTAAATTTTTTCAGCACATGGGGTAGTACAATAATTATCCACTATTTTTAATAGGCCTTTTATTTTGACGTTCGTCCCATCATTAATTCCCTTAAAGCGTTACGGTCCACAGTGACGGAGTCGTCTTAAGCCCGTGTTGACGGATCACAGAGCTTCTTATAGCCTAGGTTAGAATTCCACACGGACAGATCCTATATTTGTCTATTGGCAAGCTGAAGGGCGGTGGATTTTTTCTGGTACTCCGGTTTCTTCCACCATCCTTTTTAATTTCACCCCTAATAACGCCACTCCTTGCATGATTTTATTCATTAATATAGAGACTGTTTTTTTTTCAAGTTAAAAGTGTTTTATTGTTGTATTCCATCATGTGCTAATTTTGAATCCATTATTCACAAAAAATCCAAAAGCAGCTATAGCACAAGGCATTTCTAAGAATTTTACCTATCTAAAATTTAACCTATTTAAAATTGATATCTATTCAATCCGTTTGAAGTTCGTTTTCGTTTCATTTTAAAACTGGATCTTCTGGCAAAACACGACCAGCAATAATTATCAAGTGTCTATGTATAACATCAGAGGTCAATGATAATATAGATTAAACGACTCACTCAGGAGGCTCTGATCCAGATGATACAGGTGAGTACCAGGTATGAGAGATAGTTAATTAACTGATGAAGCTATGGATGAGATAATATGGTAATACACTGTCTGGCATCAATTGATCGTTGCCTGAGACCAAACATCATTGTCATCCGTATGTGATGTCTCTGTCGCCTTTGACTGAATAGTAGATACACATTGAGTAGGGAAGCATTATGTGTAATTCAGGTATGATGAAAAGGTCTTCGCACAAAATTATTTTTTAAAAATCATTTTTTTCATGAATGAATACTTGATCACTGAATCAAAACATGTATTGTAACATCGGATGTAAAAGTAGCTTGCTAGACAGGAAGTAAATGCCCTTCCCGAGTACCCCATATCACTTCTTACCTGATGAAAGTTTATGAGTTTAAATTAATTTGATTTAGTTTGTCTTAGTTTCGTGATTTGTACTGATATGTTTGTGTTTGGTTGTTGCAAAGCGTTAATTAAATATGGTCATCGGAATATCAAGAAATAAACTTTGAGGTAAAAAACTACGGGTTTCGAATGAATATCCTTTACGTCTTGTTTTTAAATTAAAACTTCTTTTTATAATTAATTAGAATTCATATGTTTAGTCTTGTACAGTGATTTCGGTGGCATACACAATAAAAACTTAGAAATCGTCAACTGAATAACCAACGGAATCTCGACAACAAACCAAACACTCAACAAAAATCGAGATACAGAAATACTAGTAATACATACCGGTTTGAGACCATTGTCTTCAGACAAGCATTGGATATAATTACAGACGGCTTACGTCCGAAGTCCGATATTAATGGCCGAGGGCTCATATGGCGTATCGTATGGATTTTACCGTGCTATATTATTTCAAGTTAGGGGTGTGATATTGGGGATGCGATATTGATTTACATTATTATCATATATATACAAATATCTATTGCTGAACAGGGATTCTGATTATTTTGTCAAGCATCATACGGATTCCAAACAAAAAATACTAAAAGATACTATCAGCTAAATGTTGGAGTTTTTGATAGAAAACATATTTGTTGTGTTCGATAATATAATTTTTTTAGGAAACATTCGGTATACCGGCACCATTGTTTGCTGATTTGTTTCTTTATTCATATGAAGCAGAATGTTTGCAGAACCTTGTTAAATCTGTCGCCAATTCATGCAAATCATTAAACTCCACATACAAAAATATATAGACGACGTTCTGTCTCTTAATAATCATAACTTGCAGACTTTGTGAATGTCATCTGTCCTAGTGAGCTTAAATATAAGATACGACTGATTTTTCAAGTCCTGGTTCAAATTTAGACTTACAATCTACGTTATGACGCACACGAAAGGCTACATTTGAAATTTTATGAAAAACGTGATGACTTCAATTTTTCTATTGTCAACTTCCCTTTTCTATGCAGCGATATACCTGCTTATGGTGTTTTCACATTAATACGTTATGTTAGAGCTTGTTCTTACTACGGGGACTTTGTACAACGAATCAGACTGCTTGCAAATAAATTGTTAACCCAGAGATATTGCAAGCTTATGCTTATCAAGGTGCTCAAAACGTTTTATGGCCGTCATCTCAGTATTATTGAAAAGTTTTATGTCCCTGTGTCAAGGATTCCCCTGGATATATTTGACGTCCCATAGTTCCATGTTCCTTTCACACAATTTTGATTATACACGTTGCGGGTGTAGCTAGTTAAACAGGAGGCACTTGTCCTTTCGGAACACCTGATCTCATTTCCCTGGTGCAATTTCTAACCTAACTTGTCAGTTCCAAAGTTTTCACTTTGCTTCTGGATTGTGATTCAAACATGAATTAGTATGTTTGTTTTAAATATTTAAAAACTTAATGTTGTAATACAAATGCATGACCAGTTTAGTTGGGAATTTTAAGCACTTTAATGTGGTTCTGACTTTCTCTCTTAATATTCACCCAGATCTCTTAGAGTTGCATACAAAACCTTAACATATTTATTGGAATTTTCGGACATTGTTAATAGACGTGGCGGTTGATGACATTTAAATACTTTAAAGTTTAAGGATTCGCTAGTTTCAGTCCATTTTATGGAGTTTTGTGGTAGGTGGTCTCTATGTGTTTATCTATATGTCATTGTTTGAAATTGCTGGTGCCGAATAGATGTTATTTAGCCGAAATGCAAGTTATTATTTCTACAAAATGGGATGTGCTAAGCTCTTTCGTTCGTTCATATTATTAACTGTGAATCAGGTCCATCGATAGTTTTATCCACTTTAAAGAACTGTTAAAAAGACAGACTGGGATTATAAAACATGTTTGTTATACAAAGGGGAAGCAGGATTACTATGACACAACTTGGTCACTTATTACAGACAGTTTAAATGGGAGGCAAAACAGATCTTGATATTATCTCCCTTTATACTCAAAATATATTTTTTTATTCAATTAACTTTTCTGGAAGTTATGATTCTTTATAAATAATATAATCATGCTTCTCTTTTGGACCATAATTATGTAAATCCCCAGTCATAAAACAAGATAATGTTACTGACTTTATGTAGATATATTTTATTTAATATATATACCATAGTTAATAAACAAAATTTCCATACCGTACAAAATACATATATAATGTGAAAATTGATATTTAAGTTGTTGAGTCAAATAAAAAATAATAAAAATAATAATTTTAAAACCCCCTTTTCGGTGGGGATTTTACTTTCACTGTAATCCTTGTTTGATCATTGAAAGACTATCAAAAAACAAACATACCAATACATGTCCCTGACAAATTAAGTAAAAGAGACGAACTTCACTAAAATGTGTTTAGCTTCCTTTTTATTATTATTATTATTATTATTTTTATATTATAATTGCATCATGGAAAATCTTTGTATTCTGTAATTATTTTCATTATTATTTTATTTAAAGCATACAAAGCATGTACGTATATATGGACATTGATGTTGTAATTAGTGTGATGTACGTGCATACCGCACGTGTAGTAATAATAAAATTCATAATATTATTACAAAATCGACCTGAATCAGTAGGTTAACTGGACATGAAATTGGCATTAATACCTTTCAATTTATCTATGGTATAATTAGTGTATTAATGGTGATGTTAGTCTACATCATCGATCACAATACACAAGGTAATTTATTTAGCAATACAAACATCTATCATGAAGCTCTAATGAATGACAACGGGAGAGCCAATATCAGGATAGGAGAATCGTGTGTTTACTTCTATTAAATCAACACATGGTGGTTTCTGGTCTGTCAATCTAATCTGACAGCATTGGGTAAATTTAGAATCGGCGTGTTATCAAAAGACGGACTTAACTAAAAATACATTAAAATAAAATGTAGAGATTCATTGCATTAAAAGGGTGAATTAAGTCAATCTGGCAGCATCGATCGTTATGGGTATATTTGGAATCAGCGTGTTATCAAAAGACGTATTTTACTACAGAAAAATAAAATAAAACGTACCAATTCACTGCAATCAAAGGATAAATTCTGTCAATCTGGCAGCATTACTATGGGTAAATTTAGAATCGGTGTCTTATCAAGAGTCGGACTTCACTAAAATATAATAAAATAAAATGTACCAATTCACTGCAGTCAAAGGGTAAATTCTGTCAATCTGGCAGCATTACTATGGGTAAATTTAGAATCTGTGTCTTATCAAAAGCGGACTTTACTAAAATATAAAATAAAATAAAATGTAGCGATTCATTGCAGTAAAAGGCTAAATTCTTTCCATCTGGTAGCATTACTATGGGTAAATTTGGAATCGACGTGTTATCAAAAGACGGACTTTACTAAAAATAAAATAAAATAAAATGTAGCGATTCACTGCAGTAAAAGGGTTAACTTTTTCCATCTGGTAGCATTACTATGGGTATATTTGGATTTGGCGTGTTATCAAAAAACGGAAAATAAAATAAAATGTACAAATTCACTACAATCAAAGGTTAAATTCTGTCAACCTGGCAGCATTGCCATTGGTAAATTTGGAATCGTCGTGTTATCAAATGACAAACTTTACTACAGAAAATAAAATCATGTTTCAATCCAGTGCAATCAAATACATTTTCAGATCATTGACCTGAAACCCGAGACTTTAGAATCGGGTTGTAATCAGAAGAAGAAAATAAATTGTACAATGGAATCAAACAAGTAGTATGATAATTAGTCTGAAACTCGAGGTTTAAGAATCAGGTTGTTTTCAAAATTTGGACACTACCATCGAAAAAATAAAATAAAATGTACCAATTCAAGGAAACCAAACACATATTGAGATAATAAATATTGGCCAGAAACTCGAATATGGATTCGGCATGTTATCAACAAATGACCATAAAAAATGAAATAAAATCAAGTGCACTGGTTTAATAAAACCAAAAACATAACGAGGTCATTGCTCTGAATTGTTATCAAAATTTGGACACTACCATAGAAAAAAAAAAAAAGTACCAATTCAAGGAAATCAAACACATATTGAGATAATAAATATTGGTCGGAAACTCAAATTTGGGATTCGCCATGTTATCAACAAATGACCATAAAAATGAAATAAAATCAGATGTACTAGTTCAATTAAACCAAAAAACATTTAGAGGCCATCGCTCTGAAACTCCGGACTCGGTTTGTTATTAATTCAATTAAGTCTAAAAACCAGACTTTGGAATCGGCGTTTTATCAATAAAGACTTTACCATTTAACAATGTATTAATTCAATGCAGAAAAAATAAAATAATGTGTCATAACGACCTGTTTAACATTGTTGGCTGATACGAAGGTAAACACGAAAAACCATGATGCAAAGGCACAACCAAACATTCCACCGTAAATATTCGAACGGTAGTGTTCGAGTTTTAATGTATTGTCCGCAGTCAAAGACCTGAAGTGATTATAACTTCTTAGTACCATTTCAAAACAATACCGAGCAATTCATGGCAAACACATTCGAATGAGGTCGTGCTACTATCTTCCAATTTATGTGCAAGTACGCCATTGTAAGGTAAAAATGGTGTCAATCTGATTTTCAAATTAATCCACAACGTGTTAAAAATAGTAAGTTATTCATATATAATTCAAAACCATTTATGTTTAATTAGAACTAGGTTTCTTAGAAAAATACATTAGACAAGATTTGTTAACCTTGATTGTTCTCGGCAGTTATATTGGATTTTCTGTCCATGATATTTCTATGATAATTTGATTATTAAAAGACTAATAGTGTAGACCTGTCGAAAGTGTAACATTGTGCTAACGGAATTAAGCGGAACAAGGCTGCTAAGTGGTCAAGATATGGAAACCCAGAAGCCGCAAAGCTGCTGAAAGATACAGTACAGACCTGTCACTGTGTTAACAAAATTGAGCGGAACAGGGCTGCTAAGTGGTCAAGATATGGATACCCAATGGACAAAAAGCTGCCGGGTGATAAATAGCAGCCGCCGAGAAGATATAGATTACAAAACGCAGAGATGAGTTTCTGATTGAGTACTAATTCGTTTTCTTAACTTTCTACAGATATTTGTACTGTACAATCTACTATTGTGTAAAATTGAAAATGGCAATGACTTTGAAAAAACAAAGAAACAATAACCTCACAGATAAAATATAAGTTTATGATACAACATTTATAAAATCGGACTTAAAGATTGCCAATACTTACAAATAGAAACCTTAGTTTATTGATTTAATCAAAAACAAACATACCAATCCATGTCCAAATCACAATCGCAAAGCAAAGTAAAAACAAACATACCAATCCATGTCCAAATCACAATCGCAAAGCAAAGTAAAAACAGACATACAAATCCATGTCCAAATCACAATCGCAGAGCAAAGTAAAAACTTACTTACCAATCCATGTTCAAATTACAATCGCAAAGCAAAGTAAAAACAAACATACCAATCCATGTCCAAATCACAATCGCAAAGCAATGTAAAAACAAACATACTAATTCATGTCCAAATCACAATCGCAAAGCAAAGTAAAATTAAACATACCAATTCAAGTCCAAATCACAATCGCAAAGCAAAGTAAAATTAAACATAACAATTCAAGTCCAAGTCACAATTGCAAAGCTAAGTAAAAACAAACATACCAATCCATGTCCAAATCACAATCGCAAAGCAAAGTAAAAACAAACATACCAATCCATGTCCATATCACAATCGCAGAGCAAAGTTAAAACGAACTTACCAATCCATGTCCAAATCAAAATTGCAAAGAAGGGTAAAAACAAACATATCAATCCATGTCCAAATCACAATCGCAAAGCTAAGTAAAATTAAACATAGCAATTGAAGTTCAAGTCACAATTGCAAAGCAAAGTAAAAACAAACATACCAATCCATGTCCATATCACAATCGCAGACCAAAGTTAAAACGAACTTACCAATCCATGTCCAAATCAAAATTGCAAAGAAGGGTAGAAACAAACATATCAATCCATGTCCAAATCAAAATTGCAAAGAAGGGTAAAAACAAACTTAACAATCCATGTTTTAAGTCACTAACATACTTGAAAAGCTACAGAATGTTGATGTATAGGCAAACGGCTTTGACCTGTCCGCATGACCTTTAATTTAAATGTTTATCATGGACCAAGTACATCTTTGTATAGGTAGCACAGGTGTTTATTTTGTATATATCTTGAGATATACTCACCTTATAAACCTGTATGTATTAACTTGGATCTCAGCACTACCTTTATATAACGTGGGTCCTCCTATATGGATATTAATATTATAAGGTCAGGCGGACAGGTCAATCTTGTTTACATAAAGCTACAATATGCAGTAAATATGTGCTTATGTTGTTTGTGTTGTATAATGCCACCCTATACATGATGACTTTAAGGTATACATACACTTGCAGAGAAAACAACATTGACCTGTCCACTTGACCTTTGATTTAAATATTCATAATGGACGAGTAAATTTAAGAAATTAAGACCAAGCGTGTATATTTCGTCTATAAGATGTGAACACTGATCATGAGCAATGGGTATATGTATTAACTGTTAAACCAAGGTCGTTGCGTTTCAGAATGGTTGGCGGCGATGTAACTGTGACTGTAAAGATGGCAATGTTGTTATTGAACAGGTTGACTCTTACGTCTATCTTGGTGTTTTACTACATAGAAATGGTAAATTTAATCATACTCAGAAAAAGCTTGCAGACCAATGTTCTAAGGCCTTATATAATTTATTAAGTGTTATCCGAAACAATTACCTACCGGCAGAACAAAAATGTGATCTGTTTGATGCTATGGTTGTTCCTGTTTTACTCTATGGTTCAGAAATATGGGGGTTTCACAAGGCTACAGAAGTTGAATATGTACAAAATAAATTTTTCAGGTATATATTAAATGTAAATAAATCTGCACTAAATGATGTTTTGTATGGCAAATTAGGTCGTTTTCCACTTTGCATCAAACGCAAAGAATATTTAAACATTGGGTAAAACTACTCAAAATCCTCAAAGTATTATGTACAATATTTATTTATTGTTGGTGTCTGATGCTAACAGTGGTAAAGTCAACTGGGCATCAAATATTAGGGATATTTTAATTAATTTAGGTTTTCCACATTATTGGTATTGGCATGATGTATCTTGTATTAACATTGCTCTATTACAGCAGACAGAGGTTATATGACCAGTTCATACAACAATGGTTTAATACAATTGAAAGCTTTTCAAAGCTTTTATTATATAAACAGTTTAAACAATATTTTCAATATGAATGTTATTTGGACCTAAATATAAACCAAAAGTTTGTTAACATGCTAGCAAAATTTAGATGTGGTAATTTAAAGCTTAATATTGAAACGGGTAGATAAACAAGTGTACCAAGACATTGTAGGTTATGTACAGTATGCAATATGAAAATGGTTGAGGATGAGTTCCACTTTTTACTAGTTTGTCCAGCATATCGTCATTTACGTTTACGATTGTTACCAAAATATTTTAATAGCTGGCCATCGTTATATAAATTTAGTACTTTACTTAGTTCTAATTCTAAATGTTTATTATCAAAATTATCAAAATTTATTGATGCTGCTTGGAACCATAGAACAGAGTTATTGACAAATTGATAATGTTTATTCGTAATTATGTTTTTGTATTGTATTGTTTTGTTAAATGCTAAGACCACCTTCAATGTTTATACTTTATTCTGCCGCTATCGTATTTATTATGTATATATGTTGGGCTATACGCTCGTTTTTGCTTTATGCCAATAAATACTATTATTATTATTAACTGTGAATCCTAACGTTATCTATGTATTGGGTGGTCCCTCCTTATATGAATATTAATAATGAAAGATCAAACGGACAGGTCAATGTTGTTTACCTATACAGGTGATTATTTACAGATAACTAAAGTGATTATGAAAGGTGCGGGTTAAAACATTAGACTGGTGGCAAACGGCATAATTGTTCTTCTGGTCTCTGGAT
Source organism: Anadara kagoshimensis (assembly GCA_021292105.1). Classification (NCBI taxonomy): domain Eukaryota; kingdom Metazoa; phylum Mollusca; class Bivalvia; order Arcoida; family Arcidae; genus Anadara; species Anadara kagoshimensis. The sequence goes on from CM037858.1 coordinate 42,359,252, forward strand.
GGTAGTGTGACCAGAGCTGCTCCTTGAGTGTGTTGGTGTCAGAATTAGTTACGATGCTACGTGGAAGGTGGTTCAAGTTCCGTATTGTACGTGGATATAAACTGCACTATGAGGTGTTACACTAAGGTTTCAATGGCTGTGTCGTGTCGTGTGTCGTAAGTATTGCATATTATACCAGTTTTAATTTTACAGCACTAGACGGTCGTTTCGGAATACAATTCTTCATCAGTAGTGTTTGGACCAAAATTATGAAACCAAAATTACTTTCAATATGTCGAAAAGATTAGCAAAGGGCCAAATTATTTTTTACCAAATTTAGTCAAAAACAACCATACTAATCCATGTCCGAATCACAATCCAGAAGCAAAGTAAAAACTTTGGAACTGACAAGTTAGGTTAGACACGTGAACTTCCACCAGTAAAGTGAGGCCGGTTGCTCCGGAAGGGCAAGCACTTTCTGTTTAGCTAGCTACACCCGCCACGTGTGTTATCAAAATTGTGTGAAAGGAACATGGAACTATGAGACGTCAAATATATCCAGAGCAATCCTGGACACAGAGACATCAAACTTATCAACTTATATACTGTGATGACGGCCATAAAACTTTTTGAGGGCCTTGATAAGCCTAGGCTTGCAATATCCCTGAGTCAACAATTTATTTGCAAGCAGCCTACTTCGTTGTACAAAGTCTCCGTAGTGGGAACAAGCTCTACCATAGCGTATTAATTGGGAAACAAATACACCATAAGCAGAAGAAGCAGGTATATTGCTGCATAAAAATATTTGAAAGTTGGCAATAGAAAAATTGAAGTCATCACGTTTGTCATAAAGTTTCAAGTGTAGCCTTCTCGTGTGCGTCATAATTCAGGTATAAGTCTAAATATGAGGCAGAACTTAAGGAATCAGTCGTTTCTTTTATTTCAAGCTCACTAGAATAGATAACATTTACATAGTCTCCAAATTTAGGATTGTTAAGAGACAGAACGTCATCTATATATCTGTATTTTGAGTTGAATGATTTGGCGACAGTCTTCTCTCCAGATTTAACAAGGTTCTGTATAAATTCTGCTTCGTAAGAATAAAGAAACAAATCAGCAAGCAATGGTGCACAGTTTGTACCCATTGGTATACCGATTGTTTGCTGAAAAACTATATTACCGAACACAACAAATATGTTATCTATCAAAAATTTAAACATTTTGTTGATGGTATCTTCATCTTTTTGTTTGGAATCCGTATGGTGCTTGACAAAATAACCAGATCCCTGATCAGCACCAGATATTTGTATCTTGGCTTACCGTGTTTGTAAAAGAAACAAGTGAATAATTTCTTTAAGACGTTTTTTCAATTTAAAATGAGGGGTAGTAGTGGTGTATAGTGTAGGAAAATCAAATGTTTTTATACTTTTTACATGAGATAAAGTATTAGAAGCAAGATGTTCAAGTAATTCTTTAGAATTTTTGAGTATTCACATTTGGTTGATTCCAGATGTAGAATATACTTTTTCTGAATAAGACTAAAGACCAACTTTGTCGATTGTCAAAATATGTGTTAGAGTTACCGATAATGATTTAGTCGTACATTTTGATGAGCCTGCTATATATCTTTTCTTGTATGGATTTTTATGGAGTTTGGGAATCCAATACAAGTAAGGAAGATCTTCCTCTTTAAAATTGATACCGAAAGACTCGAGAACTCCCCTATGGCTGAGAGGAAGAACTTCATTTTTGGTAAAATTAGTTCTAGTATATGCAGGGTTATTTGATATACTATCTAAACCAAGCTCCTTAATAAGACATTCAAGGTAGAATCTCTTACAAACGAGAATAATGTTGTTAGAAGCCTTATCAGCTGGGACAACAACATATTTGTTGTGAATGTAGCTAGGTCAGTATTTTGCATGAGGAAGTATACCTTAGTTTTTGAGAAATTTCAAATAATTTTAACTTGTAGCAAATTTAAACAATAGTATATTTCTGACAATAATACACAATTATTGCCTTCTGAGTTTATGATATTCTCGGGGCGCCAACCACCAGCAATGATATATGTTATTCAAAAGTGAACAGGTCCGTCACAATGTTATAATTTCAAGCTTGTATTTTTTCAGATTTTCATATTATAATAAATGCAGACCAACTGTAAACGTTTGTAAACACTTTTATTTCAAAATATTCGCGTAATACTTAAATTCGTGATTGATTCAATCAGCGATGTTTACGCGAGAATAAATCAAAATCGAAATGAACGTGATCTACAGTGATTAAACTAAAGAGTTACTGCGCTTTCATCGGATAACACAATCGTCTTTTACGGTACCTGAATTCAGATTCAGGATTTTAAATGCTGAAACGAGATTACGTTCCGAATATTTATTCTTCTTTTCTCTTGTATAAAGTAAATGGTTTAAAATAGAGGACAGAAATTTGCCATTGTACATTATGTACTTTAAAATAGCCGATGCAACAAAGGACAAGATACAATAAAAGTTTACGGGCAGGTACAGGCAGACAAGACCAAGACAAAAACATATTTTTAACATTTATCATACATTTCCAACTTTAGACGTACAAACGTGTATGGTGAAAGTTCGTGAACGCCTTAAACTTCAACAGTCATAATTTTCAAATGTTTACGACAATGATTGTCGTAAAACACTATCGTCTTTGCAAAAAACTGTCCAATTTTTTTACATTTTAATTAGTTACAAATATAATTAAGTAAGTAATTTATGGTCATGTTTGTGTATATGTGGCAAAAAGTTTGAAATGACATTAAAATGTGTTTGCAGCTTGAGGCAAGTCCAAATATAAAATGTCATTTTTTAGTCGTTGCTTTCCTTTAGTATTGCGATTTGGACATGGATTGGTACATGTATGTTTGTTCTTTTTTAAGAAATGACATTCTCAACATGGTATTTCAAGGGGTAATGAAAGATAGTGTGGCGCGTGCCAAATTCAAAATGAAGGGTAATGAAAGATAGTGTGGCGCGTGCCAAATTCAAAACGAAGGGCGAATTTGGCACGCGCCACACCATCTTTCATTACCCCTTGAAATACCATGAGCAGGAATGTCATTTCTTATATTTACAATTCTTTCTTGTAATAAATATTTTGTACATTGGCGCTATATTTTCCATATCTGCTCGTGTGATATAGGGTTTTTAGCCATGCGAGATCGGCGTATCTCACATGATCACGTGACCCCCTGTGCGGGACATGACGTAATATTGCGGGAAAATTTAATACACACATCAAGGGTCATGACCCCTATTGTCTTTCAACGGGAATTGCAATACAAGTGCTTTTGTATGTTTCATCGAAGAGAGATACAGACATATTGTACAAATATCTATGTATAAAGACAATTGTTTTTGTTGAAATTTATTTCATAAGCGGTTATCCCCAGTGCTACGCATTTGGCAATAGAAAGCTTTTTGAAACGCGATTACGTCTGCAGTTGTTTAAACTTCTTACGAAAAGCCCATTTTCTAAAAGTTGAGCGCTTTATCGGCATGTTCATCTTTTAATGGCTCGAATAAGTACCTAAAGAACCGCTATCACCCAACCTAATGCGCTATTGCAGTGGTGTAGCACAAAAAAATAACCTGTACCAATTCTAGTTCCCGCAGCTGTATCAGTTCCTTTGTTTGCGGTTATCACACAAAGATATGATTATCAGAGTTTCTCCGTTGCCTATAATTTAAAAGCCAACTTAAACCTTCAACCTATTTTCCTAGCCAATGGTCACCTTGTACGTTGGCAAACCTCGACTAGACTTAATAGCGAAAACCCCGTTTGACGAGTGACTAGTGATCGAGAATCTATTTGAATACAGTCACATGGACAATCATTTATGTATAGATGTACTTAATTTCATTTCTATTAAAATTTCAACGCTCATGACTTTAAGCAGTTGACCGAATGTAGCGGCGTCCTTAAGACTCAGATGACCTGTCTATAAAGATTTAACTGACAAGCAGGCCACTTGAACACAGAGGTGGCCTTAAGAATCTTGTGATATGTCCTTAGAAGTTTAACTGACAAGCAGGTCACTTGAACACAGAGGTGGCCTTAAGAATCATGTGATATGTCTATAGAAGTTTAACTGGCAAGCAGGTCACTTGAACATAGAGGTGGCCTTAAGAATCAGGTGACCTGTCTACAGAGGTTTAACTGACAAGCAGGTCACTTGAACACAGAGGTGGCCTTAAGAATCATGTATGTTATAGAAGTTTAACTGACAAGCAGGTCACTTGAACACAGAGCGGACTTAAGAATCAGTTGACCTGTCTATAAAGGTTTAACTGACAAGCAGGTCACTTGAACTCAGAAGCGGCCTTAAGAATCAGCGGACCTGTCTACAGAGGTTTAATAGACAAGCATGTCACTTGAACACAGAGGCGGTCCTCAAGAATCAGATGACCTGTTAATAAAAATAATAAACAAGATGTTAACTTGAACAAAGAGACGGTTTTAAGAATCAGGTAACCTGTTTATAGGGGTTTAACTGACAAGCAGGTCACTTGAACACAGAGAAGGCCTTAAGAATCAGATGACCTGTCTATAGAGGTTTAATAGACAACCAGGTCACTTGAACACAGAATTGGCTTTAAGAAATGCGACCTGTCTTTAGAGGTTTAATTGACAAGCAGGCCACTTGAACACAGCTGTGGCCTTAAGAATCATGTGATCTATCTAAAGAGGTTTAATGACAAGCAGGTCACTTGAACACAGCTGTGGCCTTAAGAATCATGTGATCTATCTAAAGAGGTTTAATGACAAGCAGGTCACTTGAACACAGAGATGGACTGAAGAATCAAATGACCTGTCTGTAGAGTTTAAATAGACAAACAAGTCACTATAACACAGAGGTGGCCTTAAGAATCAGGTGACTTGTTTATAGAGTTTTAGTTAATAACCAGGTCACTTGAACACAAAGGTGGCCTTAAGAATCAGGTGACCTGTTTACAGAGGTTTTTTGACAAGCAGTTCACTTGAACACAGAGGTGGTCTTAAGAATCAGGTAACTTATTTATAGAAGTTTAACTGACAAGCAGTTCACTTTAACACATAGGTGGCTTTATGAATCAGGTGAGCTGTCTACAGAGGTTTTTTTGACAAGCAGGTCACTTGAACACAGAGGTGGCCTTAAGAATCAGGTGACCTATCTAGAGGTCTAATTGACAACCAAATCACTTGCAGTGCTTGGATTAAAATTGTAGAAATCAAAGCATTTATAAAATGTTTAAATGAGAAAAACAGAAGCTCCAAAGTCTATTTGAACAAATCCGCCTTAGGCAATATTTTGAAACCTAGTTTATCTAGTCAATCATTATAAAATCTTCAATTCTTACCAGCACATTCCGTAACAAAAGACTAGACACTAAATTCTTCCAAGGTTCACTACTGGTGAGGACAATCATAATGGTAAATGATGGACATCGGTAGGTATGTTTGTTTGTGATTGCTTGAAAAGTGTCTCAAGTTTGACCTCGCCGTTTGACCTTTAAATTAAATATAAGATTGGGTTAATAGAATGTGTTATTTGGGAAAACAGCTTGTTTCATACGATTAACACTCGGTTCCCAGTATTATTATCTATCATTATGTTAACTTTATATAGTCCCTAAATTACACGATTTGTGTGTTTCTTTTGAATATTCAAAATAAAGGTCAAACGGCCAAGTCAAACTTTAGGAACAAACATTGTCAAACTTCGATTTTATATTCCTACATAATCATATGTCAATTGCAAGATGAGAATAAAATCTCACCAATAAGCTGTAATCACTTTCAATTCCATATAAAAGCTTAGCTTTTCATAACTTAAGACATGTTTATCATAAAACAATTAACGAGAAACGAAGTTAAATGGATGCCGACTTTACACAGGGTTCAAATCACAATAAACAAAAACAAACATACTAATCCATGTCCAAATCATAATCCATAAGCAAAGTAAAAACTTTGGAACTGACAATGGTAGGCACCTCTTGTAAAAACAATCAAAAGGTGAAAATCTTGAACACTTACAAATTTGGTTAAACACGGACACTTCCACCAGAGAAGTGAGGCAGCGTGCTACGAGGAAGTAATGTTTAGCTAGTTACATCTACCACACTAAGTTAAAACAAAAATAAATAAGCAAACAGAATTTTTTATATTTATTTGGTCAAATCAAACTGTCGTGTAACATTTTCTTCTAGATACATGATTTTGTTCGAACATAAAACTTTCTGTAGCTTTTCTTTTCTTTATTACTGCATTTTTCTACATTTGACCAGTTCCTCCAACAGGAAATTACTGCATGGACAACTTTGTTGTACCTGAAAATATAAAATGGAAAAAGTATACAGAAAATTAACCACTGCGGTTTGTAATTGGCTATGGATTGGTATGGTACTATTATCACTCGCAACTAATATCTGGTACTGTGACTAGGGTCCAGTTGTATTAAACTAAGTTAACCGTTGATTAAACAATGATTAGAAAATTATATAGTGTTATGGTTTAATTAATAATTAAGACAAATTAAGGTGTGTTCAATTAGGCCATGAAACACGTGTCCTGGCATATTATACAATCTAACAGACCATTTGCTACTTCCATGAAAAAGATTGTAAGTAGTCCGGTTTCTAAATCAAATATAGTTTTTTTTTATGAAACTGCTTCCGAAATGAATAACTGTCATTTCTTAACTAAGATTTTCTTTATTCAAAATTGGCCAAATTTTGAAATCTGAACATTTTTGTTAAATTTTCAAGATATTGAAGTTAATTATATTACAGTGTTCTGGAAGTATAGGTGTCTTTATAGCTGTTAACGATTTATCAGCAAAACATGGTTTTTTTTGGAAACCAATGAAGTATATTATATAAATAAATGGGAAAATGTTTAAAATAAAGTAAAATATCTAAGACTTTTTTTTTTGAAATTACAAACATATACATCATTTGACGATTTGCATTAAAACGTTAAATCATAATATCACGATTAACAGTTAAGGACAATGCCTACTACTATACCTTTCTCTCAGCGGCATCAATTTCGCAAATTGATATAGAGGCATGATTTAAAAATCCATCATCCCATTGTCCTGACGGATACAAAGCCATGTAGTGTTGTTTTGAACTACCATTATCAGGTTGTCCCTTGCTCCAGTTCTTGTACGCAATAGGTTCAGATGTTGAAGACCATATCCATTTTCCCTCTTTATGAATATCTGTTCCGTCAATCCAGAAGTAGCCTATATCAATCAAGGAATAAAAGCATTGAATATTCCTTCTGATCCTCATGATTTAAAGCGTAAAGTCGCATTATAACTTTTTGAATATTTTAGTCAGAAAATTAAAAAACTAGCAATGATGCAAAGAAACGTCAAATTATTTAATAAGAAATTGCATAGTATGACCGACTAGACGAACAAACAAAATTGGAGATGGTAAGGTATTTCGTCTCCATAACTAATTTTGGAGGACAGATATCTTTTCAGAAAAACTAAACAGCATATTATGCTGTAAGAAAATAAACACTCTACAATATAGAAGTAAATACTCACTGCCTTTACTTAAATACGTTTTCTTTAAAAACATATTTTCCTCTGCTGATTCAACACGCGCTAAATGTCCTCCAAATGACATACAATCTTTCTGAAAATCAAAATACGCCAACTTATAAATTTTAAAAAATGCATGGTGTATTATATAAATTATAAGTTTTCGGAAAATTTTATTTCAACACTTTGATTTGTGATGTAATATTTATTAACTGACAAAGTAATAGCAAGAAAGTCACCAATAAATTTGAGCCTAAAAATGTAAAATTAGCAACAGTCGATATAATATAAAAATAATAGAAGAATAAAAAACAAAACCTTTAAACTCTGCTGAGGAATTGCTTTAAAATTAATGCAAGACTTATATGTAAAAGGACACATACCCTAGCATCAATCCAAAGTCTTTTTGCTTTATTCAAGAAATAGCAATTTCCTTTGAAAGTTTGCCAACCATCTGGACAGGTACCTGAAACGAAATGTAGTAATATTTAGGTAACAAACATCAATCGACACAACCAAAACACAAAGGACGATGGGCAAAATGGCACTACTAGCAAACGCGTACTCAACATAAGCAAACATAAACAAAACAATGATGCAAGCACGGTAGAAACTACTGAAAAAACATAGTTAACAACAGTAACCACAGGAAAAAACACAAGAAAGCACAGCACACAAAACTGCTGAGAAAAAACATGCTTGATCTAAAGAAACAAGCTCAACCTAAATCGTAAACAGGACAAGATGATACTACTGACGACATCGTCGTCGGCATCCTTGTCAATGCACGACTGATCGTAAAATCACCGACATCGAAAGGCACTTAATATAAATCTGAAAAAGTAATCACAATTTAAATTTTTTTAGTTACCTGTTATGGAAACTGCAAACACAGACAAAACACAGAAGGATATACCCAATAGAGACATGTTGACACTTTGATACCAAAACAAAGTTTAACACTACATTGAAATATAATTTATTAAATACATTCCTTATGTCATATAAATATCGATTATTATATAACTATTGTATTTAAACTTCATCACGGAAGTCATTATAATGAAACTAATACCCGGAACTTGTAGCAGACGTTGCGTTGCTCAAATAAACATTGGTTTGTATAATTTAAAAAAAAAATAGTTGAGTCAGGAATATTGTGAGTATACTCTAATCAACATTGATTTAATATCAACCCTTTTATCATTTTTGTTCAAGTTTTTACTTTTTACTTCGCGGTAAAGTAAATATTGTTTGCATAGAGTAGTCTCCCTTGCGACTCACTGGAAAATGGTAATTGTTAGCAATTTCACATCATAGTTTCAATGAGAAAAATAAATTAACGCTGCTTTTTGTTCAAGTCGATTTTTCTTGAATACCCGAGTTAAAAAATTAAGCATATCTATTCGTGAATTACTTTTTAAAAAACTCAAAGCTTTGCAATATTTTATTAATCTTAGTTTAGTTAATGCCACATTTTGAAAACTTACTTTCATGGCTGTCAATATTGTTGATAAATAAGTCTTATAGCTACTTAACTGGGGGAGTACACGGTCTCACGTCCCTGAAGGCCATTCTATTACTTACATTCGCAGGGGGTAAGCTGATGACAGTAAATACGGTTACAGACAACATAAGGTGATTTCGATGTTCATACAATTAGTTTAGATGCTGCCTTGTTAATTGAACACAGTGGTTGTTTCGAAAGTCTTATATAAAACGAATTTGAAGTGTACGATTTTCACTGATAAATATTTACAATTGGAATTGACCTTCTTTAGATGAACCATTCGTTTTTACTGGCATTCAATTGCTCTTGAATACATTGTGGAGTCATGACCTCTGATTACGTGACGTTTAACTATTCGATTACGTCACAGATTGACATCTATAACGTCATGCATTTTTTGATTGGTCATCATCTAAGTCTACCCCGACGTAACTTTCCTTTTTTGGAGCAAGGCTGTTTTAACAATCCCGTATGTTTGTCGGAATCTTGAATGAAATAAATTATTGTAGCGATAATTTTATATTTCGGACATGCTACCAATATTTTTATGATTGTAAATATAAGAAATAACATTCTATTTGAGTGTATTCATTCGATATTATATATGAGAGTCAGGAATAGCATATTTAACATGAACTGTTTCGCAGTTCATTAAATATGCTATTTCTGACTCTCATTAATCATAATACCGAATGAATACACTCAAATAGAATGTTATTTCTTAAATAAGAACACTAAGCGTTTGGAATTTTCACAGAGATGACCGTAACTAATCAGCATGATGTCCGTAATAACTACTATTGTTGATGTCCGCACCTGGTTTTCATCAAACACAATGAAAAGCAAAGTAAAACAATGAAAACTCGCAAACGTATTTTGAACGGGTGAACTTCCATAAGGAAGTGAACTATCAGGCGTCATATATATATACCCAGGGTATTTTTGGATACATGTACTTAGCAACAGTATTGTGATGACGGTCATATAACTTTTTGAAAACCTTGTAAAGCCTTGGCTTCCCGAATATCTCCGAGTCGATAGTTTATTTATCAGCAACTTGCTTCGGTCTTCTTTTAAGTTCTCGAAGTGGCAACAAGCACTCTTATAGCGTATCAGTTGAACCAAACATATTATAAGCAAGAGAAATAGATTTATCACATACCCATTGAATCTTAATATAGCGATACATAACATTTGCTTGCCATGTGATACAAAGGTCCGTATCGCACATGTGCAATACAACATTTCGTATCACCCTAGTAGCCGGAACTACTTTTAGGGGAATTTCCTTTTCCGAAAACAAGAAACCAATTGTAAACATCATAACAATATAATATTCTGAGATTAATTTTTATTTTATGTCATTGATAAAACATGTATTTCAGCAATTAATGTATTGTATAATTTTTTATTTTTATAAAATAATAAAATTAAAAAATACGAATAGATCTACCCGTATTGCTGTTTTGTTTCGTCTGCTCTGCTACCAGATTTCCAGAATGGATGACTTTGTCGACGCTAGAAATTTTGAGATCTAGCACGACTTGTTCGACGATTTTGAGGATATTCATTCAACTCAACAACACACTTTTAGTGTAGACAATAATTCCGATATGTCCAATCAGTACATGGTTCAATGAACAGTTGTCCCCAGCTGCCTACCCCTGAATCTCAAGTTTCTACTGGTTCAGATAACAAATTTGACAAAAAATAAAGGCCCAATCAAAAGATTTCAGGACTGGATTCGAGCACACCCCCCAGGTCTGATTTCCGAAATATTATGGACATTTTTCCATTTGAACTAGACACACACATAGGTGCTTTCATCTTATCATTGCGTAAAAATGACGGGACAGATTATGAGCCCGACACACTAACTAGCATTCATAGGGGCATTGGTCGTTTTTTAGGAGAAAATGGATACCGACACAATATAATTACATCGGATTTGTTTTCAACCAGCCGGCAAGTTCTGCAATATTGCCGCAAAGAACTGAAACAAAAAGGTCATGGCAACCGTCCAAACAAAGCAAATCTTTATCTGAAAATGAGGTAGAAATGTTGTGGGAACGGGGTCAGCTTGGACATGACAATTCAAATGCACTACTGAATACAGTGTGGTACAACAATACAAAATTATTGGGGTTCAGTGGATGTGATGAAAATAGGCAGCTTAAATTTAAATGGGGGGATATTGAATTAAAAAATGGATGAAAACAGAACTGAATTTTTAGAATTTAACGAAAAAACAACAAAAACCAGGGGTTTCAATAGTACTCACATTCGATAATTTAATCCAAAGCAGTTCGGTAATCCAGATAATAAATCCAGGTGTCCAATTGAAGCATACAAAATATATTCCAAACATCGACCTTTTAAAATGAAAACACCAGAATTACCTTTTTTCATTGCTGTAAATCAAAATGAATCTGGAAAATTATCGTTCAAAAATCAACCGGTTGGCAGAAACAAACTTTCTATGATGATGAAAACGATGGCAAATAATGCTGGTCTTATCGGTAAAAAAAACGAATCAATCACTCAGAAAAACATTGTGCACAAAACTCCTGCATTCTGGGATCGCTCCTAATACAATTATGCAGCTCTATGGACACCAAACTGTAAACAGTGTAAATAATTATGCGGTTGCTTCCCTCGATCAACAAAAGGAAATGTGCGAAATACTTCAGAATGTTAAAAAGCCATCCACTTCATCAAACGTAGTTTCACGTGTTTCAAACCGCACACCATGTGTTACCCGCACAGCATCAATAATTATAAATGAAACAGCTGATTCTAACACTTCTACCTGCACATTCGGTGAGAAAGATGTTCAAAATCTCGCAACTGGGATGTTTTCTGGTGCAAATATTCACGGTGGAACATTAAATGTGTCATATTTGTCATTTCAAATATCTTCACAGTCATGTATGTCTTCTCGGGTAGATATTTCATCTCGCCGAAAGTACAGGCGCATCTTGCCAGGGGAAACCGACTCGGATGACGATTTTGAATAAACTTAACATATGCGACGTCATGAACTAAGTTGGAAGAATTTTTCGAGTTGCGAGAATTGCGGACGATGTTAAATAATTTTGTAAAATAAATGTTTGTTTTTTTATTTTTTCCCAGTGTTTACGATGGTTTTAATAAATGTTAACCAATGATGTTTAAACGAAGAGTTATCTGTTGTTTTTAATTACTTCTTTAGAAGTTTTTTTTTCCAGTCAGGTATCAGATTTTTCGAATCAGATCAAAAATCAAGTATTCCGCACAAACGTTAGAGGGTTTCACGTGGTACGGCGGCAAACTTTATTATTTCCATCGGATAAGGAATCATACCAGTTCACGTTTTCCCGTAAAAACAACGTCATTTCCGGTAATTTGTGACGTAAACGTTTTTTAAAACGTCCCACACAAACGTTAACTAAGGGGTGTTGATTACGTAGTGCAGCGGCGAACCACATTTGTTGGTAGTTAAAGCGATTTACTTCAATTAGGGTAAAAGCTTAACTATTTTGAGTTAGGGGCTGAGTTCACTTCGGAAAATAAGTTAAAATTGTAATAAATAGGTAAAAAGTGTAAAAATTTGACTGATTTTTAGGAGCCATTGGCTACTGGATCCCTGCTTATCTTAATCTCTGCTTCAATCATATCAGTAGGATAGCCAATCCGGCCAGCGCATTTATTCATCAAACAAAATTTCACGCGCAGACAAAGTGAAAAAATGGTAAAAAATTTGAATTCACTCGAGGCGGTAAAACTACATAATATTTATTTCACTGCGAGTTTTTAATACAATTTGTAGTATTTTATCGGGGTTTTTTAGGACAAAAGTAAGCCATTAAAGACGATTTTTTATCAAAGTCGGTGAGAATTTAACAATTTAAATTGTGATTGAATGTTAGGCACCGGCCAAAAATTAACAATTGAAACTTTAAAAAATATAATTCTGTGCACGCAGTTCCTCATGCACCAAAGATGTTTTTACATGAACGGAAAGAACTTTTTCTCACGGTTATTTTGATGTGTAATTTGTCAAATAATGTTCTTTACACAAAAAAAACGTACCCGTTTTAAAAAGTCGAAAAAATTGATGACATTGCCGGATTCTCGATCATGGGCCGCCCCCTTTCCGGCTAATTTGACACAGAAAAAATGCTAAGACCGCTTTCTTATTGTATGCAATGTATAAATTTGATAATCGAGAGGCGATGTGAAAGTGTTTTTGTTGAAATAAAGTAAGTTTTTTTCCTTAAAAATTTTGTATTTTCTCTCCATTTCTTGTCTGTTATCTGCCGATTTTTTGGAACTACTTCCAGTCGGACATATTTGATTAGCATTCGTCCCGCTTCGATCACAATTTTAGCATACAGAAAATGTCATCATGTATTTTGGACAAAATAGTCAAGCTTTTTTGCCTTATTTGTCTTGTATGATTGATCTGTATGTATGGCTGTCGAACACATTAGATACGCATGTCTTCTAATTTTACCCATATAGACTCGGAATCTGTACCACTACAGTGTACAGGGCAACCTGCTAATGTAGGGCTAGTTAGGAACTCAGAATTACTGAAAATTATCAACTGATTTTGCTTTGTTGGCAAAATATAAACAGGACCTATCTGTCATATCAGTACATATCATTAGATAAATCAGCTAACATCGTTAAAGAGGGTTAGACTTGTGTTTTCTTTATGAAATATTCCCCAAAAACGAGGAAACCTCTCCCATATTAGTTTAGCCAGAGTCAACACAACACTGGCCTTTATTATTTAAATTTTAAGTTCTGTTCTGATGCCAATAACCCTGGCATTATTATTTTAGTACAATTTTGACATGAAAAGTTGATTATGTTGCTTCATTAAAAGTTTTAAATCAACTTGACATTGCACAAATAACATTTAAAATAGAGTATGTGGAAGTAGGAAATAGGAAAAGTTAATACCAATGTGTGGATTTCATTTGACTTGGTTAAAAATTTAAATCCATATTATAATGATTAAATACAGATCAATCCATGTCCAAATCACAATCGCAAAGAAAAGTTAAAACAAACATATTAACCCATGTCCAAATCACAATCGCAAAGCAAAGTAAAAATAAACATACCAATCAATGTCTTAAATAACAATCGCAAAGCAAAGGATAAACAAACACACCAATCTATGTCCAAATCACAATCGCAAAGCAAAGTAAAAACAAACATACCAATCCATGTCTAAATCCCAAACGCAAAGCAAACATACCAATCCATATCAAACCACAATTGCAGAGCAAATTAAAACAAAATTACCAATCCATTTTCAAATCCTAAACACAAAGAAAGGTAAAAGAAACAACATACCAATCCGTGTCAAGGTCATAATCGCAAAGCAAAGTAAAAACTTTCAAGCTAAACACGTAAATTTTCATCAAGGCAGTGAGACCGGGGGCTCCTGAACGGTAAGTACCTCCTAATTAGAAAGCAACATCCGGTTTTTGGTATTTTAAATGATTCTAAACTTAGAATAACAACAAATGTTTTAAGTCATGGACAAACTTGAAAAGTTACAGAAAGTTGATATCATTCATGTTTGTATAGGCAAACAACTTTGACATGTCCGCTTGACCTTTCATTCAAACATTTATCACGGACAAAGTACATCTATGTATAGGTAACACATTTGTATATTCTGTATGCATCATGAGATATACTCACCTCATAGAGTACACCGTGTACTGTGTATGTATTAACTTGGATCTTAACACTGCCCATGTATCGGTGGACCCTCCTATATCAATATTCCTAATGAAAGGTCAAACGCACAGGTCAATGTTGTTTACCTACCTACACTGGATATCATTCATCACAAATTACACAAACATTCAACTAAACTTTTCTGATTCATGAAATGCATGCATATTTTTGTTTGCATTGACGCAGTGTAAGTATCACTGTTTGCACACACACACATAGACACGTGCCCCGATATACATGCATAGATAAACAGCTTTGACCTGTCCGCTTGACCTTAATTTAAATATTTATCACGAACCATTACATCTTTGTATAGAACAGGTGTTTATTTTGTATATATCATGAGATATACTCACCTTATAAACTTGTATGTATAACATGGATCCAACACTACGCATATATTGGTAGGTCCTCCTATATGGATATTCCTAATATAAGGTCAGACGGACAGGTCAATCTTGTTTACATAAAGCTACAATATGAAGTACCTATGTGCTTTGTGTGTTTGTGTTGCATAATGCCACTCTATAGGTAGCAACTTTCACTAAATTTTAAAATTAAAGTTCCTAACAAATTAACCTGTCACAGCTGTTTAATAACACCTATCCATATTTCCGCTAACAAAAAACTGGATGATAAATGTCTGTATGGTTGAAAAATAATCCTTCAAAAATTGAGCTAAACTCCGACCGGAAGTTTAGAAAAATAGCCATTAAGGGGGAAACTACTCTAAATAAAATCTCTGACAAACATTCCCTCAAAAATAGTTCCTCTATAGTCCGTTTTAAAATAATTATTTTTCATTATTATGTTGGACAATATAGTGTAGTTATACTTAAATGATACGGACTATAAATCAGTACACGTGTTTGTAAATCGGCAGCCATTGTTGTATACAATGGGTAACGGTACTTGCTGTATAGTTCCTCGTGTCACAGTTTGCGCGAGCGGACCTACAACAACTGAAATAATGAAAAAATCCCCAAAATTACCAGGAAGAATATGGCCATAACGTTGAAGTTCGTTGGGCATGTCTAAAGTGAATATCATCATTTAATTTTTAGGAAAAATATTAAAAATATCTACGTTCCATTTCTTTTGAAGAAAATCAACATTTAAACTCAAATTTAATTAGTCTTTACCACAACAAATGCCAAATTTCCCCCACTTTGCTTAACACCCGTTTCTATACACTAAAGTATTCTGTCCACATTTTTGAAAGTGGAGTAGTCTCCCTTTGTAGGAATTCTCTAGAAATATCCGCCTCCTGGTAGTTGCTACTATAGGTATACATACACTCGCAGAGAAAACAACATTGACCTGTCCACCTGACCTTTGATTTAAATATTCATTATGGACGAGTAAATTTACTAGTGATAGAGACCATGCGTGTATATTTCGTCTATAAGATGTGAACACTAATCATGTGCAATGCGTATATGTATTAACTGTGAATCCTAACGTTACCTATGTATTCCTTATATGAATATTCCCAATTAAAGGTCAAACGGACAGGTGAATGCTGTTTACCTATACAGGTAACTAAAGTGATCGTGAAAGATGCGGGTTAAAACATTAGACTGGAGGCCAGCGTCATCACTTCTGGTCCTTCTGGTCTCTGGATGGTAGTGTGACCAGAGCTGCTCCTTAAAGGTGTCAGAGTCAGTTAAGATGCTGCTTGGAAGGTGGTATAAGTCCCGTGTTGTCCGTGGATAGGAATTGCACTATGAGGTGTTGCGCAGAGGTTGCATGATGTTAACTGTATGGCTGTGTCGTGTCGTGTTTGGTTGGTATTACATATTATACCAGTTTTAATTTTACAGCACTAGACGGCCGTTTCGGAATATAATACTTTATCAGTAGTGCTCGGACCAAAATTATAAAACCAAAATTATTTTCAAGATGTTGAAAAGATTACCAAAAGACCAAAATAGTTTTTACAAAATTTAGCTAAGTAAATACTTTGCATTAGGAAGTATACCTTAGTTTTTGAGAAATTTCAAATTTTAACTTGCAACAAATTTAGACAATAGTATATTTCTGATAATAACACAAAATTATTGCCTCCTGAGTTTGAAATATCCTCTAAGCGCCAGCCGCCATCAGAGATATACTAGTAGTTTATTCAAAGGTGAACAGGTCCATCACTATGTTATAACTTCAAGCTTGTATTTTTTCAGATTTTCATATTATAATTCATGACTTAATAATTATTATTCATATTATAATAAATGCAGACCTACTGTAAACGTTTGTAAACACTTTTATTTCAAAATATTCGCGTAATACTTATATTCGTGATTGATTCAATCAGCGATGTTTACGCGAGAATAAATCAAAATCGAAATGAAAGTGAGCTACAGTGATTAATCTGAAGAGTTACTGCGCTTTTATCGGATAACACAATCGTCTTTTACGTCTCCTGAATTCAGATTCAGGATTTTTAATGCTGAAACGAGACCACGTTCCGAATATTTATTCTTCTTTTCTCTTGTATAAAGTAAATGGTTTAAAATAGAGGACAGAAATTTGCAATTGTACATCATGTACTTTAAAATAGCCGATACAACAAAGGACAAGATACAATAAAAGTTTATGGCAGGTACAGGCAGACAAGACCAAGACAAAAACACAAAAACATATTTTTAACATTTATTATACGTTTCTAACTTTAGACTATATTCGAGTAAATGTACAGTGTGTGGTGGAAGTTCGTGAACGCCTTAAACTGTAGTCACACGAAAATATATGGCGTCATAATTTTCTAATGTTTACGACAATGATTGTCGTAACACACTATCGTCTTTGCAAAAAACTGTCTAAATATTTTATATTTTAATTAGTTACAAATATAATTAAGTAAGTAATTTATTGTCAAGTTCGTATATATGTGGTTGTTTGTTTTTGTTTTTTTTTTTTTTTTTTTTTTTTTTTTTTTTTTTTTTTTTTTTTTTGATTTTTGGTGATGATAAGACAATATTAATAAAGTTTGAAATGACATTAAAATGTGTTTGTAGCGTGAGGTAAGTCCATAAATACATTGTCATTTTAAGTCGATGCTTTCCTTTAGAATTGCGATTTGGACATGGATTAGTACATGTATGTTTGTTTTTTTAAGAAATGACATTCTGATCATGGTATTTCAAGGGGTAATGAAAGATAGTGTGGCGCGTGCCAAATTCGATGAAGGGCTAAGCCCTTCATTTGAATTTGGCACGCGCCACACTATCTTGCATTACTCCTTGAAATACCATAAGCAGAAATGTCATTTCTTATATTTACAATTCTTTCTTGTAATAAATATTTTGTACATTGGCGCTATTTTTTCCATATCTGCTCGTGTGATATAGGGCTTTTAGCCATGCGAGATCGGTGTATCTCACATGATTACGAGACCCCCTGTACGGGACATGACGTAATATTGCGGGAAAATTGATACACATCAAGGGTCATGACCCCTATTGTCTTTCAACAGGAATTGCAATACAATTGCTTCTGTATGTTTCATCGAAGAGAGATACAGATATATTGTTAATGTCTATGTATAAAGACGTTTGCTTTTGTTGAAATTTATTCCATAAGCGGTTATTACTAGTGCAATGCATTTGGCAATGGAAAACTTTATGGTACGCGATTACGTCTGCAGTTGTTAAACTTCTTACGAAAAACTCATTTTCTAAAAGGTAAGCGCTTTATCGGCATGTTCGTCTTTTTAATGGCTCGAATAAGAACCCAACGGACCGCTATCACTCAACGTAATGCGTTATTGCAGTGGTGTAGCACAAAATAAATCCTAACTGCTCTATTCATAGTTACCGTTCCGTTGTTTGCGGTTATCGCATAAAGATATGTTTATCAGAGTTTCTTTGTTGCCTATAATATTAAAGCCAACTTGAACCTTCCAACTATTTTCCTAGCCAATGGTCACCTTGTCAGTTGGCAAACCTCGACTAGACTTAATAGCGAAAACCCCATTTGACTAGTGACTAGTGATCGAGAATGTATTTCAATACAGTCACATGGACAATTAAGTTTTGTATATTTGTACTTAATTTTATTTCTATAAAATTTCAACGCTCAAGACTTTAAGCAGTTGACCGAGCAGGTCAAGCAGGGCACTTGAACACAGAGGTGGCCTTAAGAATCAGGTGACCCATCTTTAGGTCTATTGACAATCAGATCACTTGTAGTGTTCGGAATAAAATTGTAGAAATCCAAGCATTTATCAAATGGTAAAATGATAAAAACAAAAGCTCTAAAATCTATTTGAACAAATCCGCCTTATGCAATACTTTGAAACCTAGTAATCTAGTCAATCATTATAAAATCTTCAATTCTCACCAGCACATTCTGTAACAAAGACTAGACACTAAATTCTCTCAAGGTTCACTACTGGTGAGGACAATAATAATAATAAATGATAGACATTGGTAAGTATGTTTGTTTGTGATTGCTTGAAAAGTGTTTCAAGTTTGACCTCGCCGTTCGACCTTTAATTCAAATATAAGATTGGGTTAATAGAATGTGTCATTTGGGAAACCAGCTTGTTTCATACCATAAACACTCGGTTCCCAGTATTACTATCTATCCTTATGTTAACCTTATATGGCCCCTAAATTACAAGATGCATGTGGTTTTTTTAATATTCAAAGTAAAGGTCAAACGGCCAAGTCAAACTTCAGGCACAAACATTGTCAAACTTGATCTTATATTCCTACATAATCATATGTCAATTGCAAGATGAGAATAAAATCTCTCCAATAAGCTGTATGAGTTTTAATCACTTTCAATTTCATATGAAAGCTTACTTCTCATACAAAGACTTGTTTATCATAAAACAATACCGAGAGACGAAGTGAATGGACCCCGACTTTACACAGGGTTCAAATCACATAAAAAAAAAAACATTAATCCATGTCCGAACACAATATATGAGCAAAGTAAAAACTTTGTGAACTGACAAGGTTAAGCACCTCCTGTAAAAAAATAAAAAGGTAAAAATCTTGAACACTGACAAATTTAGTTAAACGCGCAAACTTCCACCAGAGAAGTGAGACCGGATGCTCCGGGAAGGTACTCACATCATATTTAGCTAGCTGCATCATGCACACTAGGTTAAAACAAAAATAAATGAGCAAACATTTTTTTTATATTTATTTATTTGGTCAAATCAAACTGTCATGTAACATTCTTATAGATACATGATTTTGTTCTGAAACATTCTGTAGCTTTTCTTTTCTTTATTACTGCATTTTTCTACATTTGACCAGTTCCTCCAACAGGAAATTACTAAATTGACAACTTTGTTGTACCTGAAAATATAAAATGGAGAAAGTATACAGAAAGTAGACCACTGCGGTTTGTAATTGGCTATGATTGGTATGGTACTAATATCGCCCGCAATTAATATCTGGTACTGTGACTAAAGTCCAATTGCACAAAGGTAAATTAAACAATGATTAGAAAACCATATAGTGTTGTGCTGTTATGGCTTCATATTTAGGCTTATACCTTTAATTAATAATGAAGACCATTTAGGTGTGTTTAATTAACTATATATAGGCCATGAAACACGTGTCCCGGCATATTATACAATTCTAATAGACCATTTGCTAGTTCCATAAAACGTTGTAAGTAGTCGGAGTTCTAAATAAAATATCGTTTTTCCTGTAAAACCGCTTCCGAAATGATACTGTTAAGAAAGGTCCAGGTTTTAGTTTTAAAATTATTTCTAAAATTTTCTTTATTTAAAATTGGCCAAATTTTGAAATCTGAATAATTTTGTTAGTTTTCAAGATTTATATTCCACCAGGGGAGTTAATTATAAGAGTGTAAGCGTTGTTATAGCTGTTAACGATTTATCAACAAAACGTATGTTTTTCCGAAACCAATGAAGTATATATAAATAAATGGCAAAATGTAAAAGTAAAAATGTAAGAATTTATTTTGATATTACAAAGATATACACCATTTGACGTTTTGCATTAAAACGTTAAATAATAATATCAAGCTTAACATCGCGATTGCCCTCTACTACACCTTTCTCTCAGCGGCATCAATTTCGCAAAGTGATATTGCCGCATAGTCTACATATCCATCATCCCATTGTCCTGACGGCCACAAAGCCATGTAGTGTTGTTTTGATCTATTATTATCAGGTTGTCCCTGGCTCCAGTTCTTGTACGCAATAGGTTCAGATGTTGAAGACCATATCCATTTTCCCTCTTTATGAATATCTGTTCCGTCAATCCAGACATAACCTATATTAATCATTAAATAAAAACATTTAACATACCTTCTCATGCTCATAATTTAAAGAGTAAAGTAGTAATATAACTTTTTGAATATTTTATTCAGAAAATTAAAATATATACACAAATATGGCAACTAAATAAAATATTTAAACATTCATAACATGACAAGAATTCAAGATCAAATATTTTAAAGTAAGGATCTATAGAATAGTTTGGTTATACACCGTGTTAAGATAAGTTTTATAATTTCCCTTATGTTCTTCTTCAATTTGCTTGCAATGGCACAAAGAAACGTCAACTTATTTTGAAAGGAAATTGCATTGTATGACCAACTATATGAACAATCAAAATTGGAGGTGGTAAGGTATTTCGTCTACATATATAACTAATTTTGGAGGACAGATTTCCTTTCAGAAAAACTACACAGCATTTGCTGTGAGAAAATAAACACCTCAACAATACAGAAGTAAATACTCACTGCCTTTACTTAAATACGTTTTCTTTAAAAACATATTTTCCTCTGCTGATTCAACACGGGCTAAATGTCCTCCAAGTGATATACAATCTTTCTGAAAATCAAAATACGTGAACTTATTAATTTATAAAAATGCATGGTGTATCATATAAATTATATATAAATAATTACTTTTTCTTCTGTTGGGAATGTTTTCAGAAAATTGATTTCAACACTTTAATTTGTAATGTAATTTTATTGACTAATAAAGCAATAGAAAAAAAGTCACCAATGAATTTGCGGCTGAAAATGTAACATTGGCAACAGTCAATATTTCAAAGGGTACATACCCTCGCATCAATCCATAGTTTTTTCGCTGTATTCAAGAAATAGCAATTTCCTTTGAAAGTTTGCCAACCATCGGGACAGGTACCTGAAAAGAAATATAGTAATATTTAGGTAACAAACACGTGATTGGCGATAGCAAAATCAATCACAACCTTAACACACAACAAACCACTACTGAAAACACTATCCTAGTAATAGCAACCACATGTAAGACACTAGCAATAGCAACCACTTGAAACAAGACAAAACAAATTCAGAACAAAAGAAGACAACTGAGAAACACATACCTGATAGCAAAGAGCTCTACCAAAATCGGAGAAAGGACAAGTTGACACTATAGACGCAACTGCCTTGGCACCTCTTTCATTGTGTGTCCAGTAAATTAATGATATAAGTATATCCTAGTGATGTATCTTACGTAAGAAGTTAACAATGAAGTAAATTATTATAGTGATTTTGCAACACTCACAAAAGAACAGTAATAATTATATAAAATGATATGAAGTTAATTTAAATGGAATTGAAATGTAAAATCTTATGCAGTTCTAGAAGAAAGTGAAACAAATATGTTCTTAGCAATAGCCAAAGCCACAGGTATGATAAAACAAAACGCCAGAAAAAGCACATACAAGAGAGAGAGAGAGAGAGAGAGACGGATAAAAAATAACCGACATCGGATGGATGGGCTTTTATAATGAATGGTGAAGAAAATATCTGAATAAGTAATCACAATTAAAAGTTATTAGTTACCTGATATGGAAACTGCAAACACAGCCAAAACACAAAAGGATATACCCAATAGAGACATGTTGACACTTTGATACCAAGACAAAGTTTAACTCTACATTGAAATATAATTTCTTAAATACATTACTTATGTCCTATAAATATCGATTATCATATAACTATGGTATTTAAACTTCATCATAATGACAGTTATACCCGGAACTTGTAGCAGACGTTGCGTTGCTCGTTGCTTTGCTTAAATAAACATTGGTTTGTATGATTTTAAAACAAGTAACAGTTGACAGTTATACCCGGAACTTGTAGCAGACGTTGAGTTGTTCGTTGCGTTGCTCAAATAAACATTGGTTTGTATGATTTTAAAACAAATAACAGTTGACAGTTATACCCGGAACTTGTAGCAGACGTTGCGTTGCTCGTTGCGTTGCTCAAATAAACATTGGTTTGTATGATTTTAAAACAAATAACAGTTGACTCAGGAATATTGGGTGTCTACTCTTATCAACAGTGTTTTATTATCAACCCCGTTTTCATTCTTGTTCATGTTTTTAGATTTTGCGGTTATGTAAATATTGTTTGCATAGAGTAGTTGCCCTTGCGACCCTCTGGAAAATGGAAATTGCTAGCAATTTCACATCGTAATTTCAATGATAAAAAAATTAACACTGCTTTTCGTTTAAGTCAATTTTTCTTAAATACCTGAGTTGAAAAATAAAGCATATCTATTCGTGAATTGCTTCTTAAACACTTGTAGCTGTGCAATATTATTTTAATCTCAGTTTAAATAATGGCACATTTTGAAAACATAATTTCATGGCTGTCAATATTGTTGATAAGTATATCTCAAAGCTAGCTTAACGGGTGGGAGCACACGGCCTCGCGTCCCTGAAGGCCATGTCTGTTACTTACATTCACAGGAGGTAACGTGCTGACAGTGCATATGGTTACAGACATCGTAAGATTACGACAGTAGATTCAGATGATTTCGGTGTTCCTAAAATTGTCTTAGTTTAGATGCTGCCTTGTTAATTTAACACATTGGTTGTCTCGATAGTCTTTGAGTTTGAAGTGTACGATTTTCACCAATTAATCAGATTAATTAAGCGTTTGGCATTTTCGTAGAGATGACCGTAACTTATCACATTCATGTCCG
Source organism: Anadara kagoshimensis (assembly GCA_021292105.1). Lineage (NCBI taxonomy): Eukaryota > Metazoa > Mollusca > Bivalvia > Arcoida > Arcidae > Anadara > Anadara kagoshimensis. Next base: position 42,383,015 of record CM037858.1, read on the forward strand.
TAATTACTACTATTGTTGATGTCCTACCTGATTTTAATGGAATCATAAAACAAAATGAAAAAGTATTTAGTAAAACAATGAAAACTCGCAAACGTATTTTGAACACGTAACCGTCCATTAGGAAGTGGACTATCCGGCGTCATATATACCAAGGATATTTTTGTATATAAAGACATCATACATGTACTTAGCAACAGTATTGTGATGGCGGTCATATAACTTTTTAAAAAACTTGAAAAGTCTAGGCTTGTCGATATATCCCCTAGTCGATAGCTTATTGTTAAGCAACTTGCTTCGTTCTTTAAAGTTCTCGAAGTGGCAACAATCCCTACTATAGCGTATCAATTGAACCAAGCACATTAGAAGCAAGAAAAATAGACGCATTGGCGCATATAAATAGAAAGGTAACAATAGAAAAAATGAAATCATACAGCTTCAAACGATTTGATTGTATCGTGTTATCATTGACGTATAAGTCCAAATAGCAAGACCTTGGTAAAAAAGGTTTTATGTATATGACATTTCTTCATATTTATCACACTGCTTTGGCTCTAAGTTTGCGATAATGTTTAATCATGTAAGAATTTTACAGCACAATTTTATAAAAAAAATTAATAGTCTTAGATCGACTGTACAGATCATAAAAATGAACAAGAAAATACCAAATGCATGGAATAAGTGCGTTTTAATCTGACTCTTTAATACCAGGGGATGTAGAAACTATGCCCAGTTGATTCAGTTGCTATTACATTAGAAAGACAGAACAGTGAATAACGTATTGAAATTATCTTTTTTCATGCTTCCACTTTCAGATCCTAGAGAACCTTTACTGCATTTAAATAAGCGTGCTGATTATAAACAATCGCATACCTTCACCCTAAGATTGGTGACGTCTCGATATAAGAGGAATACAGATTTTTTTGAGAAGCAGTTTGCTTGAACACAGAGGTGGCCTTAAGAATCAGGTGACCTGTTTACAGAGATTTTTTTTTTGACAAGCAGTTCACTTGAATCAAGAGGTGACCTTAAGAATCAAGTGACCTATCTCAATTTAATTGACAACCAGATCACTTGTAGTGCACGGACCAAAGTTGAGACTAGACACTAAATTCGTCTAAGGTTCACCACTGGTGAGGGCAATAATAATAATAAATGATAGACATGTTTGTGATTGCTTGAAAAGTATCTCAGGTTTGACTTCGCCGTTTGACCTTTATTTTAAATATAAGATTGGGTTATTAGAATGTGTGATTTAGATAAACAACTTGTTTCATACGATTAAAACTCGGTACCCGTTATCACTATAATCTATCCTGATAATAACTTTATATAGCCCCTAAATTACACGACCAAGTCAAACGGCCAAGTCAAACTTCAGGCACAAACATTGTCAAACTTCGATCTTATATTCCTGTATAATGATATGTCAATTGCAAGATGAGAATAAAATCTCACCAATAAGCTGTAATGAGTTTTAATCACTTTTTACTTCCTATGAAAGCTTAGCTTCTCATAAGCAAAGACGTGTTTATCATAAAACAATTAACGAGACACGAAGTGAAATGGACCCCGACTTTTCACAGGGTTCAAGTCACAGTAAACAAAAACAAACATACTAATCCATGTCCCAAACACAGTCTATAAGCAAAGTAAAAACTTTAGGACTGACAAGTTTAAGCACCTCCTGTAAAAAAATAAAAAGGTGAAAATCTTGAGCACTGGCAAATTTAGTAAAACACTTAAACTTCCACCAGAGAAGTGATTCCGGGTGCTACGAGAAGTTACTCACATCATGTTTAGCTAGCTACATCCACCACACTAGGTAAAAACATCAATAAATGAGCAAACACATTTTTTAAAGAGTACCTGTAACGATTTTTGATTTTTACATATGTTATTCTCCATACTGAAATATGACTTAATGCAAAAATGAGGTTAAAATAAAAATAATGAGCAACCATATATTTATTTATTTGGTTAAATCAAGCTGTCGTGTAACATTCTTATAGATACATTATTTTGTTCTGAAACAGTCTGTAGCTTTTCTTTTCTTTATTACTGCCTTTTTCTACATTTAACCAGTTCCTCCAACAGGAAATTACTGCATGGACAACTTTGTTGTACCTGAAAATATAAAATGGAGAAAGTATACAGAAATTAATACATCGCATGTTAATTTCTTGAATAATCATTTGATAACTACATGAATACTATTTCATGTAAAAATCATCTGTCCTTGACGACGCATAGCAGAGGGACTATACCTAGGTATAGTCCCCCGACATCAAAGTATAGTCCCTCGCGTGACCCCCCGCAAAGCAAAAGCTAGTTACTTCCTTTGTCTAGATGGTGCTGTTTATTCTTGTCGTCGGATACAAAATGGCATCCGACGACGCGCGATTTACCAATTTACGAGCAAAAAACAAAGGATCGAGGCCAGAAAGTATTCGGTTAATATTTCAAATGGATCTCTGAGAGCCAGGAAAATTGATGGTGAGTTTGAATCTATAGAGATCGATCAAATCAACAATATTTTGTGCAATTTTTATACAAATGTCCGACCCAAGGAGAATGAAATTTATTCCAAATGTTGAATAAAGTAAACAATTCATCTGAGAATTAATTCTCTCTCCAACTTTGAAAACAAAGACACGTGATGAACTAAATCTATTATGGACCTCTCCCTCAGGAACAGTTCTCCTATAGTGTTGTCTGGAGAGGTATAGTGACCGAGCCGATAGGTCCATAATAGATTAATAGACCACTGCGGTTTGCAATTGGCTATGGATTGGTATGGTACTATTATCACCCGCAACTAATATCTGGTACTGTGACTAGGGTCCAGTTGCATAAAACTAAGTTAATGTTAACCGTTAATTAAACAATGATTAGAAAATCATATAGTGTTATGGTTTGATTAATAATGAAGACAAATTTAGGTGTGTTCGATTAGGCCATGAAACACGTGTCCCGGCATATTATACAATTCTAACAGACCATTTGCTAATTCCATGAAAAAGATTGTAAGTAGTCCGGTTTCCAAATGAAATAAAGCTTTTCTTATGAAACCGCTTCCGAAATGAATAGCTGTCATTTCTTAACTAAGATTTTCTTTATTCAAAATTGGCGAAATTTTGAAATCTGAACATTTTTGTTAAATTTTCAAGATATTGAAGTTAATTATATTACAGTGTTCTGGAAGTATAGGTGTCTTTATAGCTGTTTAACGATTTATCAGCAAAATGTGTTTTTTTTAAACAAATGAAGTATATTATATAAATATGTGGGAAAATTTTTAAAATAAAGTAAAAAATCTAAGAATTTTTTTTTGAAATTACAAACATATACATCATTTGACGTTTTGCATTAAAACGTTAAATCACAATATCAAGCTTAACAATTAAGGGCGATTGCCCTCTATTATACCTTTCTCTCAGCGGCATCAATTTCGCAAATTGATATAGAGGCATGATTTAAAAATCCATCATCCCATTGTCCTTACGGATACAAAGCCATGTAGTGTTGTTTTGAACTACCATTATCAGGTTGTCCCTTGCTCCAGTTCTTGTACGCAATAGGTTCAGATGTTGAAGACCATATCCATTTTCCCTCTTTATGAATATCTGTTCCGTCAATCCAGAAGTAACCTATATCAATCAAGAAATAAAAGCATTGAATATTCCTTCTCATCCTCATGATTTAAAGCGTAAAGTCGCATTATAACTTTTTGAATATTTTATTCAGAAAATTAAAAAACTTGCAATGATGCAAAGAAACGTCAAATTATTTAATAAGAAATTCCATTGTATGACCGACTAGATGAACAAACAAAATTGGAGGTGGTAAGGTATTTCGTCTCCATAACTAATTTTGGAGGACAGATATCCTTTCAGAAAAACTAAACAGCATATTATGCTGTAAAAAAATAAACACCTCTACAATATAGAAGTAAATACTCACTGCCTTTACTTAAATACGTTTTCTTTCAAAACATATTTTCCTCTGCTGATTCAACACGGGCTAAATGTCCTCCAAATGACATAAAATCTTTCTGAAAATCAAAATACGCCAACTTATAAATTTTAAAAAATGCATGGTGTATTATATAAATTATAAGTTTTCGGAAAATTTTATTTCAACACTTTGATTTGTGATGTAATATTTATTGACTGACAAAGTAATAGCAAGAAAGTCACCAATGAATTTGAGGCTAAAAATGTAAAATTAGCAACAGTCGATATAACCAAGAATAAAAAACAAAACCTTAAAACTCTGCTGAGGCATTGCTTTAAAATTAATGCAAGACTTATATGTAAAAGGACACATACCCTAGCATCAATCCAAAGTCTTTTCCTTTTATTCAAGAAATAGCAATTTCCTTTGAAAGTTTGCCAACCATCTGGACAGGTACCTGAAACGAAATATAGTAATATTTAGGTAACAAACAACAATCAACCACAACCAAAACACAAAGGACGATGGGGCAAAATGGCACTACTAGCAAACGCGTACTCAACATAAGCAAACACAAACAAAACAATGAAGCAAGCACGATAGAAACTACTGAAAAAACATAGTTAACAACAGTTACTACAGGAAACAACACAAGAAAGTACAGCACACAAAACTGCTGAGAAAAAAATGCTGATCTAAAGAAACAAGCTCAACCTAAATCGTAAAAGGACAAGATGATACTACTGACGACATCGTCGTCGGCATCCTTGTCAATGCATGACTGATCGTAAAATCACCGACATCAAAAGGCGCTTAAAATAAATCTGAAAAAGTAATCACAATTTAAATTTTTTTAGTTACCTGTTATGGAAACTGCAAACACAGACAAAACACAAAAGGATATACCCAATAGAGACATGTTGACACTTTGATACCAAAACAAAGTTTAACACTACATTGAAATATAATTTATTAAATACATTACTTATGTCATATAAATATCGATTATTATATAACTATTGTATTTAAACTTCATCACGGAAGTCATTATAATGAAACTAATACCCGGAACTTGTAGCAGACGTTGCGTTGCTCGTTGCGTTGCTCAAATAAACATTGGTTTGTATGATTTTAAAACAAATAACAGTTGACTCAGGAATAATGCTTGTCTACTCTCATCAACAGTGATTTAGTATCAACCCCGTTTTCATTCTTGTTCAAGTTTTTAGATTTTGCGGTAATGTAAATATTGTTTGCATAGATCAGTCTCCCTTGCGACCCACTGGGAAATGGTAATTGTTAGCAATTTCACATCGTAGTTTCAATGAGAAAAAAATTAACACTGCTTTTCGTTCAAGTCGATTTTTCTTGAATACCCGAGTTAAGCATGTATTCTGGAATTACTTTTTAAAGACTCATAGCGGTGCAAAATTATTTTAATCTCAGTTTAGTTAATAACACATTGTAAAACCTTGCTTTCATGGCTGTCAATATTGTTGTGCATAAGTCTTATAGCTACTTAACTGGGGGCAGCACACGTCCTCACGTCCCTGAAGACAATGTCTCTTACCTCTTACTTACATTCGCAGGGGGTAAGCTGATGGCAGTAAATATTGTTATAGACGTAAAAAGATTACGACAGTAGATTGAGTTGATTTCGATGTTCCTAGAATTATCTTAGTTTAGATGCTGCTTCGTAACGTTTACACAGTGTTTGTTTCGAAAGTCTTATATAAAACGAATTTTAAGTGTACGATTTTCACCAATTAATCAGAACACTAAGCGTTTGAAATTTTGAAGAGATGACCATAACGTATCACAATGATGTCCGTAATTACTACTATTGTTGATTTTCGTACTTCGTTTTCATCAAACACAATGAAAAGCAAAGTAAAACAATGAAAACACGCAAACGTATCTTTAACACGTGAACTTCACAAGGAAGTGAACTATCAGGCGTCATATATACCAAGGGTTTTTTGGATATAAAGACATCATACATGTACTTAGCAACAGTATTGTGATGACGGTCACAAAACTTTTTGAAAACTTTGAAAAGCTTAGGCTTCCCGAATATCCCCGAGTCTATAGCTTCTTTGTAAGCAACTTGCTTCGTTCTTTAAAGTCCTCGAAGTGGCGGCAAGCGCTGCTATAGCATATCAATTGAACCAAGTACATTAGAAGCAATAGAAATAGAGGTATTTAAGGAATGATTGTAATTTTTTCTCTTTATAGGGTCATAGATAAAATTATTTGGTGCACGCGGCATAATACCGCGAAGCGGATTATGCATATGTGCGCACCAAATAATTTTATCTATAACCCCATAGATAGAAAAAAATTACAATCATTCCTTATAATTGAATTCAAAAATAAGTACAATATCCATAACATTCATGTAATCTTTAAATTATACACATGAAACATAAAAACCAGCGCATTAAAACAAAAATGGCGCACAAATCTAAAAGCGGAACACAGCTGATTGTCAATGGCAACCGCCGGTAGCTAGCCTTGCATGACCATTTTCTGCACAATATGACGGAAAAATGTCTGTCTATGGTATCATATATATAAAAAATTTACAACACTGGATAGTATTAAAATTTAATTATTGCTGCATAGAAATAGAAAAAATGAAATCATACAGCTTGAAACGATTTGATTGTGTCGTGTCATCATTGACGTATAAGTCCTTAGTAAAAAAGGGTTTTATGTATATGGTATTTCTTCATATTAACCACACTGCTTTATCTCTAAGTTTGCGTTAATGTTAAATCTTGTAAGAAACTCACAGCACAATTTTATAAAATAACAGTATAAGATCAGCTGTACAGATCATTAAAATGAACAAGAAAATAACAAATGCATGGGATAATTGCATTTTTTTAATTTGACTCTCAAATACCAGGGGATGTAGAAACCCTGCCAACAGATTCAGTTGCTATTACATTAGAAAGACAGAAGAGTGAATAACGTATTGAAACGATCTCTTTTTCATGAGTCTGCATATGTACTTCTTCTACTTTCAGATGATAAAAAACCCTTACTGCATATAAATAAGCGTGCTGATTATAAAAAATTCTATACCTTCACCTAGAATTGGTGACATCTCGATATAAGTGGAATATTCTTGTGGGTTTAAACAATTATATACAATTTGAACGTAAATTGTTTCATATCCATTTATATATCGGTACATAGCCATATGTCAATTGTAATATGAGCATAAATTGTCACCAATAAGCTTTAAGGAGTTTAAATCACGTCGCATAAATTACGAGTAGAAAAGCATAGATTCTTGTACTTTTAAACCATGAACAAATACAAGTCTATTATAAAACCTATCACAAGGACCTGAATCAAATGTACGTTCACTTTTCACAAAGTTCAAATCGCAACAACAACAAAAATCCTTAAACAAACAGAAACAAATTTTGTGAGCCACATAACCTTCCTCCAGGAAAGTAATACTGTGAGCTCCGGATAAGAAAGCCAGAAAGCACTTTAAGTTTAGCTAGCTACATCAAAGTAGGATATAAACAAAAAATGAAAAACCGGACAAAGGTATTATTTATATATTTATTTGACAATCAAACTGTCTTGTAATATTCTTATCAACACATGTTATGTTGAACTAAAACATTCTGTACCTTTTCCTTTCTAATGCTACCTTTTTCTATGCCTGACCATTTCTCCAAATAGGAAACAGGTATAAAGGCAATTCCGTTGTACCTGAAAATACAGAAAGGAGAAAAGTCTATAGAAGCTAGACTTTCTATACAATCTTATTTTTATTGCTTATTATTGTACTTTTTCAAAATGTAAGAAAGCCAACTACCTCGGAGAAATTCAATATAATGTTCCTATCATTCTCAATTTTGAGTTTATTTACACGTGAGATGTGTTGCTAGCTAGACGGGATGTGGTTGCCCTTTCGGAACACCCGATATTTATGCTCTGGTGGAAGTTCACGTGCTAAACTTAAATTGCCGAATTTGAAAATATTTACTTTAGTTTCGAAATTGTAATTTGGGCTTGGACATCTATGTTTGTTGGTTGGTTATCGGTTGTAATACTGTCATATACCATTTATCAATTTAATTATTAAATACATTAAAACAAATTATATATATATATATATGTATATATATATATATATATATATATATATATATATATATATATATATATATATATATATATATAACATGGGTTCAAAGGCCAAGGTCACTGATGCGAAACAATACTAAAAATCGTTTATAATCTGGAAAACTATTAACCTTTGTGTAGGCATGTATATTAGAGATACACAATTTGATATATAGATGAATATCAGGGGTCCAAAGGTCAATATTAATTATTTTGAAAATTATAACCATTTGTATGTTCATGTGTGCTGGAGTATTGTAGGTATTGATACAACGATAATTTTGATATATAAATGAATGGTAATATAGAATAAAAATATTAATTGCAAAAATGATGATTAAGCATAAATCTTAAGCTAACCAGAGAGAAATGGCTTCTGAAACTTGTGGGGCTATTAGGTACAACCAGCAGAAGCAATAATTTACCACATACAAGACAACACTTGAGTACCCGAGACCAATACATAAACGACATAGACAGGACGTGCATCCTGCAGAAATAATGTCTGGTTGGTGTGGCTTAGGCGGGACGTGCATCCTGCAGAAATAATGTCTGGTTGGTGTGGTTTAGGCGAGACGTGCATCCTGCAGAAATAATGTCTGGTTGGTGTGGTTAAGGCGGGACGTGCATCCTGCAGAAATAATGTCTGGTTGATGTGGTTTAGGCGGGACGTGCATCCTGCAGATATAATGTCTGGTTGGTGTGGTTTAGGCGGGACGTGCATCCTGCAGAAATAATGTCTGGTTGGTGTGGTTTAGGCGGGACGTGCATCCTGCAGAAATAATATCTGGTTGGTGTGGTTTAGGCGGGACGTGCATCCTGCAGAAATAATGTCTGGTTGGTGTGGTTTAGGCGGGACGTGCATCCTGCAGAAATAATGTCTGGTTGGTGTTGTTTAGGCGGGACGTGCATCCTACAAAAATAATGTCTGGTTGGTGTTGTTTAGGCGGGACGTGCATCCTGCAGATATAATGTCTAGTTGGTGTGGTTTAGACGGGACGTGCATCCTGCAGATATAATGTCTGGTTGGTGTGGTTTAGGCGGGACGTGCATCCTGCAGAAATAATGTCTAGTTGGTGTGGTTTAGGCGGGACGTGCATCCTGCATTAATAATGTCTGGTTGGTGTGGTTTAGGCGGGACGTGCATCCTGCTGAAATAATGTCTGGTTGGTGTGGTTTAGGCGGGACGTGCATCCTGCAGAAATAATGTCTGGTTGGTGTGGTTTAGGCGGGACGTGCATCCTGCAGAAATAATGTCTGGTTGGTGTTGTTTAGGCGGGACGTGCATCCTGCAGAAATAATGACTGGTTGTTGTGGTTTAGGCGGGACGTGCATCCTGCAGATATAATGTCTGGTTAGTGTGGTTTAGGCGGGGCGTGCATCCTGCAGAAATAATGTCTGGTTGGTGTGGTTTAGGCGGGACGTGCATCCTGCAGATATAATGTCTGGTTGGTGTTGTTTAGGCAGGACGTGCATCCTGCGGAAATAATTTCTGGTGTGGTTAAATATTTTTATGTTGCTGTAAAGAAAGAGATCTCGGAAAATGAACAATTTAAAAATTTAAACATTGTCCTTCCTGTACTAAACAATATCTCTCTGCACAATTAAAACGTATCTAGTGTTTACAAAAAAATAAAATAAAACGCATTTTATGATATTATGGCTCGATACCTACTTTAAGATAATGGTTGTCAATTACTATCGATTTTTCATAAAACCAAACAGTAAGTTCAACATACTCAAAATTTTGAAATAGACAACGTTCAGGAAACACGAGTGAAAAATAACATAAATATTTTAAGAATATTTGACTGCTGTAAAATACTTTGATATACCCGAAGTTTTTGAGAAACCAGAGTCAATTGTATTTTGAAATCGGATAATTGTATAATTACCAAATGCATACAGTTGTAAAAAACCTAATGTACTTAGTTTGAAAAAAAATGTCGCGTAACGTTTTATAAAGGTAACTTATTATGATTCCCCACCACCGAAGGTGGGGAATCATATTGTTTTCGTTCTGTTTCTTCTTATTATGATTCCCCACCACCGAAGGTGGGGAATCATATTGTTTTCGTTCTGTTTCTTCTTATTATTATTATTTTTATTTTATTATTATTTTTATTATTATTATTTTTCCGTCAGGACCATATGCTGCAGATTATCTCGGGAACAGCTTGATGGATTTAGATGAAATTTGGTACCAATAATCTGTTGTCTGTGTAGATAATTAAGACGTGTTCATTTTCGTTATCTTGAAGGTGGGTGGGTGGGTGTAAATTGCTTAATTGAATACGTAGTTAAATACCCGGGGGAACTAATTCTGAATGGACATAAGCTGGTCACGACACTTTAATCATACCAAGCAAATGCTTTCACCTATGTGTTAATCCGATTAGTGACCATCAAAAACTTTTTTTTAAAACCACAGCTTGTCACGTCACACGCCTGTTATTAAAACCTTACACAATGAGCTGAATGGTGTATACAATTTGCCTTGATAGATCGAAGAAGGTTAAGCGTGTAGAAATGGCTTCGGGGTATTCTGTTAATCACTGACTGTGGAAGTAGAAGACTGCCCACTTTTTAAGTTAACACCAATGAAATTTCTCCTTTTACTGACTGACACTTTTCTAATGACCGGTATGTCGTTTTTTCCTTTAACCGGACTTTATATAGTGTGTTGAAATATATTGGACAATTGACGCTATGGTGATGCATAAGATGAGAATTATATTAAAATTTGAAATGAAATTTAGAACATTTTTTAAAAAACTATTTTGTTCCCTTAGTCGTGATCAGGATCTATGAGGCACCAATATTTATTTTTCCCGAAATCATACTCGTAAAATTAAGGCAAAAATTGTAAATAAAATTAAGTTATTACAACTACCATTTTGTATATATTATAGGATAATTGTTTTGTTGTAAACATTTCAATTCAATGTACCATTTCCATGAACATTGCCAAATGCAACAAAAATTCATATGTTTTGACTGAGTAGATATATCGTTATGATCATGAACCTCAAACATATAGGAATAACCGATATAAGTCGCGAAATTAAAATACGATGTGTATTGCGCATTGAATCACGATTATTAATCAATAAACTTTAAAAAAAATATTAAATAAACATCACAAAGGATAACTTTTATTATATTTTATTTTGGATTTTACAATAATTCCGAGTCCATCGGTGTTTATACTGTCAGACGACATCGGGAGGGCACATATCCTCATGCAGTGTCGATACGCTCCTATATTACCTAGATCTACCTGCCCATAATTTGAAGGTCTTACATTCACACCTAAGACAACGATCTTAATCAACTCATTCTTTAAGACCAGTCATTGATTACTGTGTTTATTCAGTGGCACTCACCGATCCGTCACTGGCTTCAATGTGTTATCACCTGTTAATTACTGGTACCAAGATACCGGTGAACTTTTAAAACTTGTGACCAGAAAAATCGCAAAGCGCCGTTTTTTTTTTTGTCGCCAGTTAAAGAAAAAAAATCACAATTGGCGACGTTGGCGATGCCCAGCGCAAACCCTCCCATACGTGTTCATTCATTGTAACACGCGGCGACGCCGCATCAGAGGCCTGAGAGGGGTTCTACGAGTTTTCTTATTCAATGAAATTCATTGAAAACGTCACTTCCTATGCCGAGAAGGCTTTCCAATGTACGATTTTTCTCAACCGAAAACTTTAATTTAAATCTACTGTAACTTTCAAAGAAATCTAAAAAAAAGTAATCAAGGTATGATTTTTTTTAGTTTACCAGGTCGGCGCTGTACAAATGTAATTCAAACACAACTGCCTTTAGAATGTAACCGTTCATCAAGGCAATGTATACACAACATTAAAAACGCATGTGACGCGAAAATCACAAAATTTACCTGTTGATTAATAACTAAACAACAACATCTCTTGTTCATTTATTGTTTTATTCAATCTTGTAATTCATATATGAAAGGCCGTAACTTCGATGTAAGACTACCTGCACATGCAGGTACCCGACTCGACTTGTGTATTACGTCAAATGTTGTATGTGTCAAAAAGTATCCTTTTTGGCGACACAGTAATGAAATTGGCAACAAAATTTTCCAACTGGCGATTTGCTTGGCGACAGACTTTTCCAACCCAGCGCTAACCCTGCTAGGGTCTTTTCACCAGATATATGCCATAAATTATTTATGGATGGTGGGGAATCATACGTAACTGGTATCCCAGTTACAATCTCTAGTTATTATTATTATTATCTTTTATGATTCCCCACCACCGAAGGTGGGGAATCATATTGTTTTCGTTCTGTTTCTTCTTCTTCTTATTATTATTTTTTTTATTATTATTATTATTCTGTCAGGACCATATGCTGTAGAATATCTCGGGAACGGCTTGATGGATTTAGATAAAATTTGGTACCAATAATCTGTTGCCTGTGTAGATAATCAAGACGTGTTCATTTTCGTTATCTTGAAGGTGGGTGGGTGGGAGTACATTGCTTAATTGAATACGTAGTAAAATACCCGGGGAAACTAATTCTGAATGGACATAAGCTGGTTACGACACTTTAATCATACCAAGCAAATGCTTTCACCTATGAGTTAATCCGATTAGTGACCATCAAAAACTTCGCGATTTTTACAACCACAGCTTGTCACGTCACACGCCTGTTATTAAAACCTTACACAATGAGCTGAATAGTGTATACAATTTGCCTTGATAGATCAAATGGCTTTGGGGTTTTCTGTTAATCACTGACTGTGGAAGTAAAAGACTGCCCACTTTTTTTAAGTTTACACCAATGAAATGTCTCCTTTTACTGACTGACACTTTCCTAATGACCGGTATGTAGAGTACAAAAATTTGTAGTTTTAGTCGGAAATGAATCTTCCGAGTAAGCCGCCACTCTGTTACTATTAACACTTTTCAAATAACAGATGGACAATTATTTCAGGTATTGTTCAAGTTTAAGATAAAATATTTTTGTGTCTTTTTTATTCGATTTAAACATTGGAATTTTTGTAATTTTGACTGAAAGTGCACTTCGATTTAAACATGGGAATTTTCGTAATATTTCGTAATTTGGACTGAAAATTCGCTTCAAATTCGGCATATCGAATTAACTAACAAATTTACATAGAAATACATAGCGATCTGACGGGACCATTTGTATCATTTCGATTAAAGGGAAATTGTGATTCAACCGATTTCGAATTAACGAGAGTCGACTTTATTTCTTTTGCATCAAAAACACCAAAATAATCTATAGAGCAATGAAGATCTGAGTCTTTTAGATGCTGGAAATAACAATATGAGATTTATTCTGTATAATACACCTAGACTAATGTGTACCTCAACGTGTTGAAAAGTACGTTTTTTCAATATTTTTCAATCTTTTAAATCGGACTATATATACAGCGTCAAACAATTTCAACACACTATACACAGAGTTAACATACATGCTTCTTATAAAATTGTCCGTCTCTGAGTAGATGTATCGTTATGATCATCAACCTCAAACCGCGTAATTAAAATACAAACAGATGGCCTCCTATATGATGTGTATTGTGCATTGAATCACGATTATTAATCAATAAACTTTTTAGAAAAAATATTAAATAAACATCACAAAGGGTAACTTTTATTATATTTTATTTTGGATTTTACAATAATTCCGAGTCCATCGGTGTTTATACTGTCAGACGACATCGGGAGGGCACCTGGGTATATCCTCAGGCAGTGTCGACACGCTCCAATATTACTTGGATCTACCTGCCCATCATTAGAAGGTCTTACATTCGCACCTAAGACAACGATCTAAATCAACTCAGTCGTTAATTACTGTGTTTATTAAGTGACACTCGCCAATCCGTCACTGGCTTCAATGTGTTATCACCTTTTAATTACTGGTGACCAAGATACCGGTGAACTTTGAAAACTTGTGGCCAGAAAAATCGCAAAGCGCCGTGTTTTGTCGCAAGTTAAGGAAAAAAATCGCAGTTAGCGATGCCCAACGCAAACCTTCCCATACGTGTTCATTCATTGTAACAAGCGGCGACGCCAAATCAGAGGCCTGAGAGGGGTTCTACGAGTTTTCTTATTCAATAAAATTCATTGAAAACGTCACTTCCTATGCCGAGAAGGCCTTCCAATGTACGATTTTTTTCAACCGAAAACTTTAATTCAAGTCTACTTTAACTTTCAAAGAAATTTTAAAAAGCAATCAAGTATGATTTTTTAGTTTACCAGGTCGGCGCGGTACAAATGTACTTTATACATAACTGCCTTTAAAATGTAATTGTTCATCAAGGCAATATATACACAACATTAAAAACGCATGTGACGTAAAAATCACAAGATTTACCCTTTTTGGCGACACAGTAATGAAATTGGCAACAAAATTTTACAACTGGCGATTTCCTTGACGACAGACTTTTACAACCCTGCTATGGTCTTTTTATCATATATATGCCATAAATTATTTATGGATGGTGGGGAATCATACGTAACTGGTATCCCAGTTAAAATCTCTAGTTTTTATTGATTTCAGGACTATTTAAAGATGATTGACAGTTATGATACAAATATACAATTATGTCCGGTTAGATTTTATCATCTTTATCATCAAGTTGACAACATATTTTCTTTGCAAGTGACAAAAATCTTAAAAGTGCTCCCTAACAGTCGGCAAAAAGATCTGAAAAGTGCTCCATAAGAGTCAGCATAAAAATCTAAAAAATGTCCTCTAACAGTCGGCATAAAGATCTGAAAAGTGTTCCCAAACAGTCGGCATAAAGATCTGAAAAGTGCTCCCTAACAGTCGACATAAAGATCTGAAAAGTGCTCCCTAACAGTCGGCATAAAGATCTAAAAAGTGTTTCCTAACAGTCGGCATAAAGATTTTTAAAGTTGACATGAACTTCTAACGAGCTGTCACAATTATCTAACAAGTCAACGAAATCATTGTAGAACCGACAAGTAAACATAATATCTGACAAGGCGCTAAACAATTAACGCATCCACATAAAGTCCATATAAAAATCAAACAAGTGATGGCAGAATAAGCCACTCCATGCCGATCGCTCAGTATCATAATAGCGCTCGGAGTGATGATCCTCTTTAAATATCACCTTTGCAGTTTATATTGGACTGTTTACTATGCCATGATTTACAAATTTCTGTCTATGTTTATTCTGGAATAATTTAATTAAAATTTGTTTATACAACAGAACACAATATAGAACAATGGAGACCACGTGACCAATTTTTTTTCTTTATACCTCAATAAAAAAAATTAGATTAGCTCCGCCCACTTGCCCCGTTTTGGCGGATTTAACCGGAACTTCTTCATTGTTTACATCTGCAATACTCATCACTATGAATGAGACCACGATTATAAAAAACAATTGGGTCATATTCATCCGCCTTATGATGACTATCGATGTAGATATAATTAAACTTGATTTAAATGTTTCAGATTTTTTGGGGTTTCTTTTAATTTCTTGAATAATTAAAGAATGTCTAAATTAAATTATAAGGAATAACTGTGATATTATTTTTTTTATTGGTGTATAAAAGAAAAAACGATTTGCACACTTTTGAATAATGCGCTACGCGCATTATCCAGTGTGCAAATCGTTTTTTTTTATACACCAATAAAAAAATAATATCACAGTTATTCCTTAATTAGAAACTATAAACATATAGATATGTAAAATCACGAACAACGCCCATATCGTAGACAGACCAAAACTCTGTAGTTTATTGGGAGGGTCCTTATTTAACAGGGACAATATTCAACGAATTTAGGTCACAAGGTCTTAACAAGACAAAAATAGGTATTAAGTGTTCTTTCGCCAAGTCGCCAACCACTCGATATTTAGAAAAGTCACAAGGTCTTTGGGAAGAAACTTTAAAACGCGATGCCCCGTGTCAATGCAGGCGTGGCACATTAAAAAGCCCTTATTACACATTGTCTTAAGTGCACTGCAAAGGTAAAAATTTCTGTCACTTCGCCTATAGCTGATGACGTCTCGATGAAAGTGAAATATTCCTGACTGGGGCGTAAAACACAATTCAATCAATCAATCAATCGATGACATCTTCAAACAAGAGGCCCATGGGCCTGATACGCTCACCTGATAACTAATGGCTAGCTGATAGATTTAAAGAACACATAAATACTAAACCTCAATGACTTTTTTCTTTACATCATGATAACCATTGTATCAATACCTACAACATTCTAATTTACATGCCTATACAAAAAGTTTATAGTTTTCGAGATAATTAACCATTTTGGTATTGTTTTGCATCAGTGACCTTGACCTTTGAACCCATGACCTTTTTCTATACATCAAAATGATCGTTGTATCAATACCTACAACATTCTAATATACAAGCCTATACAAAAAGTTTATAGTTTTCGAGATAATTAACCATTTCGGTATTGTTTTGCATCTGTGACCTTGACCCTTGAACCCATGACCTTTTCCTATATATCAAAATGATCGATGTATCAATACCTACAACATTCTAATATAAATGCCTATACAAAAAGTTTATAGTTTTTGAGATAATTAACCATTTTGGTATAGTTTCGCATCTGTGACCTTGACCTTTGAACCCATGACCTTTTTCTATACATCAAAATGATCGGTGTATCAATACCTACAACATTCTAATATACATGCCTAAACAAAAAGTTTATAGTTTTCGAGATAATTAACCATTTCAGTATTGTTTCACATCTGTGACCTTGACCTTTGAACCCATGACCTTTTTCTATACATCAAAATGATCGTTGTATCAATACCTACAACATTCTAATATACATGCCTATACAAAATGTTTATAGTTTTCGAGATAATTAACCATTTTGGTTTTGTTTCGCATCTTTGACCTTGACCTTTGAACCCATGACCTTCTTCTATACATCAAAATGATCGTTGCATCGATACCTACAACATTCTTATATATATCCCTATACAAAATGTTTATAGTTTTTGAGATAATTAACCATTTCAGTATTGTTTCACATCTGTGACCTTGACTTTTAAACCCATGACCTTTTTCTATACATCAAAATGATTGTTGTATCAATACCTACAACATTCTAATATACATGCCTATACAAAAAGTTTATAGTTTTCGAGATAATTAACCATTTCAGTATTGTTTCACATCTGTGACCTTGACCCTTGAACCCATGACCTTTTTCTATACATCAAAATGATCGGTGTATCAATACCTACAACATTCTAATATACATGCCTATACAAAAAGTTTATAGTTTTCGAGATAATTAACCATTTCAGTATTGTTTCACATCTGTGACCTTGACCTTTGAACCCATGACCTTTTTCTATACATCAAAATGATCGTTGTATCAATACCTACAACATTCTAATATACATGCCTATACAAAATGTTTATAGTTTTCGAGATAATTAACCATTTTGGTTTTGTTTCGCATCTCTGACCTTGACCTTTGAACCCATGACCTTTTTCTATACATCAAAATGATCGTTGCATCGATACCTACAACATTCTAATATATATGCCTATACAAAATATTTATAGTTTTTGAGATAATTAACCATTTCGGTATTGTTTCGCATCTGTAACCTTGACCTTTGAACCCATGACCTTTTTCTATACATCAAAATGATCGTTGTATCAATACCTACAACATTCTAATATACATGCCTATATAAAAAGTTTATAGTTTTCGAGATAATTAACCATTTCAGTATTGTTTCACATCTGTGACCTTGACCTTTGAACCCATGACCTTTTTCTATACATCAAAATGATCGGTGTATCAATACCTACAACATTCTAATATACATGCCTATACAAAATGTTTATAGTTTTCGAGATAATTAACCATTTCGGTATTGTTTCGCATCTGTGACCTTGACCTTTGAACCCATGACCTTTTTCTATACATCAAAATGATAGTTGTATCAATACCTACAACATTCTAATATACATGCCTATACAAAAAGTTTATAGTTTTCGAGATAATAATTATAATCAAAGGTAAAAAAAATTAGGTCACGACCTTCACAATTGACCTTGACCTCATTTTGAAGATACTAACAAGAAGATGTCAAAACTGAAAACCCCATGTCATTATCTGGTCAAATAGTCAAGTTATAACAATTTGAAGCTATTTTACGATTTTTTCAAAATTAAACGCAAAAACGCGTAACCTATTTTTTATCAGAATTTCACAAAATGAACAAACTATAGGCTTAAGACCTTAGAGAAGCCAAATATCACATCAGATTTTTTCTCCAATCAATACTTTCGGAGAAGAAGATTTTTTAAGATTTTTGCACCCCTAGGTCACCTTGACCTAGTTATGGTAGCCATAGCAACGCCACGAACAAATCTGAATTGCACCGGCCCATATATACTTCTGACAAAGTTTCATTAAAAACTGTCCAGTAGTTTCAGAGGAGAAGTCGAAAATAGGTGTTAACGACGCACACACGCACGCACGCACGCACGCACACACGCACGCACATACACACGCCGCGCTATGCCATAAGCTCACATGACCTTTGGTCAGGTGAGCTAAAAAGAGCTGACTTTAATATTGATGTTAATCGTTCCAGTCAAGAATATTTCACTTATATCGTGACGTCGTCAGTTTTAGGTGACGGTACAGAAATTTTTCCGGTGCGTTGCGCTGATCGCATTAAATAGCAGGGTTCTTTATCGTGCCACGAGACTTCGTTTTATTTTAAATTCTCATCCGAAAGAACGATTGCTTTCATTTTGTAATACCGAGGCCTTTGAGAGGGAATAGTCACTACCCACTTTCATGTCTTGGGTCAGACCCACTCGGGGTTTGAACCCAAGACATTCGCTTACGGGGGGAGGACTCTACAAACTGAGCTACGGCAGTGGTCTCTTCAAAGAAAAAACGCAATGCTAGAGAGAACAAGACATGTATTCAAACATTTTACTGTACCTAATTAGGAACAACCAATGGTAAATCATAAAATAAAAAGAGGTTTAATTGAAGTAAAAAATTCATTTACCATCGTTTGTCTTAGAAGAAATTAGGAATTTGCTAGCAAAATATTTAGCATGAATGGAATAATCAGAGATGTACATATAATTAATCGAATCTCGCCAATAAATTACATTCCCCTTCAAGTGCTCGTTCAAATTCCGTTCCGGAGTTTCATTCTCCTTGTATTAATACGCAGCAAATTATTCAGGATCATTCTGAAAAATGATGCCTTATCAGGATTGCAAATAACATTTTTAATTTCTAGTTCTCAACAATCTCTTATTTTGTTTTTCAAATACAGTACACGAAGCTAAGTAATCAATTTCGAAATGGCAACTCGTCCAGAATTGTTGATAGATATATCTTAATAGCTTTTCCACAGTTATCTAATATATTGCTTGGCAGTTTTTCAGTTAATTTTTTACCCATTTCTTGCATATGTGGCAGGTTAATCTAACGGGATAGGTGGTACGATATTTTTTCCATATCGCACCCCGCGTGAGCGCGTGTAGGGTATCTCAGTACAATGGGAACTACTTTTTCAATAGTAGCAAGGGACGTAATTCATGATACAAGGGATATCATAATATATTAGAGCTATCCCCTTAACAACTGATTTTTATAATTTTTAATTCTTTTTTATTATTATTTGTTATAAAAAAATATAATTTTGACAAATAAGCGTAAAAAAGAACCTGCATATGCATTTTGTTGTTGTTTGTAATCGCGTAGGTCCATATTTCTGCTCTAAGCGACACGTCATTGAAGACTTTACAATATTACGTCATACATGTATTCATCCGCTAGCAAAATTTGTTTTGTAGAATAAATGCCTCTAGGCTTCAATTAGAATCTATATGCGAGAAAAATAATTAATAACTCGTCCCAGACCGAGATCAGGAAATTTCAATCTCATGGTCAGAACACTCGACTGGAATTTCCGTATCCCGGTCTGGAACTCGTGATAGATTCTCTTTATATCAACTTCGACTCCTTTGCATTTGCTCAGTGTTAAACTTTCGATAGGTCTGTACTGCACCCGATTTATCTGGTTTTTAAATAATTTGCCCTGCAATTTATTATAGGAAATAATTTTTCTTTTTGTTATGATTATGTCTTTGTTCGATGATAAATGTGGTGCGTACTCACATGAATAAATTTCAATAAACTTTTTCGATAAAAGGTCGTTGAAAAAATAAATACTTGTTCGTTTTTAGTCTTGTTTTAAAGTAGGTATTTTAAAATATAATTTTTCTATCTACATGGTTACATTTGTAAAATTCACTCTAGTTTTTTTTAGGTTTTAGAAGTCAAAATTCAGCAATAGCAATTTTTGAAAGATAGACGTTGCCCCTCTGATATGTTGGTATGGCATATTCGACAGCTTCATAACAATAACTGGTTTCCTTTGAGTTTTAGACTTAATATGAGAAATATAAGCATTTTTTCAACACAAAAAATAGCATTTATGAAAGTTTGAAGTAAGTTATCTACGATCTTCTTAACTATGGATATCCACGTTTGTCCTATGTTCGTGGTACTAACAGTTTGCGTCAGAAAATAAACGACCAATCGTCAGCAACCAATAAAAAATTTACCCTCAAATTTCTTGCGACTTCACTTTCAAAGTCGGAAATTCGTTATATAACGGTAAAAATCGTTTGTAAACATTACTCTCGGGTTAGATGCTACTTTAAAAATGTGGAAAGTTCGTGGTAGGTCTCCCGATCCCAAGATTTCATGCGATCAATGCCTTAAAACTGATTATTTTTTCTTAAAGATATATTTTATGTAGTCTTGTTTAGATATTACAACAGAATTAGTTAAAAAATTAAAATTTATAACGTTAAAAACGATGAAACACATCCGGTATCAAACCATTGTTAAGTTGATCAATATGTTTGCGACATTTGGTATAAATTCCGGATATAAGATTCATTATAATCCCGTGATGAAGTTTAATACCATAGATATATAATAATCGATATTTATATGACATAAGTAATGTATCGTCGTGTCATATGTTTTCGGCGGACATGTGTTTTTGACGCATATTTATTTCTATGGATATCAAATGCACGTGCATTTATAGAACATTTCCTCGGACAACTTTTAAGGTAAAAAGCGGACTTTTTGCCTCTGAATCGAAATGTGGATAATCAAGCTTACTATCGAAAATATAGCAAGTTCTTCCTTACATATGGTATTTCCTGTGGTTTCTGTTATGCCCGAATTAAGTATCATTGTTAAACGGCGTTACAATAAAAAAGACAATGCAACTGCTACTGATTTTGACATTTGGCAGCGTTCCCGACGCCATCAATATAATCATGTGACTGCCACATGGTTAGCATGTCTGTACAATATGAAATCGAAAGAATAAGGTGGCTCGGATTTTATATATTTTGTTTACAAATGTTGTTTACAACTTATATATAGTTTATATATAGTTTTACTTGCGTTATTTCACCAAAAGAAAATAATAACTAGAATAAAACGAAGTTGATGAACCAAAAAATTAAGATATAAAAGGTTTAGTTTTGACTAGCATTCAAGAGCTGTATACATTTTGAGCAGTATAGAACCACCTTATAGTCCGGTTCCGCTTGTGAGTCACTCCTTCTGTTGACCAATGACATGCACCGAAAACATCTGACGTTCTAAAAATAGCATTGTAAACAGACATGCAGACAAAATCACCTCTCCGAACAAATTTCGGTATGAAACGAAACATTCGATGGTTTGATTCGATAAACAAGATGTCTTTATTTGATTTACAAGCCAAACGTCATAAATGATCTCTTATTAAATTTTTTTGAAGCAATACTGTCTTAATACGCCGAAAACCCATGACACGAGGATATTTAATAAATTATATTTCAATGTAGTGTTAAACTTTGTTTTGGTATCAAAGTGTCAACATGTCTTTATTGGGAATATCCTTCTGTGTTTTGGCTGTGTTTGTATTAGCCGTAAAAGGTAAGGTACAATGTTCTTTAAAACATTTCTCTTTTCTTTGTCTTATATATATATATATATATATATATATATATATATATATATATATATATATATATATATATGAATGCATTATTTTCTTTCTTGACTTGTCTTGTTTTACTTACTTGCATTTTGTCTTGTTCATGGTTACGTTTGCTGTTTTTCCAGTTGTAAATGTCTTTCACCTATACGCTATTTATCACATTGAGGGATTTTAGGATGAGAATTGAGTTGGATTTTATACTTTAATGATAACTGCTTATCTAAGTAGCTTAGTTTTTTTCTTGGTGGAAGTCCACGTGTTTAACATAATTTGTCAGTTTTAAAGTTTTTACTTTGCTTTGTTGCTTTGGGATTGTGATTTCGACATGTATTAGCATTTGATTTTGAAAATCCATTCCCATTTTTGTTGTACATTTCCCCCTTATTATATGTAGTTAGGGGCAAGTTATACTGTTCTCCATGTTAAAGAGTGTATAGGTGGGCAGGAGCTCGAGGTTATTCAGTTTTCTGAAAATTGCTGGTAATCTATACTGTTACATAATTTTTCTAAATTATTCCACTTTAAGTTCTAAAAATACATAGTCTTTTTAATTGAATTCGCCATCCGGTCATTTACAACCATCAGTAGGATAGATGCAGGTTTTGATGTAATACCGATTCTTATATGGTTTATGTCTTACAAGCAGTTCATTATACTGCGATGTTATGACAAAACTTGAAAACCTTTAAATGCTATTTTTGGATGGTGGTTTGGACATGGATTCGTATGATTATTTTAGCATTTATAATAATTATAATAAGGCTAAGGGGACGGTCTAATCAATATTAATGAAAGTTACAATGTGTCATTGAATGTTTCATTATAGACTTAATAGATGAGCATCTCCAATAAAAGAAAAAAAAAGATTAGGTCTATATTTTTGTTGCGCGTTCTGCATATCTAATTTTTAGAATCCGGGTTTTTGGTTATGGCAGGAAAGTTGCTTTAAGAGGTTATTTGCGATTTTGTGTTTTTTTGCTATTTCAATGTAGTGTTAAACTTTGTCTTGGTATCAAAGTATCCACATGTCTCTATTGGGAATATCCCTCTGTGTTTTGGCAGTGTTTGCAGTTTC
The DNA here is from genome assembly GCA_021292105.1 of Anadara kagoshimensis. Classification (NCBI taxonomy): domain Eukaryota; kingdom Metazoa; phylum Mollusca; class Bivalvia; order Arcoida; family Arcidae; genus Anadara; species Anadara kagoshimensis. Next base: position 42,406,279 of record CM037858.1, read on the forward strand.
CATAACAGGTAACTAATAACTTTTAAATTGTGAGTACTTATTTCAGATTTTTTTTCATGTTTGATATTAAGTGCCTTTCGACGTCGGTGATTTTACGATCGGTCATACATTGACAAGGTTGCCAACAACAATTTCGTCAGTAGTGTCATCTCGTCCTGTTTACGATTTAGGTTAAGCTTGTTTCTTTAGATCAAGCTTGTGTTTCTCAGCAGTTTTCTCATGTGCTGTACTTTCTCGTGTTTTTTCCCGTGGTTACTATTGTTAAGTACGTTTTACTTGTAGTTTTTGTCGTGTGTGCTTCTGTGTTTTGTTTGTGTTTGCTTATGTTAAGTAGGCGTTTCCTAGGAGTGTCATATTGTCTTGTCGTTCTTTGTGTTTTGGTTGTGGTTAATTGTTTGTTTGTTACCTAAATATAACTATATTCCTTTTCAGGTATCTGTCCAGATGGTTGGCAAAATTTCAAAGGAAATTGCTATTTCTTGAATAAAGCGAAAAAACTTTGGATTGATGCTAGGGTATGTGTCTTTTTTAATATAAGTCTTGCATTAATTTTAAAGCAATGCCTCACCAGAGTTTAAAGGTTTTGTTTTTTATTTTTTATTATATCGACTGTTGCTAATTTTACATTTTCAGCCGCAATTTCATTGGTGACTTTCTTGCTATTGTTTTGTTAGTCAATAAATGCATCACAAATCAAAGTGTTGAAATTAAACAGAAGAAAAAGTAATTCTTTTATATAATTTATATGATACATATATAATTTATAAGTTCGCGTATTTTCATTTTCAGAAAGATTGCATGTCACTTGGAGGACATTTAGCCCGTGTTGAATCAGAAGAGGAAAATATGTTTTTAAAGAAAACGTATTTCATTAAAGGCAGTGAGTATTTACTTTTATATTGTAGACATGTTTATTTTCTTACAGCATATGCTGTGTAGTTATCCCGAAAGGAAATCTGTCCTCCAAAATTTGTTATGTAGACGAAATACCTTACCATCTCCAATTTTGTTTGTTCATCTAGTCGGTTATACAATGCCCTTTTCCTATTAAATAATTTAACTTTGTACCATTGCAAACAAACTGAAAAAGAATATAAATGAAATTATAAAACTAATCTTAACCCGGTGTATACCCAAGTATATTATAGATCCTCACTTTAAAATGTTTGATCTTGAATTGTTGTCATATTATAAAATGTTTAGATATTTCATTCAGTTGTCATATCATAAAATTTAGAACTTTCTCAATAAAATATTTAACAAGTTATAATATGACTTTATGCTTTAAATCACGAGCATGAGAAGAAATGTTCAATGCTTTTATTTCTTGATTAAAATAGGTTACTTCTGGATTGACGGAACAGATATTCATAAAGAGGGAAAATGGATATGGTCTTCAACATCTGAACCTATTGTGTACAAGAACTGGAGCAAGGGGAATCCTGATAATCATCATTCAAAACAACACTACATGGCTTTGTGGATGTCGGGACAATGGGATGATGGATATGTAGACTATGCCTCTTTATCAATTTGCGAAATTGATGCCGCTGAGAGAAAGGTGTAGTAGAGGGCAATCGCCCTTAACTGTTAAGCTTGATATTATGATTTAACGTTTTAATGTAAAACATCAAATGATGTATATCTTTGTAATATCAAAATAAATTCTTATCATTTTTTCTTTTACATTTTCCCTATACTTTATTGGTTTCGGAAAAAAACATACGTTTTGCTGATAAATCGTTAAAAGCTATAACAACGCTTATTCTTCCGAAACACTGGCTTATAATTTAATTCCCTGATCGAATATGGATATCTTGAAAACTAACATAATTATTCAGCTTTCAAAATTTAGCCAATTTTAAATAGAGAAAGATTTAGATAAGAAATGATTGTGAACCTATAGCCTGGACCTTTAGTAACAGTTATTCATTTCCGAAGCGGCTGCACGGGAAAACAATATATTTTATTTAGAAACCCGACTATTACAATCTCTTTCATGGAACTAGCAAATGGTCTGTTAGAATTGTATAATATGCCGGGGCACGTGTTTCATGGCCTAATTAAACACACCTAAATTTGTCTTAATTATTAATTAAACCATAACACTATATGATTTTCTAATCATTGTTTAATCAACGGTTAACTTAGTTTTGTACAACTGGACCCTAGTCACAGTACCAGATATTAGTTGCGGGTGATAATAGTACCATACCAATCATAGCCAATTACAAACCGCAGTGGTCTACTTTCTGTATACTTTCTCCATTTTATATTTTCAGTTACAAGAATGTTGTACATGCAGCAAATTGCTGTTGGAGGAACTGGTCAAATGTAGAAAAATGCAGTAATAAGGAAATGAAAAGCTACAGAATGTTTCAGAACAAAATCATGTATCTATAAGAATGTTACACGACAGTTTGATTTGACCAAATAAATAAATATAAAGATGTTTGCTCATTATTTTTGTTTTAACCTAGTGTGGTGGATACAGCTAGCTAAACATGATGTGCGTATTTTCTCGTAGCGCCCGGCATCACTTCTCTGTTGGATGTTTAAGTGTTTAACTAAATTTGCCAGTGTTCAAGATTTTCACCCTTTAATTTTTTACAGGAAGTGCTTAACCTTGTCAGTTCCAAAGTTTTTACTTTGCTTATAAATTGTGATTCGGACATGGCTTAGTATATTAGTATGTTTGTTTTTGTTTACTGTGATTTGAATCCTGTGTAAAGTCAGGGTCCATTTCACTTCGTGTCTCGTTATTTGTTTTATGATAAACATGTCTTTGCTTATGAAAAGCTATGCTTTCATATGAAATTGAAAGTGATTAAAACTCATAACAGCTTATTGGTGAGATTTTTTATCCTCTTGCAATTGACATATGATTATGTAGGAATATAAGATCGAAGTTTGACAATGTTTGTGCCTGAAGTTTGACTTGGCCGTTTGACCTTTAATTTGACTATTCAAAAGAAACACACAAATCGTGTACTTTAGGGGCTATATAAAGTTGTTGTAAGGTCAGACTACACACACACACACACACACACACACACACACACACACATATATATATATATATATATATATATATATATATATATATATATATATATATATAAACATAACAAAATTATACAAATTCAAAAAAATAGCCAAAAAGTAATATTCTAATTAGGTTAAACAGAATTGTAAAGTTTACTCCAGAGGTTTTCATATTCAATAAACTGATTATTACTATACATAAAATGTTTCATAATGATTATTTTGTATTTTAAAAAGAGTTTAAAACCCTCTAAGATGATGCAGTTAAAACATTTGTCTAGTTTTAATGTATGAATTAAGAATTTTGCTATTAATATACAATAATTTAATTGTGGAAAAAAATTTCCTGATACAAACCAAAAATTACATTATAACATGTAAGAGAGATACTTGTTCGGTTGATTTTGTTCCACCAATTTTCACAAGTTTTCCAAAATACTTCTAAAGTTTTACAGAAATAAAATTTGTGCTTAATTGTATCTAGTTGATTACAATATGTACAATTGGGGCTATTTAAGATTCCCATTTTAAAAAGTAGTTTGTTGTGACTTATAATTCTGTGTATGATTTTAAATTGAAATTCTTGCAATTTTGTATCTAATGTACATTTAAACGGGAGTCTAAATATAAGTTTCCAATTATCCTGTTCAATTTGAAATATTTTTGGCCACTTACCTACACAAGTAGGAGTTTCATGAATAGTTTCAATAAAGGCCCAATAAAAATCTTTACATGACATTTTCAAAATATTAACATGTGTGCTTTTCATTTTTAAGATTAAATTAGTATTATTTATGTTTGGGACAGTTTTATTCTTGGGATATTCTTTCCATGTTTTAGGGATAGCATTTAAAATGCTCATACAAAATAATAATAATAATATATATAATGTATATTCTAAAAAATTTGTATTCAACTCAAAGCGTTGACATAGAGAAGTATGTGTTAAAAAATTCCCAGAAGAATCTAGTAAATCTGATATATAAGTAATGCCACTTTCATACCATTTTTTAAAGAAAATGACCTTTTTACCTTTTCTAATATTATCATTAAACCATAATACTTCTTTGTGTATTATTGGAAAAATCATATTATCGTCAAGTGATCTTAATTCCATCCAGTAGTGAAGAAAATCTCTATAAAACAATGATAAGGGAATGCTCAGTTTTTCAATACAGCATCTGGATTGGAGAAGATGAATAAGAGAAATATTTTTAAAATATGAATGAAATAATTGTTTCCATTTTGATGCTAGAGGACTTAAGTAACGTTTTATCCAAGATAATTTCAAAGCCTTTACCTGATATTCAAAATTGGGATATTTTAAACCTCCATTCTCTATTGATTTAATCATTCTGTCTTTCTTAATCTTATGAATAGAAGATTTCCATATAAAATTATTTATTACTGCTTGTACATCTTTAATAAAGTTTGTTGGAACAGATATTACACCACTTTGATATACTAATTTTGATAGTGCTAACGATTTTACAATTTGGATTTTACCAATTAAAGTTAAATTCCGCATTTTCCACAAATTAAGGGTTGTTTTTAAGTCTTTTAATTTCGAAGTAAATTTGTATTGGTTGTTTCTATTTCGTCATTAGAAAACCATATTCCTAGAGTGTAAAAAAAGTCATTTTGCCATCTAACCGGAAGAGTACCAGGAGGACGATTTTCATTAGAACCTATCCAAAAAGCTTCAGTTTTATCGAGATTAATACGAAGACCTGAACAAATTCTAAATTGATCCATTAATGAAATAACTTTAAAAGCTGATGGTTCATTATCTAGAAAGCAAGTGGTATCATCAGCAAGTAAACTAATTTTGTATTCCGTGTCATCAATTTTAACTCCTTTGATATTTTTGTTTTTCGTATCAAGATTGCAAGTAGTTCTATACATATGATAAAGAGATATGGCGATAAAAGACAACCTTGACGCACTCCTCTTGAAATTTGAAGTGACTCTGAAGCATATCCATTATTCAAAATTCTGCTTTGAACATTGCTGTATAAAGTTTTTACCCACCACTTAAAATTTTCCCCAAACCCGTATGCAGATAAAGCTTGCTGAATAAAAGACCATTCTAACGCGTCAAAGGCTTTTTCAAAATTAAATAAGAGTATAAGACCAGGTATATTTTTTAAATTTGTCAGGAAAATCAAATCAGAAATGGTACGGATGTTTTCACCTATATATCGATTTTTAATATATCCAGTTTGATGCGAATTTATAATATCTGGTAATATATTTCTTAAGCGTTTAGCGAGTATTTTAGAAACCATTTTGTAATCAACATTGAGTAGGGAGATAGGTCTCCAATTTTTCAAAAAATTTCTATCTTTGTCCTTTTTAGAAATCAAAGTAATAAGTCCAAGTTTTTGATCTGAGGACATAAAACTTTGTTTAAAAGAGTAATTAATACTTTCGTAAACCAGAAATTTAATATCTTCCCAAAAGAATTTATAGAACTCAATTTGAAAACCATCGCTTCCGGGAGATTTACCATTTCTGAAATCTTTTAATATATTAGTACATTCTGATAAGGTTATATCTGTTTCACAAGACTCTCTCTGTACTTGGTTAATATTTGAAATAACTGAGTGGTCAAGAAAATTAAAACTTAAATCCGAGTTGTTTTCTGTACCGATAGAGCTAGTGTAAATTTTTTCAAAAAAAGATTTCTCTTCTTTTAGAATTTCATCCACATCCGTAATAGTTTCGTTATTTTCAGTAATAAGCTTTTGAACTTGTTTGTTTTTGTAGTTACGTTTTTCTAAAGATAAAAATATTTTGTGTTTTTCTCTCCTTCTTCGCAAAATTTTGCTTTTGATCTGATTATAATGTCTTTGGTTTTATGTTCATTTATTTCCTCCAGTTGCTTTTTGACGTATTCAAATTTTCTAAGAGTTTCCTCTGATGGGTTTTCAGATAAAGTTATGTTCAGATCTTCAAGCTCTAAAATTAGTTTTTTCTCCCGTAACTTTGATTTAGAAGCATTATGTTTTGAAAAATTTATGGTGAAGCCCCGTATTTCACATTTTATTGTATCCCATTTTAAATGTTTATTTTTTAGGTTTATATATTTGGCTTTAAGTTCGTCGATAAATTGTTTTAATTTGATAACGTAATCATTATTTTCCAAAAGAGACAAATTTAACTTCCAGAAGCCAGGTCCCTTTTTAACATTATCACAAGTACTGATTTGTAATAAAATAGCACTGTGGTCAGTTTTTATTGCCGGTTTTATTGTTGTTTTTTGAGAAATTACTTAAATAAGATGGAATTAGCCAAAAGTCTAGTCTGCTTTGAATTAAGGGTTTTTTTCTTTCTGTAAGTAAACATTTTCTCATCAGGGTTTTGGAATCTCCAAATATCTATTAAATCATAGTCTTCTATAAACTTTTTTAAATTATCTCTGTAAGTAGTGTAAGGTTCAGTTATACACCCATTTTTATCATTTGCCTCTAAAGTTATGTTGAAATCCCCGCCAATAATAAGGTTTTCTCCCGTGTATGAGGATATATTATCGACTAAATAATACAAAAAACTGTTTGATTTTTAATCTGGTCTTTTGTTGGTGCATAAATATTTACTAAAACAAAAGACGAATTTTCTATCTCAATGTTTAACATGTAAAAATATGATATAATCTTTGTATTAACTTAACCATGTGAAAATATTTTGTCTTTTATTCTTGTCTCCTAGTCCGTTTACATTTATTGACAATAAATCTATGTGTATGCTAGCCATTATCAATAATTTCTTGTAAAGTAAAGTGATTTATTAAGTATATGAGAGCTATTTTAAAAAGAAGAAGAAGATTAGACAAAAGCACTGTTAGCAAGAAGAATAAAAAAAATTGAGAAAAGGGAAAATAAAGAGGACGTGAGAACACGAACCTAGGGCACGATTGCTATATAAAGTTAATATTAGGATAGATTATAGTGATAACGGGTACCGAGTTTTAATCGTATGAAACAATATGTTTACACATTCTAATAACCCAATCTTATACATGTATTTAAATTAAAGGTCGAACGGCGAAGTCAAACTTGAGACACTTTGCAAGCAATCACAAACAAACATACTTACCAATGTCCATCATTTATTATTATTATTGCCCTCACCAGTGGTGAACCTTGGAAGAATTTAATGTCTTGTTTTAACATGATTGGATTTCCACTACTTTGGTCTGTGCACTACAAGTGACCTGTTTGTCAATTAAACCTCTTTAGACAGGTCACTTGATTCTTAAGGCCGCCTCTTTGTTCAAGTGACCACAACAACGTTCAAGTGACCTGCTTGTCATTTAAACCTCTGTAAACAGTTCACCTGATTCTTAAGACCACCTCTGTGTTCAAGTGACCTGATTGTCAGTTAAACCTCTATAGACAGGCCACCTTTTTCTTAAGACCGCCTCTGTGTTCAAGTGACCTGATTGTCAGTTAAACCTCTATAGACATGCCACCTTATTCTTAAGACCGCCTCTGTGTTCAAGTGACCTGATTGTCAGTTAAACCTCTGTAGACAGGTGACCTTATTCTTAAGTCCGCCTCTGTGTTCAAGTGACCTGAATGTCAGTTAAACCTCTATAGACAGGTCACCTGATTCTTAAGACCATTTCTGTGTTCAAGTGACCTGATTGTCAGTTAAACCTCTGTAAACAGTTCACCTGATTCTTAAGACCACCTCTGTGTTCAAGTGACCTGATTGTCAGTTAAACCTCTATAGACAGGCCACCTTTTTCTTAAGACCGCCTCTGTGTTCAAGTGACCTGATTGTCAGTTAAAACTCTATAGACAGGTCACCTGATTCTTAAGGCCGCTTCTTTGTTCAAGTGACCACAACAACGTTCAAGTGACCTGCTTGTCATTTAAACTTCTGTAAACAGTTCACCTGATTCTTAAAACCACCTCTGTGTTCAAGTTACATGATTGTCAGTTAAACCTCTATAGACAGGCCACCTGATTCTTAAGACCATTTCTGTGTTCAAGTGACCTGATTGTCAGTTAAACCTCTGTAAACAGTTCACCTGATTCTTAAGACCACCTCTGTGTTCAAGTGACCTGATTGTCAGTTAAACCTCTATAGACAGGCCACCTTTTTCTTAAGACCGCCTCTGTGTTCAAGTGACCTGATTGTCAGTTTAACCTCTATAGACAGGCCACCTTATTCTTAAGACCGCCTCTGTGTTCAAGTGACCTGATTGTCAGTTAAACCTCTATAGACAGGTCACCTGATTCTTGAGGCCGCCTCTTTGTTCAAGTGACCACAACAACGTTCAAGTGACCTGCTTGTCATTTAAACTTCTGTAAACAGTTCACCTGATTCTTAAAACCACCTCTGTGTTCAAGTTACATGATTGTCAGTTAAACCTCTATAGACAGGTCACTTGATTCTTAAGGCCGCCTCTGTGTTCAAGTGACCTGCTTGTCAGTTAAACCTCTAAAGACAGGCCACCTGATTCTTAAGACCGCATCTGTGTTCAAGTGACCTGATTGTCAGTTTAATCTCTATAGACAGGCCACCTGATTCTTAAGACCATTTCCGTGTTCAAGTGACCTGATTGTCAGTTAACCCTCTATAGACAGGTCACCTGATTCTTAAGGCCGCCTCTGTGTTCAAGTGACCTGCTTGTCAGTTAAACCTCTATAGACAGGTCATCTGATTCGTAAGACCGCCTCTGTGTTAAAGTGACATGCTTGTCTGTTAAACCTCTTTAGGCAGGCCACCTGATTCTTAAGACCGCCTTTTTGTTCAAGTGACCTGCTTGTCAGTTAAACATCTGTAAACAGTTCACCTGATTCGTAAGACCGCCTCTGTGTTCAAGTGACCTGCTTGTCGGTTAAACCTCTATAGACAGGTCACCTGATTCTTAAGACCGCCACTGTGTTTAAGTGACCAGTTTGTCAGTTAAACATCTACAGACAGGTCACCTGATTTCTTACGGCTTCCACAGTGTTCAAGTGACCTGGTTGTCAGTTGAAACCTCAATAGAAAGGTAACCCGATTTTTAAGACCAAAACAACGTTCAAGTGACCTTCGTGTCAGATAAACCTCTGTAGAAAGGTCAATTTATTCTTAAGGCCAATTCTGTGTTCAAGTGACCTGCTTGTCAGTTAAACCTCTATGGACAGGTCACCTGATTCTTAAGACCACTTCTGTGTTCAAGTGACCTGCTTGTCAGTTAAACCTCTATAGATAGATCACCTGATTCTTAAGACCGCCTCTTTGTTCAAGTGACCTGCTTGTTTATTAAACATCTATAGACAGGGCATCTGTTTCTTAAGGACGCCGCTATATTCAGTCAACTGAATGAGGTCATGAGGTTGAAATTTTATAGAAATGAAATTAAGTACAAATATACATAAAATAATTGCCCATTTGACTTTTTTCAAATAGATTCTCGATCACTAGTCAATCGGGGTTTTTGTTAAGTCTAGTCGAGGTCTGCCAACTTACAAGGTGACCATTGGCTGGGAAAATAGGTTGAAGGTTCAAGTTGACTTTAATATTATAGGCAACGGAGAAACTCTGATAATAACATATCTTTTTGCGATAACCGCAAACAACGGAACTGATATTTTAAAACAGTTGCGTAACTATGATTGGTACAGTTAAGTTTTTTGTGCATCACCACGGCAATAGCGCATTAGGTTGGTTGATAGCGGTCCGTTGGGTTCTTATTCGAGCCATTAAAAAGATGTACATGCTGAGAAAGCGCTCAACATTTATAAAATGAAAGTCGTGAGTCTTTCGTAAGAAGGTTAAACATCGGATGACGTTATCGCGTGCTAAAAAAGTTTTTCATTGCCAAAATGCATTGCACTAGAAAATAAAACATAAGTCTTTATAAATAGTTAAAATAACATAGTTAGAAATCATAAGTAATGATGTTCAAAGAATATTTTGGAGTAGTCTTTTAATAGAATCAATAAGAAACATTCCAATCCATGTCCAAATCACAACCCCCTCCCCAAAGCAACAACTTTAAAATTATTATTTATATTTGGACTTACCTCACGCTGCAAACACATTTTAATGTCATTTTAAACTTTATTGCCTCATTATCACCAAAAAGACCACATATACACAAACATGACCATAAATTACTTACTTAATTATATTTGTAACTAATTAAAAATATAAAATAATTAGACATTTTTTGCAAAAACGATAGTGTGTTACGACAATCGTTGTCGTAAACATTAGAAAATTATGACTGTTGAAGTTTAAGGCGTTCACCACGAACTTCCACCATACACTTTTGTACGTCTAAAGTTGGAAATGTATGATAAATGTAAAAAATATGTTTTTTTCTTGGTCTTGTCTACTTGTAACTGCCATAAACTTTTATTGTATCTAAATTGCCCTTTGTTGCATCGGCTTTTCAAAAGTACATGGTGTACAATTGCAAATTTCTGTCCTCTATTTTAAATCATTTACTTTACACAAGAGAAAAGAAGCATAAATATTCGGAACGTGGTCTCGTTTCAGTATTTAAAAACCTGAATCTGAATTCAGGTAACGTAAAAGGCGGCTGTGTTTTCCGATGAAAGCGCAGCAACTCTTCAGTTTAATCACTGTAGCTCACTTTCATTTCGATTTTGATTTGTTCTCGCGGAAACATCGCTGATTGAATTAATGACGAATTTAAGTATTACGCGAATATTTTGAAATAAAAGTGTTTACAAACGTTAACCGTAGGTCTGCATTTATTTTAATATGAATAATAATTATTGAATCATGAATTATAATATGAAAATCTGAAAAAATACAAGCTTGAAGTTATAACATAGTGATGGACCTGTTCACCTTTGAATTATAAACTATATCTCTGATGGTGGCTGGCGCTTAGAGGATATTACAAACTCAGGAGGCAATAATTTTGTGTTATTGTCAGAAATATACTATTGTCTAAATTTGCTGTAAGTTAAAATTTGAATTTTTCAAAAAATTAGGTATACTCCTCATGGAAATTATTTACTTAGCTAAATTTGGTAAAAATATTTTGGTCCTTTGGTAATCTTTTCAACATCTTGAAAATAATTTTGGTTTCATAATTTTGGTCCAAGCAGTTCTAATGAGGAATTGTATTCCGAAACGGTCGTCTAGTGCTGTAAAATTAAAACTGGCATAATATGTAATACCAACGACACACGACACGACACAGCCATACAGTTAACATCATGCAACCTCTGCGCAACACCTCATAGTGCAATTCCTATCCACGTACAATACGGGACTTATACCACCTTCCAAGCAGCATCTTAACTGACTCTGACACCTTCAAGGAGCAGCTCTGGTCACACTACCATCCAGAGACCAGAAGGACCAGAAGTTATGCCGTTGGCCTCCAGTCTAATATTTTAACCCACACCTTTCACGATCAATTTAGATACCTGTATAGGTAAACAACATTCACCTGTCCGTTTGACCTTTCATTAGGAATATTCATATAAAGAAGGTCCACCCTATCCATAGGTAACGTTAGGATTCACAGTTAATTCTTATACACATTGCTCATGATTAGTGTTCACATCTTATATACGAATACACGCATGGTCTCTATAACTTAAAATGAATATTTAAATCAAATGTCAAGTGGACAGGTCAATGATGATTTCTCTGCAAGTGTGTGTATACCTTAAAGTCATCATGTATAGAGTGGCATTATACAACACAAACAACATAAGCACATATTTACTGCATATTGTAGCTTTATGTAAACAAGATTGACCTGTCCGCCTGGCCTTATAATAGGAATACCCATATAGGAGGACCCACGTAATATAAAGGTATACACATAGATATACTTCGTCCGTGATAAATAGTTAAATGAAAAGTCAAGCGGACAGGCCAAAGTTGTTTGTCTATACACAAATGTACCTGGTTCGAGATAAATATTTAAATAAAAGGTCATGCGGACAGGTCAAAGTTGTTTGCCTATACATCAACATTCTGTAGCTTTTCAAGTATGGTAGTGACTTAAAACATTTGTTTTTGTTCTAAATTTAAAATCATTTAAAATATCAAAAAACCGGATGTTGCTTTCTAATTGAGAGGTACTTACCGTTCTGGAGTTTCTGGTCTCACTGCCTTGATGAAAATTCACGTGTTTAGCTTCAACGTTTTTACTTTGCTTTGCGATTGTGACCTTGACATGGATTGGTATGTTGTTTCTTTTACCTTTCTTTGCGTTTAGGATTTGGACATGGATTGGTAAGTTTGTTTTAACTTGCTCTGCGATTGTGGTTTGGATATGGATTGGTATGTTTGCTTTGCGTTTGGGATTTGGACATGGATTGGTATGTTTGTTTTAACTTTGCTTTGCGATTGTGATTTGGACATGGATTGGTATGTTTGTTTTTACCTTTCTTTGCGTTAAGGATTTGGACGTGGATTGGTAAGTTTGTTTTTTCTTTGCTTTGCGATTGTGATTTGGACATGGATTGGTATGTTTGTTTTAACTTTGCGATTGTGATTTGGACATGGATTTGTATGTTTGTTTTTACTTTGCTCTGCGATTGTAATTTGGACATGGATTGGTATGTTTGTTTTTACTTTGCTTTGCGATTGTAATTTGGACATTGATTGGTAAGTAAGTTTTTACTCTGCTCTGCGATTGTGATTTGGACATATATTGGTATGTTTGTTTTTATTTTGTTCTGCGATTGTGATTTGGACATGAATTGGTATATTTGTTTTTACTTTGCTTTGCGATTGTGATTTGGACATGGATTGGTATGTTTGTTTTTGATTAAATCAATAAACTAAGGTTTCTATTCGTAAGTGTTGGCAATCTTTAAGTCCGATTTTATAAATGTTGTATCATAAACTTATATTTTATCTGTGAGGTTATTGTTTCTTTGTTTTTTCAAAGTCACTGCCATTATCAATTTTGCACAATAGCAAGACGTACAGTACAAATATCTGTAGAAAGTTAAGAAAACGAATAAGTACTCAATTAGAAACTCATCATTGCGTTTTGTAATCTATATCTTCTCGGCGGCTGCTATTTATCACCCGGCAGCTTTTAGTCCATTGGGTATCCATATCTTGACCACTTAGCAGTCTTGTGTCGCTCAATTGTGTTAGCACAGTGTTAAACGTTCGACAGGTCTGTACTGTATCTTTCTGCAGCTTCTCGGCCTCTGGGTTTTCATATTTCGACCACTTAGCAGCCTTGTTCCGCTCAATTCCGTTAGCACAATGTTAAACTTTCGACAGGTCTACACTGTTAGTCTTTTAATAATTAAATCATCATAGAAATATCATGAACAGAAAATCCAATATAACTGCCGAGAACAATCAAGGTTAACAAATCTTGTCTAATGTATTTTTCTAAGAAAACACGTTCTAGTTAAACATAAATGGTTTTGAATTATTGATGAATAACTTACTATTTTTAACACGTTGTGGATTAATTTGAAAATCAGATTGACGCCATTTAGACCTTACAATAGTGTACTTGGACATAAATTGGATGATAGTAACACAACCTCATTAGTACGTGTTTGTCATGAATTGCTTGGAATTGTTTAAAATGGTACTAAGAAACTTATAGTCACTCCAGGTCTTTGACTGCAGACAATACATTGAAATTCGAATACTATCAGTTGAATGTTTAAATTTGGCCGTGTCTTTGCATCATAGTTTGTTCGTATGTGTTGGTGTTTAAACGAATCAGCCAGCAATGTTAAACAGTTCGTTATGACACATTATTTTATATTTTTTGCATTGAATTAATACATTGTTAATTGATAAAGTCATTATTGTGATAAAATGCCGATTCAAAAGTCTGGGTTTTTTAGACTTATGATAATATATTGCATTTTATTTCATTGAATTGGTATATTTTACTTTATTTTTGTTCTATGCTAGTGTCCAACTTTTGGTTACAAACCGAGTCCTGAGTTTCAGAACAATGACCTCGATATGTTTTTGGTTTTATTGAACCGAACCAGTACACTTGATTTTATTTCATTTTCATGGTCATTTGTTGATAACATGGCGAATCCAAAATTCGAGTTTCCGACCAATATTTATTATCTCAATATGTGTTTGATTTCCTTGAATTGGGTACATTTTATTTTATTTTTTCTATGGTAGTGTCAAAATTTTGGTTACAATTCAGAGCAATGACCTCGATATGTTTTTGGTTTTATTGAACCTTTGCACTTGATTTTATTTCATTTTTTATGGTCATTTGTTGATAACATGCCGAATCCATATTCGAGTTTCTGGCCAATATTTATTATCTCAATATGTGTTTGGTTTTCTTGAATTGGTACATTTTATTTTATTTTTTCTATGGTAGTGTCCAAATTTTGTTAACAACCTGATTCTTAAACCTCGAGTTTCAGACTAATTATCATACTACTTGTTTGATTCCATTGTACAATTGATTTTCTTCTTCTGATAACAACCCGATTATAAAGTCTGGGGTTTCAAGTCAATAATCTAAAAATGTATTTTATTGCACTGGATTGAAACATGATTTTATTTTCTGTAGTAAAGTTTGTCATTTGATAACACGACGATTCCAAATTTACCAATGGCAATGCTGCCAGGTTGACAGAATTCACCCTTTGATTGTAGTGACTTTGTACATTTTATTTTATTTTCTGTGGTAAAGTCCGTGTTTTCATAACACACCGATTCCAAATTTACCCATAGTAATGCTACCAGATGAAAAGAGTTAACCCTTTTACTGCAGTGAATCACTGCATTTTAGTTTATTTTGTTTTTAGTAAAGTCCGTCTTTTGATAACACGTCGATTCCAAATTAACCCATAGTAATGCTATCAGCTGATGGAAAGAATTTACCCTTTGACTGCAATGAATCGCTACATTTTATTTTATTTTATATTTTAGTAAAGTCCGTCTTTTGATAAGACACCAATTCTAAATTTACCCATAATAATGCTGCCAAATTGATATAATTCACCCTTCGATTGCAGTGAGTTGGTGCATATTATTTTATTTCTGTTGTAAAGTCCGTCTTTTGATAACACGCCGATTCCAAATTTACCCATAGTAATGCTACCAGATGGAAAGAATTAACCCTTTTACTGCAGTGAATCGCTACATTTTATTATACCCCGCTTAAAAGTGGGGGGTATATAGTGATAGGGGTGTCCGTCCTTGTGTCCGTCCGTCCTTCCGTTACATCTTAGGGTACCCATCTTTTATCCCCAGCTCCCCCTAAACCCTTCAATGGATTTTCATGAAACTTTCAAACAATCTTTGTGACATAATATAGATGTGCACCTCCTATCTAAAAATTTGATCCGATGGATTTTTTGGGGTTTCCCATAGCAAAACATGGACTTAGCCATTAGACGACAAGGGGGTACCCATCTCTTATCTGCAACTCCTCCTAAACCCTTCAATATATTTTCATGAAACTTTCACACAATCTTTGTGACCTAATGCAGATGTGCACTTCTTATTTAAAAATTTGATCCGATGGATTTTTGGGGTGCCCCATAGCAAAACATGGACTTAGCCATTAGACGACAAGGGGGTACCCATCTCTTATCTGCAACTCCTCCTAAACCCTTCAATATATTTTCATGAAACTTTAACACAATCTTTGTGACCTAATGCAGATGTGCACCTCTTATTTAAAAAATTGATCCGATGGATTTTTGGGGTGCCCCATAGTAAAACATGGACTTAGCCATTAGACAACAAGGGGGTACCCATCTCTTATCCGCAAGTTCTCCTAAACCCTTCAATGGATTTTCATGAAACTTTCAAACAATCTCTGTTACATAATGTAGATGTGCACCTTCTATTTAAAAAATTGATTTGATGGATTTTTGGGGTTTCCCATAGCAAAACATGGACTTAACCATTTGACGACAAGGGGGTACCCATCTCTTATCCGCAACTCCTCCTAAACCTTTCTATGGATTTTCATGAAACTTTTACACAATCTTTGTGATATAGTGTAGATGTGCACCTCTTATTTTGAAATTTGGTCCGACAATTTTTTGGGGCAAAACATGGACTAATTTTAAAAATTGAACTTGTCTATTAGTTAACCACTGACTGGTGTTCAGGAAACCTTAATTTATATCTTTTGTTATACCCCCCGCCTAAAAAGTGGGGGTATATAGTGATAGGGGTGTCCGTCCGTGTGTCCGTGCGTCCTTCCGTTACACCTTAGGGTACCTATCTCTTATCCACAACTCCTCCTAAACCCCTCTGGTGGGAGCAGGGATATTTTTTGTGAGCTTGTGGCTGACAGTTTTTCTAGTTGTTTATTGCGACAAAGAAGAATATTCAATGATACATGGTCAGAAGCAAGCATTATAGGAATGTTCATTTTGGCATTGCCATGGTTACACAAACTACTTGTAGGTCATGGATAAGATTTTCGATATGAGATATTTTGCTACACAGTTTCATTATTTTATGAATCTGGTTTTAAAAAATTGATAGAGTGAATTTTATTTTGGAACCACAAGTACCGGTAAACCATTGACTAATTGTGTGTATCACGTGCACCGGGCCCAGGCCTCTTGTTTGGTAAATTCAGGGTTGATTTTTACATATTGTACTGTAATATTAAGAACTTTTCTGAGATTGGATTAAGGTATTCTTTACAAGTATTTTATTTTTGCAAAGTCTAAGGGCAGTTTTAAGAGCAACTGTCAAACAGAAAATGAAATGCAATATACACAGTTAATACAAGTGTTTTGAGTGTAGAAAAAGGAAATAGATCTTCAATTTTATTATTTTAATTAAGATTTGTCTTAAGTGTAAGAAACCAAACTGTCAAAAATTCAAGTGGTAATGCACATTTTGTGTCACCAGGAGTCCTTATAAAACATCCTTTTTAAATTCATTATATTTCGTTTATTATTACATGTATTTATGTAATACATATGACACCAGTGTATCGGTAAACAGTTTAATACCATCAACATTTCTCGCATACAAATGAAAGTCTACATTGAGACGTCATTCTTCAACTTCGAAAGTCATCATCGAAGTCCCATGCACTTCGAGTTATCGAAGTTCTACTGTAGTTTTAAAAAGTAAACTAGCTGATAAAATACAATACAAGGACTGCTAAAAATGTCCATGCACAGATTGATAAATCAAAGTTATCTTACCCCTTACGGCCACTGCGGTAACTCAGTTGGTAGAGTACACTCGCCGTAAGTGGGAGTTCATGGGTTCAAACCCCACCGGGTCTGACCCAAGATTTGAATGTTAGTAATGACTGTTTTTTCACCAAGCACTCGGCATCACTAAATGAAAATCAGGGTTCTTTCAGATGGAAACTTAAAATAAATGAGGTACCATGTTACGGTATGCTTGGCACACTAAAGAACCCTGCTGTATAATGCCATCAGCTCAATGCATAGGCAAAATTAGTTCCCCTTTGCCTATATCTCGATATAAGTGAAATATTCGTGACTGGGATGTTAAACATTATTGCTTAACTCAACTCAATAACCTCTGACGAATAACTAACACTTTAATTAAATATAGGTGTATTTGTAAATCGTAGTTTGGTCTATTCATATTCAATTCATATTGTATTATTAAGTACTTAAGGAGTAAAGATTAATAATATTTTACATCACATTTAAGATTTTTTAGTCTTGCCAACTGCTTTGTGAGCTTGCACCAAACTTGAAGGACTTAACTTAATCATCTGTTTCCTGTGCATGATATCTAAAGAGCTTGTTTTGCGAGCTTGCACCAAACTTGAGGCACTTAACTTAATCATCTGTTTCCTGTACATGATATCTAAAGAGCTTGTTTTGCGAGCTTGCACACAACTTGAAGGACTTAATTTAATCATCTGTTTTCCTGTACATGATATCTTCATGCAAGCATCGCTGCACTCTCTGTAAAGTCTGAAAGCAAGAAAGTACAGATACAATCCTTGCCATGTGGTGGTAGCCATATAACATTGCTGAGCTATTTGTAGACCTGTTATCTGTGCAGTTTAAATGTTTGTCAGCAGTGTGATAGCATTTTAATATTACCAGCCATCATTGCTCTGGTATAAAGCAAATAGAATCTCAAGAATAGAGTTACACTTTACATGAACTTGTGCTTAGATAGGCTGAAAAATAGTGATGCAATCAACTTGTCTCTTTGTAATATATTTTATGGAAAAATGAGAAACTTCTGCAGAAACACTCCCTTATGTGTCAAGAGAAGATCGAATATTTGAAAGATTTTTTAGCATAATACAAGTAAATGTTGGCGATAAGACTTTGATTTATGTAAGCCTTATGTGCTAAAACAAAACATTAATTAAACTGATGACAAACTTTTACTATACCAAGATTAGCTAGATAAAACATTGTGCTGAGGATGACTAGATGATTATTTCTCTTACATCATCAGAAATCTTAAAATCACAAATAAAATCAAATCTAGAAAATTTATCGGTGACCGACGATGAGTTGACAGAAGAAAAGTTTGGTCTTTTATTTATATATGCAAGAATACAGAATTTTTGAAAAAGTGTGGTTTTGAAAAACTCAATAGACCCTACTATTTGCCCTTCTTAATAAGTAATTCTTATCTTTATGTTTTAAGCTTACAATTTTTTGGACATTAAACGATTTCAATAATGGGAATTTTTTCTGTTAAAATAAGCGTGTTTGTTGTTGTGTGTGTGAGAGAGAGAGAGAGAGAGGAGGGGGGAAATAGAGATTGAGAGTGAGAAGGAAATAGAGATTCAGCGTCTAATATTAATTGTAGTTTGAAGTTTTGTTATGGTTTACCAGAGAAAACAGAATTAATGTTCCTGTTTTTATTGTTATGGCTTTCAGGAGAGATTTTTTTATTGATAATTTTGTTTCTTCATCCCTGATCGCTAACAATGAATATTTGTCACAATTCAATCTGAAGACAAATCAATACAGAAGTCAAATGAAAACGGTTTTATGTATTGGTCAGACAGAATTTCTATTTTTCATTAATACCCGCTAAGGCATCTTTTTACTGATATATTTTATATCAGTACCAGTATATGGACACACACACACACACAAGTGGACATATAAAAACAGAATTATTAAAAGCATCATTCTGCTAAATGTGGGTGTTTTTCAGCTGAAATAGTGCTTTTATTTTGAAAAATAAATTCTGGGTTTTTTTTATAATTCCTCTAACATTTAATTGTTAGAGGAATTATAAAAAAAACCCAGAATTTAATTCAAAAAAATTGATATTCATGAAATCATCTTAGATCATAAAGTAGAGGTATGACTTTCAAATACTATTAAAACTTCAATATTTCAATACTATAAATGAAATTTGACATGAATTACTGATTGTACTACAAACCCATGGCAAATATAAAAATTTGTGTACATCGGTTATCTCGAACTCCGGATAAGTCGAACTTTTTGCATGTTTACATGTAGTTATTTATGGAGCGCAGTATATATGTTTGTATGTAACAAAAAATCAGATATTCAGGTTATGTATTGCCAGTCCTTCAGTTGACAGACATTTATCTTGAGAATTTAGGATGTAAATTATCATCTTGCTAGTCAAGTCAGAACCCTAGAATTATCTAGGTTTTGACTGACATGAAATAGATAGTCGTTGATTTTATCAAGAAAATCTAGTGCTTTTCTATACATACACATTATAGGGATATAGAGAGTTTTTTTCAGATGTATGTTTAGCATTTCCTTGGCGAGAAAATGGTCAACTGTTTGCTCTCTGGTTTGATCTAGAGGTTATGATTGCTTAGTGGTCAATGTATCCAATATCGAATTATTTTATCCTGGCTTAAGGTTCATATAAGAAAACAATGTTTGTGATTGTCCTTTATTTTTAGGTTTGTGTATTGTGCTTGTATGTTGTCAGTGGATTTGTAACCAATTTTTGTGGCTTTCACACTGTGTCATTAAAATTGTCACCATTTTTCTTTCTAGGTGTTAGTAGAGAGTTGTAACCATCTGACTTTCATGCTATCAGTATATTGTAACCATGTATCTTTCTTGGTATTAGTAGAGTTGTAACCATCCAACTTTCATGCTATCAGTATATTGTAACCATGTATCTTTCTTGGTATGAGTAGAGTTGTAACCATCTGACTTTCATGCTATCAGTATATTGTAACCATGTATCTTTCTTGGTATTAGTAGAGTTGTAACCATCTGACTTCCATGCTATCAGTATATGGTAACCATGTATCTTTCTTGGTATTAGTAGAGTTGTAACCATCTGACTTCCATGCTATCAGTATATTGTAACCATGTATCTTTCTTGGTATTAGTAGAGTTGTAACCATCTGATTTTCATGCTATCAGTTTATTGTAACCATGTATCTTTTTTGGTATTAGTAGAGTTGTAACCATCTGACTTCCATGCTATCAGTATATTGTAACCATGTATCTTTCTTGGTATTAGTAGAGTTGTAACCATCTGACTTCCATGCTATCAGTATATTGTAACCATGTATCTTTCTTGGTGTCGGTAGTAGTGTATTGGCCATACAGTCTGTTTTGCTGTCAGTTTGTATATATAAGCACTCAGAAGGAAGTTGTTATCAGAGTGCTCACAACACTGCATAGTTTATATTCATTTAAAAAGCCCTTCATTTTGAATTTCGCACGCGCCACACTATCTTGCTTATATTTACAATTCTTTCTTTCAATTAATATTTTGTACCCATATTTGTTTCAACTCTTGACAACACTTTTTTGCCAAACCTGCTCATTTGAAATAGGGTTTTTTGCCATGCGAGATTGGCGTATCTCACGTGAACATGAGATCTTTAGTGACATCATAATCAAAAGACAATCAATAACGCCATCTTGTGGGGGACATAATGTCATCTTGCGGAAAAATTAATACACATCAAGAGTCATGACCCCAATTGTCTTTCAATGGGAATTGCAATACAATTGCTTCTGCATGTTTCATCAAAGAGAAATAGTCATATTATTATTTTTTATAAATACATGGTTTTCATAACATTGAGATTCGCACAAATATAGATGCAATTTATGCATTGTGCATCTAACTGTGCTTTGATCTTATCTAAACTGACAAGATCATAACTCATTGGGCCTGAATATTCCATACAAAAATACATGGTTTTAAAATCATTACTATACAGTAGAAGCATAAATTTTATCGTTATAAGATACATTTTCAAAGTATGATTCCCAAAACACCGAGCTATCCACCTATAGGAATATATACGCAAGAAACTAGATTACACCTTTTCAGGCATCTATACCTGTCACTACTTCGAGGCCAAGTACAAATAAGTATCTGTGTAAATAAATACGTTGCATATGAATAACATTTTTCTTTTATTATAATGACGTGTGTGGAATCTGGCTTTACTGGTTTATTATTTGTCTATATACTTTAAATGTTTGTTATTCTGCACCAAAGTGTAGCGCTATTGTCAGAAATTGTCATTACTTTGCTAGCACAAAAACAAAAATTATGCGTATACGTTGTGTCTATTGACGGCATGTCAGTGTAATTTCATAGCAGAATACTTAGCTTTAGGCCGTCATTCTTGTATTTAGATGAAATCAGTGATAGAAAGCATTCAAGAAACTCTGTTGTTAGAGCCACCTTGCTTTAGAGAAAATGCTTGATATCTGTGGAGTATTTTTAGATCACATAGTGTTGCCAAGAGTTCATGGTAAAGACAACTTTGAAACTTTGTCAAGAGCAGTCCTAACGCAAAGCTTTTAGACCTTAGTGATGTGGACTTTACTGATATAACCTTTGTTACATGATGCTAAGTCCTGCCAATGTATAATAGTCATCATCAGAAATCATTTGTATAATCGAAATCAATTTGTCTACTTTTACTATAACATATTCTTATTTGGAGATTGTTTAATAAATCGGGGATTTCCGTTGTATGTAAACTAAATAAAATGTTTTCATCTTTGGAGCATCAAAGATTACTGAAGGTTTGATATTTGTTTAGATAAATGATAACAGCATATGCGAACACCAGATGGTACAAAGATGCCTTGTTTCACGAAAATGTCAGTTCTTGTTTGAATTAATGGTGCGAGTTTCATATATATATATTAATAAGTACGAGTATAGTACGGTATATAAAGAGGTTATACTGGGGTAACTCTCTAAACATTCATTTTTACAAAATTCAGTATCAGCGCATATCTCTCCATTAACCATATTTTGCATATCTAACTGTAAAATAATATAGATTTTATATTCAAAATATCTTTAGCTTTATCTGCATTTATTAAAAAACTTGTTGATTTTCACTGACTTGTTCCATTTTTGTATTGAGTTATACGGAGACAAACCCTATGAATTATATGTGGTAAACATATAATGCAACAATTTACTGAAATTTTTACCATATAAACTTTTACATAATGATAATAGCTTTACGTCTTTTCACTATCAATATGTATTCAACATACTTTTAAATTTTGAATCCTATAGGCGGATAGCTCGGCGTTTTGGGTATCATCCTTTCATTAAGATAATAAACAAACATATTAATCCATGTCCAAACCAACATTTAAAAGTAAAGTAAAGACTTCGATGCTGGCAAATTAGGTTAAACATGTGACATTCCACCAGGGAAGTGAGGCTGGGCACTGGAGAAGGTTAAGCACATCCTGTTTAGCTAGCTTAAACCTGTTGTACTATTAGCACCAGCTCAGAGGTAGGAAGTTGAGGCATTACTTTATGATATACAGCTCCTAGTGTAATATTACTTGTTTAAAGGTGTGATTTATTCTGTAATTGCCGACAGATAAAATATAATTTTGTCCTGGAAATGATTTATGTATTTGACAAATTGAACATTTTTTGTCAGACTGGGTCACTTGACACTGCAAGGGACATGAAAAATTAATATGTGTACTATATGATCCCAATTTGTTATCTTTTTTATTAGATGTTTTAGTTTAAATGATGGAGTACTTCGCAAATATTCATCTTTTTAGCATATTTTTAGATATATAGTTTTAATAATTTTATTTTTATACATCTGTTAGTAGTAAGATGATTAATTGTACCATTGATTTTAGAACTATGGAGCTGCTGTACTGCTTTAACTCAAGCCTAGTTACTGTCCTATCATTGCAGGGGTCTTCGTGGTTAGGTGGTCCAAAGCATCAGCTTATGGATCACAGTGCCTCACACTCACTAGGTTCTAATACAACTCTGGGCAGTTCCTAATGTGAGAAACTTTGTCAGCTTTCTTGCTGAACGTTGGGGGTTTTCTGTGGATACTCCAATTTCCTCCAGTATTCCAGATCTCATCACATTAATATAAGTGAAAGAATCTTGACTGGGGCACCATTACTCCACTCCTACAATTACAGTTGTTTCACAAAATAAGTGCTTTTTTAACATTTGAAGGGAAAGTTGCCTTATCTAGCTGGTCAGAGAACATTCATGATCAGAACACTTGGCTTGAGAAATGGATCGGTACTTTTGTGGAGTTTCATTTCAAACTGAAACATAAAGTGGATTTATTTCTAAATGCTATTGCAATCGGAACAATACTGCAATTACTGAATATACAACTACTCTATTAGCATCCAGAAATAGTCTAATTGAAATTTAAATAGAATTCTGGATGAGTTGTAATTTTCATTACATTACTGAAATCCTACTAGTCCAAGAGATCATGCCTAAAATCCAGGTGAACGAGGCCAAACGGTTTGAGGGTTGATTCTTGTAGAAAAATGTCCGTAGTTACTGAAAACTAATTTCTTACGCGTCAAATCGTTTCCGATTTTTTAATCAGAAACAGTTTTTGAATAAAAGCCTCTGCAAATGTTAAATTTTGGTAAAAAATAAAAATTCCAGATTTTGAAGCATTTTGTGGCAAAAACAACACAAAAATGTTCATTCTATCTTTCATTGTGGACACATGAAAGATTAAAATGCAAAACATCCTGACAGTTTTCCGATTTTGCGTCAAAATTTTAAAATAAGCGATAAAATCGATGCTGTAAACTGCGTTTTTATCATATCTACCGTCTTTCGATTCTTGTAAATCTGTTGTTTATGTATTAAATATGTCAAACTATATATTTTTATAAAGTCTTGGTAGTCCTTTCGATAAAAATGTTACAAAACTTCGGAAATATGGAACCTTTATACTGTAGCAAATTATTATGTTTCCCCTACCCCAAAAATACGAAAATGTCAAAAATTCATTATTTTGGCCCATGCTTGCCGATAAGTGTTTAAAACAAATCATTATTGTTTGTTACATCTCCCGTCTGTTCCCAACATATTTATAAAACAATTATATGTTGAATGCTTGGTGCCTTTATATGAAAATTTGCACTTTTCATATAACAATAGTTTGGAAAATGAGTTTTCATTAAATCTTTCGTACTCTACTTCTTGTAATTTTGTTATATAGGCATTGAATCTCGAGATTTATATTTCTGTATTGCCGTGGCACATTTGAGTCTGACAACATAAAAAACTATCGGAAATACCGAAGTTTATAGACGAAACGGATAAATTTATTTCCCCTACCCCAAAATTGAAAAACATGTGAAAATCCATTTTTATGCAATATATGCCGATTTGTGTTTCTAATGAAGATTTCGAGCAAAAGTACCCGCAACAATGATAAAACAAGCTTCGAGGATTTTAAATATTTGTGAAATGCTTTAGCTTAAGGACAGATAGGACTAACTAATATAATAAAATTGCTTATTTTATTCATTTATATGTAAAATGCTATAAGAAAAAAGGAGCTTCGCCTCTTGTATTTTTGTTATTTAGGCATTGAATCTCGACTGTTATCTATTGACGTAATTCCTTGACATATAAGAGTCTAATACACCAAAAACTGTCGGAAATAGCAAAGCTTGTAGATGAGGCGAATAAATTTATTTCCCCTACCCCAAAATTGCAAAAAATGTGAAAACCCTGTTTTAGCCAATATGTAACAATTAGTATTTCTAATGGAAGTTTCAAGCAAATGTGCATGTAAGAATGGAAAAAGAAGCTTGAAGGATACAAAATAATTTACAAAATGCATCATTTAATGGCAGATTGGTCTAATTATTCATAGAAAAATGCCTACTTTTCATTTTCAATTCAATGTGCTATGGCAAAAAAGAATCTTCGCTGTTTGTATTTTTGTTATATAGGCATTGACTTTCAAATATCAGATATTGATTCAATGCGCTTACACTAAAATCATAAAACTAAAATATATTCGGAAATGTCAATTTTGGTAGCTACATGAATCAATTGATTTCCCCGTCTCCAAAATGTGAAAACATAGAAACCCTCTCCAGGCTAAGAAGTCATAGCTTACCTTTTTGCATTAGAAGAAGAAATATAAAAAATGGTCATATAAATTCACAAAAGGGTATATTTGAGGCATGTATGCAAATAATAGTACAAATGTAAGTGAACGGATATGTTTTCAAAATGGTAAAAAATTAATGCTTGAAACATGCGTTTAAATTCTTCTCTGTATTCATAGAATGACAAGAAGAACACTAGCATTTCGGTAAATTACTATACTTGAAAAGTTACATATGAATGCCGCATTTAAGTTAAGAAACATACTAGATCACAACTACAAATATGGTACAGGGTCAAGTATGGAAAGTGAGGGTGAAAGCACTGAATTTTATGTTGAACCACATTTGAATAAAACACATGTAACCATTAAAACAACGACTGGACCCTCTGGCAAAAGACTAAAAGTCAACTGATAGAAATCCAAAATATTTGCAAATAAGACAATGCGCAAAAATAATTGTGTAAGTGTTACGCACTCTAAACATTTAAAATAATCAACACTTTGTCATTTGGAAGGCAGTGTCAGTCAGTCTTTGGACAAATCCTTAAAATCATCTTCAAAATTACAAACCATTTACTTG